>OY728161.1:852162503-853412503 GCA_963277665.1 Viscum album
TTCAAATAAAAATTTCATTTTATTGAATTTAGGTTCATAAAAGAACATGTGTCTAAAAATGTATGTTTTGAGACGAAACAGTTAACTTTGTCTGAAATCATTATTCAAATTATATTAATCTTATGAATAATTATAATATATTAGAATTTAATATAGAAAAGAACATTATTCATCTATATTTAATTTGTTAATCATAATTTGTTATCTTTGGGTACTTATTTTTAACAGAGTTATCATTTACAGTAGTTACTTATAGTTGATCGGTTTATTTAATTACAAAAAATTTTCTTTTTTTATCATTTTCAAAGGACTTTTAACGAAAAAAATAATATACATTAATTTATAGCATTTTATAATTTAATATATATTAGATAAATATTCATTAATATTCAATTATTATCCCAAAAAGGTCCAACATAATAGTGGTTCCTTTGAAGTCCAATTACATTGAATAATGATTCAATAACATTTTAGTTTTTTTATTATATAGATATTGTAATATATTATCATTAAATAATAGTAATAATTCAAAATAATAAATTATAACTACTAAATACATTATCAAATTCATCTATGTTTTCTGGTCATCTAATGAAAAACATTTAATTGTACAGAGGTGATAGTCCGAAAAATCGATGATTATAATTTTTTCTTTTCAATGAATGATATGGGTGAATATAGAAAAATAGTTTTCATTTAATAATCAAAAATAAATTATATAATACAATTAATCATTAGTATACTAATTTATAGTGACCATGAGTGCTGGTGATGAAAAATTGAATGCACCGTTTCCTGGAAGCGGTAATCCATGCACATGAACTAACGATGATTCGTATTTTTATCCATATACAGATATAAATAAATAATCAATGTACAATTATTATAATAACATTGCAACACAATAATTTTGATGAGTTTATTATTATATTATTCTAATGGTTTGATTAAAAGGTAATAAAAATGATTGGAACATTAAAAAATATTTGATTCCAACATTAATACCGCAAAAATCATGTTGGTAAACAAATTAAATTTGTGGTACATTGGATAATTTCATGTGATATGGGTAATTGTGGTGTTTAACATACATTATGTAGTATTATTTTTAGTTTGTTGTTATTGAAATTAAAAATATGATTGTTTTCTTGAAAAGTATAATTGATCCCCCTTTTATAATGGAAGAAGTATTACTATCCAATTGAGAAAAATTGTATGTATGGGGTAATAATAGAAAGGATTGAAATTTTGATAATTTAGTTTAGGTATATTTGTAATAAAATGTTGGTGGGAGTCTGAAAAGTTTGTATAATGTCTAATTTTCATGTTAATTTATAAAAATATGAGCCACCATAGATTAGAGACTAAAAAAAATTAAATCATAATTGAATATTAAACTTGTATAATATTTAATGAACTAAAAACATGTATACCCTTATTAAAAAAATAATAAAATTTCCTTATGAATTAATGAGCCACATTAGCTATTAAATTTCTAAAAAATTGCAAATGGTTTTTACAAATTAAGTAATTATTTAAATTAGAATAGAGTTTTTAAAAATTAGACTTATGTATAATATATTTTGTTAATGATTTATAATTTTCAATATTTAAATTAATTCATTATATACAAAATAAAATTTATGATACTTCAAAAAAATGAAAAAATTATTTTTTACATGAAAATATTTAATTAAAACATAAAAATGGAAATACATCATAAATTATATTAAAAAATTATTATGTAATTAAATATTATAACTAGAATTAATATATTTAAAATAATATTTTATATTTCCTTATTATACACTTAATTTCTATATATTTTATCAATGTAAATATTTTATAATTTTTTGATCATTCATGTATACTAATAAAAGGATAAAATTATCTAATTTTAGGATAAGTGTAATTCTTCAATATATAAATTTTAAGAAATTATTGTAGAAAATTTTATAAAAAAATATAAGTTAGTATAACCATAATAAAACTAAATAACAATATTTGTTTATATTTACATCCAAAATTTGAAAAATTTAACATTAAAATTTTATCATAAGAATAGTTAATTTTTTTAATGGATTATTTTTAGTATGTTTATAAAAATAAGGATAATCATAAATATATCAAACATTGAAAAAAATAAACCTTTACAAATAATGTTAATGTAGTAAATTATTTTATATAACCTTAATAGTTTTACTAATTGTGTTCAGTTTCTATGGATTAAATTATTTATATTTTCTCATATATATATATATATAATTTAATTTTAATTGTTTATACCATCTAGATACATATATTCCTAATGATATTCTATTTTGGTTTCTTTTTTGGTGTTTTATGTGAATAGAACCATAGAATGTATTTCTTATTTAGAGGGAATTTTTTTTGTCGTTATGTGTTGTTAACACGATAAGTTTCATAATGTTGTCCTTTAGGATATACAGTAGATTTCTGCCAATTAAACTAGATAATAAAAAATCCCAAATTCAATTAGAAAATAAAAACTATTTTAATATTGTTTTGAAATTTATTTCTATGCCTAGAAAATAAAATTTGAGTCCCTAAGGATACGTGCATGACATAACTGTATTTTGATTACAATTCTATATTAATGAATACTAATATTTTATATTATAATTTAATAGTTATTTTTTAGATGACATTTTATCATACTAATATAAAATTAGAGTATCATACCAAAATTTCAGATAAATACATATTGAATTTGTGTTTGTAGGATCATGTGTTGATATTTTGTACCATCTATGAATGTGGTCGAGTAACATTGCTCTATATTATTTGAATTTTTATTTACCATTCCATCTCATCGGAATTGGCTAAATAAAGTTTTATCAATAAACATGATAGATTATTATTACTGTAATGCTTTCACATTGATGATATATATTTAATATTATTCATTACAAACAAAATTGTGAAATCAAGAACATTTATTATGGATTATTTGTTGGATTTCATCACAATATTATAAATATTTATTTACTCATACCACATGCACATAGCTCATTGTATTCAAAAAATTAATTATTCATAAAATATATATGGGATAGGGAACTAGGAAAATTTTATTACCTATATCAGCTTCAATTATATATATATATATATGGTACCTAGGTGATCCTTTGGACCATTAATTATTAAATTCCCATGTATCATTTCTTATTTATGTAAATATCATCTATATGGTCATACTATGTGTGATATCATTATAATGTACCGATGTTGGATCTAACATAGATTTATTTATATTAATACATAGAAATGTGATATTAATGGTAACATTCTGGTTTCATTTCACTATACCTATATTCTATTATATTATACTATAGTTTTCATATTTCTATTTATGATTTTTTTATTGAGGGAGTAGTCTCTGAAATATTTGGATCAAACAATAATTTTTAATTATTATACTATAACATATGAAGATATGAATTCGTAGTCTCGTGGAAGACCTATCTAGTACCATGTTATTTTAATTTAATGATATTCTATAATGGTTTAATTTTTAATGATGATATATATTAGAGAGTTATAATTTTTTTATGGGTTACAAATAATTTAAATGATTACTACCAAATTGGTGTTTAGGATGAAAATTCATATATAGGTAATTTGATCGTCAAATAAATTATTGGAATATATCATTAGTAAATGTGATCCACGAAAAATACAATATTAGATCATTAATGTTGTGTTTTGGTTAGTGGTTCTGTATTATATCCCCTACCACTAGATGATCCATGGTAACCAAAAATGTTTCTAATAGTTCTATCCATAATCCGTAATATATCGTTGGATGAATAATAATTCCACGGTTTTAATTTATAAATAACATGTTTATGATCCTACTCTAATTGATAAATGGATCAGATCATTGATTCCTTAATTATTACTCTCTATCCCATTCATCAATGTGTATCGGGTTATTAAGAAAACATTTCATTATATATTGAGGTGTGTTATCTTCCTTTATAGTTTCACCTTATCTTCTCCTACCTCTTCCACCAATTTTAGTGATTTAGTGTTGGGTTGTTTATCACGAATCCAATAGATCATTGTGCACTGATTTCATTATCGTTATGATTCCATATAAGAAGGAGAGTGAGTCCAAGAGAGGATGAACACAAGTGATTTCTTCTAGAATTGTGAGGGGAATGAGATTATTTCTTTTTACATGAATTTTAGATAATATTATCTCATTTGTTATCATGTCATGTTTATATAATAGTGATTCATTGACTTTTTTGATCAGGTCCATTTTAGTAGGAGACCATACCACTATTCAAACAGACTCATTGTCAAATAATCACCTTTTGGGTTTTATATTCAATATTAATAAATTAGGTATTTAAGTTAAAATGATTAAATGGTTAATCTATGAGTAATGATGGATGATACGAGTTATTATTATCTAGTTGTACGTTTTTATGTTCTTCAATTAAAATAAATGATACCTGACTATGGTAGTTTCTTCTAAATGATACTACTCCGTAAATGAATCAATAAATCACATATTATAAGATGTGTGGTTTTTTTATTATTATCTATAGTTTTATTATGTTTTATAATTTATACAATATAGATACATGTCACTCAACATCAATTAAATGATATACTAGTAATTATACATATGAAAAATATGTACAGGTGCGCCTTTAATATTTTTGAACTCCTAAGTCAATTGAAAAGGTTGATATTTCTATCAAAAAATAAATGTAATGTTTATATATTTACAAGAATTAGAACATATATTATGGTTAAAAAAATAAATTTATCTTGGTAAGATATTAAGATTATGTTGGTTTCTATATAAACATTGATAATAGATGGTAGACATTAAATAATGGTACTATTATGGTGGAAAATATATTGAAAGATCAAATGTATCAACTCTCAGTCAACTAGTTAATAAAGGAGTGATAATTTTACAATATTATGTTGTTATAATGTTCATAATAATAATTTATAGAATATTTAAAAATGAATCTGATAATGTAATGGAATTTTTCATTCCAAAAATACTTTAAGATTCTGAAGGAACATATTTTGGAGCTAGTTCATGTGGATGTTTGTGGTCTATATAAAATTATTTCTACGATATGGTAAATTTATTATTTTAACAACAATAAATATTAATCTTGATATTTATGGGTTATATTTATCAATTATTATAATGATTTATTTAAAACATTTTTCAATAGATATCCATGGTTAAAATATTTCTCTAATTAAAAAAAACGTTGAGGACAAATAAATATTTTTTTATAGTTACAAAACATTTAATATTATATATCCATGATTTACATATCAATAATCCATTCAGTTAAATTTGAGTATCATATTTATGTTTCTTGTTTTATAGAATTAAGCTATAAAAAATACATAAATAACAGGAAAATAAAATGTGCACTCTTCTGTTTAGTATCCATTTTTATCCAATTATAATTTTGTTACATAATTTATCATTTAAATCATATAAAATATACATGAAATAATAAATCACATATTACTTTCTATTACCCAGCAATAATCACTATTAATGGCATTTTAAAAACATGGTATGGACATAAAATCGTAGTAAGGGATATAAAAACAACTAATAATGTATGTTTAGTAGAAAAATGAAAAACCATGATATATATAAATTTACAACACATTCCATTGAATGAAAAAAATAGAATATGTCCACTATAAAATATAGACATATTATTCAGATGTAAATCCTTTATACCCCATAACAAGCATATAGAACTCTTTTTTGGTTACATAGAGCATTATATTCATAAATATCATTAAAAACAAATTCGATTAGAATAACTATATAAATAAATTATAATATAATAAGTTCCTTATCATTGGAGATATATAATGGGCTTTCAATTTTTTATAATCTACAATGGGTCCACCCATGAGTAATAATGGTGGTCAACCCTTCTTATATTCTATATCAATCTCACTCAATTTTCATGAGATGTAATGGAGATCAGATAATTATATAAACTATATTGGGCCCATATGTGATCCATAATATGGATCAGCAATTATTATAAGATTTATTAGGCTAACCAAATTTATATAATTCACATTTTCCATTTAATTAGTGAAATACTATCATCATAATAAACATTGTAAATCTCATAAAATCTTATTTGAAAAACACATTTTGAAAAAAATTCACTCTTTCATTTAAAATTTATTTTCAATACAAAAATACACAAGAAAATGGAAATGTTTTTTTCGTTGAAGGGTATATGAATTATTTCAATAGAATATATAAACAAATTCATGTTCTAACTAATGAAAAAGTAACTTTCACTATGTAGAATATTCATTATGTAATTTTTCAAAACGTTCCGTATAAAACATTAAAAAAGATTCTATTTTTAAAACCCCATTGATATAATTTAAATGAGACAGAATATAAAACTTATAAATATTTTACCCCAAATGTATTTTTTTAAAAATAATTTACAAAACATTCACATAGTAGAGAAAAGATTTTTGTGGGGAAACACTAAAGGAAGATTTCGTTTAATGAAGAGTCACTTCTCACATGGGGAACACATGAATCATAGTCCCAATGAATTATTAACATTATAAAATACTATAAATATAATTATAAAAGATTAAATCATGTTATAACATGTCAACGACGCTTTATATACCCCTTATAAATTAATATAATTTCATGATATCAAAAAATGACTCGATTAAATTAAATTGAGACAAAACCCCTTACATTTAGTTCGATTAATTAGGTGTCTCTTTATCATACTGACTATTACAAATATATTAATTATAAAATATATTTATAATCCTTTAAATCATTATTATTACATTTCTCTAAATTTTAGTCATGTTATATACAAATAATTAATCAAGTGCTTTTTGGTTTTATTTCATTACCATATTTTTTTAATGTGTCAAAATTACATTGTTAGGTTGAATAGAGTCTTAGTGGTTATTATATAAACATAGACAGAATAATATTGATGATATAATTGTAATATTATTACATAAATTATAATTTTAAAACATATCATGCATGACCATTATGAAATATGAATTACTGCTATGACAATGAATAAATTAGGTTGTACGCATAAATCAGTAATGTTTCCATCTTTCAATAATCAATATTAAAAAGAGTTAATTGAAATTTAATTTTAGTAAAAGATAATTACATAATTAATAAAATAGTATTTAATAATACACACACACACACACACATATATATATATATATATATTTGGATTTTTTGATGAAAAAAGGAATCACATCTCTTCAAGGTGGTTATATTCAACACATCCTTGAATGATGTCATTACTTTTTCAATTAGTGAAATATGAGAAAGAAAATGTTATATTATATTTACATAATGATAAATATATTAATAATGTAATAATATATAATTTAAATCCCATATATACATTATAAAATACCTCATTATCTTCTAGTAAACATGTTAGTTAAAACGTATCACATTGCTTCGTGTGGCGGTAATCCGCAGTAAACGTGAACAATGTAATCATATACCTCACATATTTGAATATAACAAAATTATATATGATATTATAACACAATAGGAATTTTAATGTAAAAATATCATATATAAAAATTATATCCATCATTATTGAAAACTGAGTTAGGTGGAAGTGAAAAATGGAACGACATAGTTTTGTAAGGCAGTAGCCCGCTGTACACACAAATGATAATTTTGTAATCCATTTCACATAAGTGTGTGTGGGTTTATTTTTTACCAAAAATATTAAAACGTTTCATTATATTTATGATACATATTATATTATATTATCATTTTATAATAATTATTTATGTAATAGGAGAATGAAATAAAATAAAAAGGCTTATTGAGAACTATACCTCTTCTTCGGTTATCTTTATTTGTATTTCACTAAAACATAAATATGTATTCTTTATGAGAAAAATAATTATTTTAGGATGACTTTAGTTATCTTAGGGAGTTAGATATTAATGGGTTGTAATGAAAAAATTATATAGAGATGTGGAAATGTGGGGAGAGTGAGTGTCCTTTTTCAGCTGAGGATGAGTGGAATTCGTGTAAATACTTAAAGGAATCCACTATTATGAGGTCTCCCTTACATAATGTTATTTAAAAATAGAAAAATAATGGATTTGAGGTAAAAAAAATTCTATCCAACCTTATAATAAAATTTAATATTTATGAATTTGTTCTGTAGTATTTTTTTTTCTAATTTTACATTTTATTATCATGTTAACTAATTTGTTAAAAATAATAATTCCTTGATCAAGGGACCAAGGCATAGCCATGGTGGATATCCTTATATCATTTGTAATTTATCATTTAATACTAAATAAAATATACATTAATTAGATAATTTATACCCATTGATTATAAATATGATATATAAATTATTAAATTTAAAAATCATGTGTGTTGGAAATTAATTTTTAAAATAGTGCATGTGACACGAAAAAACACTACTTTATCTTGAAAAAATGTGATTTTTTTTCTTATTTTAGGGAATATAAATTAAATAAAATTTAATAATTATTCTACGAATAGAATCTCAATTATTATTAAAAACATTTTAAAATTACTTATCAAAGGATATTATTTAGTGTAATTTAATGTCTTGTAATAAAATATCATTTATTATAAAATAAAATTAATGTAAAATTTGAAATTAATAATTTAATTTATGTCTTGAAACCTGAATATATTTATTAAATTTGAATATATTAGTTTATCAAATTTTTAGAATAATATATTAACTAAAAAATTATATGAATAAAAAATATTCCATCAATTTAATTTAATTTTAATTTTTTTCATTTATCTTACATAATTGCCAAAAAAGTTATTAAATTGGAATTTATTTAGAATATTATGTAAAAAATTTATATATATAAATTAAAAATAAATTCATATTCGGATAAAAATAATTTATAATAAAAAATATTATGTATAACCAATCGAATATGGTTTCTCCCTCTAACAAATCATTGTATATATAATCCAAGGAACATTAATCGTTTCTCCTAATTTTCAAAATATATTATATAGGTCATTATCATAGAATAGTAATTAGAATAGTCATAGAAATATAGAACAATTTAAAAAATGTTAAAATATTTCCATCCAACGGGGTTTGGAGATATTTATAGAACATTTTCACAATATAATTAATATTTAGTAACTATGAAATCTCATTTCAAGTTAATAAATTTAATTAATAATAACTATTTTAAATAATTAGTATGGAATAAATTAATTTTACCTTAATAGATAATAGAAATTAATCATATTGAATATTTTAAATACATTTATCAACATCAATAAAATAGATTCCACATAATTTAATTTAAAATTATTCTTATAGTTGTGACGAGAATGATTATTTTTTAGGGAAAAAAGTTCAAATGTTAAATATGTTTTTGTTTCAAAATTAAATATTAATATGACTAAAATGATATATATTTGATTATTTGATGTATAGTATAACTATTATGACATTGAAATCAATAAAAATATAATTTAACTTTATAAACAAATTATATGAAAAGATACTTTTCCATTAAAAAATATTATTTATCATTATTCATAAATAACTAATGCATTTTAGTAAAATAAAAAACATTCACTATAAGATAAATTTAGATATATTTTAAAAATATGAGGTCAATTCTCTCAAATAAATTTTCTTAATGTTTTAAAATTCAATTATAAATTACTTACAAAAGTAATGATTAAACTGTCCTTAGAAAAAATGGATTTAAAGAAAATATAAATTTTTATTTCAATGTATTATGATTTTATCACTAATCAATAGATAAATAAAAATTATGTGTAGACTATATATTTTAAAATTTTATTTTTTCCAATTCATACCCACATTTCCAATATTTTGGTGATAAAAATAATATTAAATAACATTTTCAATATTATATTGTTGTTCAGTAAAACATTGTCTTGTATGTAGAACAATCTATCAATGAAAATCACTATTTTATATAAAAAACGATATGTTAGTGTTGTGTCAATTTTTTAATCTGGAAAATAATTTTCATCATTTAAAATATATGTGAAGTTATATCCCCCACCAATTAATATATGTTATCCTTTCAATTTTAACTTTATCTTGATATTCAATGGAAGTACATCCTTGAAATAAAATTTATCATTTAATTAAAAAAATTACAAGGGTTTTCAAAACACACATTTGTAAAATGTATACTAATATTATTTTCATATTATAAGAATTTCATTAATGATCATATTAACCCTAATGGTTATCAATACCATTAAACATATGAATATTACATATAAACTCACTATTCATAAAAATGGTATCACATGGATGTATATACTTCAGATATATTGGAAATATAAGTAAATGTTTCCTAATGTGCATGCATTACTTGAAACAAAATAGTATGGGCCCTATTACATTTATATTATGATCAAGAATTCAAAATATTCTAATCCCCCTATTGTTTTAAATATTCACTTGATGATCCAACAATAAATTTAGATGTATTAAATTAATTTCAATCCACTTTTTACTTCTAATCATTAATATTTTCAGCTTTAGTTAGTAACTTTGGAAAAACAAATAACGATGTTCCAAATCAATACAAGTAATGAATCTTATTATTTAATGACTATATATTGTCTCATTAATGGATTTTTTAGACTATTTTCTCTATTCTCAATAACATTTTCACCAAACATACCTCCACAATAAAATACTAGAGAACTATAAATAGATTCCACACAATATATTTTACCATACATGGATCTTGTTCTGGTCTTACCTCTATAATTAATTGTTCATTACATATCCATTTCATTC
The DNA here is from genome assembly GCA_963277665.1 of Viscum album. Classification (NCBI taxonomy): domain Eukaryota; kingdom Viridiplantae; phylum Streptophyta; class Magnoliopsida; order Santalales; family Viscaceae; genus Viscum; species Viscum album. Next base: position 852,173,390 of record OY728161.1, read on the forward strand.
ACCTATAACATTTATTAATATTTTAATCTCGTAGTATATAAGTGTCATAAAACACTATATCAATATTATTATCACAGTAAACTACATTATCATAAATACCATATTCATATTCACTCAGATTTTTTCATTAAAATGGTTTTTTCCTAGAGTAAAATCATTTAATTTTTATATCAATTTTTTAATAAGTTGGTTAATAAAAGGTGAATATTTTTGTGTTTTCATATATGAAGCCTCAAAAAATTCATATTTTTTCATTAAATCATGTAATCATTTATCCATCAATATACATAAAACCTCACGGATACATTTTTCAAGTAAAATATTTTTTGGTTTCCAATTCTACAAAATCATGATAATCATTATGTTTATATTCCTAACCAATGAAAAAAATAAATAAAATTTACCTTAATAAGTTATATGGAAAGATTTATCTTAAAATGTTATGAACATACCATGAATTCAAATATATTCTCTATGTAATTGATCCATTGTGAATATACCATTGGTTCTGATGATCCAATGAATGATGATGTTTTTTTATTCAAAAAAATCATTCCAATATATACATGTTTCTTTATTGTTGACTGGGTTCTTCTATAGTATAGATAACACCAAAATTTAGATTTTCATTAATGTAATTTTTTATTGGAAAAAAAATTCTTTTTCCATTTCCAACTATCTCAAAATACTCATTTGGACATTTACTTAATTCTCGATCCCTTCCCACTATGTATTTAATTATTTCTCTAGGGAAAACAATTTTGATTAATCATTAATTAGATTAAAAAATATGGGAATATAAAATTCAATATAATTTCAACAAAATGATTACGTAAAATATTACAATAGTGTGATGTTAACACTATCCAAAAATCTAGAATTTTCTAAACCCACAATGGAGGCTAACTAAAATGGTCGAGCTTTATAAATTACATAATCTTTAGTATAATGAAAAGAATTCTTCCTATTAAATATTATGATGTCTTCAGGATTGATGTTTTAAATAATTGTTCCATAACTCATACATAAATGATTTTGGAATACAAATTGGACACTTCTAATTCATATTCACATTTTTTATAATATAAAATTGTTTAAATAAATATTTATTTACCATCAAGGAAAATCGTAATAAAATCAACCTGTCATCTAAATTTTACATTCATATCCTTAAATCCCACTAAAAAAATTAAAAACATGGGATGATCACAAAATAATAGCGTGGTATATTAAATGAAATAAAGACAGTAGTTTACTAAAAACCTCAAACCCCTTGAAATATTTACATTCACATCATCAGTATCTGAGAAAAATAAATAAAATAATTTCACAATAAAAAACACACATTTTTCTCACATTAATAATTTAATACCCATATAAAACAATTAGATCTCATTTTCAGTGACTTAGAGCATCGTATTCAACAAACCCATTCAAATACATTTTAATTGAAATAAAAATATGGGTATCAAACTATATAATAATTACCCAATGTATTAGAGAGTTTTAATGTGGACCACCCATCATATAATATATATTTTTCTCATCCATGAGCTATAATGGGGCTCAACAATTTGTAAGATATGTATCTTGAACAATTATTATTAAGACCTATAGTTGGGGTTAAGCGATTTATACGATATATCAGGATCACCCATGAGGTAAAATGATTCTCAAATCCCTTTATAAGATATATCATGATCAAATTATTCATATAATAATCAATTACCATTTCTTGAATAAAATACATTTATCATAAAACCATTTAATAATCTCTTTTAATAATACATGTCAAAAAATTAGATAAAAAATACAGATTTCACATTAAAAAAATATTCAATAAAAAAATATCCCAAACATGGATACAATTTTTTCATTTAAGAAAACATAAATTATTGAAATGGAATATAGAAATCGAATAATGCTCTCCATTTTAGAAAATTCATTTTATTCTTGTAAAACAATAAATTTATCTATTTTTCCTAGAATATTCCTTATAAAACACATAAAATGATCTGTTTTGGAAAACCACTGAAATAAAGTAATATTTAAAAAACAATAATATTATATTTTTTTCCTATATGAATCATTTAAAAAATTATTTTTTAAACATGCTCATGATATAAAAATTGGGTATAATTTATATTATCATTGTTTTTAGTTTTTTATTTGTATTCGTTTATTTGATTTATAATGGTCATGAACACATATATTTTAGAGGATGGATTTTTTGATTTAAGATAATTCATATTGTTTTAGAGGAATGGTCTCATTTTGAGATTATATTGGTAAAACCATTCCAAAAGGAGGTCCACGGTTCCCATAAACTTGTTTTAATCATGTATATATTATTAAAACTATTATTTCATTTTGATTTTCTATTTCTAGTAACTAGTTCATGGGTGTCGTAGGCTAGTTCAATAAAATTCCATTATATATGTTGAACTTCACCCTATGTTTATCATTATTACTATAATTCAAATCTGATTATCACCAATATTAATAATATATCCAATAATTCAACCATAACACTAGAATATATGAACACCATAACCAATAATTATCCATACCATTCAAATAAAATATATATAACTGATAATATGATTTATTAATGTATTCCATTTAAAATTAATTACATAAATATATAATTATATTCCCATCATCACATCAAATTTATGATAATTATATCCACATAAAAAAACATCCAATTTAAAAAAAATATATATTTCATCTTCAATTTATTTATGAACTCAAAATTTCATTTGAAAAATTGAAAATTACTATTTTACCCTTCATTGTAAATAACATCAAAATTTTCCTAAACTCTTAAAAATGTATTTCCATCTCCCATTATTTATTATATATTTTAAATCTTTTCTTCTTTAAAATAAGTCAGCTGTAATCCAAGAAAAGGAAAATAGAAACATATGAAAATTTATTCAACATTCACCATTATAAAAAAATATATCTTTATGATAAAAAAAATAAAAAAAATTCATGATATTGCACATCTTTATGTTATTACCTTCCTTAACTACATCCATCAACACCTCTTTTAATCGAATGAAAACATACTAATTGAATATTTCATACCAATTTAAATTTATGTTATAGATCATGAATATTAATTGAATTATCTTGAAAATTTATATCCTTCTAAATTCCATGATCATTACATTCAATCAAATGGTAAGGATCGTGATAATACATATGAATATGAGATACATAAAATTCATCACGAACCCATTATAATCACTGTGGTAGTTTAATGTTTTAAGATAAATATTGAACACACTCTAACAATATAAATCGGATAAGAAATTTGGAAAATAACACACTTCCCATTTTAATCAATAACTACATATTCTATGAAGATAATTTCAACAAACATGGTCTGAAGTAGAATACACTATTTATCTCATTAACTAAATTATATATTCTTTTCTTCGATAAATACTCATCTGATATAAGTTAATATAAAAATTATTTACTATAAACTATACATTAGATATCATAATCTTAGTGACCTCACCAACCCAAAAACAACATAGTGTTGAGCAACACAATTTCCCATAAAATTATTCATATAGTGTCATTATAGTGTATAGTTTTTTTATTTTATTATATATAGATTATATAATCATTATTCATCAATGTATAAAATACACACACACAAAAATTAATTAATTTGTAATATTTTATTCACTATATTTCCATTAGTCTGTTGGTGAAATTATTTATAATATACAACTAGATTCAGCTGGAACATTTCAATACAATCCTCTATATAATATAAACTGAGTATAATACGTAGATGTTTTCATCATTATAATAACAACCTTATTCAATATCTCTATTATATAAAGCATCATCAACTATCTATAAATAAGAATTCATAAATTATCAAAAAAGAGATGACCCTATTATTCAGAGCATATTAAATCAAATGAAATCAAAAATCCACCATGGATTATGGAAATCTAGATGCAAATATACTTACATTTCATCCCACTACATTTAATTAATCACCAATGTATTGAACAACATCTCCATAACATAATTTACAACACACAAATTCTATTATACAATACATCATTAAATAAACTCAATCACCGCCTCCTTCATCCAAAATGAAAAAATTCCAAATTAAATTAAATATACATCTTTTCAAATATGTATTAATTTTTATATATTTACTACGTTACTCATAAAAAACCACTTCCTAAATATTATATGTTTCATCATAACGTTTATTGAAAAACACTCAATATTCATCATCATCATAATAATAATTGAATTTATCACCCATTAAAATCATCTCTTTCTATATATTTAAATTATGGAATTATAAAAAATAATCCTTTACATGATGCACCAAAGAATATGTCAGGATCATATTAGGATATTACATTACATAAATGACCACATATCAATGTAGAATAAATACCAAAATATCTATCTTGTTTAGTTTCTCATTCATATAACAAGCTTACTTTTCATAATTGTAATTACCTGTCACCAGGGGATCATGAAGAGACTTCCCTAAGCCCACCTTCCATTGGCCAGAGGATGGTGACTATCACAAGAAAGGAATATCCCTATAACAGAAAGGAATTTCCTTTTGACCAGTAAAGACACATAGTCCAAGAAGACAATAAGAAGCAACCACAAAGTAACTTGTAGTAGTAAAAGGGTGATGAAAGTAAAGGGACTGGAATACAAGCGAAACTAGAAAATTACAATTACAACTAAAAAGTAAAAAATAGCTGAAAAGGTGATATGTTTCTCAAAGATCATCCCCACAGATCCTACCTAAATGGTTGGTTTAACTCGCAATCAGTATTCTCTGCATCACATAACGCTAAATTTTCCACCTCTAAGAATCGTTCAGTCCTGGCCCCCTCAACCTCTATCAATGTTGTACATCATCTGCACAAGACACAACAAGGTGTAGGTGAAGCCCATGTATGGTGAGTATAACGATTTTAATTAGGGACCCCATGACACCGTAGGTATCCTAAAGTTCGAAAAATGAAAATCTACAATGAAATACCGCAACTCTACTTAGTTATATGCCCATATATATAACTACATTATCGAGATATACTAATCAAATACATGAGGAAAGAATGCCCCAATGGTAACACCATGAAGGTAGAAATACCACACATGAAACACCACGACGATTGAAGTACCACATAGGAAAAAATACAACACATGTATCAACAAGAAAATATTAACACAAAGGTTAATGTACCGCACATGTGTCCCCACGAATATAGTACCACAAAGCTAAAAGTACCCCACTACTATATAGAAGTATAGAACGAAGCAAAATTACACAACACATGTCATCTCACCCAAGGCATACAACTTAGAGAACCAAGATTATGATGCTGGCACGCATTGGATCACTATGAATTTTTACATACATCCTTGAGATTATATAGAGATAGTGATAAGTAACATCCCAAGTAACAACTTCGAACACCTCGGATGTTGTAGAACTCATCCTCTTTCGAGTACAGTGGGTATGCCGCATCACAGAGAGGCACTCCCCACTCACCTTGGACTGCTGAGGTACTCCTCCTATCAAGTATTCTGGGATTTCTGAATCACATAGAGGTTCTCCCAACAGTGGACTGCTAAGGTACTGCTCCAATCCATTATCTTGTGTCTACCGCATCACATAGAGGAACTCCCCACCATGGCCTACTGAGGTACTCCTCCTATCGAGTAATGTTTGGCTCCCATGTAAAACAGAGGTGCTTCACACCGTGGAATGCTAAGGTCATTCTCATTTCGAGTACGACAGGTTTTCCACATCTTAGAGAGGTGCTCCCTACTGGGACATCGAGTCAAACAGAGTTGAAAAATCAGCAGTCTTCGAGTCTCAGCTAGTCGCCATGTTCCATATGTTGCACTCTTTGGACACTACTACAAATACGGCTTTTATCAGTGCTAAAAATGGCCTTTATCAGCGCTAGAAAAGCGCTGATAAAGTCAGAAAAGATAAAGGGGTGGGGGGTACCCTTTATCAGCACCTTGAAAAGCAATGATAAACACCCCTTTTATCAGCGCTAAAAAAAAGAATTGATAAAATACCCCAATATTAGAGCTTCCATTATCAGCGCTTTCTTTTTAGCGATGATAAAAGGTAAAAAATTTAAAAAATTTAAAAAATATTAATTTTTTTTTATAAAATTAAAAAATTCTTCTAGTCGGGGAGATTTTATAGCGCTTGAGCCCCCCCCCCCCTTTACAGTGCTTTTCTTCCCCTTTACAGCACCCCACACACCCCACTTCACCCATTAACATCGCTTTCTCCCATATTCCCTTATGCGCGCGCGCCCCTAGCTCCACTATGATTTGAACTCGAGACCTCCCCCATGTGCGCCTAAGCCTTTACCACTACTCTATTTTGATTTGTCTTCCAATTCATGATGTATATATATATATAGTTATATTTTTTCATATAGTAATATATATTTATATTAATATATATGTAGTAATATTATAATATATATATAGATATATTAATATATATATATATATAGTTATATTAATAAATATCTATATATATATACTTAGTTATATTTATTCGTATAGTATGATATATTTATATTAATATATATATATATATAGTGTTAGACTATAATATATATATATATAGTTATATTAATATATATATATATATATGGTTATATTAATAAATATCTCAATATATATTTAGTAATATTTATTCGTATAGTCATATATATTTATATTAATATATATATATATATAGTTATATTAACATATATATTGTTATATTAATATATATATAGTTATATTGATATATATATTTATAGTAATACTAATATATATATATATAGTTATATTAATATATATATATATAGTTATTAGATTAATATATATATAGCTAGATTAATATATTTATATATATATTGTTAGATTAATATATAGGTATATAAATATTCATATATTTGTATTTTAAAAAAAATGGATGTAAGTTATTATTTAGATTAAGGTAATATTTTTTATGTGTAAATATAGTTTATTATTTATATTTATAATTAAATTTTTAGGTGTGCATATATAAAAAATATGTTTATATTGTTATATATTTGATTATAAATAGTAGTGCATTATAAAAAATGATAAAATTTCATATAAATAATATCAATATGAATGTAATACCTTTAAATAAATTCCTTCCCCACCAAAAAAATCCAATAATACCCCCTTAAACTCTGCTGAAAATTTATAAAATGTTAAAAAATTGGGGTACCCCGACAAAAAACATATTTTTGGAGGCCTTATGGGCCTCTTTTGGCCTTGAAATACCTATACTATGGAAACTCCCGGTCACTGCGTCGTAGAGCGCATCGCATGCTTCGATTTGATATGTGGTAGGGCACAAACGGACACACGGATCAAAAGTTATGGCCGTTTGAAGTTCCAGTTCGTTTTCAACATATTTTGGATCTTTTTTTAATTTCATTTTAAATTTTTTAGTCTTAAATTTTTATTAAATGACTATTACTCCATAATAATTATCAAATTATTAATTAAAAATATTTTTATAATTTTTTTGTAATCCATTTTCACTAAGTCATATATATGAATTCTTTATGAGAAAAATAATTATTTTAGGATGAGTTTAGTTATGTTAGGGAGATAGATATTAATGGGTTGTAATAAAAAAAGTATCTAGATATGTGGATATGTGGGGAGAGTGAGTGTCCTTTTCCAGCTGAGGAGGAGTGTAATTCTTGTAAATACTCAAATGTATCCACTATTATGAGGTCTCCCTTACCACATGATATTTAAAAATAGAAAAATAATGCATTTGAGGTAAAAAAAATTCTATTCAGACTTACAAAAAAATTTAAAATTTATGAATTTGTTTTGTAGTATTCTTGTTTTTCTAATTTTACATTTTATTATCATTATAACTAATTTTTTCAAAATAATGATTCCTTGATCAAGGGACAAAGGCATATCCATGGTAGATATCATTATATCATTGGAAATTTATCATTTATTACTAAATAAAATATATAATAATTAAATAATTGATACCCATTTTTTATAAATATGATATATAATTTATTAAATTTAAAAATCATCTGTTTTGGAAGTTAATTTTAATAATAGTGCCTGCAACATGTAAAAACACTACTTTATCCTGAAAAAAATGTGACTTTCTTACTATTTCGGGGAATATAAGTTACATAAAATTTAATAATTAGTCTATGAATAGAATTTAATTTATTATTAAAAAAATTTAAAATTACTTATCAAAGGATATTATTTAGTGTAATTTAAATTCATGTAATAAAATAACATTTATTATAAAATAACATTAACGTAATATTTGAAATTATTTATTTATTTTATTTTCTGAAACATCAATATATTTATTACATTTGAATATATTAATTTATCAATTTTTTAGAATAATATATTAACTAAAAATTATATGAATAAAAAAATATCCCATCTATTTAATTTACATTTAATTTTTGTTCATTTATCTTACATAATTGTCAAAAATATTATTAAATTCGAATTTCTATAGAATTTTATGTAAAAAATTTATATATATAAATTAAAGATAAATTCATATTCTGATAAAAATAATTTATACTATAAAATATTATGTATAACCAATCCAATATGGTTTCTCCCTATGCGAAATCATTATATATATAATTCAAGGAACATTAATTCATTCCCCTAATTTACAAAACATATCATATAGGACACTATCATGGAATAGTATTTATAATACTCACAAATGTACAGAAAAATTCAAAAAATGTTGAAATATTTCTATCCAACGGGGTTTGGAGATGTTTATAGAAAATTTTCACCATATAATTAATATTTACGCACTATGAAATCTCATTTCAAGTTAACAAATTTAATTAATAATAACTATTTTTAATAATTAATATGGAAAAAATTAATATTACCTTCATAAATAATAGAAATTATTCTTATTGTATATTTTAAATCCATTTATCAAAATCAATATAATAGATACCACATAATTTAATTGAAAATTAATCTCATAGATGTGACGAGAATGATGATTTTTTATGGAAAAAAGTTCAAAAGTTAACTATGTGTTTGTTTCAAATTTAAATATAAAAATCATTAAAATGATATATATTTTATTGTTTGATGTATAGTATAACTATTATGACTTTAAACCCAGTAAAAATATAAATTAACTTTATAAACTAATTATTTGAAAATATATTTTTCAATTAAAAAATATAATTTTTCATTATTCATAAATAACTAATGCATTTTAGTAAAATAAAAAACATTTACCATAAGATAACATTAGAAATATTTGTAAAATATGAAATCAATTCTATCAAATAAATTTATTTAATGTTGTAAAATTCAATTATAAATTATTTACACTAGTAATGATTAAACTGTCTTTAGAAAAAATGGATTTAAATTAAATATAAATTTTTATTTGAAATTATTATGATTTTATCACTAATCAATATATAATTAAAAAGTATGTGTAGACTATATATTTTAAAAATTTATTTTTTTTAATTCATACCCACCTTTCCTATATTTTGGTGAAAAAAATAATATTAAAGAACGTTGTCAATATTATATTGTTGTTTAGTAAAACATTGTCTTGTATCTAGAACAATCTATCAATGAAAATCACTATTGTATACAAAAAATGATACGCTACTGTTGTGTCTAATTTTTTATCTGGAAAATATTTTTCATCATTTAAAATATCATGAAGTTACATCCCCCCACCTATTAATAAATTTTATCCTCACAATTTCAACTTTATCTTGATATTAAATTGAAGGACAACCTTGAAATAAAATTTATCATTTAATTAAAAAAATTACAAGGGTTTTCAAAACATACAGTTTTAAAATGTATAATAATATTATTTTCATATTATAAAAATTTCATTAATGATCATATTAATCCTAATGGTTATCAATTCCATTAAACTTATGACTGTTACATATATACTCACTATTATTAAAAGTGGCATTACATGGATTTATATACTTCCAATATATTGGAAATATAAGTAAATGTTTCCTAAGGTACATACATTACTAGAAAAAAATAGTATGGGCCCTATTACATTTATATTATGATCAAACATTGAAAAATTATGAGTTCCCTATAGTTTTTAGCTCATCACTTGATGATCCATCAATAAATGTAGATATAGAAAATGAATTTCCATCAACTTTTTACTTCTAATCATTAATATTTTTAGCATGAGTTAGTAACTTCGAAAAAAAATAATAAGGATGTTCCAAATAAATACAAGTAATGAATCTTATTATTTAATGACAATATATTTTCTCATTAATGGATTTTTTAGACTATTTTCCCTATTCTCAATAAAATTTTCACCAAAAATACCTCAACAATAAAATACTAGAGGACTGTAAATAAATTCCTCACAATATATTTTACCATACTTGGATCTTGTTCTTGTCTTACCTCTATAATTAATTGTTCATTACATATCTATTTCATTCCCCCTGGAATATTTATTAATTTTTTAATCTCTTAGTATATAAGTGTCATAATACACTATATCAATATTATCATCACATTAAACTATGTTATCATAAATACTATATTCATATTCATTCATATTTTTTTCATTAAATTGGTTTTTTCTTTGAGTAAAATCATTTAATTTTAATATCAGTTTTTAATAAGTTGGTGAATTCAAGGCCAATATTTTTATGTTTTATTATATGGACCCTCAAAATATTCATCTTTTTTCTTCAAATCATGTAATTATTTCTCCATAAAAATACATAAAACCTCACGGATATATTTTTGAAGTAAAATATTTGTTGGTTTCCAATTGCACAGAATCATGATAATCATTGTGTGTGTATTCCATACCAATGAAAAACATCAATCAAATTTACCCTAATATGTTATATGGATAGATTTACCTTTTAATGTTATAACTTACCATGAATTCAAATATATTCTCTAGGTAATTGATCCATCGTGAATATACCATTGGTCATGATGATCCATTGAATGATGGTGTTTTTTCTTCAAAAAAATCATTCCACCATAGACATGTTTCTTTATGGTAGACTAGGTTCTTCTATGGTATAGATACCAAAACAATTTAGATCATCATTGATGTAATTTATTATTGGAAAAAATATTTTTTGCATTTCCAACATTCTCAAAATACTCATTTGGACGGATATTTACTTCCCGATTCCTTCACACTATATATTTAATTATAGCTCTAGGGAAAACAATTCTAAATAATCATTAATTAGATTAAATAATATGGGAATATAAAATTCAAAATAATTTCAACAAAATGATAACGTAAAATATTACAATAGTGTGATGTTAACACTATGCAAACATCTATCATTTTTAAACCCACAATAGAGACAAACTACAATGACCTAGCTTTATAAATTACATAATCTTGAGTATTAAGAAAAGAATACTTTCTATTAAATTTTATGATGTCTTCATGATTGATGTTTTAAATAATTGTTCCATAACTCATAAATAAATGAATTTGGAATACAAATTGGACACTTCTAATTCATATTCACTTTTTTTGATAATATAAAATTGTTTAAATAAATATTTATTTACCATCAAGGAAAATCTCCAAAAACTCAAACTTTCATCTAAATTTTCCATACATATCCTTAAATCCCACTAAGAAAATAAAAAATATGGGATGATCACAAAATAATAGTGTGGTATATAAAATGAAATGAAGACATTAGTTTACTAAAATCCTCAAACCACTTGAAATATTTACATTCACATCAACATTATCTGAGAAAAATAAATAAAATAATTTCACAATAAAACACACACATTTTTCTCACATAAATAATTTAATACCCATATAAAACAACTAGAACTCATTTTCTGTGACATAGAGCATCGTATTCAGTAAACCCATTCAAAGACATTTTAATTCAAATAAAAATATAGGTATCAAACTATATAATAATTACCCAATTTATTAGAGAGATATAATTTGGACCACCCATCATATAATATATATTTCTCTCATTCATTAGCTATAATGGGGCTCATCACATTGTAATATATGTATCTCGAACAATTATTTTTAAGACATATAATTGGGGTTAAACCATTTATACAATATATCAGGATCACCCATGAGGTAAAATGATTCTCAAAACCTTTTATAAGATATATCAATATCACACTATTCATATAATAATCAACATCCAATTATTGAATAAAATACATTTATCATAAAACCCATTAATAAACTCTTTTAATAATACTTGATAAAAAATTAGATAAAAAATACCATTTCACATTAAAAAAAACATTCAATAAAAAAAATCCCAAAAAGGGAAAAGTTTTTTTCATTTATGAAATCAAAAATTATTGAAATAGAATATAGAAATCGAATAATGCTCTCCGTTTTTGAAAATTTATTTTCTTCATGTAGAACAATAAATTTTTTGTATTTTTTCCCAGAATATACCTTATAAAACACATAAAATTGTCCATTTTGGAAAACCATTGAAATAAAGTAATATTTAAAATAAAATAATATTATATTTTTTTCCTATATGAATCATTTAAAAATTAATTTTTTAAACATGCTCATGATATAAAAATTGAGTATAATTTATATTATCATAGTTTTTTGTGTTTTATTTGTATTCATTTATTTTATTGATAATGTTAATGAACACATATATTTTAGAGGATGATTTTTTTTAATTATGATAAATCATATTGTTTTAGAGGAATAGCCTAATTTTGGGATTATATTGGTAAAACCATTCCAAAAGGAGGTCCACGGTCCTCATAATCTTGTTTTAATCATTTATAGATTATTAAAACTATTATTTCATTGTGATGTTATATCACTAGTAACTAGTTCATGGGTGTCACAGGCTAGTTCAATAAAATTTCATTATATTGTTGAACTTCCCCCTACGTTAATCATTATTACTATAATTCAAATCTGATTAACACCAATATTAATAATATAACCAATAATTCAACCATAACATTGGAATATATAAACACCATAACCAATAATTATCTATACCATTTGAATAAAATATATCTAAATGTTAATATGAATTATTAATGTATTCCATTTACAATTAATTACATAAATATATAATTATATTCCCATTATCACATGAAATTTATGGTAATTCTATCCAAATAAAATCATCCAATTTAAATATAATCTATATTTTATCTTCAATTTATTGGTGAACTCATAATGTCATATGAAAAATAAAAAATTACTATTTTACCCTTCATTGTAAAAAACATCAAAATTTTCCTAAACTCTTAAATTTGCATTTCCATGTCCCGTAATTTCTTATATATTTTATAACTTATCATCTATAAAAGTAGTCAACTATAATCCTAAAAAAAGAAAAAAAACATTTGAATATTTATTCAAAATTCACTGTTATAAAAAAATCTATCTCAATGATAATGAAAATAAATCAAAAAATCATGATATTGAACATCTATATGTGATTACCTTCCTTAAATACATCCATCAACACCTCTTTTAATAGAATAAAAACATACTAATTGAATATATCATATGAATTTAAATTTATGTTATAGATCATAAATATTAATAGAATTATCATGAAAATTTATATCCTTCTAAATGTCATGATCATTACATTGAATCACATGGTAAGGATCATGATAATACATATGAATATGATATACATGAAATTCAGCATGAAACCATTATAATTATTGTGGTAGTTCTAAGTTGTAAGATTAATCTTGAACATACTCTAACAATATAAATAGGATAATAAATTTGGAAAATAACACACTTCCCATTTTAATCCATCACTACATTTTCTATGAAGATAATTTCAAAAAACATGATCTAAAATAGAATACACTATTAATCTCATTAACTAAATTATATATTTTTTTCTTTTATCAATACTCATGTGATATAAATTAATATAAAAATGTTTTATTATAAACTATACATTAGATATCATAATCATAGTACCCTCACCAACCCAAAAACAATATAGTGTTGAGCAACACAATTTCCCATAAAATTATTCGTATAGGGTCATTCTAGTGTATTGTTTTTTTTCATTATTATAATAAATACGTACAAGATATAGATAATATAAACATGATTCATCAATTTATAAAATAAATACACACAAAATTTAATTAATTGTTAATATTTTATTCACAACATGACCATAAGTCTCTTGGTGAAATTATTGAAATATACAAGTAGATTCACCTGGAACATTTCAATGCACTCCACTCTATAATATAAAATGAGTATTATACGTAGATGTTATCATCCTTATAATAACAACCTTATTAAATATCTCTATTATATAAAAAATTATCAACTATCTATAAATAAAAATTTATAAATTATCAAAAAAGAGATGACCCTATTATTCAGAGCATAATAAATCAAATGAAATCAAAAATCTACCATGGATTGTGGAAATCTAGATGTAAATATACTGACATGTCATCCCACTACATTTAATTAATCACCAATGTATTCAACAACATCTCCATAACAAAATTTACAACACACACATTCTATTATACAATACATCATTAAATAAACTCAATCACCACCTCCTTCATCCAAAATGAGAAAATTCCAAATTACATTAAATATACCTCTTTTACACTATGTATTCATGTTTATATATTTACTATGTTACTCAAAAAACCACTTCCTAAATACTGTATGTTATATCATTACATTTATTGAAAAACAGTCAATATTCATCATCGTCATAATAAGAATTGAATTTATCACCCATTAAAATCATCTCTGTTTATATATTTACATTATGGTATTATAAAAAATAATCATCTACATGATTCACCAATGAATATGTCATGATCATATTAGGATATTACATCACATAAATGACCCCATATCTATGTAGAATATATACCAAAATATATATCTTGTTCAGTTTCATAGTCATATACCAAGATTACTTTTCATAATTGTGATGACCTGTCACCAGGGGATTGTGCTGTGACATCCCTAAGCCCACCTTCCATTGGCTAAAGGATGGTGACTAACATCGGAAAAGAATATCCTTATAACGGAAAGGAATTTCCCTTTTGACCAATAAAGACACGTAGTCCAAGAAGACAATAAGTAGCAACCAAAAAGTAAATTGAAGTAGTAAAAGAGTGATGAAAGTAAATGGTCCTGAATACAAGCCAAACTAGAAAATTAGAATTACAACTGAAAAGTAAAAAATAGCTGAAAAGGTGAAATGTAGCTCAATGATCATCCCCCACAGATCCTACCTAAAGGGTTGGTACAACTCACGATCTGTATTCCCTACGTCACATCATGCTAAATGGTCCACCTTTAAAAACTGTTCAGTCCTGGCCCCCTCAGCCTTGATCAATGTTGTACATCATCTGCACAAGACATAACAAGGTGTAGGTGAAGCCCATGTAGGGTGAGTATAACGATACTCAGTAGGGACCCCATGACACCGTAGGTCTCCGAAAGATCCAAAAATGAAAATCTACAAAGAAATACGTCAACTCTACTAACTTATATGCCCATATATAAAATTAAGTTATCGATATATACTAATATAATACATGAGGGAAGAATACCACAAAAGAAACACCACGAAGTCAGAATTACCACAAAAGTAACACCACAAAGATTAAAGTACCACATAGGTTAAATTACAACACATGTATCACCAAGAAGATATTAACACGAAGGATAATGTACCGCACATATGTCACTACGAATATAGTACCACAAAGGTAAAAGTACCACACAACTATATGGAAGTATATAACGAAGCAAAAGTACAAAACACATGTCATCTCACCAAAGGCATACAACTCTGAGAAACAAGATTATGATGCTGACATGCACTAGATCTCTATGAATTTTTACATACATCTATGAGATTCTATAGAGATAGTGATATGTAACATCCCAAGTTACAACGTCGAACACCTCCATTTCTGGAGAACTCTTCCTCTTTCGAGTACAGTGGGTATGCCGCGTCACACATAGGAACTCCCCACTCACCTTGGACTGCTAAGGTACTCCACCTATCGAGTATCCAAGGATTTCTGCATCACATCGAGGTTCTCCCCACCGTGGACTACTAAGGTACTCCTCCTATCAATTATCTTGTGTCTGACGCATCACATAGAGGCACTCCCCACCATGGCCTACTGAGGTACTACTCCTATCGAGTAATGTTTGTCTTCCATGTCAAACAGAGGTTAACTACACCGTGTAATGCTATGGTAATACTCATTTCGAGTACCACAGGTTTTCCACGTCTCACAATGGTGCTCCCCACTGGGCCACCGAGTCACACAGAGTCGAAAAATCAGTAGTCGTTGAGTCTTAGCTAGTCACCGGGTTCCGTACGTAGCACAGTTTGGACACTACTACTAATACGACCTTTATCAGCACAAAAAATGGCCTTTATGAGTGCTGATAAAGTCGGCGAAGATAAAGGGGGTGGTCCCCTTTATCAGCGCTCTGAAAAGCACTGATAAAGACACCTTTTATCAGCGCTAAAAAAAGGGCTGATAAAATACCCCTATATTAGTGCTTCCTTTATCAGTGCTTTTTTTAAAAGGGCTGATAAAATTTAATAAAAATTAAAAAAAATTAAAAAACATTTAAAAAAAATTACCAAAATTTATAAAATACTGCCAATCGGGGGGTCTTTAATAGCGCTTGATCCCCCACCCCCCTTTACAACACTTTTCTGTCCATGTACAGCGCCACACACACACCAATTCACCCTTTAACAGTGCTTTCTCCCATATTCCGCCATGTGCATGCGCCCCTGCCTCCACCAGGATTTGAACTCAAGACCCCTCCTGCGCGCCTAAGCATTTTCCACTACTATATTTTGATTTGTCTTCCAATTCATGATATATATATATATATATATATATATATATTTATATATTTAGTTATATTTATTCGTACAGTAATATATATTTATATTAATATATATATAGTTATATTATAATATATATATATATAATTATATTAATATATATAGTTATATATAGTTATATTAATATATATCTATATATATATATATTGTTGTATTTATTCATATAGTAATATATATTTATATTAATATATATATAGTTATATTATAATTTATATTTATATATTTATATTAATATATATATAGTTATATTAATATAGATATATATATATATATAGTTATATTTATTCATATAGTAATATATATTTATATTAATATATATATATAGTTATATTAATATATATATAGTCATCTTAATATATATATTCATAGTAATAATAATAATATATATATGTAGTTATATTAATATATATATATAGTTATTAGATTAATATATATATAGCTAGATTAATATATATATAGTTATATTAATATATATGTATATAAATATTAATATATTTTTATTTTAAATAAAATGGATGTTAGTTATTATTTAGATAAAGCTAATATATTTTATATGTAAATATATTTTATTATATATATTTATAATTAAATATTTAGGTGTGAATATATAAAAAAAATATGTATATATGGTTATATATTTGATTATAAATAGCAGTGCATTATAAGAAGGATAAAATTTCAAAGACATAATATCAATATGAATGTAATACCATGGAATAAATTCATTCCCCACCAAAAAAAAGCTAATAATACCCCCTAAATTGAGGCCGAAAATCCACAAAATGTCAAACAAATCGGGGTACCCCGACAAAACTCAGTTTTGGAGGCCTTCAGGGCCCCTTTTTCTTGATTTTTTTACCGGGATTTCCATGTAACATCAACATAGAGCTCGTCGCATGCTTCGATTTGATATGTGGTATAGCTCAAACGGACACCCGGATCAAAAGTTATGGCTGTTTGAAGTTTGAGTTGTGTTTTCAACATATTTTGGATATTATTTTAATTTTATTTAATTTTTTTAGTCGTTAAATTGTTATTAAATGACTATTACTCCATAATAATTATCAAATTATTAATTAAATATATTTTTATAATTTTTTATTAAGCCATTTTCACTAAATATCTTATATATTAAGTATATTATAAGTGTAAATGTACATTTATACTTATCGAAAATATATTCAAAAATTATATATTATATTTTTATCAATATAACTATATTTATATATTTATATATTAATATTTTTTTATAATTTTTTTTGAAGTTGACCCTTTATCAGCGCTTTTATAAAAAGTGATGATAAAGGCCCCCCTTTATCAGCGCTAAAAAAAGTGATGATAAAGGGGTGTCCCATCATCAGCGCTAAAAAAAGTGATGATAATGGGGGTCCCTTTGTGAGCGATAAAATAAGCACTGATAAAGGGGTGCTTTTATCAGTTCTTTTTTTAGCGTTGATAAAGGCACCGTTTATGAGCGCTATTTTGAGCGCTGATAATGGGACCCCCCTTTATGAGCGCTTTTTCATTAGTGCTCATAAAGTGGGGGCGCTGCGAAAAAATATTTTGTGGTAGTGGTAGAACCACTCTAAATTCCATAGGATGTATTAAAATAGGCACAAAGTCTCATAGAGGAGTAACCTGATGATTCTCCATGTCATATGGGTTCCAATGCAATAGACGACTCGTCAATCAGACGCCCGATTTGTGTCTTTTTGGCATTTCAGTGTCGAGGTCCTGATTGGATTTGGGTGAGATCCAACCCAGCCATACTCTATGTTTCTCCAAAACAATAATTTAGTAAATCAAAAGTAACATCTCTTTCTAAGGATCCCAACACTACAGACGGTTTTTCAAACAGACGTCTGTTTGTCATGATAAGTTCCTTTAAGTGTTTCTGGCCCCAGTTGGCCCCAGGTCCGATCCGACCCGGTCGGACCGACCTGGATCGACTAGGTTTGTTATGTGGAATGGAAGACATGGCCTGCTATGCCATGGTATGGCCCGATAATCAAAATAGGCCACCTACAAGGTCGGCCCGGTCCACAAATGGTTGGCCTGCAAGGGCAGTCCAGCCCATGGTGGGGTGGCCCGACCCGCAAAGGGGTGTCTAGGCCTGTGGGGGAGGCGACCCAGCCCGCATGTGGCATCCTGTAAGAGGGAATCCTGGACATGTAGCGTGTGGTTCATAGGGCTTCTTCTAGGCATCTCGGGGGAGCCCCTCCCATGGAATCGTGATGGGCCAAAGGTTGTTTGGCCATTGAAGCGGCGACGCCACTGGGGTTTTGTCCGGTCATCGCGGAACCAGTCGGACGTGCGCATTCTGCCTCATCCACTACTACTGCCAAAACTTCTTGTCCTCCTGCAGCATTCTGGTCGCACCGCCTACCACTTTCTGATGGCACGCAGGTCACGCCGCCTCTCCTTTTATGGTCGGTCGGAGTGTCGGCTGCCTCCTTCGATTGCTAAGGCTGACAAGATGCGACCCTCGGCTCATTGGCTCCATGTGGTAGTGTGCTACATCTCCTCCCATAATTATTTATAACAAGTCGTGGCCCCGTTTGATCATCGGTGGTGCATGATAGTGCGCGACAGCGTTCTGAACCTCCTCTTCGGCCGGTCAGTGTCGTCCGTTCTGTTGAACGATGTGGCGTTGTTCCCGGGACTCCTCTTGCAACGTGTGTCAAGGAGCTATTCCCAACAATGGAGGTCTAAGTTGATGTGTTGGTGGTATTTCATGGAGGATCAAAGATATCAAGATAGTAGAGGGAGTGGGCTGGGTATGTTAGGGCCGCGCCTTCCACGTTAGCTCATAATCATGAGGGGGGGTTAGGGGTTTAATAATCAATTTATTTAACAATAGTCAAAACCCTAAAAAGATACCCATAAAAACCTCCCATAAAAACGAATAAATCAAGGATCAATCGATTAGTCAATTGGTCGGAGTTCTTCGTTTTATCCAAGAACATGAAAGAGGAAGTCATTTAAAACTCATAAACAAATAAAACCCCTAACTCGAATAAACAGAGAAACTCCCACTCTTTAAGGTGGGATTGTGTTCTTCGTTCCCACAATTGGATTCCAACAACGCCTCTCGTACATCATCCTCTGGTTCATGGTTCAATGTCACTCGTCACCTCCTGCTGGTATTGGCTCCGTCCTCTATGTGCCCGACATTGTGGTGTTCCTTCATCACTTCATTGCCTGGAGATCCTCTGCTGATACCCCTCTCCATGCTCCATATATATAAAAGATAGTGAGGGTAAGTAAGAACATGGGGATTTAATGGGGGCTCAAAAATTAGGATCCTTCCTAATTCCCCAACGACGACATTATTTAGTTTTGGTAGGTCATCCATTTATTTGATTTACACATCGATATCCTCACACACCTCTTTTCCTTTGGAAGATATGACTGAAAATAAAATAATAAAATTCTTTTATTTTATTTATTTAAAAATTCACAATCCATAACCTTTTCACCTATCCTACTATAGTTAATGTAAAGTATCCCTTAAGTGAATACTAGTGATGCAGATTCAACGTTTCTGTCAGGTTATTAATTCATGCACTGGTTTAAAAGTTAGAAAATGGTGCTTGTGCATTTACTGAACATACCTTAAAAATATCAATAAATTAAAAATTTTCACCCTCGACCCACGTCAGTCAGGGTTAGGCTCCATAGAAGGATAACATTCCCCAATGAACTCAATGTTACTCTCTGATTTTCAATCCATGTTACCGTTTATATGTTATGGATTTTAAAATAAAATAATTATCACTTTATTATTTTCATTACGACCAAAAACAAACGCTCACAGGTGGCCTGCATTGGAAAATGTTAGATCCTGACTAATGAAATCTTACACACATGAGTTCAGCAGTGGTATCTTATTTTTAATCTGAGTCAATGTTCATGAGTTATAAGAATATGAAAAATATAATAACTTTATTTAATTATATTATTTTTGGTTATGCCATTTTCTAGTTTTCTCATAAGAGTCTTGCACCGACTAAAGACAAGTCGCACCTAGTGTAATGTCGCCATCCTGAACGCACTGACACCCTCATGTATATGATCTGAGAAACCATTTAAGAGTTATTCCACTTTTTCAGGAAAATTATTTATGTGTTCAAAATAAATCTTAAAAAAATGTGATAGATAATTTCGGGCAGTCCGGGAAATGGAATCACGTGTTTTACGATTTCGCATTCTCAAACTAATTCCATATAAAAACAATTATATGGAAATTCTGGGAAATTAATTTCTCCCCATGATAGGCATTACGTCCCTGAAATCCAAAATAATAGAAAAAATCAAATCAATGAGGGTACTGAGCAAGAATCTGACCCTTTCCCTCCAATTTTCTCTCTTGGAGGTCCCCATGCTGCCACCAAACTCGCACAGGATGAATCGACCATCCATGAGGGACTCTCTCCAGTCGATCTTATATCTCTAATAAGGAATCTATAAATTTCACCCCAATATTAAAGTACAACTCCCCGTAGTCGTTAACGTGTGATGAATCATGCATGCATCTCCTCACATGTGACACATGGAAAAAATTAAGCACTTTGTGCATCTCTAGGGAAAGAGATAGATGGTACTCCACCTTGACCACTCTGCTGAGAATCTAGAAGGGCCAGATTAACATCAGATATAACATACCGCCTCTGTAAAACTCCACAATCCATGTCGAGGTGAGATATGTAGGATGACATGGTCTCCCTTATCTTGTCAGCATAAGACTTATGTTATCTATGTGCAGTCTTCACATTCTGAAAATTGAGGCATCATGATACAAACTCTTCCATTGCTTCATTAATCCATGAGCATCATTACTAACATCGGAGCTCCTGCTACATCTTCAGCACTGCAGCTTGTACCATTAAATGGGACGTATGGATATCCCTCAAAACATCATCCTAATGTGTCACTGGTACCATGGTGCATCCTTTGAAGAGGCTGACGTCCTCCCCACATTCATTAAATCCTATCGGAGAATGTCTTGAGGATATCTAAGCACGTTGGTACTCGCAGTAAATGTCTCAACTTTCCCCCCTGGTAGTGACATTCATAGACTGGAGTTAAACTTCTCCATCATTACCCATGAAGGATATATACAGAAGGATTATATGCTCTGAGGTCTTACTCAGCAGTTGTATACCAGACCTATCTCAGAGTGCGACTACTACCACATTCTACTTCTGCGTCAGAGCTCACAATGGTGTCTCTAACCAGGTGATGTCTGGTACAATTCTTTGGTAGTACCCATCCAAGACGAAGTCCCTCTCCCTTTGAGGAGGTAATCATGGAAACATATTTTGAAAATATTTCTCCACACTCATCCACTCGTATTGGGAACTAAAATCTAAAAATGCCTACAACCACGAGGTTAAGGCTGGATAACTCAATATTGATCAGTTGCAACCTCCCATTCATGATTTTATCATGTGCTTCATGGGTTTCCTTTTTTTTCCGAACAATGAAATACCCATTCCATCATTGTGGATAAACCACATACATTTTTCCAAATATAGTCAATCTATATATGATTTGTGGATGTCAAATCCATACCCATACTAGCATCGTAAGTCCTTGACCTTGCCACCAAGAAGTTCCAACAGAAAATCTCACCTCAAGGGTCAGATCTCACCGTCAACATAACTGTGATTATCAGGTATCCTCACAAAGGTATCTCCAAACATGTGGGTAAAGTCAATGGTTTAACTGGAATCTCTAGGTCTTGGACTAGATTCGCGGAAGAAAGGAAATATTGTTACCTCTGTCTATTAATACAGCAGCTAGTACTAGACACATACCACACCTCGAATCATTCCTAGAGCCCTTGGTTTTCACTCCTTGACCACATGCATATACTCCCTTCTCTTCTCCTCCAATACCCTGAGCATGGTTAGGACCACATAGGGTAGTGGTTCGTAACATTTTGAATTGTAAACCAGCTCATGCTGCTCTCCTAGCTATGCTTCCACATCTTCATCCCTGCAGATTCATTTGTACCTATCACATCCTCTTACTGAAACAATATTCAAGCCCCTATCTCTGAGGCTGGCGATAGTTTCCTACTTTCCCACTACTAACATTCTCTGGCTTTATCCTCCATCCAAAGATCATTCATCCACAATGGTTCTCTCTAGCAACCTAACATAAGTAAGAATGCATAGAAAAATAGTGCGGACTCAGATGTCGTTATACACACATTGCTCGGATGTCTAATAGCTGAAGCACTTATTGTATCGTATCCATCGAGAACCAAGAATGATTCCTATGCCTTGATGAATACTGATCTACTGACATGTTGTCCTACTGAAGCTGTAGAAGCTATAAGGAACTCTCAACCACATCCTCATGCTAGTATTTATCCCCTTGGGATTCTATGTCACCTTAAGAACCTGAGGGGTATCTAATTTTGAAACATGTTTAAGGCACTACACCTACATTTGTCTTCTACTGGTACAGCCGGTTGTAACTTCTGACCAATGAGTAGTTATATATATGGAACTCTTCCCTAGAGGTACCATCTGAGGCAATAGTCCAAGTACCGAAGTATCATTACCCAATAGACCATCCTCATGGTCACATACTGGAAAATACCAGTAGCTATGATCACCATCTACTCAAATGGTGTCCAAAATAGGTGGAAAACTCTAGTCGTAGCCTCCAGCCAGTCCCCAGTTGCCTGAGATGCTATCTCCCCTCGAATCCTTAGAGGCCTCTTCAGTTGGAACTCGTGCAATGCCCTCAGTCATTATGCACCATCCCATAGTGTGGATGGTGGTAACTACTTCTCCACGGATGGTTGTTCCGCTCGTACACCACCCAAATGTGACAACATAGTAAGAGGGCCCTACACTGGAGGCCCATATTTTGGTTGGCGTCATCTTGTACTCTCTCGGGAATCCTAGCTGGGTGTATATGTGTTGTCATCCCGATAAAGAACCGGTGAGAAATGGTCTTTAATTTATACATGGTGATATGAATCCAATTAAATCATAAGAAAAACTCTTTAAAAAAATTCAATCAGTGTTTCCATGCACTGAGTCAGAAATCAGAATTCAGGGTCTTTGTGTGTGGATACATCGGCCGCCACACCAACAACAGACTCCCAGAACTAAAAACCACACACATAACACTTAACAATATTTCTACATTGGAAATATTTTTGTACTAGTTCATCGGTCAAACTGACTCCTTTGATACCACATTGTCACAACCCATCCCCTGGGGACAGTGTTGTGACTACCCCAAAACCACCATCCATAGGCCAGTGGCTGGCGAATAACACCATAAAGGCATATACCTATAATGGGATGGAATTTCAATTTTAACCTATACCGAAACACAGTCCATGAACCCAAAAAAATGAAAACATGTAGTAAAATGATATAGTTCAAGAGTGCTGAATGTAAATGAGTCAGAATACAAGACCAACTGGAAATGTGCAAGTAAAACTGAAAAGTACAGAACAACTGAGAAGGTAAAAAGAAGCTCATGGATCCTCCACCTAGGATCTTACTAGAATTGTAGGTACATCATTTGATCAGTAGTCCCTACGTCACATCATGAAAAATGCTCCACCTTTGAGCATTGTTCAGTCCTGTTTCCCTCAGCCTCTATCAATGTTGAACATCATCTGCACAGGACACAACAAGGTACGAGCAAAGCTCGTGAAGTGTTGAGTATAACGGTACTCAGTATGGACCCCAAGACCCCATAGGTCTCATAACGTTCCACAATGGAAAATCCAAAAATCAATCCACCAACACTAAATTGGTATATTCCAATACATATACCTAATTTATCGAGATATACTCATCTTATATGTGCCGGAGGAATACCACAAATGTAACACCATGAAGGTAGAAATACCACACAACTAACCCCACGAAGATATAAGTACCACACTTGTAAAACTAAAACACATGTATCACAATGAATATAGTACAATAAAAGTAAAATTACCACACAGGTATCACCATGAAGATTGTACCACGAAGGTAAATGTACTACACAACAATATGGAAGTATAGAATGAAGTAGAAGTACACAACATAAGTCAGCTCACACAAAGCATAAAACATTGAGGGATGGGATTATGATGCTAACCCACATATTATCGCTACAAATTCTGATATCCATCCATATGAATCACTATGGATAGTGACAAGTTATAGAAACAGTCACAATGAGGAACACTTCGGCTGCTGGATAACTCTTCCATTATCGAGTACAGTGGGTCTTCCACGGCACACAGAGGTGCTCCCCACTATCCTTGGACTATTGAGGTACTCCACTTATCGAATATCATGGGTCTACTATGTCAGATAGAGTCGTTACCCTTGGTGGACTGCTGAGGATCTCTTCTCGTCAAGTACCATGGGTTTGTTGTATCCCACATAGGTGCTCCCCACGGTGGCTTGCTGAGGTAGTTTTCCTATAGAGTACCGTGAGACTGCTACGTCACAGAAAGGTTCTCCCCACCGTGTCCTACTGAGGTACTCCTACTATCAAGTACAGTGGTTATTCTGCCTCACACAGAGGCGATCACCACTAGGTCGTCGAGTCACACAGATTCGAAATATCAGTAGTCGTCGTGTATCATCCAGTCACATGGATCCATACGTAGTGTAGTTTGGAGAACCACTCCTCAATCCATCAGTTGTTTTACAAATGGAAAAAAGTATCACAATATATTAACTTGATGATTAACCGGGTCATAATGGTTCCCAAGAAACAGAAGACATGTCAATCGGAAGCCCGATCTATGCGTTACTGGCATTTCAATGATGAGGGCCCAGTTAGATTCGGGTGCGTTCAAACTCAACCATATTCCATGTTTCTCCAAAAAACTCATGATTTGAGTCAAGAGAACTGTCTCCCTTCAAGGATCTCAATTCCATAGATAGTTTGTCAAATGTATTTATGATTCTCATGATATGGCCCCTTAAGTGTTACTGGGTCCAGTTGGGCCTGGGTCCTATCCGACCCAGTCAGACAAACCCTGCTAGACCTGTTCTGAGCTAGGTCATGACAGACTTGGAGAACTAGTCCATTGCCTTGCCCAGCTTGCAAAATATGCGGCCCGCAAGGGTGGCCCAGTCCGCAAAGTGCCGGCACCGCCCATGGGGAAGGCATCCCGTAGGAGGGAATCCATGTCGCATACGGTGAAGATAATCGAGATTCCGAAAGGCGGTTTGAGGGAGTCAGTATTCCAAAATATTGAATAGCTAATGGTCTTTCAGCCTTTGATGCAGCAGTGCCACTTGGGAACCACCCGATCACCGTAGAACATGCCGGATGCACGGGTTCTGCCTCAGCCATGGCTTTTTCAATGACTTCCTGTCCTCCCATGGTATGCTGGTCATGCCACCTCTCGCTTGCAGGCGGTGCACTAGTTTCTCCTCACCTCATTCCGCAACTGACCGAAGTGCCAACCGCCTCCTCTAATCACTACAGCTGATTATTTATTGCCCTCTTTTCTCGCTTGTGTTTTCCGATAGTGCGTTGCACCTCCCCCACGGCTGGCAGGTGCCATCCTTTCTGATGATGTCAAATAATTTAGTTGCAGCCTCCTCTTACATCGTCCATCGACTCACTATTCCCATCATAGTCGGTCAGAGTCGCCGCACTGGAGTTCTTCAATGGAGGTTCAAGGATAGAAAGATAGTGGAGAGTTTGGGCAGAGTTTGTTAGGATCACACCCTCCACGTAAGCTCGTAAACATGAGGGGGATTAGGGGTTTACGAATCAATTGACGTAACAAAAATCAAAATCCTAAAACAATACCCTGTAATAACCTTCGGAAAGAACAAATGAATTGTGGATCAACCCATTAGTTGCTTGGTCCTCATTCTTCATATTTTTCAATTACAGGGAAGTGGAAATCATTTAAAATGCATAAAGGAATAAAACCCCTACCTAGAATCGTCGGAGAAACACCCGCACTTGATGTTGGGTAGGTGTTCCTTGTTCCTGCAATAGGCTTCCTATGACACCTCTCGTATGTAATCCTCTATTTAATGGTTCGGTTTCACCCGTCACCTCCCACTAAGGTCGACTCAGTCCTCTAAGGGTCTGGAGTCGCATTTCTCCTTCAGCACTTCATTGCTTGGCGATGTTATGCCAATACGCCTCCCCAGGATCCATATATATAGGAGAGGGGTAGGGTATTTAACAACGTGTAAAATTAATGGGGATTCATATATTAGGAACCTTCCAAATTCCCCAATTTCTTCATTAGGAATTTCAGGTCATGTCATTTATTGGCGTGACACATCACTGGCCCCACACACCTCATGTTCATTGGATTAAATGGAAGAAAATAAAATTATAAAATTACTTTATTTCATTTCTTTTAAAAAATAAGAAACATAACTTTTTCTCCATAACTACTTTAGTCATGGTAATATCTCCATTTTTTCAATCTAGGTGCTTCAGATTCAATGGCGACCTCCGATTTTTGTTCCGACCGAAATTTCATAACTTAGAAAATGCCTCTCACTTGTTTACCAAAAGAACCTTAAATTTTTTTAATAAATTAACAAAGTTCACCCTATAACCATGTCAGTTGGGGTTAGGCTCCACATTAGGATAAAACGCCCCAATGAAATCTAAATTACTCTTGGATTTTCAATCCGAGTTACCATTTAGAGGATGTGGATTTTACAATACAATAATTGGAACTTAATTATTTTATCTATGTCCAAAAATTAACTTTCACTGGTGGCTCGTGCCGGCCAATGTTACAACCTACCTAAATAAAGAAGACCCTCATGAGTTTAGGGGTGGTCTCATATTTTTAATCGGAGTCACCATTCGTGAGTTATACGAGTTTTAAAAATTAAATTACTTTATTTAATTATTTTATTGATGGTTATGCAATTTTTGGGTTTTTCTCAAAGGAGGCATGCACTGACTAAAATTAAGTCGTGCCTAGGGTAAAACAACCATCTTAAACTCAACGGTGCAATCACATTTTTTATTCTGGAAGTCGTTTAAGAGTTATTTCAATTTTTTATAAAAACTACTTATGCGTGCAAATTAAAGCTTAACAAAACTTTGACTGAACATTATGGGATCTTCGGGCCTCAGAATCATGCACCATCTGATTTATCTGTCTCAAAATAATTCCATATAAAAAAAGTAGTATGAAAATTCCTTAACATTACAATTATAAATATTTTTAAAATAAATTTCCATTATATTAACAATTCTAGATGTTCATGTCCATATTTAATCATAATATTTTATTATTTGAACATCATTACAATTTTTAAATTAAAATCATTAGGAGAGAAGATAAATTTGAATCTATTATGATTGGTATAAACTATAAAAATTATATCAGAAAGTATTGCCTCTAAATCAAATTCTATATAATATGGTCAAAATACTCAAATAATTGGTTTAATTATTATATCCAGTTGGGTATAAATTTTTATCCCCATAATAAATTATGAAACTATAATATATTAATATACATCCACATAATTAATGGGATATATAAAAATATAAATAAAATTAGAAACAAGTAATTGAAAAAAACTAGAATAATCATCTATATATGATTTAATTTTTTAGAATTGTCTTGAAACTCTACTATCTATTTAGAAGAACCAATTTTTCTATCATGTAAAAATATTGTGTTTTATTCCACAGAATATTTTGAAAGCACCTTATATAGTGACAATATTATAAAAAATATCAGTAGTATTAAAAAATATTTCAATGGATTCTATGAGAAAAATTCATCTTTTATCCCGAGGTACCTATGAACCCCACAATAAAAATTAACTATGGCTAAAAAATAAATCTCATGTGTATAAAATCTTCACATAGACATATTCACAAATAATTTTTTTTACCTACTATGTTCAATCATTATCTTAATATAATATGAAATTTTATGTTATATATTTAATGAAACCATTATTTATTCAATAGATTCTCCAAACATATCATCATGATAGGCTTGAAAACCCTAGTTCATAAGCCCTATAAGCATAGTTAAAGTATTTGTAACTCTAAATGGAATTAACATAAATATTTATTTCATATAATGTTACTAAAATCATTCTTATTTAAGTATTAATATTTAAAAAACATTATATAAATATAATGATTACAAATTTATCCTAAAAATCGAATACTATTATTTTTACTATTTAAATAAATCATTTATAATAACAATAACATAACATTTATTCACCATTACATGATTCATCAGCTATTAATCATTATATGATCTCAATATCTCATTCCAATTTATAGAAAACATAAATAATGTGGTCATTGGAATGAAATATTTTTATTAATAACTTTCGTCAATAACACATCAATCTAAATCCATGGATCAGGTATACTTTTTGTAATTATTTTATATTAATACCTATAATTTTGAGATACATCATGATACAATTCAATCCCAAACTAGATATATTTACATTGGGGTTATCTCATAACCTTATTTAAAAACACAATAGTATAATCACTTAAATCTTCAGAAAATTAAACTAACTACACGTTGGATTTAAAAATAACCAATCAGATCACACGTTATGTAATATTCATTCATATATTTTTTATTTTCCATTAATTGAAATATCATCCTCCAAATATATTACATGATCCCCTTCCAAAAAAATAAATTGTAATTTACTAAAAAATAGCATAATCCTGTAATGATTATAACCAATCATTTCTAATGATAAAATAATGTGGTTGCATCGGTAACAATATTATTTTTTATTGGAATTATTGCCACCCCTTATCTTTCTCATAGTTTCACTCATTAATTAAAGTTATATATCCTCCATCCGAAGTAATCAACTAAAATTAAAATTAATTATTTAATAATGGATTCTATATCCATTAAACAATATATGTTGATAGGCTAATTATAGGTACCAATATCTATCACAAAATAATGTAGTGCGGTGATAATGATAATTTTTTCTTTAATAACTGCTAGAACCACAACATCATTAACACATATATCCTACAAATATATACATAAAACATATCATAATCATTACATTACATATATCTATAACGTCATATAATTTTATATCATAACCAGTAACACTCTTTGTTATAACTACTAGAACCACAATGTGTTGGTGGTACCAATGGTTGTTTATCCCAGTTTTACTATGGAAACACTGAAAAATAAAATTGATAAGAAATAGTATTTTTATCAATGGTATTATTCCTCTATAACCTCATTTGAAAATCATATAATTTCAGTTATATATATTGATGAATTCTTGTATAATTATAGAAGATATAACAATATCCTTAATAAACGCTATATTAAAACATCCAACATACATCTGGAAAATTGGATTATTTTGGACACTAAATCATATGGCATCAATTAAATATTTTTTTGCATAAAAGTTTATATCATCCACTTATAACCCCAATATGAGAAATACACCACAGATAAATATCTTTTAAATATCTCAACCTCCTCAAAAAATATTATAATATATTATTAATTTCCTATAAACTCATACAGGATGATAGAGAAAACATCACTAACTTCAAAAATATCATTATTATCCAATCCCATAATAAATCATGAGATATCAACTTCAATTTTATTAAAAAATAAATGTTATATAACATAAAATCCATAATACACATATGAAAATATCAACTTGTAAAAATTTCCTTATATAAAATAAAAATGTTATAATCCATCTCAATCATAAGAGTATCCAATAAGTACACTTTCATAATTGACTAAAAAAATTGATTATATATATTCATCTCAACAATCCATGAATAAAAAATGTACATAATAATATTCAATAAACATATATCTAATGGAATAAAATTATTATCTCCCATTTAGAATATATGAAAATTTATATCGATGTATTTTTTCTAAAACATAGTCTCATGACTAGAAATAAAACACTCATGTATTAAAAAATATTACCTCTTGAAAAAACAAGGAATATTTTTCATTAATTTTTAGATCATTTAAAATATTGAAATTTTATATTAAATTTTCCATCAAATTAATATTATCTCTTTAACAGTTTTAGATACTTGAAAGACTATGTTTAAAAGGAATGCCATATAATATACATATATTCTTATCAAAACATTACTGATAACACATAGCCATTAACTAGGATGATATGAATATTATTAACAATATAACTAAATATATATAATGGTTCTAATAAAGAATAATTTTTTAAAAAATTATATATAAATAGGAACCCTATATTAATAAATATATTTTATTCTATGAAAATATATGTTTCTATAAAAAAATTATTCATTTTTTATAATATATTATAAATAAGTTTGGGAATTATATAATTTTTTTTCAATAAAAGGAAAATAACATTTTAAAACAACACAAATATATTAAATAGATTTATATCTTTTTATTTTTCAGAATGTCTTGATTTTTTAGTGAATATTGAAAAATAATGATTTTTTTCAAAAACAATTAATCCTTCTTAATATATTTTGTTATTTGAAAGTCCATTTTTTATTTAATAATATATAAATTTAATTTAATTCTTATTTTCTGTGATTTAATACAATTAATTACATTGAAATCATCTTAATTCTCTATTTGTATATAAGTTTATTTTTTTCTTTTAGAATACACTTTTCATGAAAACTATTTCCAAGTGCATAATGCTTCATCATTTTATGTAATTAAAATAACACAGAATGATGAAATATTTAATTGAAATATATAGATTATTAATCTATAAATAATAATTTAAATTAATTTAACTATTAATACATTTAATATATTTATAATATGATAATAATCTCGTTTAAGGTCTTATTTCATGAAAATAATATTGACATGCCAATATGTCTAATTTAAAACAAAATTCATCCATAAGCTAAATAAAATTTGATAAAATTGATTATATTTTTTTAAATAGAATATATTATATTATATATTACGTTATACATAATTTATTTCTAAATGAATAATAAAAATATTAAAAACATATTTATTGTGGTACCAAATTAAATGTGTAAATATGGGTAACATGAGATGTCAATATGATAACATTTAAAACAATTATTTTAATTGGTAGAGTGTTTTATCTTCATTATTTTTCATCCAATACATTATTTTTTATCTATTTAGTAACTTTTATTTATTTTTAATGTATATTTTTTCATACTTTTTATTATTTACATGAATTTCACTCATACTCATTTAATAACCGAAACACCTCACCACGTTTATTCACGCCACTCAAACAATTTTACTTTACCAATACATTAATAAATATCTCACATCATCCTATGAAATGTTATGTAGATTTATTTATTCAAATAATATTTAGTTTAGGTTCCTTAATAATATATCCAAATGATATTATTCTATGTAAAGGTACTCCTCTTCTTTGAGTTCTTTCTTTTTCATCTTATATTCCACCACAAATTATTTCATAATAATACCAATATAACAACACCATTATATTATATATATATAGGATTTATTATATTTATTTATAAATATGTATTCATCTACTCTTCCATCAAATCAGAAATGAATCCATCGTTCATGTATATTGGGGACAACCTCCTCGTGAACCGATTTAATTCATTTTCCACCATGGCCTCCCAATAATTTCCATAATAATAAAATATAATTTTATAAAATATAATAATTATAGAATAAATATCCCATAAAAATAATATATCATATTATTTCATACCGTACAATAAATTGAAAATTATAATGTCATCCTGATGTAAGGCAGATCACCACATCACGAAGTGAAGTGATATATTTAATTTAATTTTTCCTCACATTGATGGTATTTATATGATTATTTAATGAAATTGATAGATTTTTGTGATATTATTATAATTATATAATCTTAAAATAATAATTTCATTCTTTTCATCCTGATTGATGAGAATGTAAACATTACTCAAACATATGTATGACCCATTATCTCAATAATTATACCAGAATTCATATTTTATGATGAAATTTCATGGGTATTTTAGATGTATTATTTTTATATGATAATAAGAATTATGTAAAAATTATTTTTCAATAGACTGAGTAATAATTACCCATTGATGACGGTCAATATATAGATGCCATTTTGAAATAATGAACTGAGAATTCTTATAAAACCTTTCATGGACATAATTTATTACGTAACTAAATAAATAATTTAAAAAAATTAAATAAATGGTTTATGTGTATTGGATTAATCCATAAAATTAATTTAAAAAATTTATTTATTTAATACTATTATAAGAAAGATAATATACAAAAACAAAAATCATGTACTTTAGGTAAGTGTTTTCTTCTCAATAATTCTTTTTTTGAGGCACATGTTGTTTTGTGAACAAAATTTTATTTAAAGGTCTTATATAATACCCCTTAAAATTTATTCCAATAATCATTAATATTTAATAATATTTCATTTTATAATTCATCTTATTTAGTAATTATTATTTATTAATAAAATTTTAGAATAGTGTTGACAGTGTATATTTTCTATTAATTTTGTTGAGATTATTTATCATTCAATTTATAATATTAGATATTATTATGTTATTTTTTATTAAAAACCCTTATATATACCACCCCTTATTATTTAATATTTTTACAATTATTCATACCTTTTTCTTTTATTGTTATTTGAAACAATTGAGATAATGTTGTCAAGGAAAGGCAACATTATATATCTCTTCAGTCGAAAACCCTTTCTCTTACATGCATATTTATTCCTAATAAGTAATTATTTATTTTAAACATTCTCTTTTTTGTTAATTTATTTTTCCCAGTATTTCATTTTTTACTATATTATTTAAACATAATATTCCTATCATTTTACAAATTTGATTGTTTTGAACATTAAAAAAAATTAATGTAATCTTCATTTCAATATACTCATAATGTATATAATTTCTTAACTAAATGATCTATAAAACCATTGAAAGATACATTATATATTTCCTTTTTTTTGATGAATTTTTTTTATATATTTTTTACATATTTTATATTCTTAAAAGGTTATTTTGATTGTAGGAAGGGTATTCTTCTCATGAATTTTTTGAAATTTTAGAATTTATTTTATTTATTTAAAAATAAAATCCTATAATGTTATGGAATAATTGTAAAATAATAATATATTTTCCTTACATATATATACATATTTCACTCCACATTCCATATATAGGGGTAAAAGATGAATTATCTTAATTACAAAAATTTCATTATTTTGAATTTTACATTGATTTTGATATGATTCAATGTTATCCAAGCCATTCTCATTATCTGATAAACTATTATATTAGGCCTAATTACTGGATACCTATAAATTGAATACATTAATCATTAACATGTTATGATGGGTGTGCCCATATAAGACTCAAATGCATTGAGAAATTTTATAGACTAAGGACAAATATTGTATGGGATTTGGGAGTAATCCAATCCCAAATGAGAGTTTTTAAACAATGTAATATTTTATATGATTTGTGAATATACTCCTCTTTAGGTTGTGTTATGTATTTTCACCAAATTTCTTAGGATTCCATGATCCATTGATACAATTCTATTCTAGTTTTTCGCCTATTCGACTACTCATGAAAAATTCTTTTTATTATATTATGTTATAATTTTTACTCAAAATTTATGATTCCATAACATGTTTATACCCCATTTGGGATTCTTAGCTCACCTATTTTTTCTATCTTATACAAGGGTTATCCCTTGATAATTTATTTGATTTCAAGGATTTAGAAGTTCATTATAGAGAGAGAAACTATATCTTTATTTAATACTAAAATTTATGTATTATTAAACAATTATTCAAAATACACTAGGCCTCATGATTATTGGGTTATAATTAATATATTATTATATTAAAAATAATTTAATCATATGGAAAAAATTCATTGGTCACAACAGTTTGTATCATATAAAATTTATAGTTATCTTTTGGAAAAAAGATGAAAAATATAAGGCCCCAGCCTTAAACCTTACTTAATCTTGAGTTAATAAAATATTACACATTGAGGATCTTTTCAGGTTTAGAGTATTAGAGAATTAGATTATTAAACATGTATTACATTCCACATTTAAACAAAGTGGTTACATAAAATAAAGTATTCATTCTTCCCAATCAATGTAAACATATTGAAAATAAAACATGGATTCTTTCTTGGCACATCCTTGACACTATCATCACATCATGTACCTTTCCCTTGACCTGTGAAAAACATTTCAAAAACTTGGGATGAGCATAAAAAGCTCAGTAAGGGTTATAAAAATATGGAAAGGAAACATGAGTTCACATACACATAAGAATGAAATCATTCTTTACCCATAAAACATAGGCACTTTAACATACCTCATCAAATCATGAATAAATCATATAAATCATAAGACATAAAAGGAAACTTGAGGCATTCATAACATTATTACGTAGGGAGTAACCCTCCTGGTTACGTTTGGAATACCCATCACATTATATTCCTTAAATCTCTTCGGAGAAACATTAACGTTTCACTCCTTCACATTACCCAATGCATTGGAGAGCTATATCGGTCTCACCCGCCCTTAGTTTATCACGGAATCACCCGTCTTCATAATAATTCCCAAGAACCTCAACATAATCGTATCACATAAAACATGCATAAAGGAAACATAACATTTCCACCTTTCAATCACAAGATATCAATACAACACATTGATATAAAAACATTATGAAAACCATTTTCAATACCAAAATAAAAGAAAAGTAAAAATGGTATTTATATTTCTTTTAAAAAAAGGTATGGCTTGTAGAGGAAGCCGAAACTCAAATAACGGTTACGGCGGCGGAGAAGTCATTGTCCCCGCATATGTACGACAAAAACATTCCCTTTTTCCGTTTAGTAAAACGCTTTTTATAAAAAACGATTCCTTTCGGATAAACGTAAAAGTCAAAGGGGTTTATACACCGTATAAAATAAGGTTGTGTATAGAACAAAATATGCCTCAATGAAAGGTGATTCAGACAAAGTCCCATACAAAGATGGTATCCTTGGATTAAGGATAAATCAATTACAAAATTATGTGTGAAAAACTAATACACCAAATCTATGTGGATATTATGTGTAAAATAATCAGAGGTTATTCACACATATTCATATAACGACATATTCGAGGAGTACAAGCTTATCCCAAAGAATTGAAATTGGGTTACGAAGTTCCCTTGCAATAATTAGAGAGCCTAACAGCGTCACATCAAAATTCAGAAAAAGAGTTGATGAGAGATTAAAAGGGTATCTCATCACTTGGACATAAAATTCACATCAATAAGGATATAGAAGAACATATTCGAAAATAATATTATGTGAATTAAAAGACATAACAAAATAAGTCTTTTAAAAAGAGGGGGTGAAAGGTTCCCTTTCCGACATGGGTATCTTTCGAAACATACGCCCCGTGAAAGAAGGAAAATACATCATTGATTTAAATACTCATAAATGAAAGAATATTACACAATGAGTAAAATAATGGTTAGTACATACACCACTCAAAGGAAATTGTGGAAAATGTAGAATAAATCTCACGGGAATAAAAGTGAGATGAAAAATCCATTACGAAAACTCAGCAGCCTAATAGCACCACTTAAAACATTCAAGAAATGGATTGATGAGATAAAATAGGGTATCTCATCACATTACAATAAAATTTACAGCATGAGGAATATAAAATAACATCCCCCATAATAACAAATAGGAGCTTAAAAGAAGTGACGTAAAGGGGAGTACTTAAAGAGAAAGAGAGAGGTTAGAACTCTTACGAAAATGAGGCAGCCTAACGGCGCCACTCAAAACATCCAAAATGGATTGATGAGAGAGAATAGGGTCTCTCATCATATGAACATAAAAATTAAAGTAAGATTAATATAAAATAACATCCCAATAACAAGAAATATGAGCTTAGAAGGAATGACATAAAATATTGTACTTAAAAAGAAAGAGACGAGTAAGATCCCTTACCTGAAGTCCAACTTGTCTTGTTCGTTTCTTTATATTCATGAATAATAAACTTTGGTCAATTAATAATTTCCAAAGTTCCTCCTTTATAGATTATTATTCATTTTATATCACATATTATAATGTTATAATAATTTTTTATTAATGTTAGTTCATATCAGACGTTTTTGCCGATGTTTGGTACATGAGTCAAAAATAAACTTGTTTGAAAAAAGATTGCCCATGTAGTTATAAGTAAATAATTTCCAGAATAGTATTAATGATTAAAATATCATAT
Source organism: Viscum album (assembly GCA_963277665.1). Classification (NCBI taxonomy): domain Eukaryota; kingdom Viridiplantae; phylum Streptophyta; class Magnoliopsida; order Santalales; family Viscaceae; genus Viscum; species Viscum album. Next base: position 852,210,722 of record OY728161.1, read on the forward strand.
ATATCCAGTAAATATTAATTTCATACTATTTCATATCATTTGGAGATAAAAAATGAAAAGCACCGTTCATGGAGACAGTAGGCCGTACGTACGCATTAACGCTACTTTCATTTTTTGTCATATTAATGGAATTAAAACCAAATGAGAGTGATATATATATGTTATAATTACAGAATGATATCCATAATTTTGATGTAATATATTATATATATATCCATTATATATATGTACTTATAATATTACACAACATTTTGAGATAAGAAATGAAATGTACCATTCATGGAGACGGTAAGCCGTACGTACGCATAAACGCTACTTCCATTTATATTTCATATTTAATGGAATTAAAACATAATGATACATAATAGTATTTTAATTCCAGTATGGTATCATATATAATATTATTAAATATATCCTTTATACGTACCACATATGGTATTAACGAATCAAATCACTTTGAGGGGGCGGTAGTCCGCACATCCTTAAATAAAGATATCGCGTTTACCCATAATGGAAACCATAAAGGTATGCCCAAAATGAAAAATACAGAAGCTTAAGGAAAACATAAACATATTATATATCATATATAAATATAGTTTCATCTTAATGGCCACCTTTGAAGGTGTTAATAGAATGTTGAACAATCATCGTTTCGGGAGGCTGAAATTTTCCATCCACGAAAATAGTATGTTATTTAACCATTAGATGTAGGTGTGTGAAAGTGTAGCACGAATACTTATTATAAAAACATCCAAGTATATTGATGATACTGGATTTGTAATAAAAGAAATGAATAAAAAGAGTTTAGGGGGTTGGAGAAGAAAAATAAAACAAAAGGACTCAAGTGAAAACATTACCTTAAAATCGGGTAACTCCCTTTGGTTTGAGCTCAAAGGCTTCCTTGGGAAGACTTATGCCCAAAGTGAGGCTTGAAGGAGTAAGATAGGGAAGTGGAGAGACAAAATGGGCAGAGGTTGGCCGAGACAAAGTCTTTGGGAGTGTTGGTAAGGAGGTAGGGGTGGAGGCCTTTTATAAGAGGAGAGGAGGGGCACTCTTGTAAAGTTACAAAATTTTACTTTATCTTCAAAAGAGTTTCGGATTTTAAAGGTCCCACATTGAAGTATTTAAAGGATAAGGTGATAAGGGTTCAAAATCCACTCATCCAATTGGTTTTGGACATGTCTATGTCTTAGATATTACATTATCTTTCCATTTTATTTAAATTGTTAAAAAATGAGGTCATCGTTGCATCATCATGATGTCATAAATATATTAATTTTTTTAATGCCTAAAAATTATAAAAAAATACTATGATGTAGGAAATATTTTAGATTTCCATTTAATATTTATAGTCAAAGATATGATTTGTATAACCCCAGGTAAAAATTGTTTTAGTAAAACATTTCATGTTTGTCTCATTTTTTACTTTAACTTTAAATAAAAATATATTAATGTCATTTTCCAGACAAAGTGGCTTCATGGGGTCCCCAAGTTAACCCATGGGTTTTACTGGTCGGCCATGACTAATCCAATTAGGTTAGTACATGTGTCAAGTTCATTTCATATTATTAAAACATTATTTTTACCTTAAACTACACTAATTACCTGTAATCGCGATTAATAACATAATAAGATAATATTCACCAAAAAAATATTTTTATCCCATTGAACCACATTTTACTTCTTAATGACAACCATGTATGTCGGATTTTTGAAATTAAAAACACAATGATGGAAAAATTTCATTTAAACAGAAGAATCAGTTTTTATAAGTACCACTTAGTGGTTTCACTATTCATCGAAAATTGAAGTTTTCCAGAAAAATCCCAAAAATTCACCATAAGCTATATTTGATTTTCCGAATAAAAAAATGAAGTATATTTTACAAAATTCAAAACATATAAGTCATATTAATTAATTTAATAATTAATTCCCGCTGTCAAAGTAAATAACGTGTTTTTATGAAATAATAAGTATCAAAAGATTGACACTAGTTTATGACTGATTTCAAAGTGAAATTAATTCGAACGACCACTATTGGAATTAATGGTAAAAATAAATTCTAATTTCACTTTAAAACAAATTAAAAATATAATCTAATCATATAAAGAAATTAGATTAAAAATAGGTTTTGAATTAAAATACAACATTTTACACTATTCATTAAAAAAATGAACTTTATCAGAAAGATACCAAAAATTTACACAAAGTAAATTTTGATGTCCCAATTCTTAATAAGAGTTTTATTTGGTGCAAAAGGATTTATAAGAGTGAACAAAACTATATTTAATGACGGTTCTCCATCAAAAGGCGATAAGTGAACCTTTAGTGAAAACTAGGGCATATACGCCTAAAATTGAATTCTTTCCGTATTTTAAACCTTTATATTTTATTGGATAAATGTAAAAACATTTAAAAACATATATAATCATATTTTAGTTATTTCTATCCATTCCCTCCAATACAACGACTACATGCTAACTGCCATTTAAAATAATAATATTTTATTATTAGAGTGCAACGTAAGATTCCCAAGAAACTCGTTGTTGCGTGTTGGGTATGCCATCGGGCATAGCGTCCCCTTTAAAGTCATATTAATTTTTCATTCACAAATATGGATAAATATGAAAATGCAATATTCTTTATTAACCTGGGGTGTTACAAAAAATAATTTGTGAGAACATAAGGGATATGATTAAGGATAAGGCAATGTATATGATAGTATCATAGTGTATTGGTGAAGTATAGATTTATTGGTATTTGAGAGACTAAATCTCTGCCTAGATAATAAATGTGTGTGTGGATCTTGAATATATGTAACTATTTGTAACAAGTCTTAAATAAGTATAGCAGGCTCAAAATTATGATTACCGTCTATGTGAAAATATCCCTTACTTCACACCTAGAATGACATTCTAAACAGATATTCTTTGTATTTTACAAAATCATTACAAACCCTAATGAATTACAAGAAAAAAATTCATTATTTAGAAACATAATAGTAATTATGTCATGGACACCATACATTTAAACCTATAAAATCATAAGTCATGATATAATTATTATTTATAATTTATTCAGTTTTTTTAAAAAAATTTCATTTAAATATGTAAATGTATTCCATATTGTTTATTTATATTTATTGTTAATAGTTAAATATTTTAGAAATTTTAAAAACTATAAATATAATGGGAAATGTATTTATTTCCCAAACGATATTCCAAACCAAATGGTAACAGAAGATATGCATATCATGATCATGAGAGATTATGTATTAATGATTAAAAAAAAGAAAATTTAGTTTTATATATGTAAAAAATAAATGAAGATTAAATATGTAAAATGTAATAATAGAACTGTATAATTCATTATTATTGAAAAAAATAGGGATTATAGTATAAAACTGAAGAAGAAAACTAATAGCCTATTTAACAAGATGAATTGAAATATTTTTCAACATAACGAACTGATTATAGTTCTTTGTTTTAATGTTACACAACATGGTCGTTATCTAAAGTAATTCCCTAATGTAATGATTATGTTTTGATGGAATACATTATGAAAATAATTTAAGTATAATTATTGATGTGTTTTGTTTTTGGAAGACAAAATTAATGTCTTTGAATTATTTTTATATATTGTATTATGGTGGAAGGAGTCGTGAAACATCTATGGAATGTTTTACAAAAACTACCATTATATAATTACTAGAATATTTCGAATGGTAATGATGAGTCAAAACCGTTATTAAATATTAAAGTGAATAGCCATTGAAAAACACAAGATTAAGGAAAATATAATATTATAGAAGTTCTCATTTTTGGGGTAGTCATAATCATTTAAAATTTTTTATTTTGGGAAACAAATGAGATGGATTCAAAGCATTAATGTTTATAAATTTTGATTTTATCAAAAATGTTATTTCTGAATATGGGAATATTATTCTTATGAATTTTTTAAGATCCAAGTGAATTATTTATATGATTACCACATATGATTTCCATTGTTTTATAAAAATGTCATCCGAGTAATTCCGGTGAAAAAACATCACATATGGTAAGTCCATAGGGCTTAAACCCGCAAATAAAGGCCGATAAGGTTGAAATTCCAACCACTAGACTACCTGATGTACTGGTTAGTATGAAATATTTTCATATAACTATTTTGGTGGATAAATAATTTCTCGATTTTGGGAAACATACTATCGGATAAAATAATATTGATATTATTATAATGTTTGGAAACTAATGATATTACGGTATTTTTTATTCTTTTTAGATATATAGAAACATTTTTTTCATAATTAAGGATTATTTTGTATTCACTCTATTATTGTTTTTATATGTATCATTAAGGGTATTATATTACCATTGAGGTAGAAACCTTTGTAAATTTTGAGTTGATTGAGGTTATTTAGGATATATGGTGAAATATTTAAGGAATTATCTATGTCAAACAAAATATTTTATAATTGGGTTTAGAATATAAATATATTGATATTACTTTTGCGTATTATATTACATTTTGAAATCATTTATTGGTTAGAATAAGCATAGTTGCATTTACTTGTCACTATTTTAAATATACTATGATCTATTAAAAAGTTAATTTGAGTTCGTATGGAAAAAATCATATCATAAATTCAATATATACATTAAGAGGTGATGTGGAAATTGATTGATACACATTGAAAGAATGAAAATGATTTATAACATAAAGGATACCCTCAATATAAATATTATCGTGTTCTCTATATGTATGGAAGAATAATAACTGAAATCCAGAAAATGATATTCAAACAATAATCATATCATATATCATTCGTATCTAATGAATCAATTTTATTTTAGTTTTTAATCAATTTGTGGTTTTTTATTTTTAAACATTCTCATAATCAATCATTTTTTGTGATCAATGATCTATATCACTATGAAAATTTATTTTCTATTTTCACCAATGTTAATATTTTCACATCCCACTAATGATATTCTATGTTGAAACCATTTTATTTGACGACCTCTATATTTCCCTTTCAATCTTTTAAGATGATTTTTTATTAACATGATTAAATATATGGGTCATCCGTAATGGATTTTTCACATGTCCAACCTATTTTTATAGAGCACAAGTTCTAAATTTTGGGGGGTGAATATATTCAAATGGGGTTAAATTTTACACCTTAATATTTTATAACATATTTATATTTAAATAAATTATCTTTTAATAATACCTTTTGTAACACTTAACCCTGAGATTAATCAATCCATAAGAAAATATGAAAATATAATTAATAAAATATGACTAATATCTCATAACTATTAAAGTGGAAGGATTGATTTTTTTTTTTCAAATTTATGATATACATATATTTTTCCGACACAAAATATATTTTTATAAAATTTCATAATAAATAAGAAATAAAAATTAATAATGTTATTTTGTTATGTGATAAAATGATTCCTTCCAAAATGATTATTTTTTATTTTATGATAAAATAATAGAATTTATTTTTCGTAATTTTAGAAATATTATAGTATAAAATGAGCATAACATTTAATTATAACATATTGATACTAACATAGGGTTAAATTTTAAGATGTTTGAAAAATATTTAATTTTTACTAAATAGTAAAAAATTGTAATTTTTTTTGTAATTGTCATTTATTATTAGTAAATGGAGTAATTAGAAAGACCCAATATTATTTAATATTATTTATAATTAAGAAAGTTATTCATTAGATTAATTTTATATTCTTTTTTTATATAAATTTCTATTAAAATAAATTTTAATATAAGTTAATTTTTAGCATTTAAATCATTTTTATTGAAAACATTTTTAAAGTGCACAATCTCTCTCGATATTAATTATTTAAAATAAACCTTAATGGGGAATGATTTAAATAAAATTTATAGATTCTAGTTATGTAAATTTTAATTAAATTTAATATAATTAATATTACATTATAGATATTTATTATAAGAACATATTATGGGTGAAAAATAATTTCCTTGAAAACATGTTATTTCAACACATTTATTATAATAATTTTAAATTAAATTCTACAGAAAATGTAAATTGAATTTGATAAAATGTATTAAATATTTCATATCAGAATATGTTATATTATATAATAATGTATAATAATCTTATGGTCGTAATGGATAAAATAAATAATAAACAAAATTATTCTCCACGGAAAAAAAGTTAAAATGGTAAAAGGATCTAACCTTAGAGGTGAAGAGGATTAAATTATAAAAAAAATTAAAGAATTAACTGTGGAATGACCTTATTTCTACTACAATCCAATATTTTTTTAATTTTGTATGTACTTGGAATAAATGTGATTTCCTATTATTGAATAGTCTTAATTATTTATAATTATGTAACTCCTAATATATTATAAAAGGGAACCCCTCCTCCCACTTTTTAAAAACTATATATTAAATTTTATCATTAAATTCATACCAAATTATATCCCAAAATTTGTTATATAAATTCTCGTGCTTCTATTATTCGAAAACAACCATCCTTAGGGTCCTCGATAAGAGTTCTAGAGGAGTTCCCTCTAAGAAAGGGCAATTGTCTTCACCGATATCCTTATTTTTCTAATTCTATTTCCATTTTCAATAATTTATTAACAGTTAACGAATAATAAAAATATTATATTCTTTAAACATAAATTTTATTTTTTGTGTATCATTATATTCAGCCGTATACACCTCCATAAAATTGGAAATGAAACCATAGTTTGTGTTTACAAAGGTTTTTGAAAAACGAAACAATTTAATTTTATTTCCATCATCACCTATATAAAATATTCAAAATTATGTACTTAATGTTCAAATATCATTATAATCGTATATTATAATTTCAATGAAATTAATGTATCATATAATCACATTACATATAATCTATGTATTATGATAACAATGTTGCTATGTATGGATGTCTAGAACCTTTCCAAGCAATGTGATTATTTTATTTTATTACAAAATCTAATGGATAGTATATTTATGTATATTTTACCAAATAAAAGAATCATTTTATGATTATTATCATTAGAGAACGATATTTTGATAAATGAACTGTCATCTCAATGATTGTACTGTAATTCATTGCTCAAAACCATAAGAATTTTTTATTTTTAACTGAAAAATTTAAGTATAAAAATGATAATTCTGAAAAAGTATTATTCTAGATATGATTGAATAAAAACCCCTTTGAACATGGTTAAAACATTGATTCTATTTTTTAAAAAATTATAAAAGAATCATCAAAACCCCCAATGTGGATATAAATAATAATGTAATTATATTCCTTCTTAAAATAAATAAATTAAATGGATTAAATATGATAAATTTTATATACAAATGATTCATTAATAATAAACAATTTATATAATGTTAGTATACATGGTATAATAAACATATATGTAAATCTTGGACTAGAGTTACATAATTTCATCTCAAAACACCTTTATTTGAAACACATGTTATTTCATGTAACTAATTTATTTTTAATGGTATATAAATTTCACAGTTAAAAAATATATCTTGAATATTTAATATTTGATTTTAGTTAATGTTAAAATTAATCTACATCAATCATTGGAAATTATGATTTCAATTTTACCAATGAGGTATTAGATTATGAATCAATTTAATTTTAATTGGTATTGATTATGCATCTACCTCTATTGAAGGAAATTACCTAATTTTTTTATAATAAAAATTATATTTTCATTATCTTATATTTATTCTTGATACTTTAATGTAATAATATAATTTTATTCTCTTCGGTATTTATTGTGGTTGAGAAAAAAATTTATGGTGTACCTACTCTACTCCTCCATTGGGTCAAAAACCAATTCTCTTCCATGTACTTTTCTTCATGAGATGATTTTAAAGAAATGATTTTTACATTATCCAATTATATTTTAAATAAATTTTATCACATTCTTTTATTTTATGAAAAATAGATTCATGAAGGAATCATCCAATCACATTATGAATAAGTTGACATTTATTTTTAAAATATTAATGTGTATATATTCATTTTCGTAAAAAACACTAGATGTAAGAAATTACCTATCACCAAGACCAATAAAATAAATGAAGAAACATTTATATATTATCATTTTTCTTTTTAAATATAAATATTTCTATAACTTTAATGTAAATTGTTAATTTTGGAAATAAATTATCAGAGTTGAAAGAATATTTTTTAGAAAGATTTTATCTTTTTAAAAAATATTTCTATTCATCAATGACATAACACTATAATTATATGTAATTATTATAAATTATATATATATGTGTGTGTGTAACTTATATATACTTACATACCTCGCTATCCTTCTTTCTTTGGGGTATTACATGCATTTTATACGTTTTAGAAATTCCATTAATATAAAATTTTTTCTGTTTGTGATATCAAAAAAGATTATGAAACACATTTAATTTCAATGGGTTAAACTTATGTTTTTTTATATAATTTAAATACATTATGTTTACACAACGATAATGTATTTTATTTATTGGTGGACTCTGATAGCACTGTAATGGGTAACATTATAGTCTCAACGGACATCATGAATCTGATTAGTGAGTAATCTTAATCCATTATGAGACCTTGTCAGCATTGTTATATTTTCTATAAAGATTTCCTCATCACATGTTTATTTAATTTTATATATTTTCCACATTTTTCAAGATTCAATAATCCTATGATACTATATTCGTTATTTTAATTTCCATTCTGATTACTCATGAGTGTTCTCTTTTAGGATTTTCTGTTACACTTTTATGGTTTTTATCTCACACAATTAATCTATGTATTAAATTGGATATCCCATCAATTTTTTATATAGAAAGGATTTAGTATATGATTTTTGATAAAATAATGAATTTTTATTTTAGCCTCACTTTGATGTATTATGGGTCAGTTATTAAAAATACACTAGGCATTGCAATCCTTGTGTTTTAATTAATTGGTGTTTATAATAAAAATTATATAATGATATGTGAAAAATTATTGGTTTTCGGTAGAATTAATATTTATTTTCTAATACAAAAACTAATCTATTTTTATAAACTCCTCTTACGAACCCTCTGGATTCCATCACACATCCCCATTAAATATATTAATATAAAAATTTATTAATAATATATATATGGGGATTTATTATTTACAACATTATTATACATTTCATTATTATATTATTTACATATAAACCTACACAACACCAATATAGTGGTAGATCCAGATCAAACAAATGTGAGGTAGAGTGAATGTTAAATCGGAAATATTTTTTCATAAACTATTCAATTAGTTAAAAAGAATTGATGTTTATGGTGGAAGTGTGTAAATGATTAAAATTTTGATATAATTAGGTGTGCGGTATTAATATAATTCATGAAATTTTTTTATAGTATGATGCATGAATATATATGACTGAGTGGGGGGAAATTGATGAAAAATTCTGAAAATGTTTCATTGTTGGGAAATGACTCAATATAACTTGAAAAATCCATCACAAAAATTTTATAGTATGGTATTTTTTCCAAAATTTAACTCATTGAGTTTTTCTATTTTTACTAACCCTAGTTTATGGTATGTAACAAATAAATATGGTTTTCATAGTTATAATTATTATGGATGATGAATGTGAGAGTTGGGAAAACATTGAATAAGTTTTGAGGGAAAGGAGAAGCTGCACATGTGGCACACTGTTTGTCTGACCGCACGGACAAAAAATGCGTAGTCGGTCCTTTTGAAGAACTGGATCCCACATGTTTGGCATATAGTTAAATATACTATGTGAATAAGTTGTGTGTGGGTTTTCCTAGGAAGTGGCTAATGCACGTTTAGCAGACAATATTTTTAACAAATAGAACTAACCATGCAGAAAATAAAGTGAGATACTAAAAATGTGGACCTCACGTGTTTTTCCTTGTAAATGGCATGTTTTTCATCCAATGTTTTCATAACTCGTGATTTTGATTCTCATTAGGCCAAAAAAGGTTCTCCCATCATTCCATAGGTGATCTAAAGGCTTCCCATGGCGAATAAAAGTCGAATTCTAGAGGTATGTGATAATTCTTCTCTGTTCGTGTTTGGTTTCTTAGAATTACATTGGTATACATCTCTATATAACTTGGTTTCATAGATATATTCCGATTATGGGTAGACATATGTGTTTGGATGATAAATATGACGTGAATTAGTCTTTCTCTTGTTATGAGAAGAGATCTGAGGAAGGTTCATTGAGAATTGACCCGGTTTTCTTGAGTGTTCTTCATTTGTTGTTGTTTTCATCAAAACCTTTGGAGTATGTGGCTTCTCTCTCAACTAATCTTGCTAGAATTGATTGAAATACATTCAAATTGATTTATTTTATTATAATTTATTTTTTGAATAATTTAATAAATCTTATTTAGTGATGATTTATGGTTTTTCTGAAATTGTGAAATCTTGGTGAATGTTTATGATATGTGATTTAGCATCATGATTTTAAAAAGATTATTTTAAATTATTTATTTTTTTTAAATTTTGAAATGGTTTGATGAAAATTTCTTTTTTGATTAGAAGGATGTTTAATTTAAATGGTTTGGTATTGAAATGACATTGATTGAATTGGTATTCAATAATAGGGATGTTTTATTTAAATGGATTGGTATTGAAATGACATTGATTAAATTGGGTTTCAATAAAAAGGGTGTTTAATTGAAAAGTTGTTTTGGAATAATCCTTGGGCATATTGGTGTGTCAGTTCATATTTCCTTTCTAGGTCTTGGTTGAAATATGACCTTATGCTCATTGAAATATGATAAATGGTGCACAAGATATAAAGTTAATATTTAATTTTTGGGTCTTGGATGAAATATTACATTGTGCTCAATTCCAAAGGATAAATGGAACATGGGAAACAATTACCTTGTGATAAATTAGTATATTGATTAAAAACTACTCATGAGTATGGAACATTCATAACATATCATGCATGGTTTGTTACATGGGTTTGTGAAATTGTTGGGTATCCCAAGAAAGGGATATTCTAAAATGGTTTTAACGGTTGATTATTTAGTTTTCTGAAAAAAATAATTTTGGGAAAATATGATTCAATTTCACTTGTATGCTTTTGGTGAATAATGGTTTTTGAAACATGTTTATCTATATTTGTAAACTAGTTTTGAGAAACTGTTTTTTATAAACTATTTTATAAAATTTATGCTAACTCTTCTATCTTAGTGGCAGGAGTATGGAAGTCCTTGGGGAAAACCTACTGTGTTTTACACATACCCCTATATTGGCACCATGATGCTTTTACAGATGTTATCATATAGGATAGAGGAAAAGATAATATAAGGCCTCAGCCATAAACCTTACTTAATATTGAATTAAATGAATAATTCACATTGAGGATCTTTTCAGGTTTAGAGTTTTAGAGAATTAGAACATTACTATTACATGTCAAAAGATTACAAAGTAGACAATTCTACTAAGTTTCCATAGAAAAAAAACTCTTAAAAAGAAACATATCTTGTTCCATGTTTTATATAGCTTGACTTTCCCTTGATCCCATCCTTGACCCTATTCCACATTAAGTCCTATGAAAAACATTTCAAAAAAACTGGGGTGAGCATAAAAAGCTCAGTAAGGGATTCACAAAGGATGAAAACTGTTAGTTTATCAAAACAACAAGTAAACCTTGTATACTTAAACAAAGTAATAATTTTCACCTTTATGAAGTAGTAAAAAATCTTCAATGAATAAAAGATCATTACTTACCCTTTTGTAACCAAAAGATTACCATATAACCCATATAAAGAACACATAACATATAAAGGTAACTTGGGACATAAACATACTTAAGTGGAATAAACATACGGTCGACTTCCACACATATCACTTAATGGAATAGCCATACGGCCAACTTCCATACATACATAATGGAATACCCATACGGCCGACTTCCATACCCAATAAATTGGAGGTTATAACGTAACCACCCGTCCTGGTATTCACTACACCACCTGTCATATTGTTTATCACGTAACCACACGTCAAATGTCCAAGTACCATTATAAGATCATAAGACATAAAACAAATATAATTGAAAGAAAACATTTCCACATGTTGATCACAATATATCACTTAAATATATTGACATAACAAATCCATTATAAAAACCATTTTCAATACCAAAATACATAAAAGTGTATATGGTATTTATTTCATTTAAACAAAACATTAAGGCTTTTTCAGGAAGCCGAAGACCAAATAATACTCCTGGTGGCAGAAAACGTTGTTTTCACCGCGTAAATTCAAAGAAACATTCCTTTTTGTCATCTTGTAAAACTCTTCATAGAAAAATATTCCTTTTGTATAAATGTAAAAGTCAAAGGGGTTTATACACAGTATAAAATAATGTTGTGTATGAAACGAAATATGCCTCAATGAAAGGAGATTGAGACGAAGTCCCTTACCTCGGGTCCGACTTCACTCGATCGTTCTTTAACATCCTTAATAATAAATTTGAGTTAATTTATATTTGATTAAGAACCTTTTTCATGATTATTATTCCTTTTATATCACTTATTTCAGGGTTATAAACATTATGTAATCATTTAAGTTAATAATGTTTGTTTTGTCGATATTTGGTTCTTAAGTCGAAAGTGGGCTTCTTAAAATTACATGTTGTTCGTGTGGTCAAAAGTTTTTTATATATAGAATGACATTCCTGATTTGGATATCATATATATCATATATATCTAGTATATACAAGTATTTATAATATCACATAATCATTGGGAGCTATGAAATGAAATGCACCGTTCATGGAGACGGTAAGCCGTACGTACACAGGAACACTACTTTCATTTTTATGTCATATTAATGGAATTAAAACTAAATGAGAGGTATGTATATTTTAATTCCTGAATTATATTAATCATTTAGATGTAACATACATCATATATATCCATTATATATATGTACTTATAATAGTTCATTACATTTGGGGAGAAGATATCAAATGCATCGTTCATGGAGATGGTAAGCCGTACGTAAGCATGAACGCTACTTTCATTCCTATATCATACTAAAATGGAGTGAAATCATAATGATAAAATTGTATATTATAATTCCATTATAATATCATATATAATATTTTTAAATACATCCTTTATACATCCCACGTATGGAATTAACGAATCAAATCACTTTGAGGGGGCGGTAGTCCGCACTTCCTAAAATGAAGATATCGTGTATACCCATAATTGAAGCCATAAAGGTATACCAAAAATGAAAAATACAGAAGCATAAAGAAACCATAAACATAATATATATCATATATAAATATAGTGACATCTTAATGGCAACCATTAAAGGTGTTAAAATAAGATTGAACAATCATCATTTCGTGTGGCATAAATTTGCCAACCACAAGAACAGTATGTTCTTTAACCATTTGATGTAGATGTGTGTAAGTGTAGCACGAAAGAATATTCTAAAAACATCATAATATAATGAAGATATTTTAGTTTTTACAAATTAAATGAATAAAAACAGTTTAGGGGGTTGGAGAAGCAAAATAAAACAAAAGAACACAAGTGAAGACATCACCTTATAATCGGGTAACTCTCTTAGATTTGATCTCAAATGCTTCCTTGGGAAGACTTATGGACAAAATGAGGCTTCAAGGAGTAATATATGGATTTGGAGAGAAAAAACGTTCAGAGTTTGGCCGACCCAAAGGCTTTGGAAGTGTGGGTAAGGTGGTAGAGGTGGGGGCCTTTTATAAGTGGAGAGGAGGGGCACCTTTGGAAAGTAAGGAAATGATACTTTATTTTAGAATGTATTTCGGATTTGAATGGTCCCACATTGATGTGTTTCAAGGATAAGGTGATAAGGGTTCTTAATACACCCATCCAATAAGTTTTTGACATGTTTAGGTCTTATATTTTACATTATCATTCCATTTTACTTAAATTGTTAAATAATGAGGTAATCACTACATCATCATAGTGTCATAAATAATTTAATTTATTTAATGTCTAAAAATTATAGAAAAAATACTATGATGTAGGAAATCGTTTTACCTTTCCAATTACTATTTATATTCAAAATTCTGATTTTTATAACCCCATGTAATAATTGTTTTACTAAAACAACTCATGTTTGTGACATTTTTATTTTAACAATAAATAAAAAGTTATTAATGTCATTTTCCAACCAAAGTGGCTTCATGGGGTCCCCAAGTTGACCCATGAATTTTCTTGGTCGGCCATGACACATACAATGAGTTTAGGACATGTCTTGTGTTCATTTCATATTATTACAACATTAGTTTTACCTTAAATTACACTAATTACCTCTAATCGCGATTAAAAACTCAATAACTTACTATTCACCAAAAAAAATATTTTAATCCCATTGAACAACATTTTACTTCTTAATGACAACCATGTATGTCGGATTTTTGAAATTCAAAACACAGAGGTTGTAAAATTTCATTTAAATGAAAAATCAGTTTTTTAAGTACCACTTAGTGGTTTCACTATTCATCAAAAATTTGTGTTTTTTAGAAAAATACCAAAACATCACCCTAAGCTATATTTGATATACCGAATTCAAAAATGAAGTCCATTTTACAAAATTCAAAACATATAATTTGAATTAATTAATTTAGTAATTAATTCCCGCTGTCAGAGAAAATAGTGTGTTTTAATGAAACAATAAGTATCAAAAGATTGACAATAGATTAAGTCCGATTTCAAAGTGAAATTAATTCCAACAACCAATATTGAATTTAATGGTAAAACTATATTCTAATTTCACATTAAAACCAATTCAAAAGATAATATAATCATATAAATAAATTAGATTAAAAAGAGGTTTTGAATACAACATTTTACACTCTTTATTAAAAAAAATGAAATTTATCAGAAAAATACCAAAATTTTACACAAAGTAAATATTAATGTCCTGATTCTAAAGAAGAGTTTTATTTTGTCCAATATAATGTATAATAGTGAACAAAACTATATTTAATGACGGTTCTACATAAAAAGGCGAAAAGTGAACCTTTAGTGAAAACTAGGGCATATGCGCCTAAAATTGAATTCTTTCCGTATTTTAAGCCTTTATCATTTATTAGATAAAAGTAAAGACATTTAAAAAATATATATAATCATATTTTAGTTATTTTTATCCATTCCTGCCAATACAACGGCTATGTGTTACATACCATTTAAAATACTATTATTTTATTTCTAGTGTGCAACGTACGATTTCAAAGAAACTCTTTGTTGCGTATCGGGTACGCTATCGAACATAGAAACCCCTTTAAAGTAAAATCAATATTTAATTAATAAATATTAATAAATATGAAAATGTTTTATTCATTATTTACCTGGAATGTTACATCCTTCCCCCCTTTTGGGAATTGCGTCCTCACAATTTTATTCACTTATCAAAATAAGTGGGGGTATTTATCCCTAATAGCATTTTCAGATTCCCACGTTGCCTCTTCAACCATATGGTTTTTACACAAAACCTTTACCTAGTGAATTACCTTATTTCGCAACACTTGCTATCTTCGGTCATGAATCTGGACTAGTTTTTCTTCATAAGATAGGTTCTCTTCCAACTGAACTACCTCTGGACTGAAAACATGAGATGGATCTAGAATATACTTCCTCAACATCGAAACATGAAAAACATTGTGTACCTGAGATAAACTTGGAGGTAAAGACACTCGGTTAGAAACTGATCCAACGTTCTCCAGAATTTCATATGGTCCAATGAACCTTGGGCTCAACTTTCCTTTCTTACCAAATCGCATCACACTTTTCCACGGTGAAACTATGAGAAAAACATGATCACCTACCTCAAAAGATTGTTCCTTCCATCGGTTATCTGCATAACTCTTCTGCCTCCTCTGAGCTGTTCTCATGTGTTTCTGAATCAACTGAACTTTTTATGCCATCTCTTCTACCAATTCTGGTCCCATCAGCTTCCTTTCACCCACTTCATCCCAAAATGTTGAAGTTCGACACCGCTTCCCATATAATGACTCAAATGGTGCCATCTGTATACTGGAATGAAAAATGTTATTATAAGAAAACTCAACCAAAGAAAGATGTTGGTCCCAAATTCCCTAATAATCCATAGAACAAGCTCGTAGCATATCCTCCAAGGTCTGAATTGTTCGTTCTGACTGCCCATCAGATTGCAGATGAAAAGCTGTACTAAAATTTAATTTAGTACCCAACGACTTCTGAAGGCCTTTCCAAAAGATAGAAGTAGACCTAGGATCACGATCGGACATAATGGAGAGAGGAACTCCATGTAACCTGAATATCTCTTTAAGATACAAACGGGAAAGTTTCTCTAGGGAAAAAGTATCTCGTATAGCAAGGAAATTATCATATTTAGTCAAGCGATCAACAATAACCCAGATTGCATTATTACCTCTAGATGTCTTCGGAAATCCCACGAAAAAATCCATGGATATATTTTTCCATTTCCACTATGGCACTGGTAAAGGATGAAGCATCCCTTTCGGTAACTGCCGCTCTTCTTTAACCTGCTGACAAGTCAAACACTTCACAGTAAAATCAGCAATATCTCTTTTCATTCCATCCCACCAGTAATACCCCCATAGATCTCTGTACATCTTAGTTCTTCCAGGATGAATTGAAAACTGGGAACTATGAGCCTCACATAACAACTCATTCTTCAACTGTGAATCACAAGGCACACATAATCTCTTACCAACCCTCAAAACACAATCATTATCAATGTTGAATTCAGGCAACATACCCATCTGAACCAGCTCTACCTTTTTCTACAACTCACTATCTTGCTTTTGTGCTTGCTTAATTCTGTCTGATAGGGATGATCTCACTGATACCTGAATCAAAACAGAATAACTTTCTGCACCAACAACTTCTATGCCAAAGTTCATCAAATCTTTAACCAAGGGATCACGTTCCCAACACAACATTGTTAATGAAGCATTACTTTTTCGACTCAAAGAAACAGCCACTTTATTTTATTTTCCCGGATGGTAATGAATTGTACAATCATAATCCTTGATTAATTCCAGTCATCTCCTCTGTCTCATGTTCAATTCTTTCTGAGTTAATATATACATTAAAATTTTGTGATCATTATATATTTCACACTTCACTCCATACAAATGATGCCTCGAAATTTTTAGAGAAAAAACAACATCAGCTAATTCCAAGTCATGTGTAGGGTAATTTACCTCATGAGTTTTCAAATCACGTGAAGCATATGAAATTACATGATCATTCTGCATAAGGACACATCCAAGTCCCTTCAACGAAGCATCACTATATATAACAAATTCACCATTCCTAGAAGGAAGTTCCAAAACTGAAGCATTCACCAATCTTATTTTCAACTCTTTCAGTAGTAACCTGAGTCAATTGAGCCATCACTGCAACAAACTGTTTAGTTCTGATTCTGACCATCTCAGGATACTGATTTGAAAGGTCATTTGCCTATGTATGCATTCCCAGAAAAGCTGTTCTGTTTTCAATACGAAAAACTATTCTTAACAAAGAAATATCTTAGGCAAAGAAACATGGTAATCTTTAAATGCTATATCATTTCAATCATACCATAAATTAATTTATAATTTAACAATTTCCTAACTCCTAAAGTTGTCTAAACCGACCTCTGATACTAACTATAAGGCCCATGCCTTAAACCTTACCTAATATTTAATTAAATGAATAATTAAAATTGAGGATCTTTTCAGGTTTAGAGTTTTAGATAATTAGAACATAACTATTACATCTCAAAATATGACAAAGTAGAAACTTCTACTGAGTTTCAATAGAAAAAGAACTCTTAAAAAGAAACATGTCTAGTTTCATGTTTTATATAGCATGACTTTCCCTTGATCCCATCCTTGACCCTATCCCACATTAAGTCTTGTGAAAAACATTTCAAAAAAAATAGGTGAGCATAAAACGCCCATTAAGGGATACACAAAGAATGAAAACAGTTAATTTATCAAAATAACATGTAAACCATGTATACTTTAACAAAGTAATACTTTTCACCTTTATGAAGTAGTAAAAACTCTTCACTGAATAAAAGATCATTACTTACCCTTTTGTAACCAAAATATTACCATAAAACCCATAGAAATAACACATAACATATAATGGTAACTTGGGACATAAACATATTTAAGTGGAATAACCATACGGTCGACTTCCACACATATCACTTAATGGAATAGCCATACTGCCAACATCCATACCTACTTAATGAAATAGCCATGTGGCTGACATCCATACCCAATGCATTGGAGGTTATAACGTAACCACCCATCCTGGTATTCATGGAACCACCCGTCATATGGTTTATCACGTAACCACCCGTCAAATTTTCGAGTACCATTATAAGATCATAAGACATAAAACAAATATAATGGAAAGAAAACATTTCCACACTTTGATCACAATATATCACTTAAATATATTGACATAAAAAATCCATTATAAAAACCATTTTCAATACCAAAATACATAAAAGAGTATATGGTATTTATTTCATTTAAAAAAAACATTAAAGCTTGTTCCGGAATCCAAAGACCAAATAATACTCGCGGCGGCGGAAAAGGTCGTTGTCACCGCGTACGTTAAAATAAACATTCCTTTCTTCCATTTTGTAAAACTCTTCATAGAAAAAGATTAATTTTGTATAAAAGTAAAAGTCAAAAGAGTTTATACACCGTATAAAATAAACTAGTGTATAATACACAATATTCCTCAATTAAAGAAGATTGAGACGAAGTCCCTTACCTCGGGTCTGAATTGACTCGATCATTCTTTAACGTCCTGAATAATAAACATGAGTTAATTTCTATTTGCTTAAGAAACTTTTTCATGTTCATTATTCCTTTTATGTCACTTATTTCCATGTTATAATCATTATGTAATCATTTAATTTAATAATGTTTGTTTTGTTGATATTTGGTTCTTAAGTCGAAAGTGGACTTCTTACAATTACATGTTGTTCATGTGGTCAAAGTTTCTTTATATCCAGAATGACATTCCAGAATTGGATATCATATATATCATATATATCTAGGATATACATGTATTTATAATATCACATAATCATTTATAGGTAATAAATTAAATGCACTGTTCATGGAGACGGTAAGTCGTACGTATGCATGAACGCTACTTTCATTTCTATGTCAGATTAAGGGAATTAAAACTAAATGAGAGGTATTTATATTTTAATTACAGAATTTTATTAATCATTTAGATGTAACATACAACATATATATCCATTATATATATGTAGTTATAATAGTTCATTACATTTGGAGATAATAAATGAAATACACCGTTCATGGAGACGGTAAGTCGTACGTACGCATGAACGCTACCTTCATTCCTATGTCATATTTTAATGGAGTGAAATCATAATGATAAAAAGGTATATTATAATTCTATTATAATACCATATATAATATTATTAAATCCATCCTTTATACTTCCCACGTATTGCATTAACGAATCAAATCACTTTGAGGGGGCGGTAGTCCGCACTTCCTAAAATGAAGATATCACGTATACCCATAATGGAAGCCATAAAGGTATACCACAAATGAAAAATTCAGATAAATAAGGAAAAAATAAACATATTATATATCATATATAAATTTAGATACATCTTAATGTCCACCATTAAATCTGTTAAAAGAATATTGAACAATCATTGTTTCGTGTGGTAGAAATTCACCAACCACAGAAACAGTATGTTCTTTAACCATTAGATGTAGATGTGTGTAAGTGTAGTTCGAAAGAATATTATATAAACACCATAGTATATTTATGATACTTAAGTTGTTATAAAATAAATGAATAAAAATAGTTTAGCGGGTTGGAGAAGCAAAATAAAACAAAAGAACACAAGTGAAGACATCACCTTAAAATCGGGTAACTCTCTTTGATTTGAGCTCAAAGGCTTCCTTGGGAAGACTGCTACCCAACGTGAGGCTTCAAGGAGTAAGAGAGGGATGTGGAGAGACGAAATGGGCAGTGGTTGGACGATCCAAAGGCTTTGGATGTGTGGGTAAGGTGGTAGAGGTGGGGGCCTTTTATAAGAGGAGACGAGGGGCACTCTTGGAAAGTAATGAAATGTTACTTTATTTTAGGATGAGTTTCGGATTTTAATGGTCTCAAATTGATGTGTTTCGAGGATAATGTGATAAAGGTTCTAACTCCACCCGTCCAATAGGTTTCTGACATATTTAGGTCTTATATTTTACATTATCTTTCCATTTTATTTAAATCGTTAAATAATGAGATAATCACTACATCATCATGGTGTCATAAATAATTTAATTTATATAATGTATAAAATTTAAAAAAAATACTATGATGTAGGAAATATTTTTAACTTTAGAATGAATATTTATATTCAAAAATATGATTTGTATAAACCCATGTAAAATTTTTTTTTAGTAAAACAACTCATGTTTGTGACATTTTTATTTTAACATTAAATAAAAAGTTATTAATGTCATTTTCCAACCAATGTGGCTTCATGGTGTCCCAAGTTGACACATGGATTTTCATTGATGGCCATGACACATCAAATGAGGCTTAGACATGTGTCATGTTCATTTCATATTATTACAACATTATTTTTACCTTAAATTACACTAATTACCTCTAATCGCGATTAAAAACATAATAAGTTACTATTCACCAAAAAATTATTTTAATCCGATTGAACCACATTTTACTTCCTAATGACAACCATGTATGACGGATTTTTGAAATTCAAAACAGATAGGTGGTAAAATTTTATTTCAACGAAAAATCAGTTTTTTAAGTACCACTTTGTGGTTTCACTATTCATCAAAAATTGATGTTTTTCAGAAAAATACCTGAACTTCACCCTAAGCTATATTTGATATTCAGAATTAAAAAATGAAGTCCATTTTACAAAATTCAAAACATATAAGTTTAATTAATTAATTGAATAATTAATTCCCGCTGTCAGACCAAATTGCGTGTTTTTATGAAACAATAAGTATCAAAAGAATGAAACTAGTTTAAGTCCGATTTCAAAGTGAAATTAATTCCAACAACCACTATTGGATTTAATGGTAAAAATATATTCTAATTTCACTTTAAAACCAATTAAAAGATAATATAATCATATAAATAAATTAGATTAAAAAGTGGTTTTGAATACAACATTTTGCATTATTCATTAAAAAAATGACCTTTATCGGAAAAATACCCAAAATTTACACAAAGTAGATTTTGATGTCCCGATTATAAAGAAGTGTTTTATTTGGTCTAATTGAATGTATAATAGTGAAAAAAACTATATTTAATGACGGTTCTCCATCAAAAGGTGATAAGTGAACCTTTAGTGAAAACTAGAGCATATACGCCTAAAATTGAATTCTTTCCGTATTTTAAGCCTTTATATTTTATTAGATAAAAGTAAAAACATTTAAAAAACATATATAATCATATTTTAGTTATTTCTATCCATTCCCACCAATACAACGACTATGTGTTAACTACCATTTAAAATAATATTATTACATTTCTAGTGTGCAACGTAAGATTTCAAAGAAACTCTTTGTTGTGTATCAGGTATGCTATCGAACATAGAAACCCATTTAAAGTAAAATTAATATTTAATTCATAAATATTAATAAATATGAAATTTTTTTATTCATTATTTACCTGCGATGTTACAGATAACATTTCTTATATTTTTATAACAACCTCAAGATGTTTGGGCTGTTTCTATATTGTTGAGACTGGATATTTTGGAGAATGGAGTCTTGTGGTATTTTTAGTGTATTGTGTCATTTTTCCATTGTATACATTGATACTTGGTTATTATTTTACTATTTTGTAATTTAATGTGGTTTTGAGATATGTTAAGTTTTTTAGTTTCCTTTATTTTGTTCATTCATCATATGGTGAATGTTTGTTTATGGTTGGTTGGTTTATTGGTTTATCTCTTAAAGGATAAATTGTCCCCCACATGTATTTGAAACCCCATGGCATTTATTTCCAACCTTTGGCTTCATGGGGATGTTTCTTAGGGTCTAGTAATGACTCATTTTAGTCTCAAGAAAATGATAATTGTTGTGTCATTACACTATTGATCATATTCCATTGGGGTTTCCATTGTAATTAGGCATTGTTTGTTGTGTCTTTTTTACAGATGGAGAGCTATTTTAGGGGGAAAATAACATAATTTTTAGGGATTTATGTATTTTTTCAATTAATGGAGTCTAGTTATGAATTTTCTAAATGGGATTATGAGGGGTTTGAATGGTTTATAATATTTAGGTGGTTTTTTGATATATTATATATAAACATTTATAAGAAATGACTTCTTTACATTTAGTCATTCTTAAATTTTTACATGACATGTAAATGTAGATGAAAATACAGTGAACTAGTAAATGTTGTGAAGTGGTTACACATTCTGTGGACCATTCGTGACATTTAAAAGTCAATCAATGTAAAGTATAAATGCAAGGTGATGGAGGTTTCAAAGTATCTCATTAAAAATAAATACACAATGTGTAACTATATTACCCACCATGTAAATATCTTGAGCAATAGTTTTATGTAGAATCATATTCCATTTTCTCATTCCATAATTTTATAAAGCCCCACTTCTCATGAATTATATTACACAGGGTGGTTGTGTGGTGATTGTAGCCCCTTCATATGTCTATGTATTTTATTTGAACCATGTAATGACTATGTTCTATGGTATTCTACCCCTTTTCCCATTCCTCCATCAAAGAAGTTCTATCTTTTTATCTCCGGTGTGCAAGTGTGTTGAACATGTAATTGTGTGATCTAGGTTTTAGTCATTTTTCACTATTTCCTCCATTTCAAATTGAGTTACACATTTATTTCTGGAGAAATTACATATTAAATTTTATATGTTCTGAACCATTCCCTATGATATATTTATTTACAATTTATATTCAATATTTTGATTATGCTAATGTTGCATGTACTCTAATAAATTTATTCATTGATTTTTTGTATTCCATGTGTTGGAATATTTTCTAGATCATATTAGATTAAATGGTTTAGGTGACCTAACATATGGGGTCTCCTTTAGTTAGAGATTCCATTTTTTTATAAGAAATTGGATAAAGTGTTATTTTATTAATTTAATAAATGGAATACATTAAAAACAAATTTTAGGTCAAAAAAATAACAATTTTCATTATGTAGTAATATTATGATATTATTATTGTTTTTATATGAACTCATGAAACATGATATGATTTTTATATACTAGGTTATTCCATGAAAGATGTTGTGATTATAATATAATAGGATAGGCCCCATCTCATGTTGTGATTTCTATTTACTAAGATAGGCCTAAACACATTCTATGTGTATCATCTTGTAACAATTTTAACATATATGACTCAAAACATATCATAGTATTTCCTTTTAATTTATGCGACAGGTTGGTGTATGGATTTTTAGGATACCTATAATGGTAAAGTTAGTGATTTTATGGATTATCAGCTTTAAATTGTATCTTCATCAAAAATGCTATATTGTTACACACATTGCACAAGCTTACAAATAATGTAAGGGTCCTATGAATTGTTCGTGTTCATATTTATGTTGTGATGGTTACACATATTAATTTGTCACAAAACATCATGATATAATTAATGATTTGTTTTTAATTTTATCCTCAGAATTTAAGTCGAGGAGATACATTTTTTGGCAGTTTCGATTTTAAAGGATTCACGAAATGTATTATTATTACACATTTTTTAATACCCCCACTATGTTTTTTTAAAATTGTAAAATTATTGGGTTATTTATACTCCATCAACTATAGAGTCAACTACTTCAAGAAAATTCATTAATCAGATGATCTTGAACTGAACCAACCATCTAGAAACCTTCTACTTGCCTCTGGATCTCTGATACTCTTGTGATGTGTTTTCTAGATACGTGTTATCCCTCATTATTTGTGTTTCTCTCATTATACACTCTTTGGATTACAATAAATCATCATAGAATTGTTGCATCTATGGCCATTTTTATTATATCGTGATTTGTGGTTCAGTTTCGAGGCCTTATTCACCTCTTTCTTATCAATGAAATGTGTCGTTACAAGTGTTTATTTTTTGGAAGAGTTTGGTTGTTCTGTACCTATTAGTCAAATTGATCATTCTTGAAGTTATTAATAATTTTCAATTTCTAATTTAAATTCATTTTCTAACATTTACATTCAACTAAATTAATAAATATTAATACTAATGAATTGGGAGATTCTAAAAGGTTTTGGAATGAAAATTTGGATAACACAAGTTCCATTTAATTTGGGCGTGTTTATGGAAGGTAGGTAATTTAAATTGTTTCGTATAAATTGTTGATTTTATGGAAATTTTTCAATTATATTGTTTAATTTAATAGTGTAATATTAATTGTGAATATGATGGAATTGTTTTTGAATGGATTTTAAACGTTTGAAAATAACATAAATTGATTTGATAGAATCCTAGTGGTTTTTTAGGAAAAATTAATGTTTTTTGTTAAACACACTCTTAGTTTTAACTAGAATTTTTTAATTTTGAAATATAAGAATGGGATTTTTTTTCTTTTAAGATGTCTTAAAATAAATTTCTTATCATGTCGGAAAACAATAAATTCTTTGTTTGATCTTAAGTTATTTGGATATAATTCCTGGTATTGCACCATTCTAAAACATAATGCAATGGGTCACATCCTCCTTGGGAGTCTGAAGAGTCACCTCTGGCTAGTGTTATTGGGATGTGATAACAATAAACTGGTTGTGATCACAAATAGTGTGTTTTGTCCTATATCTTGTTAATATTATTATACCCACTTCACAGGATGAAATTCTTCTCATTTTTTATTTATATATGAGATATAAATATATGAAAATATAGTAAAACTACAATACCTTCATTTTCATTATTTATTGAAAAATTTTCAGGTAACTTTTTTATTTAATCCATTGTTTTAAATATTATTTCAATTGTAAATTATAAACATGTTTTGTAACAATATTCACAATTATTTTTAAAAGGTATAAACAGTTTGGTTTAAATATGATTTTGAATTTCAAAACAAATTTATTTAGAAAATTGAAGTATTTTTTGATAATATATATTTGAAATCAGTTATGGAATCATTGGTGGATCTATTTATTTAGCATTTGACTTGGTCAGTTGTGTCATTAAGAAACTTTGGTTCGATGTCTCTATTTTTGGACATTGGGTTGTAGTATTTTTGGTTTTTATGCCTTGTGGTATTCCATTACATTAATTTCAGTGGAGTTTATTTTACAAGAATATTTTTTTGATTCCCTTACTTTCACTATGTCTTGTTGAAGAATTGATCCAACATGTAGCTTTTAAAATACTTGGTGCTAGTATAAAACCACTGGGAATCGGGAATGGTTTTCTGTCTATGTTAGGGTTGGCATGGATATAAGGTTATCAGGGTACTCCGGATGGTTCGTGAAAATGTGGTATCAAAGGGAGGTTGTTAATATTTTTTCATGAATTCAGTATCCAATTTTAAATCATGTTCAGACAAAGGAAGTAGTTCTGATTGAGTTCAAATATATCTCTGACTACAATGAACCATAATTCGATCGGGGTGGTTAGGGAAGTAAATATTATGAATTAGATCTTGTACATTCCCTATTATAATTAGGGTAGAGTGTAATTCAAATCTAGTTGTTCCATCTATTGGGACTAATATACCATGTTTTCTTGTTTTAGAATTAATCTAATGTATTCATTCTATTTACTTATGGTTTGTATCATCTTTTCTTCGATAGTATTTACAAATTGTATCTAGGTAGAAGATTATTTTGAACTATAACTAGTGAATCATCTAATAGACCCACATCTAGATGAGGTCACTTTGTACATTGTTCAAGCACTGAGATAGGCACAACCTCCAATTCCCATTCAGGATCCATTAATGTATCATCATGGCCATGTTATTAAAAATAATTCTCAAGGGTTCCTTTACCAGAAACCCCCAGTTTTCAAAGGCTCATAGATCCTCAACATGTTGAGGAATGGTTGAGCATGATAGAACTTCTATTGGAGTTCTTGGAATCACCATTCAAGATCAAGGTAAAGTGTTCCACTTTGGTACTAGATGTACCTATAAGGATTTGTTTTGAATTCATAGTAAGGCCATGAATCATGAATGCATACAGTGAAAGTACTTCAAGGTTATTTTCACAGACTAGTTCTATCTAAATTCAATGGTCTCCATGATTGGCATATAAAGACCCGACCTTTTTACATTATATAATCATTAATTTTAGTTAATAACTCAATTCCTTATATATTGAGAACCTATTCGTGTTTATATCATTATTGAATTTTTATGTAATACATTTATAACATTAAAAATTAATAAAGAGTGGATACAATCAGAGCAGTATTCATTTCTTTGAAAATATAAAACATTTCAAATAAAACATGATTTCATTGAAAAATGTTCATAATTTTAAACATTGTTTCCTTATATGACATACACACTCTATTGACCTATGAAAATCATTTCAAAACATGGTATAATCACAAAAATCTATGAAAGGGACATAAAAAAATAAGGAATGAAAACATTAGTCTATGAATACTTTTAACGTATGATATTATTCTCAAAAATGACATTTTATTACTAAAATAAACATATATTTTGAAACATGATATATCCATGGAATTGAAGCAAACATATATATAATAAATAGAATCATAAAGGAATATTATAGAATCACATGCACAATCTTGTAACCCTCTTAACTAGCCTATAATTTGTAACGCTCAAGGCTACCTTACAATTTTTTTAACCATAATAATTACACTTGGAGTAACCATAAGTCCAACCTCCAACATACACATAACCAATGCATCAGTGGGAGATATAGGTCCCAAACATCATCGTAATCAATTAACACGAACCATAACATAATCTTACAACATTAATAATTTCATAAAAACATTGCTTTTGAATTTTCTAAAACAGAATTTTAAGATTGGTTTTTAAAAGAGATGTCCCTTATAAATTCCATATAATTGATGTAAGAGTTAGCATATTTGATGGAATATGTATATACACTATAAAAAATATTTTTAAAAATAATATAATAAAAATAAACTAAAATAAAATATTATTATCACATAAATAATTTATTATAATGTTAACCCAAAGGATGGAAATCGGGTAAAGAATTTCCCTACCTCGGGTTCGTCTTACTTAAAAATTGTTTAATCTTCCTGTATAATAGTTAAAAGAGTGTAATTAGTATATTTAGAAAAATTCATGTTTATACAATTTATATTATCATGTTATAATATCATTGAACCCTTTGATTGTTAGTATTTTGTTCTTTCCATTGTTTCAGGTACATTGTTTACATGATTTCCATGGCTGGTTTGTGTAATATTTTCTTTCAGTGTGGAAATGATTTTACAAGAGTGGAATGAAATTGTATTAATTTGTTTCTATAAAACATATTGATACAATAAAACATTTTTAATCATATATTATGATGTATAATTAGATAAAACATTAATGATATTTGTTTAAATCATTTATTGTATGCTCCTCAATAATAATGAACAAGTTTCATTATATATTTTAATTTAATCGATAATAGTTAAATCAAGAAAATTAAATAGGTAAAAAAATATGCATTACATTTTTTTCATCCATTAAAATAGATTTATGATCATCTGTTACATATATAATCTAAATTGGAAAAACATCGTTTACGATTTTGGTAAATCGACATGGCGTAGACGGTATTTTTATTTTTATAATATTAGGGTGATGGAAAAAGAGAGATGGAGATGAAATAATACATTACCATAATAAAAATACAATTCATTTAGAGTAATATAATTAAAAATTCATTTATATGTGATTATATTAGTAATGAAAATGAAAATAAAGGAAATAAAAATAAAAGGAAACTTTAGAAATCAATCACCAAATTTTTGCATCCTAACGGTGTCACATAAAAATTCATAAAATATTTTGATTAGATAAAAAGGGTATCTCATCATTCATACATAATATATATAGTCTGGGGGATATGTAATTACATATCACAATGGAATACAATTTAAATTAAATGATAATAACATAATAACAGTGCTGGTAAAAATTGATTTATTTTAGACAATCATTCTACAACACAACAACTATGCAACATGGTTTTAAAAACATTAAAATTGACATGAAAGGGGTTTAACACTCATAAAAGAATAAAAAAATATTACACCGATTTTATAATATTGATATAATAACATGTAATGAAATCATGAAATGGATTCCACATAAAAGGGAACATGAATGGAAAAGAGACAATGAGAAATATCTCTCCTTATAGTGTAACACCGATGACATGATTGTTGGGACCATGGGTGCTTGAGAAATCCTAGGGTAAACTAATATGGAGGTTTAACTACTATAAATTTGAGAATTATGAGTTTGGAATGAATGAAAATGATGGAATGAGTGTGAATTTATAGAAAATGAGAGGGATCATTTTATTAATTTCATAGGACAACACACTATTAGGTTTTGAAAAATAATGGACTTGCCCATGGTATTTTCCCATGGTATAAGACACTTCAGATACCTCATATGATATTTTTATATACACATGTTGACTATAATATTATTTTAATTATTATAACATTATGATGTTTTTAAACATACCAAAAACTCAAAACGATATTTTTACTATTGGTGAAATAATCAATCATTTTAGAAAAATCCCAAAAAATCACACCAACCATTTTCGACGTGTATAATTCCAAAAATAAATAAATTTTTTGTAATTATTTTTTTAAATAATATTATAGTAGTTTTTAAATATAATTATAATTTAATCAAAAATAAAATTTTTAAATCTATAACTCATTTTTAACACGTTTAAAAATTAACCACAATCTCATTATATTATAACCATAAGAATACAAAATATTAAATCTATTTACTATACATGTGGGTAATTTTACTATTCATATTACTATTCATTAGAGTAGTTTACTATTCACCAAAAATCATGTTGGTTCTATTAGACTCACAATAACATACTAATACAAATTATAGATTAATGTTTTTTGAAATTCAAAAATTAATGGTCAAAAATATATGTTTAAAGTAAAGTTTTAAATATCCACTAAAAAATATTCAGGAATTTCAATTTATTTTTTACACCATGTAGTGTTACATTATCCCAACCTTCTTGAAATTGCCTCCCAATAATTTTGATTACTCATTATACAAGTGAAGGTACCTTTCCCTCGTAGTGTATTAAAATTATCAGGTTTCTTCTTCAAACATGTGGTTTCTACAAAAAAAAATTTACCTAGATAATATGCTTATTCTGCAATAATTATTCCCTTCGATTATGAATCTGAACTAGTTTTTCTTCATAAGAATTATTTTCATCATAGTGAACAACTTCTGGGCTCAAAACATGAGATTAATACAGAACATTTTTTCTCAACATCAAAACATGAAAAACATTATGTACCTAATTTAAACTCGGAGGCAAAGAGAATTTCTATGATATTGGTTGAACCTTCTCCATGATTTCATAAGGTCTAATGAACTGCAGACATATCTTTCCATTCTAACCAAAATTTAAAACACTTTTCCATAGTTCGATTATAAAAAAACATGATCTCCTACCTCAATAGAAAAGTTATTCATCCTATTTTCTGCATTAATTTTTTTCAAACTATGATCTTTTCTCATGTTTTGCTAGATCGTATTCATTTTCTCGTCCACATCAGGTACAAATTCTGGTCCTATCAACTTCCTTTCACCGTCATCATCCCAAAAATTAGGAATTCAACACCACTTATAATATAATGCCTCAACAAGTTCACTATTTTTACAAGAATGAAAACTGTTATTATAATAAAAAATAACTAAATAAAAATGATGATCCCAACATCCCGTGTAGTCTATGGAACAATTTAGAAGCATATCCTCCAATTTCTAATTCATTTGTTATGACTTCCCATATGATTTAGGATTAAAATATGTACTAAAAGATTATTCCTTTCTCAATGACATCTGAACTCCCTTTCAAAAGTTATATATTAACCTTGGATAATGATTGGATACTATAGAAATAGGAAATCCATGTAACCAGACAATATCATTGAGGTACAGTCAATAAATCTTATCCAAAGACATTATATCTCAAATTAAATGAAAATATGCATATTTAGTAATCTGGTAAACATAAACCAAAATCTCAATGTTACCTAAATAATTCAAAGTAATTAAAACCACAATGTCCATGGATTTTTTCTCCCATTTTCACTCTAGAATTGTAAAAGGCTGATACATTCACTTTGGTAACTACTAATCTGATTTAACCTATTGAAATGTAAAACATTTCACAGTAAAATTAGCAATATCGCTTTTCATTAAATCATACAAAAAATACTCTTGATGGTCTTTTTACATCTTATTAATGTTAGGATAAACTGAATGTGGGGAACTATGAGCTTCCCACAACAAATATTTCTTCATCTGGGAATCACAAGGCACACATAGCCTTTTACTAAATCATAAAACAAAATATGTTCAAGGTTAAATTATAGAAACTTATACATTTTAACCATGTGTATTGTTTTCATTAGACTATGGTCTTCCTTTTGGACTTTCATAATTCATTCTCATTACAAATAACTCACCAAAACCTGAAACAAAATAGATGTATTTTTGGATGTAACAAATTCTATTCCAAAATTCATAAAATCATTAATCAAGGGATCATTTTCCAAACATAACATGGTTATTGATTCCTGGTATTTTAGACTCAAAGTATCCCACATATTTTTTACTTTTCTTGTATGGTAATTGATTGTGAAACGATCATCAATTATCAGTTCATGCCATCTTCTCTACCCCAGGTTTAATTATTTCTGAGTGAATATATACATGAGGCTTTTACGGTCAGTATATATTTTACATTTTTCACTGTATAAATGATTCCTCAAAATTTTCCATGTAATAACCATTGAATCCAATTCTAAATCATGTGTGGTATAATTTAACTAATGAGGTTTTTGTTATCTTGAATCATAATAAATTACCTTGTCATTATGCATCCAAACACAACCAAGTCACTTCAATAAATAATCAATGTAGATGAAAAACATGATATTCCAATAAGGAATGTACAAATCTAGATAATTCACCAATATAATCTTCAGTTCCTAAAAAAAGACAACATTATTCTATAAAAATAAATTTAACACATTCATTCATTATCTTAGTTAACAAGTGAGATACCCATGAAACATTTTTAACAAACCGTCGTTAATATCTAAATAATCCAATAACGCTACAAATATCTTTACAGTTTGGAGGTCATTTCCATTCATCAAACACTTTTTTTAGAAAAGATCAATTATTATTCCATCCTTATTTACAATTTCTCCATGTAAATAATTTTATTGCAACCAAAAACAACACTTGGTTAATTTTACATACAATCTAATTTCTATTATTGTTTGAGAAAAACCGTTATTGGGTTTTTATGCACCTCCATATTCTTATAAAGTGCCATAATGTTTTTAATAAACACAACCTCAAAAATTATCAAAGAACATGTGAAATATTCTATTCATAAAATATATTAATACACTAGGTGCTTTAGTTAATGAAAACAACATATCAACAAATTCCTAATGCCCATATCTAGCATGAAAATCTTTTTTGGGATTTCATCCTCTTTCACCGTTATTTGATTGTATATGTATCTCAATTCAATATTGGAAAATTATTGAGATCCTTAGTGCTGATCAAAATAGTGATCGATATGAGGAAAATGGTACTAGTTTTTAGTAGTGATTTTATTCAAAATTCTATCATCAATGCAATGCCTCATGTGACCATCTTTATATTTAACGAACAAAAAAAGAGTACCTCATGGTGATGTTCTAGGAACAATGAAGCCTTAATCATGCAATTCATGAAACTAGTTCTTCAATTCAATATGGTGTATTTGATCCATTTGATATGGGGGTTTTGAAATTGGATTTTCATTAGGAACCCTGTAAATTGTGAAATCTACTTCCCGATAAGGTATGAAACTAGGTTACTCATTATGAAAAACATCAAGGTATTCATTTATCAATAAAACATTATTAATTTGAATAGTTCCCATGATTTGAAATATATTATAAAAATAACGTTCAATTCCATTTTTCAAAATAATCTCACCTCCCTTATATATAATCAATTGTATGGTTTTATCCTTATATACATATTTAAACTCTTTCTGAAAAAACAAAATTTTATCCCTATATTCAATCATATAATGATAAATGGAAAGCCCATACATTCCCAAAATGACATCCAACTCTACTAATGGAAATAAATATGGTTTTCATGTAAATGATTTCTATATAACATAATATGATGTTTCATATAATTCATATATTCCATAATATTCCCCCCCCCCCAATGTTTTGACATTATTATCCAAACCTATATTTTTTAGGTGATATTTATAATTTACCAAAAAATTCCTCAGAAATTAAGGAATGTGTAGATCTCTTATAAAAAAACGAAAAAAATACGAGTAAACAAACAAGGTACCAGACACAACTTCATTTTGTGGCATGATGTCTACTTATGTAGTTGGAAATGATCTCACTATAACTTTATTCTTATAGTTTGGATTCTTTTCATCATTTAGATCTCTCTTTGGGAAGGTATTTTCATAATGACACATTTCTCCTAATTTAAAACACAAAACCTTTTGAATTTTATGATTAGTCTTAGGATAATTTTCATTAAAATATTTGGTTATATGTGTAAACATCCAACATTAAAACACTTCCCAGTTATGGTAATATATTCCACATAGATCATTTTTCCACACGTTTTACAAAATGGAAACAGGAATATCAAAACATTAGATATCTTTTGTTGGTTCATACCCATTGATTTCCATAAAGACCACTTCTTCTCCTTATTGATAAATTTCATGTGCTCATCAGTAATCTCTATGTATACCCTCTCTACACATCAGTAATGTTTCACATAACTTTTGAATTCACAGGAGGCTAGTGACCAATAATTCCTTGGATTTAATCATTCGTAAATGTGGTTGAGTTTTCTATCAAGATCTGGAATATGATTAAAAGCATACCATTCATGTCAGGTGATGTTCTCTTCATACAAAGACACTGAATGTTCTTCTTTATTCTTTAATTGAAGGAATTTATTCTCCACCCTAAGTCGAACCACATTGGGAAAATAGTTTTCAACAAAAATAAATTTAAATTCATACCACTATAAGGCATAAACATCATCTCTATCCATGTTATTTTTTTTCATTGACCACCCATGATCATTATCACCATAAAAATGATAAATTTCATGTCTTATATTTTGATTACTTGAACATCCCATTACATAAAACGTTTTTTCATGGGATTTAGTACATCTTTCGTCCACTAAAGGGTAGAAAGATCCATTGAAATTGAGGGTGTTGTCTCATAAAATGTTCCACTATCATCTTGTTCGGTTGTGGTACCTCAATATTTTTTCTTGCATGGATACCACTAAGATTTATTTCTTGCATCAGCCGAGCCACTACTATTGCAATCTTCGTGGATCCAATGACTACCATTCTGGGCTACAGATTCAGAATAATTTCTTTATGTGGGTGCCTCACCCCTTCAACATCTTTTTTTCATCTATGAATAAACATTCCAAATAACATATCATAGTCGGAAAACATGGTAATGTTTAAATTATATATTATTTAAAATTAAACATAAAGTAAAAATCATTTATGTTATTTTTTTAACATCATCCTAACCCCAAGAGTTATCTAAACTATCCTTTGATATCAACTATAAGGACTGAAACTTATTACAATTACATAAAAATGATTTTTAGATAAGAACTCACATCATTTCATATTGAAGATATTTTAAAGTAGAGATATTTATATAATTGTGGCATAATATATTCAAAACATTTCACATTAATACTGAGTGGGTACTATAAAAGTAGTATTCATTTCTTCAAAAATATAAAACATTTCAAATAAAACATGATTTTGTTGAAAATTCATCATAACATTTTACATGTATTCCTTATTTTTCTTAAAATCCTTATATCCTATGAAAATAATTTAAAAACTAGTGATGAGAACAAAATAGCTCGGTAATGGATATAAATATAATGAAAAAAACATTATTATATGAATAATTGTTATGTATGAAATCATTTTCAAAAAGACATATTTGTTACTCATATAGACTTACATTGTGAAACTTGATATTTCCATGAGATTTCCAAAAACATATATAACATAAATTGAATCATAACGTTATCTTGGTGTATTTCACACATAAGCGTGTAACCCTTTCAGTTACCTTATTAGTTGTAACCATCATGGATCCCTTACAATTTATTTAACCGTCACAGTTACACCTAGATTACTCATACATCCAACCACCAACATACACAAACAAGGTGGGTTGGAGTGATATATAGGTCCCACCCTTTATCATAAAAAAATCCCAATAACCAGAAAATAATCATAAAATATAAATAATTTCATATAATCATTTCTTCTGAATTTTATAAAATTGAATTTTAAAAGATTTTATTTAGAAGAAATATCCATTATAAATATCATATAATGGAAGAGAGACTTCATAAAGTGGATGGAATATGTATATAAAGTGTAAATAAACAAAAATAAACATAACATAACAAAATTAATCTCAATTTTTTTTTCTTCCACATGAAAAATGAAGTAGAATGTTAACCAAAAGGATGGAAATCAGGTTATGAATTTCCTTACCTTGGATTATTCATAAATAAAAATTGTTTAAACCAAATGTATACTAGATAAAAGAGTATTTTTATTTTACCGAATCATTTTAATGTTTATAAAATATTATATAATTATTTAATAACTTCATTTGACACACTAATTATTATTATTTTGTAACTTTCATTGTTTAGGCTGCATTCTTTACATGATTTTCATTGCCGGTTTGTGTATGATTTTCATGACGTATAGAAATAAAATTCTATAAGTGGAATGAAATAGTATTCATATGTTTCTAGAATATATAATTATACTATAAATAATTTTTTATCATATATTATGATGGATCTTTTGATGAAACATTAATGATATTTGTTTAGATCATTTGTCGTGGTTCCATGATAATCATGAATTTTTTTCATTATATAATTTAATGTCATGAATAGAAGTTCATTACAGGAAATAAAATATGGTAAAACATATAATTTACATTTCAATCAACCATTAAATGGGATTTATGATCATTTTCGAAGGATTTAATAAAAATTGGAAACTCTTTGTCGATAATTTTGGTAAATCATCATAACGTGGATGGGGTTTTTATTTTTAGAACATTATGGAGAGGGAAAATGAGAGATGATTGTACCACCCCAAAAATTGTACGGTATGTTTTTCTTAAATACATTCTAGTTATGGACCATATTTCTGGAATCACTGAGCCTATATGGAACAAAACATGTTTACTTATAAGAGATAGAAATAACCTAGCCACAAAACTTATATTTCTCAGCTCTGTGTTTTGAATTTTAAAAATCTGACATACAAAATTGTTATCAATATGATAATTAGATAACTGAAGGAATATTTTTGGTGGGTTAATATGTAGCGGGAAATTTCTGTCTTCGTATCAAGATGTCTAGTTTTTTCACAAGTGAAGGAATAGAGACAACATCCCAAAGGTGTGATGCATCCTCTACCTATTTCTATGTGGAAGTGGGATAACCTTACGATTGCTTTTTTCACTGGACTTCCAACAAAACCTAGAAGGAATGATAAAATTTGGGTAAATGTTGATCGTCTCAAAGAATCCTCACATTTCCATCCTATATGAGAAGATTTTCAACTTGAGCGCTTGGAAAGAATTTATATTAATGATGTTTTAAAAAATCATGTAGCACCTCAATCGATTGTATCTAATCAAGATCACTGGTTTAAAACAAAATTCTGGTAAAGTCTCTAGAATGCTTTGAATACTGAGCTTCATATGTTTACTTATTATCACCCCTAAACTTATAGATAGTATGAAAGGACTATTCAAACATCATAAGAAATGATAAGTTCATGATATCATGACTTACAAGGTTTGTGGGATCAATACTTTCCATTGGTGGAATTTTCCTACAACTATACTTTCCATTATAGTATCCAAATGGCTCCATATAAATCATTATATAGAAAGATATATCGAACTCCTACTTGTTGGGTTGATGTTAGTGAGAGGAAACATATAGGCCCAGAACATATTGAAGATACCACGAAAAAGGTGGAGAAAATAAAAGACCTCTTCCCACTTCCATGACCTTCTGGTCTCACCAAATGGCAAAAAAAACATTGGCCTTAAGGAGATTATCAAGGAGGAATACTCAAGTGGTGAACCTTTCTTCTCTTTCCTTTAAATTTCTTACACAATGTTTTGTTATTTTGTTCTCCCATAAATCCTCCCCTCATACAAATTATATGATAATTCTAGGACATTAATTGTATTTTATTTTCATTGTGTTATTGGAATATTTCATCATAATCTCTCTTTTCCCCTCCTTTTATTCAATAAATGAAAACACCATCCAAGAAGTGTAAATTTATCACACTCAAGGAAGACGGGTTTTCAATTTTCATTACTATAATCAATACTGGTCAAGAAACCTTTTAAATTTTTGAACTATGTAATAATATATATATTTTACCTTGATTAATGTTCTGGAATCTTTGCACATTCATAATATGGAAAAATAATACAAAACAAGTTTATTGTGCACAAAACTATCTAGCCAAATCAAAGCATTCATTTTTAACACATCGAATCAGTCGTCCTCATAGTATATAACCAGAATCATTATAAGATAAATTATATATCATTACTGTCACTAATAATTTATATTAAAAATTCTGGATGTTTAACCATATTTCAAACAAACATCCATTCATGAATACATGTATACAAATCATGAAACCAAGTAAGATAATCCTTCCAAAACAACAAAATTGAATCTCTTAAACCCATAAAAAATGAAATTAATGAACTTATTAAGGATATACCATATCAATTACATGATTATGAGGTTCTGGAATTATTTTTTAATGAATCTGAATTTGATTATTCAGGTTGTTAATAACTATTAAGAACACCTTCGAGCATAAGGTAAGGTATCCTCTCTCTCAATTTTGTTCAAGAATCTCTTCTATGTTGTGCCATTTTATTTTTAATTCCTAATGATACTGTATGTTTTTCCCCTCCCCCATACTTCCCTTGTGACATATAAATAATGGAATATACCGAAATGTTTGTAAGGTGTATCTCATCTCACTTTCATTTTTGTGAGATTTTCATTGTTCGCCACTTATTTATTTTATGTGTTATATTTATACATCCATTTGATGTATAATAAAATTATTCTCTTTATATAAATTTTATTCAATTATTCATTTGAGGGATATTATGTTCGGTTCATATGGTTCAACCGATTACATTGTAGTAAGAGACTTTGTCTCAACTACTATTTTATTGTGACTAACTTTGTATTGTGCACCTAATAATCCTTATGTGGTGTACCTACTTCCCATTTGATATCACATTTCATTTGATATTATATTTATATTAAATTTCCATAATCTCTTATCATGGATATTATTATAGACAATGATGTATACCACATTACATATGGTATTTATTTTGAATGATGTTTTGACTGTTGAAATATTGATTAATCTGTATCATCACTTATATAAGGTTAATGTATATACATATTCCTCCTGTATTAAATCTATGTATAAATAATGCATTGGATTTAGATGTGGTTGGGTCCCACTAAACCCCTAGATGAATCGGTGGGTCTAATGAGTCAAATCAGTTTGACGACAAACTCGTCCAGTTTGATTCCAAAAATCAGACAGGTTTTTAGCCATAGAAATAAACCTTTTTGATGATATTTTGGTTTAATGTGCCAGATACATGACGAATAATTAATACGAATTATCTTTTTTCATTATTATTTATTAATATATATGAGGTTTTAAATATGAAAATATTTAGGGATGCAGTTTCATTTTTAGATTATTAATGGCGTGAGTTTTTCATTTACTCGACATGCCATATTGATTATGTAAGATTTATTATTATTAAATTATTATTGTATTCATGATTCTGCTATTTGTAACACTTATTGAGTGTTTTATCTCACCCCTTACATTTTTTTCATTCAAAATTTGATGTTGAAGCGAACATTTATTGTTTTCATGTGGTTGCTTTTTTTAGTTCTGTTATGCATTGTATTTTCTAACCTTTCCCAATTCAGTTCTGAGATTCCCATATGTATCTCATTTCTTCAAGACTACTATACTAATATATCCATCAAGATTTTCATTCTTCCTAACCATGCAAATATTACATGTAATGAACCGGCTCCATCCTAGTGTGGTCGGGGTGTTACAATTGGTATCAAAAGAAGTTTAGTAGAGTACATGGAAACATAATTTAGAAAACACAGATTTGTGAAGAGTCCCTAAGTTATGAATTTCAAGATAAAAATAAAGGGACTTACTGGAATTTTGGTAAGAAATATATTATGTGGATCTTTCAATAAATAAATCATTGGCTGGATATGAGCATGTTGAGGCGGCTCTAGATCAAATGTATCTAGGGGTAAAAATAGAAAACACCAATTTGAGTTAGACTTGAACGAGAACTAGTACATGAAAATGGGCCTTGCCGCACTCTTGGTTATGACACTTCCATGGCATATGATTCAGATAATTCATATTTTGTTTACAATCCCATATTAAAGGAGCCCAATGTAAGCAGAAGAGTTATTCTTCCAACCGAAGAAATTGTTTGGAATTTTTAGTGGGTGACCATTTATTTCTGCAATTATATCCATGGAAGGGTGTATTAACGTTCGGTAAGAAAGGTAAAATGAGCCCCAGGTACATCGGACCATTTGATATTTTGGAAAGAATCAGAGCTGTAGCTTACCATAGAAATGCATTCATGTCTCTCCATAGTTCATGATGTGTTCCCCCTGCCATTGTTAATGAAATACATGCTAGACCCAATGCATTTACTCACGGGTGAAAAAATATAACTGGAACCGGATTTTCCATACTATGAAAATATTATTAGGTTTCTTGACATAAGGTATTATGTATTGAGAAATCAAGAAACTCATCTAGTAAAGGTTCTTTGGAAAACCCAGAACTTATAAAAAGCAACAGGGGAACATGAGGATGTTATGAAGAAGAACCACCCACATCTTTTTGGTGGGATTTATAAATAAAAAATTTCATGGAGAAAATTTCTGAAAGTGGGAATAATGTAGCACTCCAATCATTCTATTGTATGTTTATCTTAAATAAATTATATTTATGGCCCATATTTCATGAATCACTGAGTATCTATGGAACAAAACATTGTTACTTTTAGGAGATAGACATAACCTAGCCATTAAACTTATATTAATTATCACTATTATTTGAATTTTAAAAATATAACATACACAGTTGTGATAAATATGATAATTAGAGATCTGAAAGAATATTTTTGGTGGGATAGTATGAAGTGACAAATTACTTACTACATATCAGGATGTCTTGTTTTTTCACAAGTGAATGAAGAGATACAACATCCCAAAAAAGTGATGCATCTTATACCTATTAATATGTGAAAGTGGGATAACATTATGAAGGATTTTTTCACCTGACTACCAAGGACACCTAGAAGGAATGATGAAATATGGGTAATAATGCATGGTGCGCTTATATCGAGTGTATCTGATCGAGATTTTTGGATTAAATCAAAATTTTGGAAATTTCTCAATGAAGATATAAATACTGATCATTGTATGAGTACTCCTTATCACCCCCAAAATAAAGGACAGTCTGAAAGGACTGTTCAAACTTTAGAATACATGCTGAGTTCATGATCTCTTAACATAAAAGGTATGTGGGATCAATACTTTCCTTGGGTGGAGTTTTCCTACAACAATAGATTACATTCAAGTATTAGAAAAGATCCGTATGAATCATTATATGGAAAGAGATGTCAAAATCGAACTTGTGAAGACAAATTTGGTGACAGGAAACTTATAGGCCCAGAACATATTGAAGATACCACAACAAAGGTGAAAAACAAATACAAGCCCTCTTCCCATGTCAAAGACCCGTTGGTCTCACCAAAATGCAAAATATATAGGCCTTTAGGAGATTCTCAAGGAGTAATCAAGATGTGAACCTTCCTTCTCTCTTCTTTCAATTTTTTTATAATGTTCCATTATTTTGTTCTCCCTAATCACCTACCCTATTCCCAATTTGATGATAATTGTAGTACCTTAAATGTATTATATTTTCAATCTTTTAACGGAATATTTCATCCTAATCTCTATTTTTTCCCTCCTTTTATACAATATATGAAACCACCGTCCGAGATGTGTAAATTTATCACACTCAAGGAAGACGGGTTTTTAATTTTCATTTATATCTTAAATACATGTCATGAAACCATTTCAATGGTCAAACCAGGTCATAATATATGTATTTTAACTTGATTAATGTTCTGGAATATTTACCAATTCATAATATGGTATAATAATACAAAATAAGCTTATTGTGCACAAAACATCCAATCCAAATCTAAGTGTTTATTTTTAACTCATAGAATGAGTGAACCTCGTGGTATATAACCATAATTATTATAAGATAATATATATCTATTTAATTTTTATAATGATTTATATAAAAAATTCTGGAAGATTAACTATATTTCAAAAAAACTGCCATGCATGAATACAAGTAAACAAATCATGAAACCACGTAAGAAAATGATTCCAAAATAATAAAATTTATTCTCTTAAACCAATAAAAATGAAAATTGATGAACAAAATAATGTGAAACCATATCAATTAAATGATGAGTATGTTTTGGTATTATTATTTAATTCATGTAATTTTTTATTATTTAGGACATTAAGAACAATCAATAACACCTTCGAGCATAAGTTAAGGGATACTCTCTCAAACTATTGTTCAAGAATATCCCCTATGTTATACCCTTTGATTTTTAATTTATAATGATGGGGTATGTTTTTAAACCTCCCCCATACTTCCCTTGTGATATATATATAATTGAATATACCTTTAACTCTTACTAATCCCTCACAATAACACTTTTTACCATACCGAAATGTTTGTAAAGGGTTTCTCATCTCACTTTCATTTCTGTGATATTTTCATTGTTCGTCACTTATTTCTTGTATGTGGTATATGTGTAGTGAAATTTAATTAATTATAACATGATTATATTTATATTCATGTTATTAAATGATTCATTTGATGGTTATTATGTTCTGGTTATATGATTCGACTGATTATATTGTGGTAAGAGACTCTGACTCAACTACTATTTTATTGTGAATAACTTTGTATTGTGCACCTCATATTCGTTATGTGGTGTAACTAATTCCCATTTGAGATAAAATTTAATTTGAAATTATATTTTTATTAAATTTCCATTATCTCATATAATGGATATTATTTCTTTCTAAGCTATATATCACTTTACATACAATATTTATTTTGAATGTTGTTTTCATTGCAGAAAAATTGATTAATATGTTTCCTCTCTTCTATATGGTTAATATATATACATATTGTTCTTGTATTGAATCTATGTATAAGGAATTATTTGGAGGTAGATGTGGGTGGGGCCCACTACATACCCTCAATGCATCGGTAGGTCTCCTATGACAAATCTATTTTGTGACAAACCCTTCGAGTCTGTTTCCAAAAATCAGACGGGTTTCTACCCATAGAACTAATCCGTTTCCAGGGTATTATGATTTCATGTTCCAAATAAATTAACTCAAATTATTAACAATTCTCTTTATTCATTATCAGTTATTACTATCCATGAGGTTTTCACTATGATAAAATCTATAGGTACAATTTCATTCTCAGATTATTAATGGCGCGAGTTTTTCATTTTTCAACCATGATGTATTTATTATAAAAGATTTATTATGATTCAATTATTATTTTATTTAATATTTCGCTATTTTTAACCCTTACTGATCATTTTATCTCATTCGTTTCATTGTTTACATTCAACAGGTGATGAAAAATAGAACATATATTTAGTTTATGTGGTCGCGATTTTTAGTTTTATTAGTTATAGTATTTTGTAACCATTACCAATGTAATTTTGAGTATCACATATGTATGTTGTTTCATCAATACTACTAAATAGACCATTCCTTCAGGATTTTTATTCCTTCTAACCATTCCAATATCACCAATAATGCATCGGCTCTAGCCCTGTGGGGACGTGGTATTACTATGGTGATGAAATATTACATAATAATAATAAAATTATAGTAAATTTAAGTAACTGCAATTATAATAGCAATTGGATGAGGGGATATGAGGAATGAAAAAAATAAAGGAACTAAAAATAATAGAAATGTTTTGAAATCTCAAATGAAAATTTGGCATCCTAACAGAGTCGCATATAATTTCATATAATACTTTTATGAGGGAAAATTGTTATATAATAATTAATACATAATAAGGATATTAAGGGGGATATGTAATATAAATATACTAACACAATACAATCTAAAATAAATGATAGTTAAATTATAAGAGTGCTTTAAAAAGAGGGAGATTTCGAGATGAAAATTCAGCAGTATATTGACTATGAAACATGGTTTTAAAATACCTTAAAAATAGAGTGTACATGGGTCAACTATTAATAAAATACACATAAAATATAATTGGGATATAAAAATAAGGAAATATTCACATTAATTGGAAACATTAAATGCATACCACATAAAAGTGAACATGAATGGAGAAGATAAATTTAGAATTCTCTTACCTTGTAGAGTAACTCCTAAGACTAGATGGTTGGTGCCTTGGGGGCTAGAGGACACCATGGGATGACTAATATGGATGTAAAACTACCATAAGATATATTATGGTAATTATTGAGTGAGATAAAAATGTTAATGAGTGGATATTTATAGTAAATGTGAGGGTGTTTATTATTAATTTCAAAGGATACCTCAATAGTGGTTTTGAAAAAACCATTGGATTACCCATGGTATTTTCCAATGGTACCAGTAATATTGGAAACCTCATATCATATATTAATGTACATAAGTCTAAAATCACTTTATTTTAATAATTAAATCATTATGATTTTATTAAACATACCAAAAACTCAAAACTTTATTTTTACTATTAATGAAAAATTCATTTATTTAAGAAAAATCACGAAAAATCACCCATACCATTTTTTGACATGTAGAATTCAAAAATGAAATCCTTTTTTTTTAAAATAATTCTCCAAATATATTTTAATTTTGTTTATAAATAATATAATAATTTATTCCAAAATTATTATTTTAAATCTATAACTCATTTTTTAACACATTGAAAAATTAATCAACATCTCATTATATTATAACCTTCAGAAAAGAAAATAATAATAACCTTTAAATTTAATTTGGGTCATATTACTATTCATAATAGTATTCATATGTGTATTATACTATTCTAAATAAAATAATGTTAGTTATATTAGATTCCAAATAATTTACCGATCACAATAATTGGTTATCGTATTTCAAAATTCAAAACATAGAAACAGTAAAATTATTTTTAATGCCTAGTTATATATATTTAATTAATAAAATTTTTAATGTATTTAAATTTTTTATTAAAACCATGGGGTTTTACATGTGGAGATTTTCATGCATGAGGAAGCCAACAAATC
Organism: Viscum album; assembly: GCA_963277665.1. Taxonomy (NCBI): domain Eukaryota; kingdom Viridiplantae; phylum Streptophyta; class Magnoliopsida; order Santalales; family Viscaceae; genus Viscum; species Viscum album. Next base: position 852,254,683 of record OY728161.1, read on the forward strand.
TCTGACTAAGTATTCAAATATCTTTGTACAGATGGTGCAGTTTTATCTTATGATTGAATCTTATGAGAAGATAAAGGCTTGTTGTATCGATTTGATGATTAGATCAGATATCTCTTCTCTGATTTTATTTCTAATGGTACCCACTTATTATGATATTTTGGATAGGGTGATGATTTTTTAAATTGATTTGGGTTGAATGTAAGGGTTTATGGGAGATCATTTTTATACAAGTTGCAGAAATGGATCCATCAAAGGAAAATAGAATCTTGATGATTCTCGTAGTATTTCTCGATGGAAGAAAAATTCTAGAACTCCTATAGTTTTAGGTGGAAGTTATCTGACATTATATTAGTGTGGGAAGATAAGAAACTCTATGGGTGTTTAATCTAAGGCATCTAAGAACTGTAGATCATGTGGATGCCTAGGGCACAAACAGAGATTCATTCAGCAATTCTCTACTCCTCAAAGTGGAACGGTATCATATAATCCTCCTAGAACTGTGGAGAAATAATATTACTTGTTTATATAAGGGTGTAGTCATTTCTATCCGATTTGAAGCATCTTTAAGGAGTAAATGATTCTCCTGAGGAAGCAGACATGAGTACAATGACTATGAAATATATCGTTACTCTATAATCGTCATTAGTTTCTTTACTAGTTCATACTAGTGCATCTCATTTGATTATTTCAAATAATATTTTTAATATTTTTAATCATCATATGGATATTTTATCTTGTGTAATAGATATTATTGCACCCCTTGTTACAATGAGAGAGCAGAGTCTTCATTTCCCTGCTTGTGTCTTTTATCTATCAGATGCTGATTTTTTTAGAGTGTTACAATTCTTGATTTGAATTTTTTTTTCATAGTTGATATTAATTATTCCATTTCCAATAAATTAGGTGTTGATTGTTACCTTTGAAAAGTCTAAATTAATAGTCATAGTATCGAATCTCTTGTATTTCAAGGATATTGGGACTGGATGTTGATAAAAGACTGAACTTATTATCCATAGTTGATGAATGTGAAATCAATGATTTATATTAATATAGAGTGGGATTCTTTGAGAATGATCATCATCTATTTTTGATCGAGATTTATGATGTGTTTCAATAATATTTCTATGGTATTCCACTGGTAAGGGTCTATGAGTTCTCTATTGAAATAATTCTTAGTACATGCCAAGTTTCAATTCCCTCCGAATACTTTGGACAATAATAATTGAAAGAGAAAAATTACGTGTTTGATGATCCTCTTGAGAAAAGCCATTATATACCCAATTTAGTCACCATAGTATGAATCAGTTCTCTTCGCTAAAAATGGTGACATATATCTTCACCTTTTGGTTTATTATCTAAAACTCAATGGATTTATGATAATGAAAAATTAGATGATTCAAAATATTTATGATATGTTTGATCAGCTAAAAGGTGATAAGTACTATTCAATGATCGATATTCAGTCTCGTTACCATTAGTAAAAGGTAAAATAATCTTAAATGAAGAAAACTTCCTTTAAGAGAAGGTATGAAAATTATGAGTACATTATTATGCACTTTTTTCAGACAAATTCTCAGGTATTTTTCATGGATTTGATGAAAAAAATCTTTTATGAATTTCTATATAGTTTGGTATTGGTATTTTTGGACTGCATACTTTTTTACTATAAATCCTAGGAAAAAAATTTCATCATCTGAGAAATGTTTTCATTCTACTGATAAGTCACTAACTTTATCAAAATATATTGAAATGTGTCTTCTGGATTCATGAAGTAAAATTCATGAAACATGTGGTTTCTGAAAAGTGTATATTAGTTGAATACGAGAAGGTGATGTCTATAATGACATTGGTGATACCACAGAATTTCTTCAAGATGTGGGGATTCTTGGGATTATCCAGATATTATAAATGGTTCATGAAGGACATCTCAATGTTGACTTCTCTAATAAATTCTCTAACTGAAAAGAGGGTGAAGTGTTTCTGGGATGATAAATTTTAGTGTTTTTTTATTTAGATGAAACATATGTCGACTACTTCATTGTTGTTTACTCTTCTAGAGGTTGGGCATGGCTCTGTTGTCTAGTGTGATTCATTTGGTTTAGGCTTGGGTTCAGTTATAATAAAAGGTGACCATGTACCTACATAGTATCCCTTCAATTATAGACACATGAGAATAATTTCCCTAACCATGATAATGAACAAGGAAATATTATAAACACAGAAATCTAAGTTTCAAGGATTTCATACACATCGAATCACCGACAACAATTTTTAAAACATTGAATCATTTGAGAGAATATTAAATCACACCACTGCCACAACTCAAGGAAGGTCGATCGAGCCTAATAATAACATATTGTTCCAAAAAAACATAAATTTAAACACTAGGATTGATAAACTACCATCTGGTAATTAGGTAATTAAATTAAATAGGAAGAAACTTCACAAAAATTGTAGGAACTAAGTGTGATAAACAATTAATTGATATTATGTGAAGTTTCGCTATCAAACCCCCCCTTCAAAATGGAGTACTAAAGAGGGTTTGAGAGGCTTTAAGGGATTTAATGGATATTAGGTATAAAGTCTAGAATAAAGTGGCAAATTTGGATAAATCAAGGGAGGGAAAACATGGAATTCAAAAAGTATTTTTAATGACCTGGTCACCATGCAGGTTTGGCTGCATGGTTTAGTAAAAAATATGGCCAAACCGTGCGGCCTGTTCTGGCCACCCAAAATCCTGCCATTATCCTCAATATTCATGTGTTTCTTAGGGGCAATCCAAGGGGGATTTATCATCCACTTATATGAAGAAACTATTCCAAAAATAATACCATCATTTCACGACATGAATCGTCCAATTGAAGGGTACAAAACACCTCAACAGCATACCCTACAAGAGGTGTCACTAGGAGTGTCAAAAATCCAACTCCAAAGCACCACAACCTCAAACCATCCCTTTGAAAATATTGGAGGCCATTTACAAAACAATACCCCAAAGACCAATGTTATTGGTAAGGAATAAAAGAGACATCAAAATTTTAAACCCGAAACAGCCAAAAACTAAGAGAAGTCTAAGAACTGAAAGATGATTTCAATCAAACCATGAAATTGAAAATCTGTTTGTGATAGTATGAATATAAAAAAAATATGAAATATAATTATAATGGTTCTACATAAAAAATATTTATTCTTTAAATTGGATTAAATAATTACTCATTTATAGTGATGTCAATTATGCTTCAAAATCATTTTTCCTTAAATATTTAGTATATGTTTTTACGAGAGATTAATATAAATAATTTAAAAAGTTTATATTATTTTAAATTTATGGAATGAGTATTATTTTTGAAATAGGAATATCAAAATTATCTTAATTTGGGTTTTTTAATTTTAGGGAAAATAAATATTTTTCTTTAACTACTTAATATTAAATATTTTTTGTTAAAGATATCAATTAATTTCAATAAATCAAGTAATTTAAATTACATTGATCATAAGGTAACATATTTCCACAAAAATTATAAATAATACAATTAATTATATAGGAATAGACATATACATGATTTTTGGTACATTTTTATATGTTGTTCCAATTTTTTTTTCTATAAACAATTTTTGCTGGATGAACATTATTCATGTGTAGGTATGGATTTCCATCTCCATGAAGAGAGAGAATTTTTATCATCATCAACTCCATTAGATGGTATATATTATTTCATTTGTATAGATGATATTATATTTTATATATAATCCTAATTATTTAATGATAAAATTGTATTTATCTTTTTTAGCTCATGTTTTTTTAAAAATAGAAATGTCACTCATTCTTACATGAAAACTAATTTTTCCATGATTTAATGTAATTTTTTTCATTACCACCATTAATATTTTTTTAATTATAAATAAATTATAAAAATAATATTATTTCATGATTATAATTTCAGTTATAATGCAATAATGAAATCTTCGACCATGGTGAACAAAAATAACTCACTTACAAATAATGAACTGAACATCCAAAAAACAAGCAACAAAGAATAATTTAAATATAAAAATATTTTTTCCATTGAAATGAAGAAAATAAATTGATTAATGATAAATTATTAAAAACATAGAACTTGTTTTAAAAATAAAATAATTCATATTAATTCATATTACAATATCTAAAGACATACATAGCTAGTTGGTACTCAATGTTCGGTGTTTATTATCGTAATTAGTTTTAAATGGTTTATTTCCTTTTTTTTATGATTTTTTATTCCATTAATATATATTAATTTAAATATAAAATTTATTATTATTAACTTACATATGTTCACATATTCATATCATATATTAATTATAACATAAAATTTTATGTCCTTTACAAGGTTTTTTTTCTTCAATATCATTATCCTAAGACAAGTTTCATATTATAAACAATAATTTATTAGTAAAATAAATGAATTATTCATATTAAATGATGTTATTAATGGGATTTAAAAGGAATATATTGTTCTTAATTTTATGTAATATTTATTTGTACATTACCAAAGTGGTAAAGAATTTATGTTACAATGTCATTTCGTTTTATGATTGATTATCATCAATGTTCTGTTTCTGGAAATAATATGATAATAGTTTATTGAACTACATATATATTACAAAATACATTCATTAGTTATAATTTTTATATAATTTCCTTTAAATTTTATATGTTTTTTGGGAACAATGATCATGTAATTGTTTTTAAATAAAATTCAACCTCATTTAATCTTGGGACATTTTTTTCATTCATATCATTAATCTCAAAAAAAATTAAAAATGTTCATACCTATATATGAAATATTATAAAATTTTCTTTTAAAAATTATTTTATTTAATATATATATTCATAAAAAAAATTATATTATATTTACAAACCCGTAGTTTTAATGTTTTTATGTTTGAAAATAATTTTTTTTATTAATGTATAAGACCTAAAAATATTTTCCTTTCATCATGATCATTACACATTATCTAATATCCTTTAAAAGTACCATTTTTTATTTTAAATGAAATTAAATTTCTCAAAATTGTGTAATTGTTTTAATTTTTCTTAAGGGTACTAAAAGAAGGTAATTATCCCAATTTTATTAAAAACATAATTAATTCTTCATTTAATTGAATTTGCATCTATTACAATGTACTTTAATGTGACTTATTCATATCTAGTAATAAGATTTAATGATATTATCCATTTTATATCTTCTTTAGACTTTTTATTAATTTATAATGATATTATATTAATATTAATTTATTTTATATGGGTAAATAATGATTGAATTGAACAAATAATATTTAATAATATTGATGAATAAAATACTAACAAAAAATAATATATTCATATATGTGCTTGTAATGTATTGTTAATTATGGTTTATTCCAAAAAAATATAAAAAATGGGGGAGCCCAATATATCTTATTAGACATGTTAACATGATATAAGTCTCAAATGCATTGGGTAATGTACATTGTAATTATAGAAAGAATGATGTAGTTAACCGTGGAGGATTCTCATATTGTTTTTTCTAGTGTCTAATAATCTCCAACACATTTGAACGTGTGAAATGTATATAATTTATATTGATACCAACACAATTTCATCATTTATTCAAGGATATTAAGATAAGAATCAATATCACATGGTTCATGTTTTTTGTCTTACATGACTCTAGTATTATGATAAAGCTTTATACCGTGAATGTTCATATATGATTCATATATTTATAGGTATGAAGTATATAATTTTGTGATCATTCACATTGATCAAGTCATCATACTCTTATGATCATCTTAATCTAACATATGAAATTCTATTTTTAATGATTATGGTATTCCTTACATAGTGTTTGAACTCACCCTTGTTGTGTTATCCAATTTCCTATGTTATGAAGAATGTTGTTAAATGAATTTTTTCTATGAATGTTTCATGTGTGAATAAGTTTATGTGATATGTTGATAAAATGATTTTGAAAAACAAAAGAAAGGTGTTCTTCGAAAAATATTCACAAGAAGGCCTGATTTTTTTATATTAGAGTATTTGTGAATTCTAAAAAACAATAAACCTAAATAGTCTTTGGTTTTGTAATTGGCCTAATATTTTCTTTTGATGGTTTGTGTTGATATATCTAAAATAAGTTAATGTTTAATGGTATAAAATACATAAATGTAATTATTAAGGTTTTCTACAAGATTCGGTTGTGTGGGATTAGGTCTATTATAGTCGGAATCAAATTAGATATTATTTAACATTAGATATTTGGATTTTTTATTATGTGGAGAAATTAATAGTCATTAATAACATCATTGCATTATTTATTTTATATTTATGATAAACTCAATGGAATGTTAAATATTTTGGAGATATTATCGGATTTGATTTTAATGGGATTATTGATGTTTTGGGAGACACATTTTTTTTGTATAAGTGTATTTAATCCTTAGGGTAAATCTGATTAATTACTTAAGAATAATTCTATTACATTTTTAGGGATGTGTAATAAAGTGTATAAGATAACCTTTGAACTTAAAATATTATTTAATGTTGAGGTTAAAATAGTTATTTGTGATGGAGTATTATTTATTTATAGAATTATATATTTTTATTATTTCATTTTGTAATTATTTTCCTATTGTTAAATGTATTATATATCCATATGATAGTTTATACATTTTTTTATAATCTGATATTTTTCAAACCATTTCAGTTTTGATTAATATATACACATAGGTGGAAATATTTATTATAATTTTATGGATGATATGATACAATGGAATTTGATTTTTGTTTTTAATGAATGAAAAATTTATCATATGTAATCATATATTGGACTAATATATGAATTAAAACATGAAATTTAACAACGAAAACCAAAGGATGAAATTATTAATATGAAAATGATTGAAATCATGTGACTATATTTTCTCATTTTCTCATTCATGAATGTAAAATAACCAATTAAATCATCGAAAATAAACCTAATGTAAAACATTTATCACATGACATTCATTTTGGATGAATTTGTGGCATATTTTATCACGTATGGATTTTTGGTATTATAGTAATTTTCATTATTAGGATCATGTTCTCTATCACATTGTATTGTTACAGGGATATTATTTTATTCTCCAAGTCCACTTTTACACTTCCCAGTATGATTAATCATATATGGGAACCTGATTATGAGTTATTACATATAACATTAAGGTCTACCAATTCCTTTTTTAAATGGATGTTTAATTATCCATTTTAATATTTGTGTTTCTATAATGTTATTTTTTAAAATTAAAAATAGTTTCCCTTTCTTGATAAAATATTTTATATTCCACTTCATAATTTAATTCTTATTATTAAATTTTTAAACACATTTAATCATTAAGGAGATCACATTGTGAGGAATATATATTATTAATCGATATAATGTAATAATCTATATATTTATTTTTAAATAATGTTATGCTCGACATCTTTCTTATCACAAAAACATGGGATTTTATGTGAACTATGATATACATTAAAAATATTATTATTTAAGTCTTACCATTATAACATAGTCATTAAATATGAAGGTATGAGTAGGAGTAAACACATTATGAAATATATATATATATATATAGTGGTTCTAATAAACAAAATTTTATTTATTAATTATTACTAAACAAGTACACTAATTCATGAAGTGATTTACTTGTTCAAAATTTATTTTGTTTCCCGAATTTTTTTTCTTTGTTTGAGCGAATATTATAATAATTTATACGATATTTTGGAATTTAAAGAAATATATTGAATATTGTTTTTTTAATTTGAATTCCTAAATAATTGTAGGGTGAAAATTTAATATTTTTCTAAAAACTAATAAATTTTTATATTAATAGTCATAAATTCAAAAAAAATATAAAATTATCAATGATTTTATTTAAAAATGTAATTTATAAGTAACAGTATATTACTATGAAATTAGAGTAATTTTATTATAAATTGTGTAAATACTAAATTTCTATTAATCATTATACCTAACTTGGGTATAAGTTTATTTTTTACATTCATAAAACATTTTTTATAAAAAAACTTTTTGAGCAATGTGTTGGTATAAGAATTAATTATATTAATATATAAAATTAATTTATTAATCCTAATATATCAATATATATATATATATATAATATAGAAAAATTTAACTTTTATTTTGTGGTTTTTACAAGGAACCTAATGAATATAAATTTTGTTTTATTCTTAATAAATGATTTTTCCTAAAATAAATTGGTGGATATTAAGTGATTATTTAAAATTAATTTATAGAAATTTAAAAAATTAAATTTTATAAAATTTATTAACTATTTTTAATTTTAATTATTTAATTTATTATTGATGTAAGGTTTATTTATTTTAATTTGAATATTACATTCAGTAATAATTGTCCCATCGTGGTAAAAGGGTTAATTAGGATAACCTATGATAAAAATAATATATTATAAACCCAATATATATATATATAATAATATTTAATGAATTATTTTTTTACCTTGTCTCTTAATTATTTTTATTTATTTATTTATTGTACTCTTTTCCAGGATAATTTCTTAATTATAGTTAATTATTTCAAAATATTCAAACGGTATCTTCTCCAACACATATACAAATATATACCATATCCGCTTTTATCTGCACATAAAGATCCTATTATATCATCCAATACCTACCAGATTACCTTTATAAAATGACTACAATTATAATATAGTTATTTTATTATTCAGAATAGACACCTTATAAGTCTAATGGTGTGAATCGAATGAGGATGTCTGGAAAATAGGTTAAACACATGACCATGTATTTCGATTTTGTTTTTCTATTATAACCTTAAACCCAAACTTAACCTTTGAAATATATAACATTTTTATTTAAAATAAAATAATATGTAATAATGTTTAAATAATAACCATTATCAATCACTTATTCCATCAAATGAGAATTTAAAACATCTTTCTATTTTTATGATGAACTACGAACTTAGGAACTGATGTATTTTTTTTTACAATTATTAGATCTCATGATTGATAAAATTTATTGGTTGATAATATAAATTTTTAATATTATCTCCATAAGTATATTTTTTATAAATTGTATAATATCTATTTTTTTACACATTCATCCATTAAAAATGATGGTGATATTTGTGTGTATGTGGGGATTACCACATCCATGAAACTATGAGATTTTTTTTTCATCACTGAATCACATGAATGGTATATATTAGTCTATTTAATGGTTTCATATAGTATTTTTATATAATAAAACCTCTATAATGATAATATTATTTTTACCATCATCCCACCGTGTTCATTGATAAATTTAAATGTTACTCATTTGTATGTACAGTGTGTCGTCTCAATATTATAATATAAATAATTTTTCATGAGGACCCTTATAAGATGATCCTAAACATATATTTAACATTTAAATAATTTATTTATATAATTTCAATTATAATGGAGATTTTTTATTTATGAACTCTTTGACAATGGTCATCATACAAAATATATTTTCCAATTATAAACTGAACATCCTCAAATAGCTGATCTGCACATAACAAGTATTTTTATTAATAATTTTTTTAAAAATTGAAATAAATGGCCTAATAGTATACTAAAAAACACAATAATATATATTATAAAAGTAAATAATATATATATTTATTATATAAATTTTTTAATACATAAATTGGAAGTTGGGACATTAGGTAGTGGGTTTCTTAAATAAATTTTCATTCATCAGATTATATCACATAATCTTTTAATTTGTATTGAAATTATTATTTCGGATTTAATGTGTAATTTTTATGTTTTATTTCACTTTTCTGGTGTATTTTCATATTTTAACATAATCAATTCATGGATTAATTGTCACGTTAAATTTTATGACCTTTACAAGTGATTTTTTACTCAAACTCATTATCATGTGGTATGTTTCATATCACACGTTATATTTAATTGTATATTATAATTACATTACCACGAATGAATTTTTAAAAAATAATTCATTTAATTAATTAAATTTAATATATTCATTTCATGTTAATTATTTCAAAAAAAAATTAATTTAAAATTTACTTTATGAGAAAAGAAATATATTAAAATCTAATTACTTTTTTAGTTTGCTTAGTTCAAGGATTCTATAGGGTGAAATGTTATAATATTAATTTAATGAAAAAATATATTATTCATATTAGTTTATTATTTTTATGTTTTAATTTTATTCATTAATTTTCTCACTTTGGTTCTAAAAATGATGAATATTGTTTATGAAAAGATAACTAAATTTCCTATTTGGTCGATAATTATATATCCATGTTCATATTCAACAAATTTATTCTGAAAGTTAGTTAATTTAAGTAATGTGTTTTATAAATGAAATTTACTAGGTAATTTTTATTTAAAAATATTATAAAGAATCACTGTATTTCTTTCCAAATAATATTTTTTTATCTTTTTACAAAAAATTGAAAATAAGGTTTTCTTTTATCATTTACTGCTAGAAGTTTTTCCCCATTTTCTGAAAATTTATTTATTAGTATCCTCCAATACATTTTTTTCATGAATATTTTCATAGAATATAATTTTATTGATAATTTTTGAGTTTTTAACGGTATAAAAAATGTTTATTTTCCAATTTTCAAATAACATCATTTAAATGTTACTTTAAAGGTACATTAAACTATGTTAGTATCTCTTAATGTTTCCTCTAAATCAGGGGAATACGACTTTATGACAAAATCCATGGTTATGATTACAATTTTAACATAATTGTAAATAAATATCATTATTTTCTGTGGGTAAATTATGAAGTAAAGGATTATTTATTTATTTTAAAAGTTTGAAGATGAAAATCCAAGAATCCAATAATTTTTTTCGTATATAATACATTAAAATTAATAATGATGATTAGTGAGTGTAAAAAATATTATAAAGTGGTTTAAATTGATATAGAATTTATGATGGGTGATCTTAATAACACATATATGCACGGTGATCTTTATATATCACTCCAATGTATTGTATGATGTTTTCTAAAATCAAATAAATAATTGAGGGAGTTAGCTAGTGAGGTTTATTTTATATATTTAATCAGGACACATTACTTCTTAAACTAGTGATAATGGGAGTTATAGATAATTTTTATATTCAGAAACACATTTTATCTATGATTTATATTTTATTTAATGGTTATTATGATCTATGATTACATATCATGGATCATGATTTTAGAATTAATTGAATATTGTATTATATTAATGATTTATTTCATCTATTGTGATTAATGAATACATTTTATGTGATTGAGTTATTTTATATAATGTTCTTCCACTTTTATTTTGTTATATTACCATTATTTGTATGTTATAATCACTCATTAAATTCAATTTTAGTTGTAAATATTTATCATTTCTGACCAACTAATATTACCCTTTTTATTATTTCTATTTCCCAATGTTAGTAATAATGTTTTCAAATTAATTATGTCTCCAAATCCTTCATGTGGGATGAATTTTATGGTTCATATTGATGTATTAATGTTGAAGAACGAAATATGTGTATAGTGGGAAAAATAACTTCAATAGATGTTTGTTGTTATGTATGAGTTTGACCAAATTAAATAAAACTCAAATTATGAACTAATGATGGATGTGTATGTGATACTATATTTATATTTAATGTTGTATGTTTTTATGGTTCAATTTATGTCTTATTTGTTAGTATCAAATCATGAAATTAGAGTATTATTTTCAACTCCATTTTTGATAGGTCATTTTGGTTCTATTCTAACTATATCAGTGCATGGTTTAGTATAATTTTGTTATAATGATGTTTCTAATTGTGGTTCTCTTAAGAGTTATTTATTCCATTATGGGTTAATAATTTAAATATTTATGAATAGTTTATATTCATAGAAACGAATTTTTAAATTCGCTGTGATTGTATTTTATGGTGATTAATGGTATTTTTTGGGAAGTTTTATTTGGATGTTTTATTTATTACCATTAGGTTTAAAGTAAATAATAATTTGAGTTGAATTGTTTTAAATTTATTTGAATGTATGATGAAGGGTATATGATATCTTTTTGGGTTAAAATATTCACTATAATTAGAATTATTATAGTTTTTAGGATTTAGTGTTAATTGATTATATAATGTTCAATAATGAACTTTTTTTGGTATTATCAAAATTTTAGCGTTAAATTTAATATTTCATCATATAATATTTTACACATTTTTTATGTTATCATACATTCTGCTAACCATTTTATTTTGGTCTAATATCTAATGATAAGAGAAATAACATATTATACATTTATTTATTATATAATCCATTAGATATAGTTTTTAGTTCATAAAAAATTAAAAAATTTACAATTAATTTAAAAGAACATGTAGTGAAATAGATGTGTAAATTCATCAAATAATATCAAAATTATTAAATTGTTTCTTTGAAATTGATAAAAATAAATTTAGTATCTTTTCCAATTTTTCGTATAATGATAGTAAAATAATCCAAAAATATTATGTCTATGATCTTAAAGGAAAAAACAGTATCATATTACATTTATTTTTGTCGAATTGGTTATCTTATTTATCCCATATTAATTTATAGTTATGTGTTCATTATAATTCTCGGTAATATGTAATCTATCACTCTCTATTTTTCTTTGGGTGTTTTTTATTGTCTATGTTAAAATTTTTACTACTATATAATGATGTCATTATCTACGAACTATGTTACATGATATTCTAGGAATCCTTCATGGTTCCCCATTCCTATTTTAAAAATGATAATATATTATCTCTTTTATGAGGTGGGTGTTCATTAATTTTATTGTTAAATTTTAAATTTTTTCCCTTTCATGATTTTATGTTTTATCTTCCACTCCATTGTATTTTTTAAAAAACATTATTATTTTTATGAATGATATTAAATTTCTAAAATGACATTTCATTACATTTTTAGAATATATTCCGATAGAAATTTATTTATAAATAATATTATTCTATATTCATTTATTAACATGTGACACCGATCATTATTAACATTTCATATACATTAAAAATATTATAACATAAATATTACCATTATAATATAAACATTGAATTGATGGGAATAAGTAAAAGAAACCTTATTATGAAATATATATAAAATGATAATCGACAATACAAATTTTTTTATTTATTATTTTTCAATAATAAATCAATATTTAGTGAAGTCATTTTCTGCACCGAAATAAATTTTATTCATAAATAGGTCTTATTTTTTTTTTTGTTATAATTTTAAATATACATTCAACTACATAAATTTATTTAATTTTACATATTTAATTAAATTTTTGTATTATTTAAAACAAAGTATCTTTGGGTGAATATTGTGTATTTTTTTTTAAAAAAATATTTATATTTATATAATATCTATAAATATTTATTTTTTACTCATTTTTCATTGAATTAAATAATGTAATTAAAAATTTCATTTAGAATGTAAAACTAGTTTTTCAATGGATTTTTTTGGAATTATTAAAAATTAATTTCTTCCACTCAATTAAATTTAATTAGATAAATGTAAATCAATATTTCAAAACATAATTTTAAAAATTTTATTAATGGTGTAAATTTATTTTACGTCACTATAGATAAAAACATAAAAATAATATCGACATGATAAAAGGGTAAATCTGGAAAACTAGGATATTATTTAGTTAAAAGGAAAATAAGTATAATATTAGTTATTATTATTTAAATTTATTAAAATCGTTACCACCTTATTCTCAATTTTATTATACAAAATAAGATTTTACATAGATATTTCTAAATAATATTTAAATCATCTATAATATTCAAAGTGTTTCATATCCCTCAAATATAAAAGTGGACCACTCTCTTATTTTACAATAATTAAGGTGAATCATATCTCATCCATGAACTACAAATTTTTTTTAATAAAACCATTCCCTATGTTATAAAGGCCCCCATAATACCAAAATTTTAAGGAATTTGGTGTAATACAAAGGATATTCTTCTATGAAAAGGGGAATTTCATATATAGGTTCTTTTATTTTATCTCCCATATATTTATTTTAACAATTATAATTTCATAAAATAATTATATCACATATAAATATATTTTATTATGTTGATTTGATAACATTTATCAATCTCCATATCCATCAAATGTGATATGAACCTATCATTTGTATGTACAATGGACTACCACCTCACGAACTACTATAATTAATTTACATCACAGCCTCTCACAGATTGTTTTAATGATGAATTTAGTGTATATATATGTATTAATGGAAAAATTATGTTTCTATAAAGTCAATATATTATCTATTTTAGTATAATTCCATCCATTTAAAATGATAATATCGTTTATATGTATGTGTGGATTAACACCTTCATGAAGTGATGTGATTAGAATTTCATCACCTCTTCATATGGATGTTATATATATGATTAATTTAATATATGTTATCCTATTTATTGAATATTAATATTTTTGGAAATATAAAAAATATATTTTCCTCATATTAATAATTTACATTTAAAAAATTTAATTTTAGTTATGTGTACATTTGAACTACTATCTCCATGGTGTAACATAATTGATTTTCGAATTCCACCATTAATAGTGGGTAATAAATTTATTTATAATGAATAAAATTGTAATTCTTTAATGTTTATTTTTTTGGGATGATCGAATAATGAAAATGTTATCCATGGTAAACATACCAATATCATTTTTAAATTATGAACATAACATCCTCAAAAAAAATAGATGTGGGGTTATCCAATTTTGTAATTATATATATGATTAAAAAAAATAAATTGTTTATTTATTAATTAATAAATTTAGAAAATGTTATTAAACAAGTAAATATTTTATATATCTATTCTATATAATATTTAAATGTTACATATATATATATTGTTGGAACTCAACCTATGGGGATTATTAACTAAATTAACTTTAATTAGGTTATATCACATTATCATAGGGTTTGTTATACCATTATTATGTGTGAATTGATCTAATAATTTATTTATGTTTTTTAATCATTTTTATATGTATTTAAATAAGTGAACAAAATCACACCATGGTTTAATTATCACTTTAAATGTTATGACCTTTTCATGGGTTTTTATTTTCATAATAACATTTTCTTGAAACACAATTCATGGAGTGAATAATGATGTAATTAAATTGTATAACTAGATCCTAATGAATGATTTTATACATTAAAATTCATGTAATTTATTGTGTTTATTGTTACATATAATACTATTTCAATCAATTAATTTTTATTCAAATGTTACTGAAGTGGTAAATGATATATATTAAAATCATATTTCTTTTCGAGATTATTTATTTTCATAGATACATTATTGGAAATTTTATGCCATTAATTTGATAAACCATGTTTATATTCTTGGCCATTAGATATTTATTAATTTTAAATATTTAAACTATATTTTAATATCCTTTTTACATAAATGGTAATATTTTTTAAAGGAGAGCCATACTTATTTCTAATTTGGTGATTCACATTTTCTTTCATGTCCATCATCGTCATAGTTATTCTATGAATTTTAATACCCATACATTATATTTTTTGAAAATGTAATTTTCATTACCATTTTAGTTATATAAAATGTATTAAAAAATAATATTAAAAAAATTATAAACAATAAAATTTTTAGAATTTAAAAAATAGTGGAAACAATGTTTTCATTTAATGTATACAGAGAAGATATATTTTACAAATAAGTGACCTAAATATTAATTATTGTTTCTTTTACTGGATTAATTGTGAATTTTCATAGAATTATTTTTCTCAATATTTTGTTGTTTTTCTAGGTGCCAAATGAAATGGTTAATTACAGAAAATATTCAACAAAATGTATTAATTGTTCCTCTAATGTAATTTAAATCTACCATGATTTCGTATAATTATTGCACTATATCAAAGGGAATGCGTTATTATGATTTCATCCATCTCCTTTCTCAGTATTTAATAAAATTATTTTTTAACAATATTATCAAGAAACCAATTTCCATTCAACGGATAAAAGTAGGTTCAAAGGAATAAAATTTGATTTTAAATGTCTGATGTCGATTTTCCAAGATTCCCTATTTGATATTAATGTATAATAAATGGGCATTATTGTTGATGATGGATGAGAACCATAAATAATAAATGATGGGTGTTCCCATTACAACTTATATGACATTTGATCCCAATAAAGAATATATATATGGTTATCAACATATAGTTTCCAATTCTTAAAGAAAAGTATTGAAAAATAAGATATAGGGGATTTTAGTATGAATTTAATTGGGATCTATTTATTTATGACACACACAAAAAAATTGATAAATATTAGGTAATAATATACCAACACGGTTTCACTGTTCATTATAGGATTTTTTAATGGTCTTTTTGATCATGATTGACATCATGGGGATCATTATTATGGACATGTATTGCTCCAATGTTAGGTTAATGATTTATACATGACATAAGATTTATGATTTGGGGTTTTCGGGGTAATTATTTTCATATTTTATGCTCATGATCATTGATTATATTATCTTACCCTTATGCACATATTAATATTACTAATAATATTAAACAATTAATGATTATGTTTCCATTTTCATATGTTATGAATAATGATGTTAAATAAATTATTTCTAGAAAGGCATCATGTTTATTGAATTTTATGGAATATGTTGAATACATAAAAATAAAATTTGTGTATTAAATGAATAAAAAACGTACATTATTAAATGAAAGTTGTAATGTAAGTGTTTATCAAAATTCTCTAAAACTCAAATCGTTAAAGGTTCGTGGGACTGTTAGTTATCCTATATTTCTCTTTGATGTTGTTTGTTTTTTGGGGCAAAATTGGGTAATATAAATTTATATAAAACACTAAAATTAAAATATTTTTTTTAGCACCAGAACTAGGCATGATATTTCAAGGTTATTATATAAACTTTTTAAATATTATTAATAAAATTTGAAATAATTATTATTTTTAACTAAAACATATAATTTTTTTGAAGTATTTAAAAAAAATTCCAAGTATATGCTTCATATCAAAAATAAATTATAATTATAATTTTTACTATTAATAAATCTTATTTTTGTAGCATAAATATTTTCTAATGGTTATTTTTATTATCTATACAAAATATTACTTCTAATCATTTTAATTATAGAAAATTTAATATAATTGTATTTCCAAAAATAATTATAGTATTTGTAAATTATTTAATGACTATAAATACATTAAATATATATATTAATTTATAGGGTGTATATAAATTATTTATAATTATTAATTATTATTAATTTAGATTTTAAACATCTAGGAATTATTGAATAAAATAAATATTTGGATAATATTTTCCAATATCTTATTTTTTATAAAAATTCTAAAACATGGGCTTGTAGGACTTGTGTTGAATCCTAAGGGGTACTTTAGACATATAAATTTTATTTTTATTGAATTTTATTTGGGATTCATATTGTTTTACATGATTCTAAAATATATTATTAAAAAAATTATCATATGAAAATATATTATGTTAATATATTACAAAATGTGAAAAATATAATATTTATTATAGAGTTTTGTACTTTATTAGTTAAGAATATTTTAAAAGATCCTAAAATAAATATTTAATTTGAATAGTTTTTATTTGAATACAAATATTAAATATTCATATATATATATATATATATATCAATAAATTTAAAATCATTTATAAATTTTATTTATTTTTAATTGATTAATTTATATATATTAAATGAATATATAGCTCATGAAAAAACATAAGAAATATTTACTTATTTATGTATGAAATAATAATTCTAAATTCATAAATAGAGTGTTTAGATATGAAAATTTGTATTTTTCAGTTTCATAAATTTTAATTTATTCTGGTATATAAATTATGATTAATATAATATTTTATATTATATGGATGATATATTGTTTCTTTTTCAACCAAGACCACAAATATTTTTATACAATAAAAGATATTATATTATTAATATTACAAAATACTGTGTATTTGAATTTGACAAAAAAAATTTGAATATAAGAATTACGATTAAAAAACATAATCTTAAGGATTGAAGTAGTTTCATAATGGGTGTTTCTAGGTTACCATTTATAGGACACCCTCGACATGAACTGTTGGATCATGTTGTAATAACATATTGACTATAAAATGGGATTGTTATCAAAACAAGTGACAAAAATAAAATCATTCGTAATTACAATATAAAAACAATATATTTATTAACTAACATAGATAATAAAATGTAGTATTTGAGTATTAAATAATTTCGTACAAACCGTTTACTATTAAAATTTATATAAAATTACTGAAAATGAAAATTTTACCATTATGTTGATAACATTATATATTACAATAAGCATTTAAAATAACCATTCAAAATTTTATATACATGATACCCATCTAGAGTCATCATACATAATAATTAATTTTTAACCTTGTAAAGAGGAAACATAATAAGGGAGATCTCAAATGACTAGAAAGGAGTAGTGTACAATAGTATCTATCAAAGAAAAAACACATCTTAAATAATATTATAAGAAAATATATTATTCAAAACAATATCATATAACTGATAACATGTGCATGTAACAAATCAATAGATAACATAAATTATAAAATAATCACATAGGAAATGGTACCATATTTTATATTTGTATATTTCATAATTTCTTAACATTATAAGAAACCCTCATGGCATCATTCTAAAATATTATACATAAACTGGTACATATTAAAACTAATTCAAAATATATATTTTCTACGATACATACTGATGAATCATTGACATATATAATTTTATACCTAATAAATATATTTTTATTTATAAGTCAACCATTTTATTTATGAGTGAATAAATATTTAAAAAAATCAACATACATGTCTTAGATGTCAATAAACATATGTATTGATGTTATATGTATACAGAATTTCATCTTTTACATAGAAACTAAATGGAATATGTTTTTTGGTAAACACCCTTAATAGTAGATCTATGTATTTTAATGGGTATATAAATAATTCAATTTTATAAATAAAAATTTATAAATATTCGATGTTATATATACAATATCCAGGAACTTCAATAATATGGACAAGAAGGATGAAAACTAGTTAAGGGTAAGATGGAGAGTAGTATATAACATATGGAATTGGAGAAAATTCATGTATAAACTCTAAAGTTATTACTATATTTAGTGGAATGTATTTTAATCATAACTAAAAAAGATATATATCTTTTATAGATTGACAAGAATATATAATCATAATTTAAAAAATAATCTCCATTAAATTTGTGTAATATAGCTCTAAAAAATAATTTATATATCATTTCCAAAATTCATTTCAAATAAATGAAATGAGAATATTTAAAAACATATTTTTAAATCAATAAAGAATATTTATACAATGAAATAAAATTATTAAATTAAATATAAAATGGAAGATAAAAATATACCAATGAGAAATAAAATACCATTATTTATTTATCTGAAACTTTTTCCACTCACTATGAAACAAAAAAATTCATACAAAATTTGGAATAGAAATTAAAGTGGATAAAATAGAACAACATAACTTAATGTTGACAATGAATAATAGGAAAATAATTTTAAAATTATTTCATGAATAAATAATTATAAAATAAGATTCATATGATATTTCTATACAGAAACTGAAAATTCTCATTTGTAGAAAATATTAAAATGATTATTTATGAATGTTAATGAAGAAAATAAAAGGAATCATAAAAATACATTTAGAAATTATTTATGTTTATATAGGAACATTTTTGAATCAATATGATAAATATTTAGTATTTGGAGAATAGTTTCTAACTGAAAATAAATTAAAATATTGGTTTAACATATATGAAAAATATTTATTTAATTATTAACCTAAGAAATGTATATTTATTACAAGTAATATAAAAACTATAAAAAATTAGAGACCAATATTCATATTAAATTGATATGGAAAAATATATTATTTCTTAAATTGGAAGAATATATTTATAATATTAAATATATAGAGAAATTTAAAATGAAACACATATATATTTTTTAAATTTTTTTATCAATGTACCATTAAAGAGAGAATAATATATGTAATTTTAATTACAATCAATAAAGACATTACCATTATATAATGTTTCCTTAATGATATATATAATCCTTATATTTAAAATAAGTGTATATTAAAAAGTATGTATTATTTAATTGAATTGGAGATGTAAAAATCTTATGAGCTTGTTATTGGATGAATAAAAAAATTACATATGATAGGTCATGATATGGAAATTAAAATCTCATTAGATAATTTTTTTTATTATATTTGACTATAACATGGAATTAATTT
Organism: Viscum album; assembly: GCA_963277665.1. NCBI lineage: Eukaryota > Viridiplantae > Streptophyta > Magnoliopsida > Santalales > Viscaceae > Viscum > Viscum album. The sequence goes on from OY728161.1 coordinate 852,275,195, forward strand.
CAAAATGTAAGAAAATATGGTGCACAATATGAAATAAGTCTCCAGAAATTGAAATTGGTTAAGCGAACAATTAATATAGGTGATTTTTTATTTAAATATATTTTCACCTCTTATAAATAAACAATATATATAAAAACATAAAACTAGAAGTGATTAAAATTATTTTTTTTCATTATAGATGAGTTATAAACTTCATAATTTGTTTATTACTTTTATATTTGAAGAGATATGTCTTAAAAACAAGTTCTTATTTAAATTATCCCATTTGAATTTTTTATAATAATTATTATTTAAAATTTATAATTTTCTAAAATAATTTATATTAAATTATCATATATTAAAATATATTTATATTACAAAATTTACACTCACTATCCATAGAGGCTCTGTTAAGTAATGTACTGAATATTTATTTATAGGATGAGGAAACCAACCATTATCGAGGTATGTCAAAGGAGAGAATGAAGATAGAGGGAGTATAGGTTATAAATATATTAAAATATTTATACTTGTATCATAATAAAGTTATTAATTTATAATAATATATATGAATATTTGTAAAATTTTATAATTAAGGAAATTTATTTCAAGTGTAGAAAAAATAACATAGAAATAAAAAACAAATGATAGTCGAGGTTTCTAATTACTGATGATTTACTCTATTTTAAAATTTAATAGGGATTACAGTCAAATAAATCATAAAATAATTAATGTAGGGAAATGGGAAGATATTTTTAAATTTATAAGATAATAATAAGTTATATTTCATGTGAATGGATAGGTATTATTTTTACTTAAGGAGAGTCATTTTTGTGTCAAAATATTGATAATATTATTATTATATCAAATTATGTGGAAAATTAATTATTCACATGACATTTGTTAAATTATAATTATATAATTGGTTGTTATTTTAATTTTAAAAAATTTCAAAACCAAATATCATCTTGGAAATAATTTATAATAATATATTAATAAATGTTTTGTATTAGAATAAAATATTTTATAGGTTCCAAAATTTTAAATCATTAGATAATAAATTAAACATTTTGTTTTTAAATGCATTATTTCACTCCATAAATATATATTTTTCTTCAAAATTGTTTCATAATTATTTTATTCCTAATTATTAATGATGAATTCTTAAAATTTATGTTATTTCATAAAAAACAATACTATTTAAAATTACCAAAAAATAAAATTCCTCCTTAAAATATCAATAAATTCACCCTAATAATGTTTTCAAAAGATGATTACATAAAAAAATTTTAATTATAAAATATTTTTATTCAATTTTTTTTTAATTTAAATTTTAAATGGAAACCAATTTTAATATGAGAAATCAATTGTTATTAAAGAAAATGGTATTTAAAAAAGTTATGTGTTGTTAATCGTACATCATATCAATTTATTACTAAATTGTTTTCAATATATCAGTTTTTACATTTAAAAATTTATTTACAATAGTAATTTTGTTGTGTTTAATTTAATTAATTAAAATGATAATACATAATAAAAGAAATTCTTCAAACAAACCCTTATCACTGAATTATTTAAATAAAATCCTACAAAAATTAATTATATATCATTTAAAAAGTATATTTAAAAAAACCCTTATCACTGAATTATTTTCATCCATATTGTTCCACATATATTTCCAATATCAATCACCGCATTGTCCAATTTGACAATAATTACCTCATCATAAAATAATATTTTAACCAATATTATTTTTTCACCTCTAATTTTTTAGACTTCTAAAAATTAAAAAGAATTATAAAAATTATCATTAACCTCATTAAAAAAAGTCATATAAAGACATAACAGAGGAGGGCATCAATGGATGTATAATTCTGAAAAACCTTAAAAATATAATGCAATATTGTTTACCAAAACACTTAAATTATCGCCATATAATAATATCATAAAATAAAATTATATCTAAAATCAAAAATATATAACATTCTTGTATTTTCAAAGAAAATATTGTGTTCTATAGAAGACAATATTTTCTAACACCCAACATAAACGAACAATGGAATCATAATATTTAAATGGTACCATTATAACCATGCTAATAAATTGTAATAATGGAATTATATTAAATTAATTATTAAATATAGACTCTTCCAAATCATTTCTCATATATTAATTAATTATTTTTAAATATGTACTTAATTGTTATTAATGATATTGTATTCTATAGAAAATATGTTTTCCTCAAGATAAATTATTTTTAGGATTAATTATAATTATTAATTTATTTAAATAGAATAAATTTATTTGAAAAAATTAAATTTATTTTAGAGTTTATCATGTCAAAATTATATTAGTATTAATTTTTAATAATTTTAATAAAATATGTCTACTCGAATGAATAGTCGAAAATATATATTTTGTTGAACATTTAATATTATTTTAATGTATTTAGATGGTTAATCGATATTTTGTTTCACTGTTATCATTTTATTAATTAAATATGATTTAAAATAATCCATGTATGGTATTGGAAAAGTATTTTACATAGGAATTTAGTATAAAAAGAAATTTATATTAAGAAAGTGCTTTTGCTGAAATAAGGTTTCTCTCTTTTTGTTTTTCTGGTCGAATATTAATTCAAATTTTGATATATTTGAGTTTTTAATTTCTAAAATTAGAATATATTTTTTTAATAAGTGGGTATAAATTTCATAAACAATTACATATTATTTTTTTTGTAATTATAAATAGTAAACGTATTAATTTTTAAATTAATGGTAAAGTATAAATCATGTAATTTTAGTTACAAATTAAATTATAAGGGCTAAAAAATGGCCAAAACACTTAACAATATGTCATTTGATTAGTTAAACTATATCATAATGAAAATATATTTATATTTTATTACATTTTGGTGAATTTTTTTTGTGATTAAGAAGTTTATAGTAATTTATATAGTGGAGTGTCAAACATGTCACCCTCATGTTTTTAATAAATATAATAATATTAATATGGTTTTATTTAGAATAAATGTTTGAATGTTAATATTATTTTTTTAAGATAAAATATTTATATTAATAATGATAATTTATTTATAAATTTTAATGATGAAATGATTGAACGGTCTCATTTCACATCAGTGATGCATTAATTAACTAATTAATGGAAATGATTTAATAAAAATATTAAAATAAATATACATAAATATAAATAATGTGGAAAATAATATTATAGGATGCCATTAAATTTAAGGGATAGAATACAGTTTATAAATTTAATTTTTTATGTTGTACTGATATTATAGAATTTAGTGTAATTAATAGTTTTGTAGATTGAAAATATGGATAGATTCTGAGAGGCTAAGTGAGGTGGATCCGGGAGCCTCGGAGCGGCTTCGAATTTCTCTCCCGCGGCTCCTAGGGTTTCTCCTCGGCGCTCCCGTTTCCTCCCTCCCCGACCTCCTCACCCTGTAACGATAGATCTGGAGTGGCCTGGGGAGGGGGGTTCCTTGTTTCATGTTTTCGTTGTGTGATTTTAAGTTTTGAATGTTTTTGTTTAGCGGTTGATGCTTGAAGATGGCATATCCGGGGACCACGCCGCTGCCTCTGCCCTCTGGTGGTTTTTCTTCGGAGGTCTCGGGTGCTCGCTATGGCGGTCTCTTGGAGGTATCTTCTTGTTGTGGCGTTGCACATTTCTTCTACGTTTCCGGGGGTCTGGTCCTCGGGCGTAAGCCCGGATGCACCGGCACACTCTACGGAGCGTCCAAGGATCTTCTCTCGGGGATGAACGGTTGTGTTGTGGCGGTTTAGCAACTTGTGGAGGCGTCTTCTGAGCTGCGGTGGTGGAGTTTGCTTGAGGGTCTCTGAGGGATGTCGCTGATGGTTGGAGTGCCTGATGTGGGGTTCCCCGTTTTGGTTGTTCGATTTTGTGATTTTCTGTGGATCGCGTGTTTTTTGCGGTTCCTTGTTTTTCGATGGAGACGACGGGTCCTCACCGGCGTTCTTTTGGTTTGTTTTCGACGAAGCTTGCCAGGGATAACAATGGTCGCTGGTGAATTCGACGTCGGGAGCCGCTGAATCGTGCCGGCGGTTCGAGAACTTGCGGCGAGTGACGGTGTTCGGGACGTCGCGTGGCTATCGATTGGCGTGCGAGCGGTTGAAGAGTTGATGTGCGGTCTGGATGGTGCGCGGCGCGAGGCTGTCAGGGCTGTCGCGGGATATGCTGGCAGGTGTGAAAAGATTATGGGCGCGTGAAGTTGGCACTGCTCGTGGCTCGAGGCGGTTTACGGGAAATTTGAGTTTGATAATGTAATCTGAAATTTGTATTGCGCTTGAATGTGGTGATCGGTTTAACGGATGTGGTGTTTGGTGTAATGGGTACCGGCAACCCTTTAAACCGGCATTAGAAAATGAAAAAAATGATTTCTGGAAAATATGGATAGTATATAGTAACTAAAATCTTACTGAATGATATGAAACTCATAAAAATACATAACTTTGAAAAATTATTTTTAAAATTATTGATATATAACCCATAATACATTTATGCATCTGTTTTTTATTTAGTTGTGACTATATTAAAACTATATGTGTAAAAATCCCAATTGTCTGAGTAAGAGTTAAATTTGTTATATTGGGGATGAAATTAAAACATAACATTAAAAATATAGTGAAATTGCATAAATTTCATTTTGTGAATGTAAATTCACCCGTAATATTATTAAATTATAAACAAGTCACTTTTTAATGACATGAAGTTGAAAATAAATTTATATGAATTTAATAATTTGATAAATTACAAGAGTTCCCCTTCCCTCTCTTATAAAAGAAAAAATATTCAACTAATTTCACAAACTTAATAAGAAAATTGGGATGGATAATACCTAAAAATGATATTACTTATAATGAAGAACCATATTATAAAGGAATTCTTTATTGATAATACCAATCTTAGAGGTTTTAAGGTGTTAATGAAAGGTGGTATTCCAAAAAGGAGGTATATTTTTTAACATCAGGTTTTTGTTTTGTTTCTTATTCTACATACAGAAGTACTTATTCATACATTATTATAAAAATACATCATTATTTTAATTATACTATGATTTTTATTTAAGATCAACATTTCCATACTTGAAAAGGTAAATGAAATTATCAATTTTGTGTACAACAAACTAATACTCCACGGATCGATGTAATTTATTTTCTATCATTATATATCTAGAATGGTTATCATGATGATATTAATGTTTATATATGATATAAATGACATATTTTTAATTATTAAATGAATTTATATTATTTAACTTCATAACATTTTAAGTAATTTAAATTTATTATTTCATTCTTGCATATGTATGTGCTACCACATCCGGAAACTGATGGTATTCATTGTTCATCCCCAAATCATATATATGCGATATAAAATTATATTTAAATAAATAATATTATACATAAGATATTATTATTACTTAAATATGAAATTTCAATTACCTTCAATTAGTAATGGTCAAATGAAAAATGGAAACGTAGCTCATGCGTACGTTCAACATACTGTCTCCAGGATTGAAACATAGTTAATTTTTCATAACCAAATTTAATTAGTTTGTATAAAAGTAAAATTGATCTAAAAAATTATAATAATTTAATTATTATTATTCTTGAGATTATTAACCAATTGAAATTTTTATCATAGTCCTCTTAATTATTTCATTTTAGACTTATGTACCAAAAATAGCCAAAACCTTCGATGTGAACATAACTGATTAAGTAATTGTAATAAAACATTAATAAATGGGGTAAATGGAATAATAATAATTAAAATTGATATTAAAATTTATAATTATTTATAAATGTTAATAATTGTGTATTGATAATGTAATTTCGTGATATTTCTACCTCATGGTAAGTGGAATTATCTTAAAAAATATCTTCATTATTATAACAATAATAATTGCCTTATTTTTTAACATTAATACGATTTTTTTCAACAAATTATTTAAATATGTTGTTTAATATTATTATATTTTTTTTTTAAATTTCATTTTTACCTAGGTTCTAGTTTTTATAAAATTATATAAAATGAATATTTTTTTTCTTTTTCTAATTGAGGAACCTTTGACTTTTCCAACAAAAATACAGAAGGAATGTTCATTAAACGCATAAAAAATCACCAGTGATTGCAACCATCATAAAATTTTGATGGTTTTATGTTTCCATTATAAATTTACATGGTTTATTTCAATGAAATTATTTTTAATTAATATGATCACATTTTTTTTAAAAAAATTATTTCATTTTTAAAATAAAATTGTAATTTTGAAATATGAAATTGTATTTCATATTGGTTTTAAATGTTTTTCTAAATTGCTGTATGTAGTAAATGTTCAATATTATATTATTATATATTGTATAATATAATTATATATGATATTTTTTATCCTGATATTTAATATATGAAGTGTTAGTCACCATTATTTCCCATTTGCGAATATGACATAGTTTATGTGTTGGTGACACCTAAATATTGTAACAACCCAGGTACTAATATAATAATGTTTTTTAATTTATATTGATTTTTATAAATAATCAACTTTTTTACATTTAAGGGTATTATTTTTTTGACAGTGTATGAAACACACCAAAATGGGTTTCGTTGAAATATTATGTTGTACACAACCTTGAGTTATATCGAATAATAATATAATATTATTATTATGATAGTAAACGCCAAGCTGTTGTAATGGGGGAAAATAACATAACTAACTAAAATATGATTATATGTATTTTTTAAATTTATTTACATTTATTTCCTAAATTTTATAGTCTTTAAAAAAGAATGGTTCTGAATTTAATCAGGAAATACTCTAATACTTTTAAAAGGTTGTTTTGTCGCCTTTTAATGGAGAACCCTTTTTAAATGTAGTTTTTGTTACTTTTCTATTTTCTATTTAACAATGTAAAATTATTATATAGAATAAAGAAATCAATATTTACTTTGGATATATTTCTCGTAATTTTCTAATCAAGTTCATTTTAAACGAATAATAAAAACCAACCACATTTCAAGTGAAAATTGCCTTTTATTCTTATTTATAAATATAGATAGATTATAAATTAAATTGGTTTTAATGATTAAATTTATTATATTTTTATTATCTATTATAATTACGGACACTATAAGTAATTTAACATTGAAATTTAAAATAAACACGTGTCATTATTTTGATATTTATTACTTCATAAAAATATGCTTTTTGGTTTTGGCAACATTAATTAATTTTATATTAATTAATGAAAATTATGTGTTTTGAAATTGAAAAATAGATTCCTTATTTCGAATTAGGAGGTAAAACTTTTTAAATAGGTACATTTTATTTTTAAACATTATGAATAGTAACTTCAGTAATTATTTTATTAACCATGGCAAAAGGGTAAATATGGTAATAAATTGTAACAAATAATATTAGAATAATATTAAACTACCATAAAACGTGTCATAATACTATTGGATGAAACATTTCAGACCATGGGAATCCTTGGATCTGTTTTGAGACCCCATGGAGCCACTTTGATGTGCGAATTACATTTTATAATAAATAATTTAATGTAACGAAAAATTTAAGATAAAGAAGTTTTTCATTAAAATGTATTTATATGGGATAATGAATGTGATATATTTGACTATAAATATTTATTATAAATTTAAAAAAAATTCGTTAATAATAATATTTTATTTAAAATTTGTAGGCATCGAATAAATAAATATATTTCTCACACAATGATGACGTAGTTATTACCTTATTAAAGAATGATTTAAATTAATGAGATTATAAATATTAAAATACTATTATTTTAAAACATTTTATGACATAAATGAATTTTATGGATGGATATGAATTGTTATATTTGAAATAATTATGTTTTTTAATAATAATAAAGTTGTTATGGTTTTTTGAAAAGTCGTGGTATGATTAGTTTAAAAATATCAATAAATTATTTTTTTAAAACAAATACTTGTTTATTAAATTATAAAATAGTCCAAAAAAATATAATATTGTTTCAATTGAAAAATATAATGTTAGAAATGTAATTAATGAAACACATGATGTTCTGTTGTCATTTTATAATAACTATATTAACCATATATTCTTAATATACAAGAATACATGGAATGATTTAAATTATTTAACTAAGGGTTAATGCTAAAAGATAAGATCAAATAAGTTTTCTAAACTTGCCTAAAACATTTTAGTTGAGATTTCATTGACCCAAAAACATAATATATTTGTATTAACTGACATTTGGACCTCAAGAAACTGAAATTATTTTTATAATAAAATAAATTCTCAAAACATTCTTAATATCCCCCTCGTCCTTCTTATAAAAGGACATCAACTCAAACCATTTAGTCACACCATTAAATACCATTTTCTGGCAAAAATTCTCCCCAAATTACCTACCAACATCCCTATATTCATCCAAGAATCCTTACCTTAAGAAAAAAATGCTATTTTAGAATGCCTTTTGACTAAAATCAAATGGAGTTACATATTTTAAGAGGTATCATCTTTTCTAAAGTTCCTCCCAATTATTTTACATCTACTCACAATAATATTATTATTCATGGATTAAATAAAAAAACTAGTTTCCTCAATATACTAGGATTTTTTATTATATGTATTAAAACAACACATACACACACCTCTATAAAATGGATACGAATATATTGTTTCTATGTACGGCGAATTGTTGCCTCACAATATGATGATTATTGAATTTTCCCGTAAAACCACTCATAGTAAAAATTATGATTTATCTATATTTATATATATTATATTTATATTTATATTATCTCTATGATTTTGTATTTTTATTTGCAGTATACATTTATTCTTTCCATATTGTGAAAATATGATAACTATAATTGAGGAAGTGTGGACTATCACCCTCTCAAAGTGATATGACTCATTCGATCCATAAATGAAGCACATAAAGGATGAAATTAATAAAAATATGTAATGTATAAAGAATATTACATACTAATTAAATTATAATATACCCATCTTTCATTTATTTTTCATTCATTTAAATGTGAAATGTAAATGAAAGTAGAATTCATGTGTACAAACAACTTACATTCTCCATTAATGGTGAAATGAATTTCATATATCCAAATTTTATATACAATTATAAATACATATATATATATTGGATATATATTATATTTAAATTAAGAATATAATTATGGATATAATGTATTTTTAACCGCATGGACAACTTGTAATTATAACAATTTCATTTTTAACTCAAGTACTGAATATCAAAAAAGAGATATTATCTTATATAATTATGAAATTTTTATTAAATGGTAATAATTGATATAAAATTAATAAAAACATGAAATATCTTTTTAGGAACATAAAATTAAACTTATTATTATTATTTAAGAAGATCAAGGATAATATGTGACACGTCAAACTCTATGAACGGGACTTCGTGTCAATGTCATTTCATTGTAGAATATTTTTATTTATACATGACATTATTTATTACGGTGTATAAATTGATTTTAAATTTAGTTTTACTAAAAGGGAATATTTTTTATATAGAGAATTTTACTAAATTACAATAAGAATGTTTATTTTTAATTAACTTAGGGAAAACGACTTTTCTACTACCACGAGAAATATTTGATATTTTTCTTCCTTATATATTTTTAATGCAATTTGTAAACTATATATTTTTTAAGCTTGGTTATGTGTTATGATTATGTTATCATTCATGGGTACTGATTACGTATACATGTGGTTCTGTGATAAACCAGTCATGGGTGAGACCGAGATAACTCTCCAAGGAATTAGGTAATGTGAGAAAGTTAACAATTAATGTTTCTCCTAAGAGATTTTTGGAATATATGGTGATGGTTATTCTAAACATAACTCCCAATGTAATTGTGAAATATACAATGTACCTAAGTAATGGAATCTACATGTTACCATTTCCATTTATTATTTCTATGTGTCATTCATAAATCATATGATTTCATAATCTATGTTAATGAAATTATTTTATATGGGCTAAAAGTATGTTTACATTGATTTGTATGATTTTATGGAATAATTGTTTCATTCCTTATTTTAAAACCCTTAATGATATTTTTTTTCTCATACATTGTTTTTTTTTAAATCACATTGTATAAGGAAGGGTAAGAGAAAGGAATAATTCATGATGTTATATATCATGAAAATAACTCTTTTTTAATGTGATTTATTATTATGAAAAATTGGTTAGAGTAGGAGTTTAAGCTTTGTAAAATTTGAGGTATTGTGTAATAGTTTTGTTCTAAGACTCTAAAAATATATACCTAAAAAGATCCTCAATGTGAATTCTTAATTTATCTTATGATTATGTAGTATTTTTTGCCCAAGGCTTAAAATTGGAATCATATGATGGTATAGAATACATTAGGTGTTAAGATATTGTTAAATTAAAATAAATAAATTAATTTATGGTTTGATTGAAATGATATAGAATATGAATATTATAATTTTGCTTCATGTAAGATATTTATGTTTTTAGAGTGGTTTTCCACAGAAGAAATAGGGAAGCTACGATGGGACAAAATCAAGAAGAAAACAACAATCCAAATCAACAAACTTAGATTGATGGAATAAGAATTTAATAGTTTGTTGTATTGATGTAAAAATTCACTCAGGCTATAAAATGGTGGACGTATCCATGCATATGATTAGCAAGAACAAAAAAAGGAACATGTCGGTTGTAGAGAATTTTATAAGGAAATATCCCCCATAATTCATAGGATCATCTGAACATCTGAAATATGAAGGGTGGACTGATGAAGTGGAAATGATTTTCTATGTAGTGTAGATTTTAGAACATCAAAATGTTAGACATTCTTTTTACAGTTTTGTTGGTGAAGCTGATCAAGGGTGTTATATGGTAAAAAATATCATGTTTAGTGAGGATATTGAAGCTATTGATTGATATGAAGTCAAAAATATGTTTTAGGGGAAATATATTACTATGGAATTCAAATATATGGTTAAAAACATTTCTGGAATTGAGGTAGTAAGATTAAACAATGGATGCTTATGAAGAAAAATTCGCTGGACTGGCACGGTATGCTCAAAATTTCATATGGGATCTTGATAGTAATATAAATCATTGTTACTCAGAATTAAGGCCCATTTATCAAAGGGAATTGGCTTCTAGTGAGTTAAATTATTTTTAAAAACTTTATCTATTTGCAGAGATGGTAGAAATGGATTTATCCGATGATCATATGTTCTTTGAGAGAAAGCAGAATAAGAGGATGTGGCAGTAGATGAAAGGGAAGAAAAATTAAAAAAATTATGATGGTATCAATATTACGTTTACATTTTGTGAATTTTTCGTAAAAGGTATATGAGGGAATGCCTTTTGAATCATATTATGTGCTTCTGATGTTGTAAAATGGGAAATAAAGCTCATAATAGCACTACAAATATCTGAGCAGTGCTAAAAAATCTGATTTATAGTTAGTAAATGTTTTAAGTGAAATAAAATTGGTTATTATTAAAATTATTGTCCAATGAAGATCCCAAATATGGGAGAGTACACTGACTACAAGAATAAAGGTGTGGTGAAATCATTTTCAACTATATAAGCAGATGTTGGGCCATCAAATGAAGTAGTATCATGTATACTATATGTTTATTAAGATTATTTAAATGTGTTGTTTGATTCAAGTGTACCCATTCTTTCATTACTGAGAAATATTCTACTGATTTTGAAATTCCATCTCAAGATATTATTAATTTAATAATGGAAAAAACTCTAGGATAAAATCTTGAGGAAAAAATAAATTAAATGAACCTTTATTTCATTGTGTGCGGAAATAATCTACCTAAAACCTTATTATTTTTCCAATAGTTGTTTTTGATGTTATTTTGGGAATGTATTGGCTTTCCATTTATCATATTATGACTGAAAAATTTAATAAAGAGGTTTACATTTGGAAGGATTTTTAGTTTGTTTAAAATAATAAACCCCTAATTTTGATAACATATCAAAAAGATTAGAAACAAGTAAATTATGGAAATTAATTTTACACTTCACATATTTTTAAAAACAATAAAATTGTTCGGATTAATGATGTGCTAGTGGTAGATGAGTATCTTGATGTTTTCCTTGATTATTTTCTTGGTATAATCTTTTATTGTGATGTTGATTATATAATTGATGTATTTCTTAATGCTAAGACTATTTCAAAACCCCCTTATCGAATGGATCAAAGTGAACATTTATATTTAATCATTATATTATAGTAGTTATTAGTTAAAGGATTTATTTGACCTAGAACATCACCATGGGGTGCTCCTATAAGGTTTTTTTAAAGTAAATATTGTTCAATTTGGCATTGCATTGGTTATAGAGCATTGAATAACATAACTATTAAGAACATGTATCATTTTCCTCATATTGATGATTGGTTTGATATGACCCATGGAGATCTATATTTTTTGAAGATTTAATTGAGGTAGGGTTACCATCAGAGGAAAGTAAAGGAAGAAGTCATTCTGAAGATCACGTTTCATACTAGATATGGCTATTATGAATTTGTAGTTATGCATAATGGGGTAACCAATACACCTTCAGTATTCATGGATCTTGTGAATATAATTTTTTTTGGGTGTTCATGGATATGTTCTTGATTGTGTTAATTGAATATATTTTGGTATATTCTAATAGTGAAGAGGATCATGAATGTCATTTAAGGATTTCCTTGCAAACCTTAAATGAAAATATACTGTATTAGAAATTCATAAAGTGTGGGTTTTTGTTAAAACGAATTTAATTCCTTGGTCACATTGTTTCTAATGATGTAATACCTATTGATTCTATTAAACAAAGGATTTTAATGAATTTACAAGACCCACAACTGAAACCAAGATTTGTAGTTTTCATGGTTTAGCATGTTATTACTTGAGGTTTGTTTAAAATTTTGCAAAGTCATATAGTCCATTGACTATATTAACTAATAAAGGTGTTATGGTTGTCTAGAAAAAAATTTTGATAAATGTTTTAGTAATTGAAAATAATATTGTTGAATGATACAGTTTTGGAACTACCTTCATGAAATGGTGAATTTTTTATCTATAGTTATTCTTCCATGAATGGAATTGGTTGTGTCCTTAGGCATAATTATCGGTTAATTTCTTATGATTCCCGTCCGTTGAAACCTAATGACTTAAATTACCATACACATTATTTGGAGTTATATACTATTGTTTTATCATTGATAATTTGGAGGCATCATTTTTATTGAAGTGAGTGTGAAATTTATACTGATCACAAATATATAATGTACATATTTAATCAGAAATAATTAAACATGGTATACAAGTGATGGACAGAATGGATCATTTATTGTGATTCCACGATCAATTACCATCCGAGAGTGGAAAAAAAGTGGTTGATACTTTTAGTTTAATGAGTAATGATACATTAACTATGTCACATTTGGATTGAAAACCTTTGGTTTTTAGTTGATTAATTACATAATGGATGTTGTTGGTGTTGGGAATTCACCTATTTTTTTAGGTGGTAGTGAGATTGTCTCTAGTAGAAAGAATATAGAAAGTGCAGAAATAAGACATTGAGTAGTCAGAAAATGTATATTTTCTTCAAAAGGGTAAGTTACCTTAATTTAACATTTATAAATATTGTGTTTTGAGGTTTGGAAAGTGACTATGTGTGCCTTATGATACAATGTTGATGAAATAGTTGTTATTTAATGCTCGTAATTCCCCATTTTCAATTCATCATGAATGTACTAAAATATACAATGATCTTCATGTGTATTACTAGTAAGATAGAATAAAAAGAGATATTGTTGTCTTTACTTTCAAATAGTTAATTTTTCAACAAGATAATACAGAGAAGCAGTTACTGAAAGGGATCCTTCAACCATTTCCAATTCCAGAGTGTAAATGGTAAAATGTGTCCTTGGATTTCATAGTGGGATTACTAAATACATCTCTATGTAATAATGAAATATGGTTTAGTAATGATTGATTGACTAGATCTTCTCATTTTATTCATATTTGAGATATTATATCTCTAGATCAACATTCTCAGTTGTATATTAAAGAGATAATAATATTACATGGGGTTCACATCTCCATTGTATTTGATCATGCTCTTATGTTCACTTCTATCTTTAGAAAGGGCCCTTAGAATACTATTTGATATAAATCAAATTTTATTGCAACTTTTCATACTCAAATAGATGGGAAGTCAAAACGAATAATTTAGACCTTTGACAATATGCTACGTTCTTGTTCAATGGATTAACAAGGATGTTGGGACCAACATCATTCATGGTTGAATATTCATATAATAATAGTTTTAATTCTACTATACAGATGGAACCATTTGAATCATTTTATGGAAAGTTGTGTCGATCTATGGATTTTTGGGATGATATAGGAGAAATAAAGACGGTGGGACCATAATTTAATGAATAAATGGAATAAAATGTTCAGTTGATTCAGAAGCACATGAGAGTAGCTCAGAGCAGGACAAAAAGTCATGCAAATCACAGGAGGAAGGAACTTATTTTCGAGGTAGGTGATCATGTCTTTCTCAAAATTAACTCCAAGTAAAAGTGTGATTTTTTTGGTATGAAGTGAAATCTATGTCCAAGGATCATTAGAAAATATAATATCCTAGAGAAACATGGATAAGTTTCCTATAGAGTGGCTTTACATAAATGTTTATCCCCGACATGAATTGTTTTTCGTGTTGCAATGTTGATATTGTATATGACAGATCCATCTCAGGTTTTGAGTCCAGAGGTAGTTTAGTTGGAAGAGGATTTTTCTTATGAGGAACAACAACTCAATATTTTTGACCTTAGAGTGAATACGTGGTGTAATAATGGAATTCATTAGGTAAATGTTTTGTGTAAAAACCATATGGTTGAAGAGACAACTTGGGAATCTGAAAATTCTATGAGTGATATATATCCCCACTTTTTTGATAAGTGAATAGAATTGCATGATCACAAATCCCCAAAGAGGGGATGGTTTTAATAACCGAGGTATTTATAAAATAATTTTATTTTCATTTTTATTAATATTTATGAATAAGATAACATTTTTACATTAAAGGGGATGATTTCATTGATAGCATACTCAACATGAAAAAATAGGGTTCTTTAAAATCTTACGTTGCACACAACCTTGAGTTATACCATAAAATAATATGAAAATATTATTATGGTAGTTAATGCCTATATTTTTTTATGGTGTGAATGAAAATAAATAACTAAAACATGTTTATAAATTATTATTAAACATATCTGCATTTATCTAATAAAATTTAGACGATTAAATTAAGAATGAATCTGATTTTTGGCCTGAAATACTCTAGAATTTTTAAATGGTCATTTATCAACCTTTTTATGGATAACCCTTATTAAATATATTAATTGTTACTTTTTTATTTTCTATTTGAATAAATAAACATCAACTATAGAATTATGACCCATAAATTTACTTTAGATAAATTTTAAGTAATTTTCTCACAATGATCAATTTTTACTGAATACTAAAAAAAATACCGCATTTCAATCAAAACTCACTTTTCATATAATTTAATTATATGGTTAAAGTGTACAATTAATTTGAATTTAAGTGTAATTGAAATCTATTTTTATAATTTATATCAATTATGGTCATTGGATGTAATTTCAATTTGAAATTGGGCATTCACACATGTCAATCTGTTGATAGTTATTACATCATAAAAGAACACTTTTTGGGTTTGAAAATGGGAATTAATTTTAAATAAATCTCTTAAATATACTTTGTTTTGTATTTGGAAAAATGGATTCCATATTTGGAATGAGGAGGTCCAAATTGTATAAATAGTTACCTTTTATTTTTAGACATTATTAATAGTTACTTCAGTAATTATTTTATTTAACATGGTTAAATGGTAAATCTGGTAAATAAGTTTAAAAAATAATATTATAATAACAATAAACTACACTAACACATGTACTAATAATATTGGATGAAATATTTTAGACTATGATAATTATATGGTCGACTTTGGGACCCCATGGAGCCACATTGATGTCAAACGTATATTTTATATGAATTAATTTAAAGAAAAGAAAAATATATAATAAACATGTTTCTTTACAAAAATAATTTTTATATGGTGTTATATAAGTGATCTCTTCGACTATAAATATAAATTATAAAGAAAAAAATATTTACTACATAATTGTATTCTATTTATATTTTTATTCCTAAAATAAATAAATATTTTAATGACATAATGATGATGTAGTGATTAACTTATTAATGAATGATTTGAATAAATGGGATTATAAACATAAAAAAAATTATTTTAAAACATTTTATGCCATCCAAAAATTTTATATATGAGTATGGCTTGTTATATATGAGTTAATTATGTTTCTTACAATGAATTATTTTGTAATAGTTATTTAAAATTCCATGAAATAAATTGTCTAAAATTAACCTAATTGAATTTTTAAAACAAATACTATTTTATTAAATGATATAATAGTTTTAAAAATATTATATTAGTTAAGATGACATAAATAATGTTTAAAAATTAAGTAATGAAAAACTTTTTGTTCAATTGGAAATTTATAGTACCTATATTAACCATATAGTATGAATATACAAGAAGATATGGTTAGAGTAAAATTAGTTATCTAAGAGTAGAATCTAATATATATGGTTATATTTGTGGCATATACTTGTCAAAAACCTATTGGTTGAGTGGTTTTCAACCTAAAAAATATCATATTATCAATAAATGAGTTTGGGACCTATTAAAAATGAAAATATTTTTATAATAAAATAATAATTCAAACCATCCATAAAGTGGCCCTCCAACCTCTTATAATATAGAATCACCTCTACTCATTTAATGACACATATAAAGACCATTGGATCATCATTACTCTTCCCAAATAATCATCCATCATACCTATATTCCACTTAGAATCCTTACTTTATGCAGAAGGAAATTCAAGAATGCATGTTGCCTCAAATCAATAGGAGTTACACATTTTAAGTGGTAACATCTTCTCTAATGTTCCTTTCCATTATTTTAATACTCCTCTCCCAATTACATTCATATATTTGGATTAACTAAAAAACTAGTATGATAAATATTCTAGGATGTTTTTATCATTAATATTATAACTAAACTTGAACACACCTCCATCAATTTGATACGATCATTCTATTTCTTTGTATGGTGAACTACTTCATCATGAAACAATGATTTTTCAATTTTCCCATACAACCTCTAATGGTGACGATTATAATAGAACTATATTTATATATGATATATATTATATTTATATGGTCTGTATTATTCTTTTTTTATTTAAATCTTGTAACACCCCATGCTTCCATGGTACACTTATCTTTGAATAATACAATAGCTTATGTTGTATGCAACATCGTGTTTTAACACACCCAGACCAATCAAACTAGCTACTATGAATATTATTACCCAATTTATTAAATTTAATAATTTTTTTTTTAAAATGAAATTAATTTTTGGATATGGAATATCAATATTATCTTAGGGTGAACTATTTCTTTTTTTCTGAAAACATTTAATTTTTGATGAATAGTTAAAAACACTATGTTATTGTTTTAAATCAAATTTTTATTTCAATAATTAGTTATATTATTTTAATTTATTCTAGGTAAAAAATATATATATAATACCTATATATGTTAAATGTAATTCATTTGTGTCATTTTATAATAATATTAGATATATAAAATTATATGTTACTTTTTTCCGTCTTTTACCCACCTTCTAGCCGCATTTGCAAATTTTATTAATATGTAATTTTACTTTTTCTATGAATTAAATTTCAAAAATATGAGATGAATGGTTAATATCATTAAGTAAAATTTGGTTCAATAAGATGAATATAATTTTGATGAATGGTATCTTTTGACTTTTATTTACCACGATTAAAAGTAAATAGGGTAATTAAAGGTAAATATGATATTATAATTACCCTAAGACATGTAAGAATTCAATTGGATAAGTGTATTTCAACATAACTAAACCATAATAATAAAATATGATCCTTTTGTTTCACTTGGTCTAGATTAGGACATTTATATTTATTTTACTATACGAAGATTTAAAAGTGGTAAATTCAATGTTTGATAACTAATCCATTTTTAATATAGGGTTATTCATTATATATATTGAAATATAAATATTCATTAGTAAAATGAAAATATTTTAAATATAAACTTACGGTTCTCATTTCGATTATTTCTTCTCGTGAATCCAGTTTTTCATCATGATTCATGGAAAAGTATTTGGAAGGTCATAGATACTGAACATCATTTGAGCACTACCTACAACCCTCAAACTGATGGAAAGTCATAAGGGGTTATTCAAACCTTTGAAGAAATGTTGAGATCTTTCTCACTTGTCTTTAATGGTATGATGGATCAATATTATCCGCTTGTAGAATTCTTCTATAAAAATAGCTTCCATTATAGTATTCAGATGCCAGCATATAAAGAATTATATGTAAAGAGATGTCACACACCAACTTGTTGGGTTGATTTTGGTTAAAGAAAACTCCTTGGTCTAGATCATATTGAGGAATCATTGAAAAATGTGAATGTCACCCAAACCCACATCAATGAAGCTCAAAGTAGGAAAAATAGCAATGCCAATAACCAATTGAAATATTTATAATTTGAAGTATGATATAATTTTTCCTTGAAGGTATCTCCATTTAAGGGTGTTATATGATTCAATAAGAAGAGAAATTTATTCCTAGGTACATCGGACCATTCGAAATTTAATAACTAATTGGAGTAATGACTTATCATTTAGAAATGCCTCCACATATATCCAATGTTCATTATGTATTCTGCATATCACTGTTGAGAAAATACATGCCTGACCCAACACATGTACTCCCATATAATGAATTTTAACTGGAACCTTATCTATCATGTTGCGAAGAGCCTATTAGAGTTTTTGATACGAGAGAACAAGTGTAGAGAAACAGGATGACTCGTCTCGTAAAATTTCTATGGAGAAACAATAAGATGGAAGAGGAAATGTGGGATACTAAGGAACATATGATAAAGAATAACCCAAATATTTTTATACAGTAATATTATATAAAATTATAGATCAAAATTATTTTAAGGATGAAAGAATGTGACAGAAAAATCTTCCATGATATGCTTCAATTTGGCTAATAAATATCTTCCGATGTATGGAACTTTGACTTCTAACACCCCGCGACCAATAAAAATATCCATTATAAAGATTAATACCCACTCTTTTAAATTTTATAGATATAATTTTTCAAAATGGTCTTTATTTTTGGATTCAGAATTTAAAAATTTTCTTAGGGTGATTTTTTTTCTGAAAACATTCAATTTTTGATTAATAGTGAATAACACGGCATTGTTGTTTAAAACCGAATTATTATTTAAATAATTAGTTATATTATTTATATTTATTTTAGGACAATATATATACATAATTCTTATATATGTGAAATTTAATTCATTTGAGTCATTTTATAGTAATGTTATATATATATATATATATATACAATTATATTGAGCTTTTTACCGTGTTTTTTCCACCTTCTAGGAGAATTTTTAAATTTGAATAAAACATGATTTTACCACTTCTGTGAATCTAATTTCAAAAATCCAAGAGACGCAATTGACATCAATATATAATATTTGGGTCAATATGAAGAAAATAATATTTATTGAATAAAAACTTTTGATTTTTATTTACCATGGTTAAAAGTAAATAAGGTAATTAAAGATAAAAATGATATTATAAATACCCTAAAACATGTACTAATTCTATTGGATAACTATATTTAGTCCAAAATAAACCTTAGTAATAAAATATTATCATATTTGTTCACTTGAATTAGATTATAACATTTATTATTATTTTAATTTAAGAAGAGTTAAAAGTGTTAAAGTCAATATTTAATAACTAAACCATTTTTAATATAGGGATACACATAATATAAAATCGACTATAAATATTAATTATAATGATAATATAATTTAATACATCATGGTTTCTTTTATAATTTTGAGACATTATATAATTAAATTTATTTACGAGACAATGATGATGCAGTAATTACCTTATTAATAAATGATTAAAATAATTGACATTATAAATATCCAAATAAATGAAAAGTGAGACTTTTGATGAATTACACTAATTTTAAATGTTAATATAACATTTTAGGTTTTATTAAATAATTATTTTTAATGTTTCAATTTTTATGACATTCACAAAAACAAAATTCCAAATAGTGTCAAAATTGACATTAATGTCATTTTTAAAACAAATACTATATTATTAATAGATATAATATTAATAAAAATATATGGTTTAAAAAATGGAATTATATAAGGTATGATATATCAATAATTAACCACTTGGGGTTCTCATGTATTTTTATAGCATGTTAACTAATCATTTATTATAATAATACAAGAATATATGGTAAAACGTAAACGATTTAACTAAGAGTTAAATATAAAAGATATGGTTAATGTAGTGACATAAACCTTACTAAAAACTTTTTTTTTTGAGTTTTTCTACCCATACCCACCTTATACTCTAAATAAATCCTTTTATTTCAAATATAATTCAAATATGATTGTATAATATATTAATATTTCATGTTTTTTATAAAGTTACCCTCACCCATCTTATTAATGGGTATTTTCCATTCACTCATACATCACACCTCCAAAGCCATTGGGATTGGACAAAACCTACTCTAATATCCTCCCAAATACCCTAAATTATAAAAATAAGCCATACTTTGATCATAAATCCATCTTAAGGAGCCCTTGTGATCAACTAAAATGGAAACACCCGAAGAAGAGGTAATAATTTCACAACCTCTTTCAATGTTTTTTTATTCTTCCACAACATTTTCTTTGTTGTTTCCATAACAAAATAATATCTCTAGTATTGTTTACATAATGGGATGTTATTATAAATATGATACAACTATATTAATTATTCTATCTATCTGATGAATGGCGAGTCACCATACATGTGTACGTATGGCTTACAGTCTCCACGTCACGGTGTAGTTTGTTATTCAAACAATTCATTATTTTTATGGGTATAATAATGAGTATAAGTAATGTAAATAATAAATATAACAATTTAATGATTAATTATATATGATATATCATCAAATTACATATTATTTCACCATCAATAGAATGATATTTTTGCTCATGCATACCTATAAATTACTGTCTCCACGAACGCGATGAAATCAATTCCCCATCATAACCATTCAAGATTTTTTTCTTTTTATTATTAAAAATAATGTTTAATAACATAATATAATTATGTATATGAATAAAATACAGCCTATCCATTATAAACATGGCTTACATAACTAACCATATAAAGGAAAACGAATCAGTTAACACCCGAAACAATGCTACTATAGAAATATTATAAATTTTTTTTAGAAGATCATATATGATATCATTTTTATGTATGTGGTTATTGTATAATTTTGTATCTATTTTTAACTATTATATAGGATTATATAATACCTTTTATCATGTAAAAGTACAAGGTAATGTTTTATTCTACAATCTCTTCATTATCTGAGGTTTTTATATGTGTCTATCTACTAGGAATTATTTATCCTCCAAATCCTTGTTTCATGAAAAATTATTTCAAATCATTTTAAATAATTTATAGACTATGGGTTAAATTAATTTACACCCTAATTTGACTTTTTATAAAATTATTAGAAGGAATATTTCTTCCTTTTTCCAAATAGGGTCTTTTATGACCTATTCCACAAAAGTAAAGAAAGAAATTTTTTAACATATATGGAAAGTGCGGCTATTTTGTATTATTATAATACATTCTAATCATCCCTTACAATATTATCTTATTATTTTCAAAATAAATATTTTCTTTTATAACTATGTGACTTTTAAAAGATTTCAAAATAGAAAGTGATATTTATCTCAAATAATTTTGATTTCATCTATGTCAACATCCTTGGATTGATTTTACTCTTATTTAGAAATTTTTTATTATGATATAATATTACATATTGTATTTATGGTTTTGAGATATTTTTTACTGTGTACGTGTTATTTTTATACCATTTATGGTTTATGGTAAATTTATTGACATTTCATATGCTAGTTTTAATATGAATGTTTATGTTATGTTTCAACTGTTTAATATGGGGAATGTATTTTATATAGTAAGTGATGGGTGTACCCCCTATACATCCTCTATGCATCAATAGGTTTCATGAAAAAAATATTGTTTTAGAATAAGGCCTTGAAAAATAATAATTAGTCTTGGCACGAGTCCTTGGCTATGTAGTTATGACATCCAGCATTATGCATTGCATCATTATGAATTTAGCTATTGATATTATATGTGATTATTTTAATAGTATAATATCCTTGTAAATAAGTAAATGGAATTATTTTGACTTTTATTTTGTATATCATGATGATGTTAATTTTTAAAAATACATTTGTTTTAGTATTATAAATTACCTTACATGTTTATGCTTATTTATGAAAGTTTCCTCTATACTGTTATACTTATTGAGCATCTGAGATCACACCGTTATATGTTTTATTTTTCCTAGGATGCAAAGATGTACTTTATGGTTGACATGAAGGTAGAGGATAAGGGATATTAATGTGTTCAAAGGATAAAATGTAGTTTTTGTTTTTCATTTTATAATGTAATGTAAAACTTGTGTTGGTATCTAGTACTTCCAAAAGTTACTAAACTGATCGGTCTATCAGGATTTGAATCCTTGTATCATGAAAAATGAAAAGTAAAATTCACTAAATCTGGCTAACTGGAGTCAGGGTGTTACAAAAAATTCTTTTTTTGCTTTACATAATGTGAAAATACAATAATTTAATTTGAGTACATTTAGACTACCTCTACCTCAATGTTATATGTCTCATTCATTACATACATGAAACATATAAAGGATGGAATTGATAAATATATGAAATGTATAAAAATATTATATTATACTAGAATTATAATATACCTATGTATCATTTAGTTTTCATTCCTCTAAATATGAAAATGAAACAAAGTAGCGTTCAAGCGTACGTACGACTTACCATCTCCATAAACAGTTCTTTTCATTTTTTGTCTCCAAATGTTATGTACTATTATAAATACATATATATATATACTGGATATATATGATATTTAAATTAGTAATATAATTTTGGAGATAATTAATTTTTGACCACATGGATTATTTTTTATTATAACAAGTTATTTTCTTACTCAAGTATCAAATATCCAAAAAATTAACGATATTAACTTAAATAATTATGAAATTTTAATTACATGGTAATAAGTTATATAAAATTTATAATAAAAATGAAATAGGTTTTCAAGAATGTATTATTATTCCGGAAGAACAAGGAACATATGTGAGGAGTAAAACTCAATGTAAGGGACTTCATCTTAATCTCATTTCATTGAGGGGTATTTTTTTTGTACACAACATTCTTTAATATAGTTGTTAAACCCCATTTACTTTTAATTTTATTAAAATTGCTTATTTTTTCTATGAAAAATATTAATAAATGAAAAATATTAATGTTTTTTTAACGTACGTGTTGACAACCACCTTTCTGTCACCATCATCATTATATGATATATAGATTCATAATATTTTGTAATGTTTTTAAAAGAAAAATTAATACGACATCCCTTATTTACATATTTTGGTACTGAAAATAGTTTTTAGAAATATTTAATTATGTCAATATCTTGAAATGATATATTTAGATTCCAGTGTGGAAATAATATAATTCTTCTATGACTGTTTATGAGTTATGAATAATTTTTGGGTTTTTGGCATTTTTTTAGGTATACTGGTGGTTCTGTGATATAACATGTGAACATGTGGCCAATATAGCTCTCCATTTAATTAGGAAACATGAAAAAGGTAAAAGTTAATATTTCTTCTAAGATATTTAGGGAATATACTATCCTGGGTATTCCACACATAACTCTATATGTATCTATGAATTCTAAAATGTAATTATGTTATGGATGCCACAAGTTACCATTATGATTTATGACTTATATGTGCTATTCATGAATCTTATAATTTCATAAGGTATGTTATAGATTTTATGTTTTATTAGGGAAAATAATTATTTCATTGATTATTATGAATTAATGGACTAATGTTTTCATTCCTTATTTTATAACCCTTACTAAGAATATTATGCTCATCTTCGGTTATTGAAATGTTTTTCATATGGTATAAGTCAGGTTATGTGAAAAGAATAAATCAATAATATTTATATCATTAAAATAATTCTTGTTTTATTAACGAGTATTATTATTGAGAAAAAATTGGTAAGTGTTGAGGTGTCTAATTCATGATATTTGATAAGTAATGTAATAATTATGGACTACATATCTATAACTCTAAAACCATAAATATCCTTATTGTTATGTATTTATTTAAATCGAGATTAAGTATTGTTTAATACTATGGACATATAGATAGAACCTGTTGAGTTTATTTGTAACGCCCCGACCCTAGTTACCCAGAGTCGGTGCATTATTACATAACATTGGCATGATCACAAGAAAGATCAAATCTCGAAAGACCGATTGGTTTAGTAGCCTTGGAAACACTAGATATATTCATAAGGTTTACATTACATCATTAAACGAAAAACTACTACAACAACATATTGTCTCCATAATCCACACTCATATCCCCACATAATATCCCTGCAGGTCATTCATAATTTACTTCTTCACTTCCTGGGAAAAATAAAACATAGAAAAGGGGTGAGCTCAAATGCCCAGTAAGGATAACAATATAGCGGAAACTTTCATCAATAGGAATAAACATTTAAGGCAATGTATAACTAAAACAAAAGCCTTTTAAACATGAACTTTAAACATGGTATGGCATAAATAAAATGAAATAATGCCATTTAATTATTCACATGGATATTCTACTAATCGAATAATCACATGCAAAAATCAAAAACCACTTTCATAATGTTGGAATGCATAATGCCAGACTATCATAACCACATAGCCAAGGCCTCGTGCCAAGACTACAAATAATATTTTGTCAAGGCCTTGTGCAAAGACACTAGTTTGTCTCATGAGACCTACCGACGCATCGAGGAGCTATAGCGGGCTCCACCCGTCACATATTAAGTCCAATGCATTCCCATATGAAAAGGTTTAAACATAACATAAACATTCGTATTAAAACTAGCATACGAAATGTCAATACTTTCACCATAAACTATGAATGGTATAAAAATAGCACATCCATAGTCAAACATATCACAAAACCTTCAATACAATATAGAAGTTTTGTATCATAATAAATCAACTTCAAATAATCTTAAAATCCATCAAAGGATGTTGACATAGATGAAATCAAAATTCTTTTTAAAGAAATATCTCCTTTGAAATAATTTAAGATCCATATAAAATAAAACATTTTCTTTGAAAATATTCTTATAATCTTTTAAGGAAAACTTTGAAGATTTTATAATGGCAGAAAATAACCGCACTCGCCGTATAAGTTAAAAAAACATTCATACCTTAATTCTGTCGAAAAGGTTAAAAAGGACCTTGTTTTGAAAACGATGGAAATATTCCTCTTAAAAAAAGTCAAACAAGGGTATAAATGACTTTAACCCATATTCTTGTAAATAATAAAAATGTTTTGAAATACATTTTTAAGAAACATAGATGTGGATGATAAAGAGATCCCAGTAGACTATTACATATAAACAACCTCGGATAATGAAGAGATTGTGAAATAACTCTTACCTTGTACTTTTCCTTGGTTGGGGTAGGTTAACCTCCTGTATAATGGTGAAATAGTTGTTATTAAATTATACAAGAATCATATATAATAATATGATATCATATATGATCTTTTAACATTGATTTGTTAATAATATCTTAGAATTATCGTCGTTTCGGGAGTTAACTTACTCATTTTCTTTTATATGTTTTGTTACATAAGCCATGGTTGTTGTATCTTATTCATATCCATAATGATATCTAGTCCTTAAAAATCATTTTTAAATCATCAAATGATAATTATACTTGAATGGATACGATGGAGAATGAATCTCATCACGTTCGTGGAGAAGGTAGTCCGTACGTACGCACGAGCGACAATATCATTCTTTTGATATTAAAATAATATATAAATGGATGGTATATCATATATACAGAATCATTAACATGTTATATTTATTATTTACATGAGTTACACATCATTATTATACCCATCCAAATAATATTATATTGAATAACAATTACACCACGACGTGGAGACGGTAGTCCGTACGTACGCACGTATGGTGACATGTTATTCAAAGGGTGGATAGAATACTGAATATGTTTGTACCATATTTATAATAACATCACCGCATATGTGAGATACTGGAGTTATTATTTTAGAATGGTAAGAACAAAGGAAGAAGAAGTGGAAGAAGAAATGAACTTAGAAAAGGGTGGTGAAACCATTACCTCTTCTTCGGGTTCTTCCTTTTGATTTGATCAAAAGGGCTCCATAGGTTGGCTTTCTGATCAAACTAAGGCCTCTAGGTTGTAGTGAGGGATGTTGGGAGAGTATTTGGGCAGAGTTTGGCCGAACCAAAAGGCTTTGAAGGTGTGAAGAAATGAGAAGGAGGAGTGCCCTTTTATAAGAGGGGTGAGGGGCACCTTTGGAAAAGCTAGAAATATTAATTTATAATAAATTCATATTCGGTTTCTAATGGCTCCAAAGCTTATTATTCAAAGATTAAGGTGGGGATAGGTCTAAAAACACTCAACCAATAGAATTTAGACAGGTTTGGGTACTTATATTAACCTTATATTTAAGTATTAACTCTAAGTTAATTAGTTTCACTTTTACAATGTCTCTTTGTATTTTTATATAATATGGTTAATAAACATACTATATACATCCAAGAGACCCCAAAGTGGTACATTAATGATGAACCTATCATGATATAAGTCTCTTGGCCGAACCTTAGATTTTTAGGAATTTAATATCAATTAATAATATAATATTTGTTTTAAGAACTCTTTTATGTCAATTTTGACACTATTCAATAGTTGATTTTTGTGAAACTCATAACAGATTTATTACTTCGAACAAAGTCTATTACATCAATACTAATATATCATATTATCCTAGAAAATTAGTTTAATTCATTAAAAGTGTCATATTATATTTATTTGGGTATTTATAATATCAATTATTTTAATTTTTCACTATTATAGTAATTACTGCATCATCATTGTGTCATAAATAAAATAAATTATTTAATGTCTAAAAATTATAAATAAAATATCATTATGTATGAAATCTCTTTAGCTTTCTAATGAATATTTAAAATCTAAAATCCAACATATATAACCCTATGTAACAATTGTTTTTCTAAAAGATATATGCTTGTGTCATTTTTGTATTCATTTTAACTTAATTAAAATAAAGTGTCATTATCACTTACAAGTGGATCCATGGGGTCCCAAAATAGACCCAAAGATTCCCATGGTCGACCATTTATCAACCAATAGGGTTAAGACACGTTTTAGGGTAATTTAGTTTTATTATAATATTATTTTTTATCCCTTATTTAACGGATTTACCCTTAACCATGGTAAATAAAATATTTACCGCAGTAATTATTCAAAATGTCTAAAAATTAAAGTTACCTATTTACACAATTTGAACATCCTGATTCCAAATATGGAATACATTTTCCTAAATTCAAAACACATAAGTGGAAGAAATTAATTTAAAATTAATTCCCGCTGTCAAAACAAAAAGCGTGTTTTTAGGAGATAATAACTATCAAAAGATTGACACTCGTTTATGTTCGGTTTAATTGTAAAATTATGTCCAATGACCAACATTATATTAAATGGTAAAAATATATTATAAATATACTTTAAAACCACTCAAATTCATAATTTATCAATATTAATTATTTTGATTAAAAAAGTTGTTTTTAATTAAAACTTAGTAATTTTCACTATTCATCAAAAATGAAAGTTATCCGAAATGTACCAAAATTTCACCTTAGGCTAAATTCGATATTCCGAATCCAAAAATGAAGTCCATTTTCAAATATAAAATATATATAATTTCAAAAAGTAGGTATTACTATTCATAACGGCTAGTTTGATTGGTTAAGGTGTGTTAGAACTCGGTGTTGCGTACAACACACGCTAGCGTACCGTGGAAGCTTGGGATGTTTCATTTTAAATTTTTGATGTCCCCATTTAGTCAAAAAGTTTAAAATATAGTATCTAAAAAGGGTTCACTATTAAAATTTGGTAAAAGTGCAATACTGAAAATGAATTTGTTCTTACATTATGTCTAAGAAACTCATAATATGGATTCTAAAATTATAAGGATTATATAAAGTTTAAAATTTAGTTAACACTATTCATAACCTCTTTTTAATAGCTTGTTTGGTAAGTCATGGTGCGATTGAACTTGGTGTTGCGTGTAGTGAAAGTTATTGAATTATTTTGAAGAAATAACACACTATAAAATCTTGGGGTGTTACATTCTCCCCTCCTTCAATAAATTGCGTCCTCGCAATTTGAAATTGTTCTTCGAAAATAAAAGGTTGAAAATAGAAAATATCTTTGTGGGAAAACCCAAATCGGAAATTGGGTTACCAAAATTTAGTCTTAATATGAGGAAAAGAGAAATGAAAGGATCACCACCAAATTATGATCTCTATTAGGAGAACATTGGTGGAAATTAGAGACATATAATTGGATGAAAACGTAAATATTTATAGGTAGTGATTGAGGTCATCAATCACAAAAAAGTATAAAATTGAGGTCCTTAAAATCATCAATCTATGATGATTTGAAATACTATCGGTTCAACAAAACATAGGGTATTGGGATAACACATTTTTGACTTTTTAAAATATCTTAGTTGAAATCCCACATCGAAAAATGAATTAATGAGGCCTCTATTTTAAAATAAAGAGTCGAAAGTATGATGATTGCCGAAAATAACACATACTAGGGTTCCATGTAGGAAAATATGGATATGGAGGAGAAATCTAACCATCAATTATCTGATGGAGAGTGGTAGAGAACATGGCTATTAAAAGGCCAACAATCCCAAAGCCATAAATTAGTGATGATTTAAGGTACCATCTAGGGAAACATTTTTTTTCTAAGTTCCTTTTATTAACGTTGAGGAATTTATTCATGAGATTGGCTAAGATCATAAGGAGATATACATACTTTATAATCAGAGTTTTATCCATTAATAAGTTTCTACCACCAACTCATCTTTCACTCTAAAAGATAATAGAATGTAATTTTTTATTTATTTATACTATTCATACAGGGTTCCAAAATAAATGAATTTATAATTCATCTACCAGATCTTTAAAAAAACAACATTATTTAATCCAGGACATCTCATGGGCCAGTGGTAGTTGATACACCCTTGTCGCCCTTCAGTTGCGGGTTCAAGTCTCGCAGCCTTGTCGGACGCGACGGGTTGCCGCCCAACCTCCGGGTTTTCCTTTTATGGTAATCCAAAATAATCCAAACTAGAACTATCCAAAATACTTCTGTCCAAACTCACAGTCCAACATTTATAAGGAAGGTATACATAATATAGATCCTTTTTACCCCGCAATAACATATGAATACCTTCATCTTGTATTATTTTAATAAACTGAAACATCTTAATTACCATATTCCTTATTGATTACATTCATGCTCCCCTATTCCATATAGAATGCTGGATATACTTCATTAATCCAAAAATGTTTTAAAACCCAACAATGATGGAATATACAAATCATTAATCAGCTTCAAGGTAGTCAATAATATCCAATATAATTTATCCAAATCAATCATGTATTATTCTAAAATCACCACCTCGGTATCTGAACCATATTATGGTTTATCTTTCTCTCAACCATATATTTTCCAAACATTTAACCTGCTACTGAGTCACTTTTCTTTGTTCCACACCATCTCAAGTCCTTAATGAAATAGTACTGCAGTACAATCCTTATATACTCCATAATTATTATAACAAGTACATTGTTGATACAACACTCAATTGACATAATCAACATAAGAACTCTAATCATTCCTCTTCATCTGTGGTAGTATCATAACTTGATTATTATCCAATAACATCATTTGCGGCATAGTCTGATGACTGGGACATAGGCTCGCGTAGTGTCCAAACTCCTTGCAAATGAAGCATTGTACATTTGAAACCATTTTCTTACCCTTGCAGTCATGTACTTTGTGCCCTTTTCCTCCACACTTATAACAAACTCCCATTCCTTTCAGGCAAGTTCCAGGGTGTTTCTTTCCACAGTTACTACATATGAGAAAATTCTTCTTTTCCCTCTTCCCTTTATCCATCTTTCTCTCTTCCATCATTTTCTTCTCTTGCTTCCCTTCAAAGACATAGGACTCAGTAAACTCTTTACTTATCTTATCAACACATGATATTATTTCTTCATATGATGATAATACATGGGAGACTATTTGTCTTATAAATTCTAGCTTAAGACCATGAAAGATATGATCCTTCCTTCTCTTTGAATCATGTGTATTTCTGGAGTTCTCATTCCTTCTACTGGGCGCCATTTCTATACCATGGCATAAACTAGATCAGTTTATGAATCAAAACACATAATCCCATACTTATAAAACACTTAACATAAATTGAACTATTTATGGATATAATCCATAATCATAATAATGTTTTCTTTGAGGATGTATATACTCATAATCCCTTCAAAATGATATGTAAAGAAAATGAGAGTTATCCTAAGCATATCCCCCGGGAGTGTCGTAACCAAGAGTGCAACAAGGCCCGTTGTCGTGCACCAGTTCCCGTTCGAGTCTAGCTCAAAGCGGTGTTTTCGGGTTTTACCCCTAGGTACATCTGTGCCAGAGCCGCCTCTACCTGCTCGTATCCAGACAGGGATGTATTGCTCGGAAAACTCACAAAATCTCTACAACACCAAAATTCTAGGAAGTTCTTCTATACTATTCCTCAAAGTTCATCTTAGGTCTATGTGCTCTAATCAGAGTTTATCTAAATCTAGTTTCCAAGGTTTGTACTAAACTTCCTCTGATACCAACTGTAACGCCCCGACCCTAGTTACCCATAGTCGGTGCATTATTACATAACATGGGCATGATCACAAGAAAGATCAAATCTCGAAATACCGATTGGTTTAGTAGCCTTGGAAACACTAGATATATTCATAAGGTTTACATTACATCATTAAACGAAAAACTACTACAACAACATATTGTCTCCATAATCCACACTCATATCCCCACATAATATCCCTGCAGGTCATTCATAATTTACTTCTTCACTTCCTGGGAAAAATAAAACATAGAAAAGGGGTGATATCAAATGCCCAGTAAGGATAACAATATAGCGGAAACTTTCATCAATAGGAATAAAAATTTAAGGCAATGTATAACTAAAACCAAAGCCTTTTAAACATGAACTTTCAACATGGTATGGCATAAATAAAATGAAATAATGCCATTTAATTATTCACATGGATATTCTACTAATCTAATAATCACATGCAAAAATCAATAACCACTTTCATAATGTTGGAATGCATAATGCCAGACTATCATAACCACATATCCAAGGCCTCGTGCCAAGACTACAAATAAGATTTTTTCAAGGCCTTTTTCCAAGACACTAGTTTGTCTCATGAGACCTACCGATGCATCGAGGAGCTATAGCGGGCTCCACCCGTCACATATTAAGTCCAATGCATTCCCATATGAAAAGGTTTAAACATAACATAAACATTTGTATTAAAACTAGCATACGAAATGTCAATACTTTCACCATAAACTATGAATGGTATAAAAATAGCACATCCATAGTCAAACATATCACAAAACCTTCAATAAAATATAGATGTTTTGTATCATAATAAATCAACTTCAAATAATCTTAAAATCCATCAAAGGATGTTGACAAAGATGAAATCAAAATTCTTTTTAAAGAAATATCTCCTTTGAAATAATTTAAGATCCATATAAAATAAAATATTTTCTTTGAAAATATTCTTATAATCTTGTAAGGAAAACTTTGAAGATTTTATAATGGCAGAAAAGAACCGCACTCGCCGTATATGTTAAAAAAACATTCTTACCTTAATTCTGTCGAAAAGGTTAAAAAGGACCTTGTTTTGAAAACGATGGAATGATTCCTCTTATAAAAAGTCAAACAAGGGTATAAATGACTTTAACCCATATTCTTGTAAATAATAAAAATGTTTTGAAATACATTTTGAAAAAACATTGATGTGGATGATAAAGAGATCCCAGTAGACTATTACATATAAACAACCTCGGATAATGAAGAGATTGTGAAATAACACTTACCTTGTACTTTTCCTTGGTTGGGGTAGGTTAACCTCCTGTATAATGGTGAAATAGTTGTTATTAAATTATACAAGAATCATATATAATAATATGATATCATATATGATCTTGTAACATTGATTTGTTAATAATATCTTAGAATTATCGTCGTTTCGGGAGTTAACTTACTCATTTTCTTTTATATGTTTTGTTACATAAGCCATGGTTTTTGTATCTTATTCATATCCAGAATTATATCTAGTCCTTAAAAATCATTTTTAAATCATCAAATGATAATTATACTTGAATGGATACGATGGAGAATGAATCTCATCGCGTTCGTGGAGACGGTAGTCCGTACGTACGCACGAGCGACAATATCATTCTTTTGATATTAAAATAATATATAAATGGATGGAATATCATATATACAGAATCATTAAAATGTTATATTTATTATTTACATGAGTTAAACATCATTATTATACCCATCCAAATAATATTATATTGAATAACAATTACACCACGACGTGGAGACGGTAGTCCGTACGTACGCACGTATGGTGACGTGTTATTCAAAGGGTGGATAGAATACTGAATATGGTTGTACCATATTTATAATAACATCACAGTATATGTGAGATACTGGAGTTATTATTTTAGAATGGTAAGAACAAAGGAAAAAGAAGTGGAAGAAGAAATGAACTTAGAAAAGGGTGGTGAAACCATTACCTCTTCTTCGGGTTCTTCCTTTTGATTTGATCAAAAGGGCTCCATAGGTTGGCTTTCTGATCAAACTAAGGCCTCTAGGTTGTAGTGAGGGATTTTGGGAGAGTATTTGGGCAGAGTTTGGCCGAACCAAAAGGCTTTGAATGTGTGAAAAATGAGAAGTAGGAGTGCCCTTTTATAAGAGGGGTGAGGGGAACCTTTGGAAAAGCTAGAAATATTAATTTATAATAAATTCATATTCAATTTCTAATGGCTCCAAAGCTTATTATTCAAAGGTTAAGGTGGTTATAGGTCGAAAACCACTCAACCAATATAATTTAGACAGGTTTGGGTACTTATATTAACCTTATCTTTAAGTATTAACTCTAAGTTAATTAGTTTCACTTTTACAATGTCACTTTGTATTTTTATATAATATGGTTAATAAACATACTATATACATCCAAGAGACCCCCAAGTGGTACATTAATGATGAACCTATCATGATATAAGTCTCTTGGCCTAACCTTATATTTTTAAGAATTTAATATCAATTAATAATATAATATTTGTTTTAAGAACTCTTTTATGTCAATTTTGACACTATTCAATAGTTGATTTTTGTGAAACTCATAAGAGATTGATTACTTCGAAAAAAGTACATTACATCAATCCTAATATATCATATTATTCTTGAAAATTAGTTTAATTCATTAAAAGTTTCATATTATATTTATTTGGGTATTTATAATATCAATTATTTTAATTTTTCACTATTATAGTAATTACTACATCATCATTGTGTCATAAATAAAATAACTTATTTAATGTCTAAAAATTATAAATAAAATATCATTATGTAGGAAATCTTTTTAGCTTTCTAATTAATATTTATAATCTAAAATCCAACATATATAACCCTATGTAACAATTGTTTTTCTAAAAGATATATGCTTGTGTCATTTTTGTATTCATTTAAACTTAATTAAAATAAAGTGTCATTATCACTTACAAGTGGATCCATGGGGTCCCAAAATAGACCCAAAGATTCCCATGGTCGACCATTTATCAACCAATAGGGTTAAGACACGTTTTAGGGTAATTTAGTATTATTATTATATTATTTTTTAACCCTTATTTACCGGATTTACCCTTAACCATGGTAAATAAAATATTTACGGCAGTAATTATTCAAAATGTCTAAAAATAAAAGTTACCTATTTACACAATTTGAACATCCTGATTCTAAATATGGAATCCATTTTCCTAAATTCAAAACACAGAAGTGGCAGAAATTAATTTAAAATTAATTCCCGCTGTCAAAACAAAAAGCGTGTTTTTAAGAGATAATAACTATCAAAAGATTGACACTCGTTTATGTTCGGTTTAATTGTAAAATTATTTCCAATGACCAAAATTATATTAAATGGTAAAAATATATTCTAAATATACTTTAAAACCACTCAAATTCATAATTTATCACTATTAATTATTTTGATTAAAAAAGTTGTTTTTAATTAAAACTTAGTAATTTTCACTATTCATCAAAATATGAAAGTTATCTGAAATGTACCAAAATTTCACCTTAGGCTAAATTCGATATTCCGAATCCAAAAATGAAGTCCATTTTCAAATATAAAATATATATAATTTCAAAAAAGTAGGTATTACTATTCATAACGGCTAGTTTGATTGGTTACGGTGTGTTAGAACTCGGTGTTGCGTACAACACACGCTAGCGTACCGTGGAAGCTTGGGATGTTTCATTTTAAATTTTTGATGTCCCCATTTAGTAAAAAATTTTAAAATATAGTATCTAAAAAGGGTTCACTATTAAAATTTGGTAAAAGTGCAATACTGAAAATGAATTTGTTCTTACATTATGTCTATGAAACTCATAATATGGATTCTAAAATTATAAGGATTATATAAAGTTTAAAATTTATTTAACACTATTCATAACCTCTTTTTAATAGCTTGTTTGGTAAGTCATGGTTCGATTGAACTTGGTGTTGCGTTTAGTGAAAGTTATTGAATTATTTTGAAGAAATAACACACTATAAAATCTTAGGGTGTTACAGTATTATTTCATTATTTATTCATAAATTGAACACTAATTCATTGTGTAATGTAACATGCCTTTTGAGGAAGGAAGGGTGTATTTTCTGAATGGATTTTTCAATGAATTTAACTCAATAATAGTTATATCTGACATGGGTTTAAATAGAATTTTCAATGAAATTATTTTTGTTTCAAAAAAGGGTTTCTATTTTCAATCTATGTGTTTTATCTTTTTTTAGAAATAAGTGTTTTTATTATACTATTGATATATTTAATATTCACAAATAATAATGTTATAAAAATATCTACATTTTGGATTTTTATGTTTTTCACTGTAAAATGGTTTTCCTTCTTTTTATATCACTTATGGAAAATTTTGTGTTCATCCCATTTTTTGAAATATTTTTCAAATGTTTTTAAGGAAGAGTGGAGATAAGGATGAATTCATTATAAAAATAGTGATGATTTTTGATGAAAATAATATATGTTTTATAGTATAATAGACTTTAATGTGTTGAAGAAATATATACTTATTATAATTGTGTTCTTTAAATGTTTGAGTTTACTATGTAAGGGGTTTTAAAAATTCTAAATAACTATATACAAAAAATATCCATGGGATTTTAGAAATGTTTATTCAATTAGAAAGATACTATAATATGTTATACTTAGGTCTAGGTACTTAAAGTGTGTATAAGATGAAATTTTAGACAAACTTTGAAATTATAATTATATCATGTGAGGTAAATTTAAGATTTATGGACAACATCATGGTTCCATATTATTTTTTGTTTTATCATATTTCTATATCAAAGAAATCCCATTTTATGATTCATGTAGTGAAATTCAAATTTTGTTAAAGACACATTGGGAGACATTTTGTTGAGATTAGGTTTAGGTAACAAGTATGTTTTATGTATGATATTATTGGATTAAGAATACCTTATAATTTTCTGTAAATAATATTAAACTTACAGACAAACTTTTTGGTTTATATGAAACTCTATTTTGAGATAATTTTATGTCATTACATTTTTGTGATAAAAAATAAATTGTATGAGATAACCATTCAGGTTTAAAGAAAATTATTTAAAAGTGGATATATTAAGGTAGTATGTTAATATGTTTATTAAATTTCAATAAATAAAATACATATTTATTTGGATATTTTTTAAAATTGCACAACCTATATACTGATTGATAACTCATAATGTACATTCAAGGTCGCAAGTTGTGAACAAACAACTGAATGGTGATAAGGGAAAATCATCTACCACAAGGATATATGATTTTTACATTATTATAAACATCATTTAATTTTTTTTAAATATAGGACAAGTAAAGGTTAATTTAATATTGGGGACTATAGATTTTATTGTATATATAAACATGGGTTGTGAAATGGATTTGGTGAAAAAAATTAATTAAGTTCTAGAATGACATCATAATATTTTTAAAAAAAATAAACATTAGATTATGGAATATATTTTTTTTGTATTTTTATTTGATGGGTCAAGGTGAATTATCTTTTCATAATATGGTGTTATAGTGATTCAGTTTATTTATGGAAATTTTTTGTTTATCATTGATATAAAATGTTATGGCGTTAACATTTTGGAATATGACATTATGTGTGATTAATATTATTTGAAGTTAAATGTTAAAAAACATTTGGGAGACTATATGATCAAATTCTATTGATATATTCATTTAAATACGTTTCTATAATATTTATTGATGAATTTTATGGATAGTTAATTGTTTAATGTTCTAATTTAAACATTGGGTATTTCAATTTAATTTTAGAGGATAATGTATTTTTTTACTATGGAGGGTTACTAACTTTGTAGATTTACCTAATACTGTACTTACCATTTTTTATGAATTCCAAATGACATGTGGAATTGATAGTGTTTTTTGTTGTTTTTTGATCCCTTGATGTTTAATATAATGCTATAGGCATGAAAAATCCTTCTTCAATAATCATAATTTTCGAAAAAAGATGATATTTTGGTGGAAAGGTATTATAGATTGAAATTAATCGTTTTATGTAAGTATTTATCCATATGTTATTATTATATATTGAAATTGAATAATTCAATAATATGAAAAGGATTATGTAAAAAATTTATCAATTTACATTTCCTATAGTGAAATAAATTTACATTTAAACCATAATATATTTAATAATCCACGTTGGTAAAGTTTCTCAAGACCACATTCTATATAACTTGATTTCAGTCGTTGGGAGTTATTTTTTCCCTCCATGTCCTTGTTTCCACTTCCCACTTCTATTCTCATATATGGAAACCTATTATATGTTATTCATAAATACATTCATAATTCCCATTCTATCATTTCAAGTGGATGTTTCACTTTTCCATTTTTTGGTTGTATTTAAAAAAATATATTTGAAAAAATTTTACCCCATTACTGATCCAAGTAAAAAATATAAGGATTCAAATTTTTAAATGGGTACGAATGAAAAATTCATAAATTTTAAACATAAAGGCTATAATCTAATACTCTATGTATATGGAACACAGAGAA
The DNA here is from genome assembly GCA_963277665.1 of Viscum album. Lineage (NCBI taxonomy): Eukaryota > Viridiplantae > Streptophyta > Magnoliopsida > Santalales > Viscaceae > Viscum > Viscum album. Next base: position 852,313,054 of record OY728161.1, read on the forward strand.
TAATAGATTATTAAAATCTTATTATTTAGATGTTACTGTCATAACATAGGCTTTAAGATGGTGAGAATGAAAAGTATTAACCTCATTAGGAAATACAATATTCCAATTCATTTTAAAGTATTTAATAATACTTTTAATATAATTAATTTTATTTGGAAATCCATTTTAATCTTACAACAATTCATATTCATTGAAAAATAATTTTTATTCAATTTAATAGGTGATTATTATAAATAAATTCTTAATATTAGTATTATTTTTTTGAAAAAACTAATTTAATATTTTAATTCTTCATTTAAAATTTATATTAGGTTGGCTGTTTTAAAATTTTTGGATAATATTTTTCATGGAATAGTTGAAAATATTGATATTTATTGAATATTGTATTTTCTTTTAATTTATTTTCAAGGACTAATTTTTTTTATGTTAAATTTATATTACATCATATTTTAATTAATCCATTTTATAAAAATATTTTTTCTACTATAATTCAGTATAAAATGATTTTATATTTAAATGATAATTTTATAAAAAATTGTTTTCCTTGAATATTTCCATTTTATAATTTAATTAAAAAGTGAGGATTATAATTTATAAATTATAATTTTTAATAATGGATTCTTTATTTTTTAATATTTTATCCAATTTCAGTAAATAGACCCCAAATAATTTTGACAAATATGAATAACATCCTTGAAAATTTTTATTACCATAGTAAAAGTTGTATTGGGTAATAAGAGTTAAAAATAAAATGATAAGAAGTAATAAATTATACAACCATGCAGATTATTAATTTTCATTTATGGATGGACCATTTATATTTCTCATTTGATTCCCTTTTATCATCCCTATGGAAGTGCCTATTGTGTCCATGGATGAAACATGGGTTTTTGGGGCTTGTATGGTGCCTAAAGCCCGACTTTTATTGAAAATTCAGTTGGGCCAAAAGATTAGTCAAAATTAATACACTCATATTACATGGTTTGAATAAACCATAAAGGGTGGTTCAGACAACATTCCATGGACTGAAACATTGAGGAAACCATGAAATAGAGGTTGTATTCCCATAAAAATGTATCATTCATTTAAAATTTTGGAAAAAAAGGTTTGGCACACAGTTTCAAAAACATTGAATTATAATAATGTTAGGGGATCTTGAGACAGATAATGTCATATATTTTATGGATATTTTGGAAAATTTTATGGCCAAAACATGTGATCTAATTTTTAAATTTCATGTGTCCTTTATTCCCTTAATTATTTTAATGTTTAACCATCCTCTGCATTTATCCTCAAATAGAAATGATATATCCTTATACTCTATACACATATTCCACATGATATTGAGATTATATTTTATCATATTTTATCATCCATAATTACATTGAGTGTTGTTTATCTCATTGTATAACAATTATCAAGATCAACATTCCTCTTGATCCTTTCACATTTTTCCCTGCTATTGACGATTCTATTTTTGTTCATGCTCTTGTGAACAATTTTCAGGTCATTATTATGTTATTATATCTCATTCTAGTCTATATGTAATCAATGTATAAGACCATCTATGTTCTCCTCTATGTGGTTGTGGTATTTTGTCTAATCCATTTCCAAAAACATATAACCGTTTATTTCTTGTTATTTTTGTTCCGCACAATAGAAACATTTGGTGATGATTAATAAATTAATTAAATCATTATTTATATGATAAAAACATGTATGAGACTAGTAATGAATCATTTCTTCATCAATGAAGTATTTCTACATCATCCTTATACACCCATAGGGTGGTTTATACATTTTTTCATGATTATGCCACCATATGGATGTGATCCACTCTCCTTGTATAATATTTATATGAATATGGAAAATAAATAGAGTTGTTAAATGCTTAAAGCATCTTATATAGGATTGGATTCTTTATATGAAAGGTATATTAATTTTAATCCCTTGACTTCTGTATGATTAATAAAGGAATTAGTAATTGGTAAATTATTTAGATAGGATCCCTTGTACATTTCTACTCATTGTATCCTATTTAATTAGATTTCATAGATTCGATGGAAAATTATACACCTTAGATCTGATAAAATGTTTTACTTTATATTCTCTAAAACCTTGGAAGTTTTTTATCCTTGGAATTCAATAATTATTATGATGCCATGTAAATTTTTACTCTATGAATCTGGATTACTCAACTCCTTTGTATGCCTTGGGCGTTACAACTCCATATATCCTTATTGCACAACATATTAAGATTCCTTGGGAATTTATACCCCATCAACCCTATATACAATAATTACATGGATATCATGGAAATATCTCTTCAAAGGATCCCATTTATTTAGTTTAATTTACATATTATGATTTTTGGGACATTTCTACTCATTTGATCTGACTTATTATGATGACATACAATTTTATCATCTATAGAGTTATTTAATATTTTCCAATTCATTCAATGTTTCCTTCTACATTTATATAAATTGACCTTGTACCATGTTTTATTGACACATAATTTCTTATTGTAGGTCGATAAAGACACATTCAATTCTTTACAGATATCACATTTCATTTAGATTCAAAAATATAGTGATATTTGATAGACTATATAACATCTCATATACAATTATTACATGTATAAATATTATATCTCTACACTCCTTCAACTTATATACACATAGTAGAATTTTTATATATATCATTGGTTGTAGCCTTCTTAGTGATACCTCACACCTTGTTTGATCCATCGTTGGAGACTCAGAAATACTTCACAAATGGTGGTAGATATATAGAAAAGCACATGATTTATGATTATTGAATGATTACTGCATAGGAGAAGGGTATCACCTCACTACACTATCTTGGGATGCTCTTTAAGGACAATACATTTTTTTTAATTTTGGTAGATTTATTATACTATTTATTGGTCTCCACATAGTACCAATTCATTCTATAAAATGATGTGATAGTCATTTTAATCTGGAACTACTGGATGGAAATTCTTATTTTTATAGAATGGGTGTTTATTTTTCAAAGGATTTAAATTTTTATATGATTTTATAGTGTTTATTATTGTTATATAACTATATTACACTATTACCGTGATGGTTTTGAATTCCCACTATTCCAATAAAGACCTTGGTTGGTAGTTGGTAGCCTCTTGTGTATGGGGATGAATTCATTAGGCCATGTGGCCAACCGAGATCAGTTATAATTAAGTGAACTAGATCTAGGATGTCAAAAATGTAGTATCACAGGTGTTTCATTTATTTAGTTTCATTATATGGGAATAGTTGATTGGATATTAGTAAGGTGTTTGGATTTATTAATGAATTGTTCATAGTAGTAAGTATCCCACATACAAGAAAAATCCAAATTTCATGGTATGTGATCTTATATTCTTGTTCATACCTATTTCAATTGATTTGGATTCACTGTTATTTAATTCACTAGATCATTAATGTTCCTTATAATTATATATTTTTACCCTATATATGGTATAGGTCTGAAATATTATTTCATTTATCATCAATGGAACATAAATATTTATAATTCATTCATTATTCAATGTTGTGATTACTTACAAAATGAATTTCCTATATCATGCTTGGATGACATATTACTATATCAAAATAAAATTGGTAACATTTCTTGTAGGTAGATAATAAATTACTGATTGGTATTAAATTAATAATGTAATTTAATTTATAATGTATATGGGACCATATAAATTTGATGTGGCAATACATATAGTTCAACCTTTTAAAGACAATTTTTATATAAGTGATTATTAATGTAACTAAAATTTAAAAATGAAATGATGTGGTCACCATTAAATATAGATTTCAATTAATATTTATAAGGTATTTTACTTGATTAATTGAAATTGAATCCGTGTATACCCAGACCATAGACATTTAGTAGAGATCATGGCCCTAACCCAACTATTTTAGTGGGATGTGGGAATTATCTTATGTTGTCATATGATTTGTATATCCCCTAAACCTGTATTTTGGAGTAGATAGAGGGGTGTGAAATTCTTTGGAGGTATTTTTCCATTAATACATGTATATATATGACCTTGACATTATCATATCTATTATGATCTGTTCAATTTGAATTTGAAGAGATATGACACCAAAAATACCTCCATTCATGCACGAGGAGGGAGGAGATGACCATTCCTTATAGGTAGTGGTCCTTCAGCCAAAAAAGAACCTCTTATATTTCTTCAAACAGTCCCCTCAATTGTACCTAATGTTTGTGTTGAGTCTTTATTTGGAAGGGGGTTCCTAAATTTCATAGAGACTATTCAGGGTTCAATTCCACCTTCCTCAAATATATAATATTTTATGAACATTTTTTGATACAAATATGAAACCATGTTTTTTGGGTATAAAATATCTCATTCCATAGATTCTTAACAAGAGGTCGTGCTATAAATCTATGGGAATCTTAATACACCTATTTTGATGAGTGAGAATATCATAATGTATATGTGCTGGGATTCCACCTATTGATTGTGGGACATTCTTAATAAAATGAATCATTATAAGGATATATCAAGGAGGGAATTATTGATATCCTTATATGTTAATTTTATCCCTATATGTTAATGAATTTTTAGGATTACATCATGAGATAATGGTATTTTCTTACATCAATCCAGTTTTAGGATCTGTATCGGTATCCATTACACTTTATAGGGTATTTACTACTAATTGGTATGATCTTGAGAGGTAGTATATAATTTTAATGAAAAAAAGTTTACATGACCCAGAACTTCTCTAGAAGGTAATTTTGTCATTTCCCAATGAATTTGGATTTAACCATTCATATATATGTGTATCACATGGAAATTATTTACATTTTAGATAAAAACAAGAATTTGTTTCCTTGGATAGATGATATCATTATCCAGTTCTGAGTGTTATGAGATGTTTTCAATGATTTATATGAGATCAGGCTATCATTTGGTTCATTTGAAACCATAAAAAATATCTTTTATAAATTACATTAATTCGTATAATCTATATGTGTATCTAGTTATTCTATTAATTATCATGAATTTCCAAGTAATTTTTTCATTGAATTGGTGAAGCGGGTTTTTCATTAATATATAGATTTGTTTATGGTTGTTCTCATGGAAAATACCATGTTATATTCTCAAACTCCCCAAGACCATTATAAAATACATTTTACTATATTAAATATACTAATAGAGTGTCCTTTATATTATAATAACATAATGTGTAACTTTTGGATGGTTTATATTCACATTGTGAGTTGTAATCGGGCAGAGTGAGGAGTATCAATTGATTACTGAAGGTGAGAGATGTATTTTCCTTAAACCAACCTATGATCCACTTTACAAAGAAATATTTTATTGGGGATAGAATGATTTTAATGGTTTTATAATGTAGTAATTTTTATATTTATAATAACCTTGTATGGTATATACTAAATATGGTGTGATGATTACACTGTTAGAAGCATGTGACATAGCCCTACTGGAGATAAAAGGGATTCTGACTTTAGAGATGGTATAAATTCCTCAATAACATGGTAGAAGTGATACAGTGTTTTGTGATGAATCAATAATTGGTCTATTATAATATAATATTTAGGAGGAATGTTTTTTTTGGGATCAAAATTTGAGGCCACATGAGAAGAACTACACTACTGTGATCTCATGTGAGTCATTATAGTTCAAGACTTGCCACATTAGAGGCATTATCAATGGGAAGATCATTTTTTGGTGTAAAGAGACTAGAAAATATTCAAGTACATATTTACATATAGTGAAAAATAACATTAAAAAATTGAAGGTGTGTTGAGTTATTACTGTCTTTTTATATTGATCTTGCCTATACACCAATAATGGAAAATGATGTTGCTAATGTTCTGAGTATGAGAACTACAACGCATGATAGAGGAAATCGGCTAGTTGTAAATTATGTCTATATATAAGTAGATGCATATTATGTTTCATGTAACTCATGGTTATTATTTCCTTCCAAAGTTATCAGGGACCTATTAAATTATTAGAGAGTGAAGATGACACAACAATCAGATTATAAGGGCTTTTTCCAACGTGAGATCATTGCAATGGATGACCCATCACTTAGTTGGGTTATTAATACGGATGATATCTGGTATAATAATGGATACATATATATCCAGACAAAAAACCAAGAAGAAATGATGTTATGGTACGATTATATGAAATGGGTTTAGAATCCGGACATTACCAAGATGTATCATGACACACACCATCAATATAGGTGGTTGAGGATGAAGGGAGAGGTATATGGGTTTGTTATATGGGGTTTCTATTATTATTAGGTGAATGGGGAACACCACTGATGAGTGAGGAATTTACATTCACAGTATATTCATGATAGTTTATGTGATGATGTCACCATGTAATTCATAATGGTACTTCCTAGATAACCTTGAGGTAGTGACGTCATATAGTTGAGAATGGACATTTGGATCGATGTCTCTCATTTTATACCTATTTAGGAGAATCTACTAGGGCTTGAGATCAGCAAGATATAATTTTTTAGGTCATACTCCTATATAGGGTTCAACATTCTATCTTATTAGAGAGAGACACTCATTTAATGTTGTAGCTATAGAATGGTTTGTTGAGGGAAGTGGGTTCACAAATACTTTTTTTTAATGACAATCACTCCCTGAATAATCATCAGTTCGAGTCTATGAAACATGTTTCTGAGTACAAACTCCATGAATTAATCTTTCATTCTAGATATTATTTGGAGAAACACATTAATATAATCGAGTTACCTTATAATAAAATCATCAATGTGACTATATAGATTACTCTTTATGAGGTCTATATGGTTGGGTGTTCTATTAACCATTTTCTTAGTTAGTGGTACGAGAGGTAGTTATAGTGGATCCTTATATTCATTAGGAGACTTCAGAGTAGGTTTAAATTATTTTAATGTTTTTTATACATGTTATTCTTGATAAAAGTCATACAATGATCTCAAACATAGACCAACTAATTTTGATGTGGGGAGTTCTGTTTTGTTGAGACTATCTCCTAGAATGTGGAATAGATAAATTTAAAAAAATGGAATATATCTCATTGTATCGTTGGTCTATTTAGAATTTGGAATGATAAATATTGGTACACTATATGTTGCATTTATCATAATGGGACACGGGCACAATTTATGCATTCCACATATCTCAGCTTCACTAATATCATTTAGATCTATCGCATATTATTTAGTCTAAGGTGTTTGAGATGTAGATAGATGAATCCTTGGAGTAGGGACCTATCTGTATTGTTTATCATTGGACATTGATTCATTGGGGACAGTCAGTTCCCCTAGAAATGGTTTTCTAAATGAACAACCCTGTGCAAAATGAGACATGTGTGTCAGAGGTTGATGTACATGGCTGATGGATAGAGTTATTCTCATATGATATATGACTACCATAGTAAGGAAAATTCGGTGATAATTTATTCAAGGGTGTATTTTATGTTCCTATATTCTCTATGTGGTACATAACATTTTTATTTATTATTTAATTCATGGGTATTATACTTATAATAACTTCTATGGTTCAACATATAAAACAACAAAATTTTGGGGATTGTATAGATCCTGGAGACTAAGTATCTAAGAAAATCATCTATGAAACATTGTTAATAGCGGATCCATCTCCTAGGATACATTATTTTTTTAATTTCCTATGGGTTGTTAAAGCCCACGGTATATGGCCTCACTATTTGTGGAAACCATGCAATAGTAACCAGACACTCGTGGTAATGATGTAGCATTTTGATAGATAAAAGAACCCAAAATCAGGTAATATTTATTCTAAACATACATCATTACCATGTAAGAGTGTTTTGATGTAAATATGGGAGTATGGTTGGCACATGGAGTTTTCCATAACCCATCTGAGTGTGGCCTCTATCGTGATTCCTAAATACCTCTTCCAATAGGACAAGGGTTGGGGACTACCACTGAGTGGGCATATAACTATCATGGGAGGCCTTGATTTATGTAATTGTACAAATGAAAACGTCTCTATTCCCATTAAATTATTAAATACAAAAAACAACATAAAACCATGAATCCATACATATAAATATTGTAACTAGAGTATGACATGAATTAAAACAATGTAAAATAATGAAAAATAAAATCCCACAGAAATGGGTTTGAGACACATTTAAAACCTAAAAAAGGAATGTTGTTTGAATGTTGTAGTAATACACCACAGTTTGTTCGGTCTCACTAAGAATTGTCTGGTCATGTTCTATATAGGACTCTGAAGATATGATGATGATCTGCATAAGACACAACATGTGTAGCTAAAGATTATGTAGGGGTGAGTATAGAAATTCTGAGTAGGACACCCCAAAACCACAAATGCATACAATGAAGGAAATACGATCATCTATACAGAGGAATATATTAAGAATACATATATAAATAATTTAAATATATAATAAAAAATGATAAAAAAATAATAAAGGTAATCAAAACTATAGTATACCAGCACTTGGATTCAATCTCAATGGATCCACTAAGAACTCATCTAGGAGAAAACACTACTAATTCAAATATCACCAATCATGTCCATCATAGATGTACATCTCATCAGGTCTCATCAACATGAATAACATGATGATATTCTGATGAAAATACTATATTCATATTAGGATAACATCCAATACTAATAAATCCACATAGAGAACAATGATTAATAAAGGTTATCACTCATTGTGTTACTGAGGGATTCCATCCACTCTCTCCAAGAAGTTCCGCTGAAGGGTTAATTTTCATAGGAGTAGGAAATGATTCAATGAAAACATTTAGGTAGATGATAAGGATAAAAAACTTAATGAAACACTCCCATAATATGTAGGGAAAGATATCTGATCCATGTTCAATAGAGTATACAACATGTAGTTGAGGGACACACATCGTGTTCCGTTACCCTAGGTCTATCCCATGTAAACTACTCATCTCTCATGTCGTTAATGTGTAGTAATTCACATTGTGTATCCTTACCATGTTGACTTCCCATGTTCTAGTACACGTCTCACAACCATTTACGTGTACCTTTGTACTAATATAGGGATTATGTAGTGTACATGGTCTATGTCGTGCTGTGGGGGGGAGTACACGCCATGTAGGAAACCCATGTACCATACTTCATGCTCATGCATTCTACTATTTACATGTCGAGCATTCGGGGAGGGACCACCTTCCTTGTGGGTCATCACACATTCCATGGTATTTTTAGAAACCTCTAAAAAATTGTTTCACCCACATAGAGGACACCAAATGCTGTGTAATCCTGGATTATACGTATTGTTTTTTGTGGTTTTCCAAAATCATAGAAGAATCTCCCAGACACATTCTATAAATTTATCCTTCAATAAAATGATCATTTCTTGATGAAAACGAAAATCCAAGATCTTCCAAGACTTTATGTAATCAAAATACTTGTTCAGTCACCAGATCTATGGGGAATATTTATCAAGTTTCCATTTTTCATTATGGGATTAATAACACTGATGAATGTATATTCAGGTATCCTTTTTCACCATAATCACTCCATCATCATCAGCACACCATTTCATGTAGTTATGATACTAAATATAAGATATCACATCGTGTAACCAAGAAAGGGGTGCAAAATGATCAATAAATCCTAATATGTCAAGCTATAGACCAAATGAAAAACGATTGTGATGACAGATGAATTGGTAAGAGAAAAGACAATAACTTATTAGTGGAATGAATATCAATAAATGTTTGTATCTATATCGATCCATCTTCATTATAATGAAAAAACAATGAAATAAAATCCTACATATAATACTTCCATCCAAAACCCTCAAAATATTCCCTTCCTTCTTAAAACTGTACCATGGATCAATCTATCAGTTGATTAACTCACATTCATCGACGAATTCAATAATGTGGAATAAAAAATTCATATACATTCCCTACATTAATTTTTAATGATAACTGGTTAAGAACAATGTTTCATCAAATTTTTTGATGAGATCCTTGAAAATTGATGCATTCGATTTGATGATATATTATCTAGCGTCATTCACCTAAGATAATCTCCTCAAAGCCCTATCATATGGTTCTACCAAGGTCCTAGGGTTATGTAACAAACAATGGAATTTTGGAATTACAATCAATATGAAAATTGTTAATTTTTTTCATCAACACAATTGTAATATAATTATTTATTCACTTATTTTCTTCATTTCATGAACCATGATAAAATTACCACAACTAACATGTAACTAAATTTTTTCACTCACACATAGGTTAGACCACATGTTCTAAAATCAATAGTTTCCTCTAATTGCTTATCTGTGCACCCATTTAAATGTTATTCCAATATCTCCAAGAAAATGAATTGGAGTTCAATTTAATATATGTAATAATTTTCAGTCATTTATTCTAGACAAATCAGGACATTAAATAACATGTTATATTAGAACCAGGTATTGAATGTAATCTATATAATATAAAAAATTATAATAAATGGAAGTTAAAAGATATTAAATTCTCCCATCCTTGGGGAATTACATAACATAAATTCCAAAAATGATTTATACTCAAAATGATGTGGGTACTGGGCATGAATTTGAGACCCTCACTCACATGTTCTATCATGTAGATTCCATTGATTCCACCAAACATGCATTAGTGGAGTTAATTTAACATGATGGATATTTTCTTACTGATACATGATCTCAAAAGGGTAATTAGAAAACATCTCTCAATCATCGATATCCAGCTCTCTCCAATCAAAAACATGGGAACGGTCATGCATGTTCCTCCTCATCTATGACTCGTGGAAGAAGTGATGTGTCCAGAATTTGTTTAGTTGTAGATATAAGTGGTATTCTACATTACCAAATCAATTTAGTATTGGGGATGGGAAAATAGACCTCATATATAGTCTTCATCCACTCATGGATATTGTAGAATGCATCATCTCATAGTCGGTATCCCCAAGATATGCCTCCCTTAATCAATGTAATATTGGAGGGGTGACAACCATATATGTGAGGTAAGATTCTCCTTCTCCATCTAGAATGTTTAAATGATATGAGGCCAACTAATCCTATACCACATTCAAAAACCATGAAAAATATCATATGTTGAGTGGAATTTCTACCAAGTAACCCTTCCTAATTTCACAGAAAATTATTGAGCCAGAATCCGGGAGTATCTCCGGAAATCACCAATATCTCAAGTTGTGATCCTTTTGAGAGAAGTTATATATATTGAGTTTCTCTCCCATATGGTAGTGTGGAAAAATATTCAATGCGAACAATATCTCTACTAACTAATGATTGTGCATCACATGGTTTTTTATAATGTGGATTCAAATGGAAATAACCATAGGTGATCACTATATTCCTCTGGATCAAAACAGAACAACGATTTATTCCAGATGCAACGTAAAACACTATGAAGTCGACAACATTACTTGAAAATCTTAATATTGAAGTGCTCATCATAATCCACCTCTACTATAATAAATCAATCTAGATAATTTATTTCTACATGAATTTCTACCCCATTCAATTCATAGTTTTAATGGGTGTTGATATTATGGATAAATAATGTATGAATCTCTGATAATAGAATGATAACTAATGTATGATCATCACCTCCGTCACACCCTTAGATGACTCCCAAGATTAAACTACCTAAACTTTAGAATAGTCCACTACCACTGTATATTTAAGAAAAGATTTCCTATAAGTGGAATTCCTAAATCGATAACCGGATCCTTGAGATATTTATGTAAATATAATGCTCTTATAGTACCTCTAGAACCATCATCAAGTGTGTCACATGGAACTGTTTCGGCGCTGAGTATAGGGATATCATTGATGAAGACTACAACAAACTGGACTTAAAAGTCTTCATTATCTGATTCAATTGTCCCATGAGCACTGTTGGGGAGTTTGACATGCCATATGGAATCATAAATTATTTATAGTTACTATAGAGACATATGAATATTTTATTTGGTATATCTTCATATCATACATACAGGTGGAGATAGACTGGCATGTGATCTAGAATGAAGAACTATTCCCCCCCTCTCCTGTAATAAACTAATTCATTGATCCAATCTAGTGGATTAATGTCCATCATGGTGATATTATTCAACCACTATTAGTAAAAACACAACACCATTCTCTCATTTAAAATTTTGGGAAACACAACTGGGGTTTCCCAAGGTCAAATGATGTGTCTAACCATGCCCTTCTTTTGAAATTCATGCAAAGTAACCCTTTTATCATGATTTTATGTGGGAGACGTCCAATTATATGGTGTAAATATAGTACCATTCTATGATGTAGATCAATATAGAAGACTGCATATCTCTCTGGTGGAAAAACTGGAACATCTTCGAGGATTATGTCCTTGTACACCACCACAACTTCAAGAAATTTTAAATTCATAACATCCACTACATTAAGGGTCAGACTATCCAATTAATGATTAATATACTACACTACCATTTTCATGATTCCATCTTGCAATGTCTGGGTTTCCTATTAACTGAGAAATTATACCCTAGTTTTTTCAACATGGACATAGAAAACCATTCTCGTAAAATAACTAATCTTGGCATGGACTGTAAATAACCATTTAATAATAAAAATGAATTCATAAGGCCTCTATGATACTATAATTAGATACAAACTATAACTATTACCACCAAGATTCAGGTCATAGAATTGGTAAAAGTGAGTGATCACCGAGTCTTCCAAATTATGAGCATCCATGTTTAAGGGATGAGTCAATGGTTCACCAGAATTATTAATTCAAAAACATGATATGTGTAGAGAAATGAATGAATAGAACTAGTTTTTTCCAATACTGAAGATAATTTTGAATAAACATTGTTAATACATCAAATAATTCAAGGATCATTTGAGCCGTAAAAATAAATTTCCTACAGTTTTTCCCTCCACTCTCCTCTTGCACCCTAAGCCTGGCATGGACCCCCTATACTGGTGGTGGTACAAATTAGTGTTTATACCAGCACCATATTGTATCTCATCTCATATGCCACATCTTCCTCCATGTGAACCTCCCTGCTCCTTATAATGCCTATACCTCAGCTGACCATCTATGGTTTTTCATTAATAGTATGGTGGGTCAGACAATATCAGGTGATATGATCTCTTTCATCATAGGATGCGTACCTCCTCTCTCTAGTCTTACTTCACAAAACCTATACGCCCCAAACTGTTGATCCTCTTTCATGGTACCTCCCCTTTAAAGTCCTCCAACATCTAGGTCTCAGTGACTTATGTTCTTCCATTAAAAGCATGGTCTCTACTACCTCATTCCAATTGTTAACAACCACTGGTTGTATTTACTCATTTAATAAACTCTCAACCACCAATACTCTCTCTATAACAATGACATATGTAGGAAATCACATAAGGATAACATTGGATAAAATGTATCTTTGAAATCCTTAATCAATGTTCTGATCCAAGAATAACAATTCTCAAACCATATATATAATGTTCCTTGAAATGTTGGTAAACCTCAATTAACAATGAACCACATCATGCTTCCCTTCTGGGGATGTAGTGGATTATGGGTACATACAGCCTTACCCTAGTTGGTGAGACCGCCCCACTAAAAAGGAACTAAATTTTTTCCATGAAAGTGTCTCCTCATCATATGACTAGGTCATTAACCCCACCATAACCACACTGAGCCTTGATTAATGATTGTTTATAGTACCACTATATGATCTGATATTGTCCTAACTAGATTAACAACTTAGTAAAAATGCCATGCCTTGCCTCAACAAATTGGCGGTCGAGCTCACCTCAAAACCTATGTGGTCTCTTCGATTGTAACTTATGAATCATTCTCAGCATGTTATCTTTATATTCTAGTACAATTGGTACCAAATTCGCTCTATATATTGTGGTATGGTTAGTGCACCACATGGAGTTAAAATCTCAAGAACTAATCCCTAAGACAATGCTTCAACGCTAATGGGGTCATCCATGTGATCATAATTATAAATCCTATTAGGTATATGTCACAATATAATTCTAAAATTAAACATTATTTACCATGGTCAATGATTTTACCTAGAGAAAAGAATCAATAAGGACATAGAAACACAACCCATTCCTATATGATTCATGTACCATTTTTTACTTGAACCCATGTTATCTAGTACTGAGTCGAAAAAATAGGTTATCAAATTCATTTTTTATGGTTATATTATCCACCACACAAAAACAAGAGTCTATATCCTAATGAATAAATGAAAACACTTAACACTATTACCCCAAATCAATCTGATAGACACTCAGCAGTAAGGTATGACAGAGCACCTCTGATGGCAGTATGTCTTGACCCCTCATAGGGGTTTGTATTTAGTGACTACCAATTCTTGCCTTTAATAGGCTAGGTTATGGATACTGGCACCATGTAAACATATCACATACATGGGTGGACATATCCTAACAACATGTACACATACAATCATCTCCATTCCCATCAAAAGGATGAAAAGTAAAAAACTAACAACTATTGTTGCATACATATAAATCCCATAACTAGTGTAAGATAGAAAGTAAATGAATGTAATTTAGGCCAAATTAAATCCCACTAAAAATGAAATTAAACACATTTCCATCCAAAAAGAAAAATGGACAGCTATCGGAAATCCACTAAAACACACATTGGTTATTCTGGTCTCACAAAGCATTGCTTGGTCCTAGTATTTCTAGAATTCTATCAAAAGGTCGATCCTCTAGACAAGACATGACCCTTATTGGAAATTCCCATTTACGGATGAGTATAAAAATAATTAGTAGGACACCCTGAAACCAAAATTCATACAATGACGGATATATTTTCATGTCCACATAGGTACATGTCTACAATACATATAATAGGAATATCCAGATATGCTCAACAAATTCACATAGTGCAATGGTAATTCCCAACCGCAATATACCATCCTTGTGATTCTTGATCAAGGGATACACAAATCAATCATATAGGTGAACACACTTTTGAGTTGGATAACACTGATGAAATATTTCTGAGATCTACTACTCATTAGGTCATATCATGCTAAATAATTTACTGATAGACCGAAGAGAATATGATACATATATATAGATCAATACCAAGTTCATGTGTAACACCAAAAAAATCAGTCATTATTAACCAAATAAATATAGGATTTGTGGCCGAGATGTTTTTTCATGTTTATATAGTGAAAACCACCTAGTGGATGACGATTATTAGGAGATCTTGTTATGTGCCTCATGGAGGGATTCAAACAACTCTATCTATTAATTCCTGCTATTGTGATCATTATCCTAAGATTGGGGAATGATTTTGTTCTATCTGATATGATGAGGATAATGGCATTTACACTTAACAAAACATTTACTAGATTTATAGAATAAGAGATCATATAAATTTTTAATAGAGTGCATGGCATGAAGTAAGTTTCACTCTCTTTGTCCCTTGACCTCATGTCCTACCCATGTAAAAAATACATGTGTCAACGTATTTCCATATAGTAATAAAAGGCATGTGATAGTTCTATGTAATCTACCCATGTGTTAGTATATAGCTCCAACATGTATATGTCTTCACATGTACCTATACATGGATTAACACTTGAATTTTTTCCAAGATCATGCCATGTGGGGGAGTACATGTCATAGAGCCATCCCATGTACTCCCCCACATTTTTGGTGTATTCACTGAAGTAAACGCTTAGTATCTAGGGAGGTATAACATATTTTGTTCATTATTCCATATTCCATGGGACATATAACTCCCTCTAGAAACCCCAACGACCTATCACGGGTCTCCACATGCCTTGTAATCTTGAATTACCCACTATGTGATTCATGTTTCTCAAGCGTCGTGGGAGAATATCATGTACACCACCTCTACTACTGACCTTGTATTTGATTACAACATTAAAATTTAATCAAATATTTAATCTATTCCAAGTCATTTCCCCATCAAAAAACGCATTCCATAAACATATTTTCTAAAACCAATTGATCAAATATTCATTCTATGGTATGCATTGTAGAATTTGGAAGAATGGGGTTTCAGGTATCCTTCGTCATCTATATCACTATGTCTAAATCATTCCATGAATATCCTATATATAAGATATTATATCATTGAACCATGAAATAGTTGTGCAAGGATTGATTGGTCGGGATAATCAGGTCGTAGGTCTAAATGAATAATGAAAATGATGAATGATAAATAGTAGACAAAATTATAAGATAAATTCTTAGGAATAAATCATGATTGATGTCCATTTAAATATTGACATGTATCCCTTAAAAGGAAAATTATGGAATAAAATCTTTAATATAAATCTCTCATAGATAACCCCACAAAATAATCCCATATTCCAACATGACTAAACAGAGAATCAATATGTTCATTAATTAATATATATTAATCATCGATTACATGAAAAAAAATCAAATTAGGACCATTCCATTCCTAGATTTGGTTCAATCTATGATGAAGAATGAATCTGTATCATTTTCATTACAGATATCATTCAGAATCAATGTGTATCGATAGATGATCCATTATCTGTCATTGTTTTCTTGAAATAGATTCTTCAAATCCCTATCCAACATTTATATATAAGTACAAAGGTTACACATCTAACCCGGGACTTCTAAAAAAACGTAATAATTAAATATTATTAATTTTATACATCAACACAAACGTATTCAAATAATTTAATCAATTATTGTATCCACGTCAATTCCGTTGATGGATTTTCCACAAATGACCAATGCTGAATAATGCTAAGTCACACTTCTTGTATACCACACACACTAAACTCAATTATTCCCCTAGATTTCTGAATCAGTATCCCATTTAAAATTTTGTAATATTTTTTGGGGAAAACTCAGAATGGTTGTTATTTAACATATATAGTAAATTTCTTAAAATTATTTCATAAAAAATCGAGCCATAGAATAACACATAATCTAAGAATCTACTCGATAATAATACATATAATATCCATATATATTACATGAAATATATAAGACATTATAGTTTTTCAAACCATGTATCTAGACTATGCCACCTCGTTTTTAAAGGTGATATTATTATTTTCCCATTAAATAAGTAAATTGTTTACCCTCTTACTTGATTATCCTCTAGAGGATAGTTTACTATATCCCCTAATCTGAGGAATTATTGAATCCTTTAAGATATAATATTATCCATTTTCATTATAGAGCCTTAGATTCAAGTGTAATTCATCTTGTTAGATATACACTAGTGAGTTATGTGTTCCTCTTAAGCCATTCTCAATTTTAATTTGCTATAAATATGAAATTTTGGTGCAAGATCATCTACCATATTTTTAATGTTTTTATGTCTATTAATTCATTTCTAATTGAAATTTAATTAGTGGAATATAATAAATGATTAATCCTCTATGGGATTAAGGTAGGATGTATATATCATTTCCCAAATATTTGTAGGGATTTAAATAATTTTTTCATTCATCAGTATTCTATAAATTAAAGGAAATTAGAAATAAATTAATTGAAACTTTTGTTTAATTGAAAAAATATGTCGGAGACATTTCATGATAACATTCTTCATGTTTGGAGGTTTTCGACCTCATCCTAAAAAACCCATGTTGTGGGTCCAACGTTTTTATCATGATTGTTCTATCATTGTGGAGTGATGATATTTCCTTGAATAATTGAGATTTAAATGTGGAATTCAATGTGAATTGTTAATTTTTGTAAACAAAATTTACTTCTATTTTTCTATAATGTTTTGATTGCTTGTTGAATACCTGGGATTGTATATTATTATAATTTAAATTCATAAATAGTGCATGATTTGGTTAGGCTACATTAGGAATTTATAATCATTGGTTCATGTTTAATTAGATTATATATATTCATTGGACATTAATACTCTTTTGATCTTATTACTTGTGTTACATGAACTGTTGGCTTGACTTTGATATTTCTACTCCATAGATTTGATAAATCAATATGATGCCTTGGGAATTTTTATTCCAAGGAATCAGATTACTCATCTCATTAGAATGTCATGGACTTCACTACTCCTTGGATCCTAGTTTTATGATGTATCATGATCCCTTATTAATTTATACTCCATGGATCCCTGAAACATTGATTTCATGGAAAATTAGAAATTTCCATTCAATGAATCTAGTTTAATTTTTTAAATTTTCATAATACTATTCGATTGATATTTAAACATCTTGGACAAATCTTATAATGATGCCATGGACATTTCTACCCCTGGATTTATTTACTTATCGTCTATTTCTTTCTCAGTTCCGTAGTACATTTATACACCTTGGACATTTTCCTATTTACTATAAACACATGGTTACATGATATAAGAAAATGATAACACATTATATTACATAACTATTTTTATTGTGATTTAAATTCTTAAAAAAATTGAGAAAATTGATATGGTCACTAATATAGTTATTAATTGGACACCTATTATACATTTATATGATTCCATATTATATAAACATATTGGACTTGTGGTAGACTCCATTAGTGGTGTCCAACTGAGTCATATATCAATCCTTATTAGAGCCACCATTGGTACCCATACAGAAATCATGTATCGAGGTAGGGACTTGGGAAATCACCCAGCTTCAGATTCATAACTATTCGTTTCATAAGAGAAATAGAGAACATGATTGGGATATGGCTCATTGCGATATCAAGGGATTGATCTGTAGGGGGGGTTTTTTAATTTTTATACACGTATTGTTTTGGATTCTTATATTGTTGTTGTACATATATTTTTAATATCATCACATGGTGATCATTTACATATGATACTGTTAGATGTGATTTCTTGGTTTTTTGCATGATCATTGTTTATTTCTAATTTACAATGTTATTTCATATGCTACCAATATTTATTTTTATTACTATACAATTGTTATAAACATTAATCATGTTGTATTAGTCTCCCCACTATTCCACATTCAATTGTCATGAGAAGTTGGAAGACTTTAGCATATAGTAAGGCACTCTTGAGGCCATGTGGCCAACCATGTTTTGTTATGATTGAGTAAACTAGGTCTGAGATATCACAAAAAACAAAAATTTTATTATATGTTAATATATTAACAAAAGTCCAAAATAGGGTTTCATATATGACATTTTAGTTCCAAATTTATATAATTATAATATTTATAGTGTTTTATTTAATTAAATGTTAATTATTTGACGCTCTTATTTTTAATGGTTGTATTATATTCAATATTGTCTTATCGATAGGATATGTTTGACTTTGAAAATTATTCTGAAAGATGAAATATTTATCTTCATCATGGTAATTTATATTATCTTTTATAAATAAGTAATTAAATTAAATTATTTTACAACAATGATGTAGTATTTAATTTGTAATAAGAAAAATCCAATATAAGATATTAATTTGTTTTTTAAATATAATTTTTTTTATTAATGTTATTATAAAAGTTTATAGATTACATCGGAAGTCAATTAATATGATGAAGTTAATTTTTTTATTTTTTATATTAATATAATTAATTTTAATGTAAATGATAGTTCAAAATTGAAAATATAGACATTTTTCAAAAAATAATATTTTATTAAATGATATGGAAATTAAAAATAATTTTTTTTTCTATGTTAATAGTATAATGTATAAAATATCAAACTTGGTCTATTTTTTGGGTTTTGGAATTTTATTAATAACATATTGACCGTAAAATTTTTAAAAATCATCTTGTTATGGTAAATGATAATTAAGGTAAATATGGGTTAAATTCAATAGATTAGGGTAGTAATATAGTGGAAGCATATTTTATTTTAATTTTATTATGGTATTTGGACCCATACTCATATTATATTTTATATAACTATCGTCATATACATTTTTATTTGAAATTTTACGTATACTATTTTAATATTTTGGTAAAATCATAATAGTTCCCCTCACCACTATTCAAAATGGAACATGTTCTTCTCAATGATTCATAATTAAAACACATTATAATATTTGAATCCAAAATAAAATAATTTTCATGATTCCATCTGAAATTTTATATGTCCTGTTAAAGGAATAACAAAAGACATGGATATCTTAATGTGGTCTTTAATGAAAGGTTCACAACGGTTATATATAGTTTTAATCTACATGTTTTGGTTTTTTATATTATTCCAAATCAATAAATCCTTCATTAACAATTAATAAATAATTACACAAGTAAAATAATATATATAATTTTACTATGTTAATATCGATATCATATTCCATGAAATAGGAAAATAAATCATCATTTGTTTGTATGATGGGCTAACACCTCACGAACCGAGAAATTTATTTTCTATCACCATCAATCGATAATGATTAATGTCCTGGAATTATTTATTATATATAATTTTAATGAAAATATTATCATTATGACAATATAATATATCATTTATCTATATACTTATCTAAGCATTGAAAAAATGATAACATCGTTTGTGCATATTTATGGACTACCATCTTCACACAACGATGTGATTCATTTTTCATAGCCACATAATATGAAAAATATATCTTTAAAAATTAATAAATAATATGATATGTATGATATTATAATGATTATTTACTGAAAATATATTGTTTACCGTCTTTCCAGAATGATTGTTGTGACATTGAATCAATACCCATGCGAATATATGACCTACCATCTTCCTGATTATAACATGGTTAATTTTTTATAACCTTATTTAGTGCGATTATTTGATATTAAAAATTATATATATAAGTTATAATTATTTCAATATTATTATTCAAAATATTAATGAAAAATTGAATCATTGACTAAAGTCATCCTCTAGATTTTATTTTTGTCTTGTATACCAAAAATCAACAAAATTTATAACATGAACATAAAATATTATGAAATTGCAATAACATTGTGATATGTGAGTTAAATGTAATAATAAACATGAAAATGATTCTTATTAATGTAAATAATAAACACGTGTTTATTATAAATTGATTTAAATAATATAAAAGACGAGTAAGACATTGGTAATGTCAATTTTTTAACAAAAAATAGTTTCTTTAATGATTCCCATTAAACTATTTTTTTATTACATGTCCATTTTATTATCTTAAGAAAAAATTCAAGTATTATTTTTATATTATTAGATGAATTTTTAATGCAATGATTTTACTTTTTTACTTTTTAAATAATTATTTTAATTAAATATTTTTGTTTTTTTCCGAATGTGGTACATTGTGACATTTCCCACAATTTTATAGATGAAAATTTTTTAATATATATTGAATGAGTCTTTTTCAACCATAATTTTTTAATTAATAAATGATGTTTCTTTTTTAATTTTCCATGGTTATTTTTTTGAATCTTTTTTTCATAATAAAAGTAAAATTCTAAGATATTAAATGCAATTTTAAAAAAAATAGTTATTTGTTATCTAAAAGTGTTTTACCTATGGGTTTTAATTATTATTCAAATGTTTTATTCTTAAAGTGTGAAAAAATAATTTTTTTATATGGTAATTGAGAATTATGTGTCAAATGTGTCAGCCCTATAAAACTTTTAGGAAGGTTTTCATCCCAATATACCCCACATGTGATTCCTATACAAAATATATATTGGGAAAGCCTAGATAGCACTATGTGAGACAATTATAGCTTTGGATGTGCCCGTATGGAACTCCAATTAATTATGTAATTTACCTTATTCATTATGTCAATATGTATGGATTTCCTAAATGATTTATCCATTTTATTTAAATCGACTCAAACTATTTTTTATATAGGTTTACAATGGTTAATAAATGAGAATATCTAAGTCTCCAAAAGGGTTTTTATTTTCTTTCTATGGTTTTACTGATTTTATTTGAATTAAAAGTGTTGTTTTTTATTATAGAACTGATTTATTCCATATTTTATAAGAATATTGTGATAAATCTATGTATATAAAATATTTTCATGATTTCCTCTAGACTAATGGATTTATACCTTTTTATATCCCTTACTATTGTTTTTTTCTCATATCATGATTAAAATGGGTTTTTATGTTTTTTATGGATGAGTAGTGTGAGTATGAGGTGAAGATGAAAATTTAGAATACTATTTATGAAAAAAAAAAATCTCACATTAAAAATTCTATTTTTTGGATAAAAATTAGAAGAATATTAAGTTTTCACTTTTAATTTATGAATTTATTGTTTTATAGTTTGTTCTAATTATCTAAAACTCTAAAGTTATTAGATCATATAGATTTTAATAATGTGAATTTTGTATAGACTTCAATATAATATTAAATTCTTAGGTATTCATACTTATAACAATACCAACTAGGATTCCCCAAATCTGAAATAGATGATTAGATTACAAACAATATTATTTATATACTTTTTTTGAGACTGACTGATGTGACTCAAACAGTAACATATGTAATTAGAGTATCAATAACAAAATTTTGTCACATACATAACAAATACCTTTTACATTTATAGTTTCTGAGATTTATGGATAAAAATTTTAACAAAATAAATAATTATCTTTTTACCCAAATAGAAATCATTCCCAATTAATCAAGAATTTATATTATGAAAATTAGTATTCAACATATCCCATAAAATATTCCCACACATGATGCACTTTTACATATATGGTTCATAATACTCAAAATTATATCCTAGTTAATATTAAACATAAAAAGAGTTAGCCCAAATTCTAAGTAAGAGATTGTGAATAAAAAATATATCAATGAAGAAATAAGTAATTAATAATATCATAGAAACAAATAATAATAATAATAAAATTTATATCTGATAAATAAAAATTTTACATATCCATGGATGACATAAAAAACTAACAAATAACATTGAAAAAATAACTATTTTTATATTGTTGAAATTTATAATCTTGAACATTATAAACCTACTAGTAAGGTATCATGAAAATTAATAAAACAAAAATAGGTACATATTATGCGAGATGGACAAGTGTTTTTGTCTTATTAAACATACTTATGAATTGAGGGGATGTATAATTATAGTTTCCACCCATTAATTTTTATTATCAATAAATTTATATTATGTATTGATGAATAAATAAGGCAATACACAACCAACATGACTCAGTAATCATTAAATTTTCATATTGAAATAACAAGTATACACAATCACAATATTTCGTTAAGTAATAAATAGAATAAAATATTTGTTAGTAATCCATAAAATTTACAAAATATAATCTATAGGGATTATAGTTATTTAAATACTATAAAGAATAATATTTATATATAATATTTGATATATAATTCTCCCAAGAAATTAATGAATAATATTGAAGGGTGAAAACTATGTCATGAGAGAGATAAATTATAGTAGATAACATAGTAGTTATGAACAAGTTGAGGAATAACATAATAATTCATATAAAAATATTTTTTGTAATATATGTAAAATTAAATTAATTTAGATGTATCATTTAGATAATGAGATGATGTTAGATGTGAAATTATAAAAATAAAAAATATATCGATTCCATAACATGGCTGAAAAAATTATATGTCACGTCAAAAATAAATTTCAAAGTGATGAAAATAGGTGATTTAAAATATAATTTTAATAAAAATCAAAAAATGTAAATTTTGAATATATATAATTCCCTATATTATAAATTTCATCTAGAAGATAATCATATATAGAAATTGAATGATATACCACTATTTTTTCTTTTAAAATATTAACATTTTTTGTTCAAATGATAAATTCAATGAAAAATAGGGATATGAATTACATTGGAAATCCATGGATACTTGGAAAAGGAATATTTTCAATGTAGAACATACATAAATTATAGAAATGGAGTTAATGAAAAAATGTTAAAAAAGAATTTTATTTTCACACTTCTGTACTGATAGTCAAAATTCCCTCGTGTTGAATATGTTAAAAAGATTCCTTCTAAAACATGATGATGAAAAATGAAACATTAAATGACCATAAGAAATCATTTATTCACATATAAAAACATTCTTGAATCAAAATTTTTAATATGTATATGGATTATAGGTATTCCCTCCAAAAAATAGAATAAAATTTGAGTTTTACTTATGAGAATGATATTAGTTTAGTTATGAACCAACATGTAGTGGAATTATAATAAACAAATTACAACATATAAAAACCATATATGATTTAAATAAATATTTTTTATAAGAATTAACAAATAAATCCCTCAATTTGGATCATATAAATATAAACACTCAAAAATGAAGAGGTATTTGAAAAGAAACACCTGTGCCATTTTTACATATGGATCAATGTACATTGAATGAGAGAACATGAATTGAATCTTTTTATAACATTAATAAAGAGAAGGTAATTATATAATACATCAAATATGATATATATAAACTCTATAAAATAAAGTATGTATATATTACAAAACATGTCAAAATTAATGAAATTTTATATTGGAAATGCATACGATTATGATATTATATAACTCAAAAAAATATAAAGGTGAGATAATTTTATGGAAATTAAAAACCATGACCTAATACTATTTTATTGGATTAATTTAAATTTTTATTTAGGGAATGTAATTTCCATGAAATGTTGGAAACCAATTACAAAATCAAACAAAACATCAATCCTCGATGGGGAAATACTGTTTAATCCAAATAATATAAAAAGAGTCTGAATGACAATCTCCATATGATTTAAAATGATATACGATTCCTAAAAGTATTGATTAAAAATGAAAATCTCCTCAAATATTATGTTCTTATGATCCCATTCCTTTTAATGTTCCTCAAACATGAATTCCACTATTTAATGTAGCATATCAAATTTTGAATCTGTTTTTCGATCAAGGAATGTTGTTCTTCATTCAAAATGACCTACATAAGCAATTATAACATTCGAAGAGATTCCTCCATAGATTTATTTATGGTAAAAGATTTCTCAATTATCGCATAGCTTTAATTAAATACAATCTCTTGAACAAATAAAAAACCAAAAGCCTCTATTTTGGTACCCTTCAGTGATATATCATATGAGTCCATTTTATGAAATGGGAAGATTTCCCTATCAGCTCGAGATCCCCTAAATAATTCTAAATACATGCTCCTATAAAATTGATACTCCAATGCACTATTTCTAGAGGTTAGAATTTTTTTACACTACACACCGATATCCAGAATAAAATCACCTTCTCTTGTAGATCCTACAATCAATGAATCAGAACTAAAATTTTTTCATTCATAATGATCTTGTAATTATTGTATTTGGTAAGGTGGAGTTTTCCTTGAGGGACCCTAATTTCATCCTAGTACTGAAAGTAAAATTACATTGATAATTTTTTAATTCATTTTCATGAACTATACCTAACACTCCCTATCATTGTGGGGTCTATCACGTGGTCTGAAATTGTATGCACATCTAATTCCATATCGATCATATCTGAATTCTCAAGGGGTCATGATCAAACATAATTATTTTTTAATTTTCAAGTAATTGTAAAAAAACTTCTAGATCCACATATTCTTTCTCTCAACAACCAAAAGATGGTAATATTTTTTGAATATGTAACGATCTAGGAGGGCGTTGAAGACACAAAACCTCTTCCTTGGAGGGAATATATTCATACAGAGTGGTGTTCCCTCCTTCCATTTCTTCCATTTATCTATAAAGACATAATCAAAGGATACCATTAGAGGGAAAAATACATGATTACTCGAAACATTTATTTTCAAACTACAGACCATTAAATCAGGTTTCAATCTATCAAATATATCTTCAAAATTTGGATCAGATCCCATTGTTCAAGATATTTTATCAATGGGATCAACATGGATGTCATCACTAATATATGCATGATCAACGTACAAGGTAATGACACCAAGAAATATAATCCAAAAGGAGTCAAAACCCTATTTAGTTCTTCTCTTTATCATAAACATGAATAAAAAAAGTGATCTTATAATAATAAGGACAATAATATATATATCTAGGACTGAAACAGAACTATTTGTTTCAAACAAAATTCACCCCCAACCAAGATCCACAACCACTCGACCTGAGGTTTTAAAATTTAGACATTGGTAGATATAGAATGTGAAAGATGATGATAGATAGAAATGGTTATATAGCTCGAGAACATAAAAATTAAAACAAAATTTCCATGAATTTAAAATGTAGAACAGTTTTGTGAATGAACATGAAGATTAGGACAACATACCTACAAATGCATTTTTAGGTCATCCCAATTCATGTGAAAATCATAGAACCATTATAAAAGGTCGAAGGGAAATTCATTGAACGACCAAGGAGATCAAAACCATGTAGTGATGAAAGATTACACGGATAAACAAGGAAACATTAAACACCACTTATCAAGGATCCAAATAGTCTCCCACTCCTAAATCCCCCAAAATAAAAACAAACAAAATTCGCAAGATTCAGCTGATGAACACCATGAACTATATCGAACCACAATGGGCTTGTTTAAGTAATCCAAATAATATCTAAAATCTATGGTCAAAATCCCAAAATGAAGGAATCCATAATGGTGATATGAATATTTAGGTAAACTTCCATTTTAGGGTGATGAATAGATGATATGGGGGTTATAGTATGGGAGAAAATACAGATGAGTCTCCCATGAAGAAGCCCCCCCCCCCACTAGTATGGGAAGTGTATAATTATAGGCCATCCTCTCATCAGGGAATAGAAAAATTATTGGATCGGAGATAAAGGTCATGTCACGACCCACCTTCACTAAAAGGAGTGAAGGGTCAGCAGACTGTCAGGCCCATATTTTTTTAAGTTGAATGAGAGATAATGACCCTTGATACCCACCTTCAATAGGTCCCAGAGTGGCGACTAGCACCAAGGGTATAGAATCGCACACTAAATGGAAGGCATTACCATTTTTCTATTTTATAGGATCGGGAATTAAGATGATGAAACCCAACAACACCAAAAGTAAAAGAAAATTAAAGCCAAAAGTAAACCATTCCCACATGCATGTTACAAAAGTAAAAGCCAAAAACTACAAAAGTGAATACAAGGGTAAGTACCAAAGAAGGAAAAAAACAGCAACTGCAACTACCCCAAATATATGAGCTAGTAAGGTCGTGTTCGATCCCCGAAGTCCTCTTAGAATCCTGAAAGCAGTTTTATATACGTAGGGTGAGCATAAAAGTACACTCAGTAGGGAAAACTAAATACTCTCATGCACAAGTGTGGGAACGTACTAAAGTCCCATGAGAAAATGAGTAAACCAAATACCTAACAAGGTAAACTATCCACCCAATCCTCACCAAGATACACTAACCAAATAACACAAGTCATGTAACATATATAATAATAGCACATCGATGTTTGGGTACCCCGCGCCACTTTCCCATTGGTTATTGAGACATCCTATGCATCGAACCAATCCCTCTATTCTCACCGCAGTCCCACTACCACACCCGCCAGCACACACCTGGGCCACAACCACATGTAGTCCCACTACCGAATCCCACCCGCAAACACATGGGCCACAACTGTCACACATAACCATTCCTGCAAACACCTAGGCCAGAACAACCACCACCATGCCCAAAGACACCTGGGCTAGAAGATCCACTGCCACACCCGAAGACACCAGGGCCTCATCCCGAAGATACATGGGAAAGTACTAGCCCACACACACCTAGGCCATAACCACCACACTACCCCACCCCAAGGTTCTTGGGCTAACAATGGACCTTAGGCCATCACATCCTGCCCGACGATACTTGGGATATCCGGGAAAGTGAGCAGAAAAGGAGATAATAACCATCCATTACTAATAATGTTGGGGATCAATAAGAAACACAAAGCTACAAGTATATATCTATGTAACAAGCACTCACCCAATGTTAGGTTTTTCTTCAGTCAGCCTAAAGGGCACAAACAACACTCAAGTCCGAGTCACGACACATTCCAACAAAACCCATTTGTCCCATTCTGGTTTCATGTTCAGTAATAATGTTTAAATATGTTTATTCACTACTGGGAAACTAATATCATAAGAACAACCAAGGATAAGATCTAGAAAAAAGTTAATTTAAGTTTTCACACCCAGTTCTCTTGTAAAGTCACAACAACAAAGGGATAAGTGAGATCCCTTGAAGTACTAGAACCAAAGACAACCCTGAGAGACTACCATGTGTCTGACATCCAGGATCCAAAATGGGTTTCTCCACAACATAGGATCCCACCCCAATTCGTGATACAAACAACGTAACCACCCGGTCTTAAAACTAACAACCACTGAATCCATAACAACAGGGGATCCCATCCTCAATTTCAAAACTATAGATTGTATAAAAATAGGGGATCCCATACCCTCCCACATCTCCAGCAATCAGGTCGTAAAAGAGAACATCCAAACCACTACCACCAACACAAATCCTATACATACCATTATTTTCATATTTATAAGATTTAACACACTCCATGATTTCAATTTTCGTGTGCTTTAGCCGGGGGTTATCACAGAAGGGTTGATCCTGGTGCTTACAATTTATTTTGTTGGGTGTAGATGATTGACCAATTCCTTTTAACAGCAGGAGTTCACAACCACAAAAAATCCATTTAAAACATCACCAGGGGTTTGTTAGTGCACATATAAAGACCACCAACGACTATGATTTTTAGTAGGGTAAGCCCTCACAATTCAAAAAGATGATCATAATATAAAACAACATCAACCATCACATCCCCCCTCTTTATTTATAGAAACCGGTCATTATCTTTTATTTAGGTCTGTTTTATCCATTTCTACATAATCAAAGCATGCCCAACCCGCATGATACACAAAAGTGAGTGACGAGGAGAAATTCCATACTTGTTGATCAACGATCGATGATGACCCTGGGCGCGGAACTTCATGGATAGCGATGCGGCTCGCCTGAACTAAAAGTTGTTCATCTGAACGAAGGGTACTCTAGCGCAGGGTGAAAGAGAAAAGAACCCTACAACGAACCCTTTTGTTTATATGGCCGGGGAAGGATGAGATTAGAATGTGAAACCGTGTAGGGCATGAGGTCGTGGTTTGACCATGCGGCCCCACACATCAAATGGTCGGGCGGTTCAAACTGATGCACACACGAGGTTACATCATTAAATATTAAATGAAAATTTTTATGGGTGTTACAGGGATTTAAAACAATCTTAATGGGGTCAAAAATAGGGTCTAACCCTCAATTTGCGCAAAAAGAAGCGCAAATGGAATGAACCTGTGGGGGTAGGCGAGAGCCACCAGTACCTAAGAACCACCGGTGGATGACCGTGACCGGTAGCTGAGAGCTACCTGTAGGCTGCAGCCACCGATAGACCGAGCTACCAGTAGGCTACAACTACTGGTAGACCGAGCTACCAGTAGCTGCAACTACCTGTAGACAGAGCTTCTAGTAGATAGAGCTACTGATAGGTTGCAGCTACCAGTAGACCAAGATACTGGTATTCCTGCTACCGGTAGGATAAGGCTACCAGTAGGCCTACCGTTACACCAAACTTCAACGAGATTCCCAGAACATAAAACCCAACATGAGATTTTGACAAAGAAATAGACCCCCAAAACTCGGGCCATTACATCATATACCTCTTAAATGATTCTCATCCTCGAGAATCAAAAAAACCTAGAAGGAAAGAGAGGGTCCGAACAACCACCTTGAAAGATACCTCTTAGGAGTGAACCTCATTGTTAACTAAAAAATGCCTTTCTGTTAACCAAGCAACATATCATGTCAAACTGCCCAGGCATGTGGGGGTTGGGGAGTCTCTTTCCACATGTCAAGATATTATCCACTTTGGGCGACACTAACTCACCCACACAGGTTTAATCGCATCCACCTTAATGTTCCTTGATAAGGGGTCCGGTTCTCTCCTCCCCCATAGCCAGGGCTTTTCACACACATTCAGAGGAAAGAAAACCAGTAAATTTCATAGCCAAAAATACAAAAATTTCTACCACAACAGGTACAACAAAGTTCAAAACCAAGAACAACTCATGGTATTGGGTACACATCTATGCTTCCCTCTCCCACATACTCTCCTAAAGCCCACCATGTCTCCACAACACATGAACCAAGGGAATGGTTCCCCCACGAAGCACCTTTTCCTTGCTATCCTCGATCATCACTGGTATCTCCATAAAAGTCACGACGTCCTCGATGCCCAGCACACCCCAATCAAGGACCTATGAATCATCGTAAAAATACCAACGGGGCTAGGACACATGGAAGATATCATGTATCCTTAATAGTGGCGGTGGTAATTCTAGCTGATAAGCCACTTCGCCGACCCGCCACTACACTTCGAAGGGCCCAATGAACCCGGGACAAAGTTTACTCCCCTTACCGAACCTCCGTTGTCCACACTGAGGGGAGACCTTCAAGAACATGTGGTCTCTAACCTCAAACTCCAATGGCCTCCTCCTGGTACCTGCATACGACTTCTATCGGTCATGGCTCGCCTTCATCCTTTCCCATATGAGATGTACCTTCTCTATCATGCTCTGCACCACCTCTGGGCCAAGGATTCCCACCTCTCCGACTTCAGTCAAACACATAGGTGAGCGGAATAGCCTCCCATACAAGGATTCAAATGGGTCCATACCAATGGTAGAGTGATAGCATTTATTGTAGGCGAACTCTACTAGAGGCAAGTGTCGCACCCATGATCCTCCTGAGTCTAGAACCCATACCCGCAGCATATCCTCCAAGGTCGGGATGGTGCGCTCTGTCTATCCATCTATCTGGGGATGGAAAGTAGTTCTAAGGCACAGCTGGGTACAAAAATAATGTTGTAATCCTCTCCAGACTCACGAGGTTAACCGTACATCCCTATCCGAGACTATAGACATCAGAACTCCATGCAACTACACCACCTATTCCATGTACCTTCGTGCCAAAGCATCCACTATACTCGAGTCCTTGATAGACAAGAAGTGAGACTATTTTTTCAACCGGTCTACTACCACCCAGATGGCATCGTATCCCCCTTGGACCTTTGGTATTCCCGTGAAGAAATCCATCGATATTTCGTCCCACTTATAGTCGGGGACATCTAAGGACTGCAGTAAGTTGCCTGGTACTCGGTGTTCAGCCTTCAATTTAAGACACAGTAAGCACTTGGCCACACACTCTTCCACTGCTCACTTCACTCCGAGCCACCAAAACTCTCTCTTCAATCCCTGGTACAACTTGGAAATTCCTCGGTGTACCGCCAGGGGTGATTTGGGGAACACACTGAGAACCTTTCAGCACATCACCTCCGTAACAAACAGATTTCCTTGGAAAAGCATCTGGTTTTGGCCATCCTCCATCTATACTTCCGGGGAATTTCCTTAGTCAACTCGGTCGTGCATCACTTCGCACTATGGGTCTCCCCACTAAGACTCCTCCACTTGCTGAAATATTGACGACTGTACTATCACCTGATACAGGAAACCTCTACAGTTATCCATCCTCGCATCCAAGTGTAAGGCATCCAACTCCTTCATCACCTTCCAGGCATCTGCCAACTCTCATACCGCATCCTTCTGTGTTCTCCTACTCAAGTCATCGGCCACAACATTTCCTTTCCCTCAGTATAAGAGATCTCAATGTGTTAATCATGGAGGAACTCCACCCATCTCCATTTTCGCATGTTTAGGTCCCGCTGGGAGAAAATATACTTCAAGATTTTGTGATCTGTGAATACCACACAGTGTTCTATGATGAGGTACTATAGCCATAACTTCAGGGAAAAAATGACCGCTGCATGCTCTAGGTCATGGGTGGCATAATTACGCTCGTGAAGGTGTAGCTGCCTAGACCCATAAGAGATCACCCCTTGTCGTTGCATCAACACACATCCCAGGCCTTGTCGTGAAGCATCACAGAACACTTCATATGCTGTCCCTTCTTTTGGCAATCTCAGCACTGGGGTACTGACCAACTCCTCCTTCAGATAGCTGAAGGCTGACTCGCACCGCTCACTCAACACGAAAACCTGGTCTTTCTTGGTCATGGATGTCAAAGGGGCTGCAACTTCGGAGAAGTTGGGAACGAACTCCGATAGTAACCTTCTAGCCCGAGGAAACTATGGCCCTCTGCCACATTCTTGGGTGCTGCCCAAAAAAACAACTACCTCAACCTTTGATGGGTCCACCTCTACCCCCTGCTCTTACACCACGTGCCCGAGGAAGTGCACTTCTCGTGTCCAGAATTTGCATTTTGAAAACTTCCCTTGGAAATGGTGCGGTCGGAGGACCTCCAAAACCGTCTGCAGGTGCTCTGCATGGTCCTCCTCTGATCACGAATAGATCAGGATATCGTCGATGAACACAACCACGAACCAATCCAAGTACTCCAGTAAGATGGAGTTCATAAGCATCATGGACCCAGCCGGGGCGTTCGTATCACCGAAGGGCATGACCACGAACTCGAAGTGTCCATATCTGCACTGGAATGCTGTCTTCGGGATATCACTTTCCTTTAATCTAAGCTGGTGATACCCAGACCGTAGTTCGATCATAAAGAACCATCATACCCCTTTCAGCTGGTCGAAAAGATCGTCTATTCTTGGAAGAGGGTAGAAATTCTTAATCATCACGTGATTCAGCCTCCTGTAGTCTATGTACAACCTGAGACCACCATATGCCTTCTTTTGGAACAAGACTGGAGCACCCCATGGTGACACACTCGGCCGAACATTACCCCTCTTCATCAGATCATCAATATGGATCCACAACTCCTGTAGCTCTGAAGGTGCCATCTGGTAAGGAGCCATCGAGATCGGATGAGCGCCGGGCTGCATTTCTATCCCGAACTCAATATCACGTCGAGGGGGTAGAGTCATCACCTCCTCAGGGAATATGTCCATAAACTCACAGACTATCTCTGGAACCTCCACCATTTCAGCATCTACTGACTCTAATTATAGCTCAGCTAACAAGGAGAGGAGAGGTTCCTCTCGCCTACTGCCCTTCTGACAACTCCACTCGCAGTTGAAGGTAACACGCCGGCCACCCAAGTCCGAGAACACAACCCTTCCTTGGAAACAGTTGATGACAGAACACATAGAGAATAGCCATTCGATGCCTAGGATGACATCGTATGGCTGTATCTTTAGCAAAAGAGGATCCATAACCGACAGATGTGGCCATATAATTAGTATGCATCCCCGAAAAACAAACAACAAGTCAGTCTATCCTCCGATTGTTGTGCTCAACACTAGGGGCACTGGATGTATCTCGACATCTAGACCCAAGGCACGGGATAGACGTGGTGCAACAAAGGAGTGTGGATCTCTAGTATCGAACAACGCATAAGCAAGGGTATTGAACAAACTGATTGTACCTCGAACAACCTCCAACCCTGGTGGAACTACTGGCTCTGTGGTATGTAACTGTCCACGCCCAGCTCCTCTGCCCCTCGGATGTCTGCCACCTCTCCGACCAAGCCCCAGTCGAGGTCCCTGAGGAGCGCCCTTAGGTCAGACTCCTCCTCCTACGTCTACCCTTAGTGGAGAAGTAGATCGCTGTCCCTGTTACTACTGTAGGAAAGGCCTGGCTGGAAGCTACTACTGGGGTGGGTGGTGGGGCTGTCCACAACCGCCAAACGGTACCTAGTCCGGGCACTAGCTCCAGAGATGTCCATGGCTCCCACAAACGAAGAACCACGGTCTTGGGCCCGAAAGAAAAGGGTGAGGACCAGGGGATCGAAACTAAAACTGATGCAGCTTGATCCCTGTTGGTCGGAACCTGGAGGGCCTGATGCTGGAGTCCTAGTGCCGATAGCTTTCCCCTTCGATGGTCCCAGCTGGATCCCCTCTCATGACACTCCTCCTAGAGCATCCATCCTCTCCACCAATTCGTCCTTCTTCTGGACCTCTATGTACGTCAGCAGGGTAAAGGGGGTAACAGTATACTAGAGGGTGGATCGGAGCACCTCCTCTAAATGTCTTTCCCGAGACTCCTTGTCATGAAAGAGGTCCAGAGAAAAACGTAGGAGGACCTGGAACACGATTCCTAGCTCCCTCGCTGACATACCCCCCTGTTGGAGGGAGAGTAGCTCATGTCTCTTTTCTACCTTCATCGTCGAGGAGAGGAATTCCTCCAATAACTCCGTCTCGAAATCAGCCTGTGCCACCTCAGCCTCTCTCCTCTCTCCTAGGTAAAGAATCCACCACTGATGCACCGCTCCCCGCATCTGGCAGACGGCCAAAAGAACCCAGTACTCGGTCGGGGCCTGGAAAAGGCCGAAAGCAATCACTAGCTCCTCTAGCCAGCCTTCCATGTTCATATCAGAGGTTCTTCCCTCATACCTCTCGAGGGTCTTTCATCGGAAGGCCCGAATAGTCTTCTACCACCGTTCATCCTCCTCCTCTCAATCATCTCTCTTCTGATCAGCCTATGTAGTCTCTGGGGCCTCGATCTCCTGTACCACATGTTGTCGCCTTCCAAGTGCCATAGCTGCAAGGTAAACAAGGAATGCCTAAGCCCAAGTAGTGAGGAATATTGTTCTTAAAACTTCATAATATTTTCTTTTTTTCTTAATTCCCATGAAATCCCAGAAACACAAGAACACAAGTCATTTTGATGCATGTACCTTTCCTAGGGGCTCTACCCTGCAATCAGCGTGGACTCACTTGGTTGTTCGGTAGTTCCAGAGTCCTTTAATCGCATCACGGGGGGCCCTAAAATCCAGTGTCCTATCCGGTCTTCCCTGGAATAATTCACGCTCCAAGGTCACCCAACACTATTTCCCTACCATCCCATGCAATCCTCACTGTGCCTAACTCCAGACTTCATCCTATCTCTCAACCATACCTCTGATACCATTCTGTCACGACCCGCCTTCACCAAAAGGAGGGAAGGGTCAGCAGACTACCAGGACCTTCCTTCTTTAATTTGAAGGAGAGATAATGACCCCCGAAACCCGCCTTCAATAGGTCCCGGAGTGGCGACTAGCACCAAGGGAATAGAATCACACACTAAATGGAATGCATTACCCTTTTTCGGTTTTATAGGATCATGAGATAAGATGATGAAACCCAACAACACCAAAAGTAAAAGAAAAATAAACCCAAAAGTAAACCATTCCCACATGCATGTTCCAAAAGTAAAAGCCACAATGTACAAAAGTGACTACAAGGGTAAGTACCAAAGAAGAAAAAAAACAACAACTACAACTGCCTCAATGGTCCAAGATAGTAAGGTCATGTGCGATCCCCAAAGTCCTCCTGGAATCCGGAAAGCAGTTTTATATACATAGGGTGAGCATACATGTACACTCAGTAGGGAAAACCAAAGTCTGTCGTGCACAAGTGGGGGAACATACTAAAGTCCCATGAGAAAAGGAGTAAACCAAACACCTAACATGGTAAACTATCCACCCAAGCCTCACCAAGGAAAAATCCCCAAATAACGCAAGTCAAGTAATATATATAATAAGAGAACGTCGATGATTGGGTTCTCCGTGCCACATTCCCAATGGTTATTGGGACATCCTACACTTCGATCCAATCCCGCCCTTCTCACCGCAGTACCACTGCCACACCTGCCCGCACACACCTGGGCCACAACCACACGCAGTCCCACTGCCAAAACCTACTCGCAAACACCTGGGCCACAACTGTCACATGTAACCACGCCTGCAAACACCTAGGACAGAACAACCAAAACCATGCCCGAAGACACCTGGGCTAGAAGACCCACTGCCACGCCTGAAGACACCTGGGCCTCATCCTGAAGATACATGGGAAACTACCTGCCCGCACACACCTAGTCCATAACCACCACACTACCCCACCCAAAGGATCATGGGCTAATAATGTACCTCATGCCATCACAGCCTACCCAAAGATAATTGGGATATCATGGAAAGGGAGCAGAAAAGGAGCAAATAACCAGCCACTACTAATAGTGTTGGGAAAAAAACACCCTCCCCCGTGAAATGGGGGTGTTCTGCACCAAGTGCTCAACTTGGGTGGGGCACAAATAAGAAACATAAAACTACAAGTATATATATATAGGTAACAAGAACTCACCCAAAGTTAGGTTTTTCTTCAGCCAGCCTAAATGGCACAAACAGTACTCATGTACGAGTCCCGACTCTCACCAACAAAACCCTTTTGTCCCATTCTTGTTTCCTGTTCAGTAATAATGTTTAAATATGTTTATGCACTAATGGGAAACTGATAGAATAAGAACAACCAAGGAAAAGATCAATACAAAATTTAATTTAATTGTTCACACCTGGTTCTCTTGTAAAGTCACAACAACAAAGGGATAAGTGAGATCCCTCAAAGTAATGGAACCAAAGACAACCTCGAGACACTTCCCCATGTCAAACATACAAGAGCCAAAAAGGATTACTCTACAACAGAGGATCCCACCCCAATTCGTGATACAAACAATGTAACCACCCGGTCATAATACTCACAACCACCGAATCTATAACAATAGGGGATCCCATCCCCAATTTCCTAGCCATCTAGAGTATAAAAACAAGGGATCTCATCCCCTCCCACATCCCCAGCAATAGGCCCGTAAAAGAGAACAACCAAACCACTACCACCAACACAAAGCAGGGACATACCGGTATTTTCATATTTATATCATTTAACACACTCCATGATTTCAATTTCTCTGTGCTTTAGCCGGGGTTATCACAAAAGGGTTGTTCCTGGTGCTTACAATTTATTTAGCCAGGTGTAAGTGATTAACCAATTCCTTTTAATAGTAGGAGTTCACAACCACAAAAAAGCCATTTAAAACATCACCAGTGGTTCGTTAGTGCACAATGAAAGACCACCAACATCCATGATTTTCAGTAGGGTAAGCCCTCACAATTCAGAAAGATGGTCATAACATAAAACAACATCAATGATCACAACCCCCTATTTATTTATAGAAATCGTTCATTATCTTTTATTTAGTTCTAGTTTATCCAATTCTACAGAATCAAAGAATGCCCTCCACGCACGATACACAAAAGTGAGAGACAAGGGGAAATTCCATACTTGTTGATCAAAGATCGATGATGAGCCTGGCCAAGGAACTTCACAGATAGCCATGCAGCTCGCCTAAACTAAAAGTGGCTCATCTGAATGAAGGGTACTCTAGCGCAGGGTGAACGAGAAAAGAACACTACGTCAAACCCTATTTTTATAAGGCTAGGGACGGTTGAGATTAGAATGTGAAACTGCGTAGGGGGCGAGGTCGTGGGTTGACCACGCAGCCCCACACCTCATTAAAGGGTCGGGCGGTTTAACCCGAGGCACACACCAGGTTACTTCATTTAATATTTAATTAAAACGTTTATGGGAGTTACTGGGCTTTAAAACAAACTTAAATGGGTCAAAATAGGGTTTAAAACACAATTTGGAAAAAAATGAGTGCTACTGGAAAGAACCCGTGGGGATAGGCGAGAGCCACCGGTGGCCGAGAACCACCGGTGGCTGACAGCTACAGGTAGGCTGCAGCCACCAGTAGACTGAGCTACTGGTAGGCTGCAGCTACCGGTAGACCATGCTATCAGTCGACAGAGCTACCGGTAGCTACAGCTACCAGTAGACACAGCTACCGGTAGGCTAAGGGTTCATGTAGGCCTACCGTTATGCCAGACTTCACCGAGATTCCCAGACCAGAAACCCCAACATGAGATTTCCACAAAGTAATGGACCCCAAAAACTCAGGCCATTACAGTTGATGGTTATATAATACTATTGTCATACATGAAATAAATATAATATTAAATCTATTATATAAAATAAAACATGGTTTTTAGTATGACATAATTCCCAAGGAATTTAAATTGAAAAAAATATCCCTTACATTTGGTCCTGTTTTATTCATTACATTTCCATGTATTGTATGATAATTTTATTATTAAAACATACATTTATAATTTAATTGTATATAAAATTCATTATTTATCAATTATAATAATTTCAAATTATTTATTTAAATTTATTTTGAAAAAAGAATATTGGGAGGTTATGATTCTATTTAAATCAACCATTTTTTCATTAATGATTCTATTTATTTTAAATTCAACATTTTCATAATGTTATATATATAAGATTATAATAAATTAAAAATTTTATACTATATAATATAACATAATTATACATTTAGGAATTCATATTTACTATATTGACAATGTCTATATAGGCAGATGAAACTAATCATTATCAGGGAATATCAAATGAGAGGGGAGAGTGGGTACATGATATTAATAAATAAATTATTTATGACATTATCAAAATAGAATTAATATGTTTTTATGAATATGATATAATTTATAATGTAATAAATATTTAAATTTATTACTATATTATAAAGAATAAAAGAGGAAACATAATGAAAGATAATTTGGACTAGCTCTTCATTAAGGTTTTACTCCTCTACTAATGCTTATAATGATAGGGTGTAAAACATAAATAAGAACAGAATTGAGAATATTATAATAGGAATGATAATATCATGTATTTTAATTTGTGAATTTGAGGATATTTTTTGATGTCATATGTTATTTCTTATTTATACTTGAGAATAGTGGTATTATTAGGTTTAATGGTTTATTATTTTATCATTAATGCCCAAAAATTTTGAAAATTACTAATTCAATGAAATTTATTAAATTCTAGATATTAAAGATTGGTTAGTGTACATTTAAATTATTATATATCAAAATTAAATATTATAGATAATATTTAAATTTAATAATTCAATATTATTTGTTATTAGAAAAAACAATTAGGTTCAAAAACATCAAACATATGATTATAAATTATCCAAATTTATTATAAATTAATTATTAAATAATAAAAATAATTTTTTGGTCCTAAAATAGATTTCAAAAGTATATATGTAATAGTTAAAACATGATTATTCAATAAAATATGTTTTATTTGTTACAAAAATGTATTTTTTTAAAATTCAACAAAAAATTAAAATAACGTCAAATATCCTAATAATTCATGTTATTATAATTTTGGCATAATGAATCTCAATATGAATCCCTTTTTATTATATTAATTTTTAAAATTTGTGGAATTATAATTTTAAATAAATACATATAATATTATGAAAAGTAGATTTTATTGAAGAAAATGACATTTAGACATTAAGTATTCTTGATATTTTTCATATCAATTACAAATTAAAGTTTTATTGACATATTAGTTCTTACATTTAAATTTTTAATTATAATAATCATTTAAAAGAGAAAAATTAAATATATGAAGATAATAAATGCATTGTATATTGAAATGTAAAATTTCATGTAAAATATGGCTATTAAACACTAAATGTTTTTAACCACATTCCATTGAATTTTACTATTTACACTATAAATATAAATCATTCAATATATTAATATTATAACACACCATATTTTAATTTAAAAAATATATAGTAAACATTAACGATTAATGTAAATCATTTTAGCTATAATTTTATTTAATTTAGTATTTGTACTTATTTTACTTTTCATGATGATAATTTACAATTTATTATCATGATTTAATAATATATATATTTCATTGTAAAAATATCACTATTAATTTTCATAGTATTCATTATGATACATTATGTTTAAAATAGTATCAATTTAAAGAAAAAAACTAAAATCTTTTGGTTTTATATTTTATAACAAATTCTATCATAGGAATTATTTTGGATTTAAATTATTTTAAAATATTACATGATTGGGTTAATGCACATTTTTAATGATATCCATTTGGATATGGTTTAATATTATTTTCATTAAATTATTTTCTGTAATAAACATAATTAACTTAATATATTTTTAATATGTTTTGAAATGATTAAATTTATAAAATATATAATATATAAAATTAAATTACCATAAGGATGCATTCATATATATAATATATGAGAGAATATGGTGAAATTAATATAAGAGATCTTCACAAAACTATGATTCGTAATCTTTTCCATGTGATGAAACTTCATAACCATGATCATTCAAATGGCTTGATCAATACAGATAATAGTTCCAATGAATTATCTTATATAATAATTGGAAGGAGTAGTTACTCGAAGAATGTTTTTATAATTTTAAGTGAAATTATTCTATCATAAAAATAGGTCATATTACTAATATTAGGATCATAGAAGAATTTATTTTGAATAATAAATATAATTGATTAGAATGATTTATTCTCACCTCATATATAATAGAGTAATATATGATATAATATAATAGATAGTATACTAAAATAGTTACAAAATGATTAAAATAAAAAATACTTCCAAATTTTAGTAAAATATTGAACATGTAATATGGATGTATAAATATAAAAATAAGGGTTAATAATTTCATTTGTGGCGTGTGAAATATATTCATTATTAAATTCATGTAAAATTTCATATTCACGTAATAAATTTAATAGTTTTCAATAAAATGGAATCATTATCAAAAATGATATTGAGATTTGTATTGAAAATGTTGTGATTAATTAAAAAAAAATCCATGTATGAGTTTAATAACAAATGTATTATTCTAAATATTGATAACATAATATGTTTTAGTAAACATTACATGAAGAGATGACTTGTATAGTGACTTAATAATAATTAAATAATAAAAAATGTATTCCTAAAGAAAACATAGTAAATATTTTGTGGATTTATGATTATCAAGATAGTATATATTAAACAAATATGGAATAATAAAAACAATAATATAATCTTCTACTATGAAATATATAACCCTATTGGGAATTATGTAGAAAGGAACATTTGTGATGCCTAGGAGGATCCACCATCACATTCCATGTCACAAATGATCAGAAAAACATTATACTTAAAAAATATGATCAATAAATCAATATATGTATTGAAATTAGAGATATTTGAGTGTACTTTGACTTAGAGAACACAGTCGGTAATGGATCTAGTAACACATTTTATCTTATAATAATTATAAAATAGATTCTGATAATTCAGTGTTATCTATTATCATAACTCATATAAAAAATCAGTAAATGATCTCCTTAATATTTCATAGAATTTATATAAATACAGGGGAGGTATGAGTACTAGTGTTTTCATGGTGTCATAAAAGATTAAGGTTTCTGTTATAGAGAAAACATGGCCAATATAAGGTTTCATAGTCTCCTAAGATCACTAAAACATGGGGAGTTATAAAATAAATAAATTATTTGTGATGTGGAATGGAAATTTAATAGAAATTAATTTTTATGAGTAGTTGAGGGATAATTAGAATATTATTTTCATGTCCTCCATGAAAATTATATTATATTAATTTATTTAATTATTTTAATTATATGATACATGTGGTACATTAAAGAAATATAAAAAATTTAAAATGAATCAAAAATAAAATGAATTTTATATATTAATATATATGGTTTTTTTTTTGTTATTCAACATTAATTCATAAAATTATCTAAAATAATAAATATATTACTTAAATCTTTTTTGATTGATTACTATTTTAAATTTTTTATTTTATATTTATCAATTGTATCCCATTTTAATAATTTGTAATAAGAAATGTCTAGTGATAAAATAGTATTTATTTCACTAATAAATACATTTGATTTAAAATACTCAAGGATTTTAAAATTTTATAAAATTTATTTTTAAATTTATATTTAAAATATATTTCATATAAAATAATGATATAGTTAAAAATATGGGTCAGTATTTGAGAAAAATTTAATATATTTTTTCAATATATATTTATCATGTTGTATTGGTGTTCCACCCCACATAAAAATTTTGATATTACATGTGTCTGTTAAAAATAACTTCACAAATATTCTTTCTAATAAAATAAATTTTATTTTTATCATAATGATATTTTTTCATAAAAACATTTTTTATGGAAATGTAATTTTTTTGTAGATAGTGGGTGTGTCTTTCAAATTGAAAATTTTTAGAATAATCAAATCACATGCTAAATATTATTGGAGAACATTTTATAAATAAGTAAAAAAAATTATTATATTAGTTTCATATATAGTAATCACTAATTAAATTATATTTATAAAAATAATTTTAAATAATTTTTTAAAATTATTTTTATTTAAATAGCACAAAAGAGTTATGAGTATGTATTAAATTAAATCAATACAATATCATGAAAACAATATATATTATGTTATGGAGAATTCAATTTATGTTTAGTCTCTAATTATTTAATATATGTATTATGATACACGCATAATTATTCAGAAATTTTTCTTTATAGATATTCTCATAATAAATATTATTTTGGGATGATTTATTTGATGGTCTCATGGTGTTGGAAAAGTTGTTACATGTTACATAAATGTTATCAAACACAGTCCAATGTTAAAAACAAGATATCACTAAGGCCCTTATATATTTGGATGTAGTTTTAATTATTCAATTGCATTACAATATCACAATATTATTGTTGTTTATAAGAATACAAAAATATATCATGTTTAATAAATAACAATTCTATTTATAATTAATTCACATATTCCATATATATAATCTTATAGTGGAGTAATAATTTACACTATAAAGATTATTTCCTCTGATATTCCAAATTGACAGACGTTATGAGTAAATTTTGGTTTTAGTGATATGAAAATATTGTGTTATTTGGGGAATCTATGAGATTCAATGTTCGTATAGAATAAATTAATTATTTATGAATAAGTATCTTTTGTATACCATATTTAATTTGACACACATTTTCATTTCTATACATAGGGCGCATGCTTAATTAAAATCCTTATTACATATGGTTAACAAGGTCTCTATTATGTTAACCAACAAGAATTAAAACTATTCTTATAAAATTCTTAATGGTAAGATGATGAAGGTATTTTTGGTATATTTTATATTATATCTATTATTTTCATAACGATTTTTAATATTTCTTGTCCTATAAAAATCATATGACTTATTGTTCCTTGATTAGTTATCATTAAATATTTATATTTCCATACATATATATGTTACACTATATATAATTGTCTATATTAGAGAGTGACATGTGATGCAATCATCTACATGGGTGAATGATGTGAGATATATTCCATCATCTTATCCAATCATTACTCATATAATAGAAAATATTT
The DNA here is from genome assembly GCA_963277665.1 of Viscum album. Lineage (NCBI taxonomy): Eukaryota > Viridiplantae > Streptophyta > Magnoliopsida > Santalales > Viscaceae > Viscum > Viscum album. The sequence continues at coordinate 852,356,312 of OY728161.1, forward strand.
GAGTATTATAATATGATATATAAATATCATGTGTCCCATTTTATGAATACATTACTCATATACTTATTTTGTATTACTATGTGTGATATATTATGTAACATCATTTCCTAAATAACTCTATAGTAACCAAATTTTGATCATCACATGAATTCAAGAGTTCTCTCATGTATACTAGAGAAGATAAAATAGAAGTGTCTTCTGATAATATTATGGGGATACTATGTCTTCTAATCTAGGTAACTACAAATAATCATACATTTAACAATAATAAAAACCATCCTAATATAATTGTATAAATATTAATTACAAATAAATTGTAATAAAAAATTGTTTCAAATATTTGTAATTAATATGAACTATTGTGAATGTTATACAATTTAGACAAGCATCATCATGATCCCATATGGGTTATAATTTGCATCATTATCCAAAAAAATAATAGAATGAAAAAATGAGGCATAAATAGTCTTAAGTATTATAGAAATCTTATTTCCCATGCTCAAACTCAACTATCCAACTCAACCATCAAGTAACTTTTCCTTTCCTAGTTCTATACGTACAAAATATTATAATCAGTTACCCACCACAACCGGATTAAGATATATGTACAACATAGTAGGATAAAACCAATTTTAACCATTCAAATCAAGTTTAAAAATGTCAATAATGATGTCCCACTATAGAAATCTTAATCATAAATGATTAAACTACCATAGATCATTAGTTTCTATGCTCACCGCATGGTTTTATCATACCTCTTTTGACCAGTTCTAGGTATCATTGAATATATTACATCACCACTCACCAGGGTTCGGCACCCGACCCTAGAACCAATTACATCAAATCATCACTCATATGAGAATGGTTCCCCAATGTATATTCACATTCCCATATCACACAACCAATGGATAATAGTTCCCCTATATGTATTACAATATCACATCATCCAAAAATAATAATATATTGCCTTAGAAACATTTCAATACCATTTCTCTAAGGGTTAACAAATACCCACCCCAAAATCATTTCCCTTATATCATTTATCATATGGTGGATGCACATCCATCATAGAACCATGATATATCATCTAGTAGATAAGAATCCAATAAATATCCATTTTATATTTAATTTTATAGCAATCATTAGGTTGATGATTTCCAAACCCAAATTCATTATATAATCAATTATCTAGTTACAGAAATTTAATTTGTTTTTCCAAATATAGATTTAAAAACCCATTAAAACCCACAGGAAAATAATTCACACACTTTACCTTTACCAAACACTTAAATTATATGGAATCTACTTTAAACATACATGGTCATAGTTTCACTTATGTAGTTGATTAGTTTTCCTATAAATATATATATTTAATTTGTTCTTCAAAATCGTCATATTAATAGTAAGGGAATATGATTTAAATATTTTATAGGATTTATCACATTATATGTAATAAATTTTTTATATGTAATTAATGATTAAAAAGATAAATAATTTCTTTATTCAATTCTGTAGAAGTTATGTGAAAGCACACAACAAGATCATCTAAAAACAATTTTTAAACTTATGGATAACTTATGGACCTGATATATTTTATCAGGTTTGAATATATTAATTTCATAATATTGGTTTATTCATTCCCAATTGGATAGTGTCATGAAATTATTGGATGACTAATGAAAGATGCATAATTTGGCTGATCATCATAAGACTATGAAAAAAAATGAAGATCCCAAAAAATAAAACCTAATAGAATCATATCCTTACACATTACAAATCCTAGAAAAAGTAAATTAATCATTCTCAAGAATTGATGAATACCATACAATGGGAGAAAGAAGATGGAGTTATATTCTATGTATATTTTTAGTTTTCTAATTGAAAAGGCACAAAATCCCAGTTTGTGCTTCATTTTACTATTTAAATATTTTTTTAAAAGTTATAAAAATTAATATACTATTTTTAAATAACTCATTGACATTTATATATCACCCTTAGTAATATCATACATATTTACATGCTCCCAAAATTAGTTTATTTTTCAAAAATAATCACTTATAAATTGTGGTACCTGTATGTATGAGAAAAATAACACTCGATAACCCATCCACAAAAGTCCCCTATGTCTGGGACCTATATGTTTCATACATTTTACACATATTTATAATCGATAATGCCCCTAAAAGATAAAATTTTACTTATTTACAATGGTATTAATTCCTAATTATTGTATTTTTTTAATAGAAAATCCCTCTAGAATCATGGGAAATACTCTAATGTATAATGACGCTACTCATACATATTACCCTATCCATGGAATAATACTAATGTTTTTTGGGATATAATAGAGTCAATATTATTCATACATAGTAATATCATAGTTTCGTTATTGTGTCATGTGGGGTTACTTTTATATATCATAAAGAAACTAAATAATGAACCATATATGTATTATAAGTTATGATTGTGTATCAGCCTTGTTGTACAAATGAATTTCCATTATCCTAACACATTATAGGGTTTCTCTATTATATGAGACCCATATTTGTGGGGATTTTGATGTTTGAGGGAACCCATATATATAGGATAAATAATAACTCTTATATATGGAAATTTGAAATCTTCAAATAAAATCAATGCAACATTAAAATATGTCAAGATTGATAATAATTAAATTTTAAACCATTTTAATCATCTGAATATTTCCTCCAACTATACAAATATTTAATAAATAATATAAATTTCTACCCTAGCCCTATGGGACTCAGAAAAATCAATTCTCATCATATTACCACACTCTTTAAACCTCCACTGAGCCCTAATACAAATGATTAAGCCAATAATTTATTTAAAAATTGGATTATCACGTACTGAAATATTATATAACATCCCCAAAAAATTAAAATTAAAATAAATTTAAGAATGAAAATTAATTCAAAAAAAATTAAAACTGCATCCTAACACTATTTGACCCATAATGTCATAACATCCCTGCTATATAACTACTAATCCTCATGTTTCATTTTAGAAAATAATTGAGCCTCATTGGTTAACATATTTATTTATTATTAAACTATTTTATACTCAAATGGTCACATATCCTCTTCAATAAAACCATCTACATTTTGATTTAAAATGGGGGAATAATTTTCCTTCATATTGTCTTATATTTCGGATCCATAATATGAACTAGATCCTCCTAAAAAGATTTAATAGCCTCAATATTGGTCATGTAAATATTAATAACTTTTAAGTGCTTATAATTATATATATTAATATTAAATATTTTAAATTGTTCACTCAAAACACTAAAACATTTTTGTAGTGTTATTTATTATATAATTTTAATAATTCAATTCTTGATCTCAAATAGACACAAGTACATTTGTTCCATTTTCCCGAACCACAATAAATGAATATTTTCCAATCATGGAAACACTCATAGGATGACCATCTCAAACAACTTAAAATATATAGTAAAACATCATGCATTGATATATGAAAATTGATTACAAGGAGTGATTGTTGAATACCTCACGATTTTATTGATCTACTTTTATGTATCCTACAGTTGACACTATCTATTTATCACTAAAACATTTTAAACAAATTAAAATACCAAAATAACAATATTTTTTATGATATAATGAATATAAAATATACATTAAAATTGAAAATAATGTTCAATATTTTTACAAAAAACAAGAACATCTATAATTTTCTCCCATAGTCCACAAAAATCATCGAAATATGAATCTATTTTGTTCTATATTTTTCTAATGTTATGTTATAACTTCCCATATATTAATGGATGATATATAGTTATCAAATTCAAATTCATATAAATAACCATCTATAATTATCTCCATAAGGGAAAAAATATTGGAATCCCTATTAGATACAACACTCTAAGGCACCCCGTGTAGGAATATAACACTTATACAATTATATTTCCTAGAACTCCATGAGAAAAAACATGTCAAATTAACAGAAATTAGATAAAACTATCCAAAATATTAATAATACCCAAATAAAATAACTAAATTTTGGAGCCTTTATAAACATTATCCCAAAATATATAGTAACATCACCACCATCCCTCACTAGGGAATAAGTAATCACATGGGAATTCTAACAGACCTCCTGTGATAACCCTTTACCCACTAACATGTGGAGAACTATCTAATAATACAGTATATATCCATCATCACACTATGAAACAATTATACTATTAATTAATTAATTGTAATCATTGGTTAGGGTCTCATGAGCATCCATTCGTGTTATTTTTTCGTCCCTCATTAGCTCCTCATGCATGCTCATAAGGACTGCAACAGGATGTAATACCGAAATAAAATATATTTTCATCTATAAACCAATCTTCTTATGGAACATCACTATATTTTTTTTCTTAATAAATATATAGTGTAAATATTATTCATGGGCCCCTTCACACACATTTAGAGTTAATTGGATATTGGACTATAGATAATGATTTCTCAACATTGTTATTTCTTACATTCATCACTCATCTCTGAATAAAGGGCCCTCATCTTACACAAATTTTATTGAATCCCATACTCCCCATGATTGAATGATCATAAAAACAAATTAGTAATGAAATTAACCTTTTATAGGTATAAAACACCGCAAAATTGAAATTTAGTAGGTATTAAATCCACCATTATAGAAAACATATTCAAATCACGCTATGAAAAAACATACCTGACATTGATATTATTCAATTTGTTCTTTCTACTGATATGTCCAATTTATCATAATGATCATGTCAAAAGTATTCATCTTGGACATTTGGAAATCCCAAAAGAATATATAATCTGTAGTCTCTATTGAAAACCCAATAACACCCTTGAATACCCTTTAATCATTCCCCTAATAGAGTATAGATCAATTTAAGCCCATATATTATATCCATGGATAATCCTTTTCTATGAAAAATAAAGAAGATAGAGAATAATTTGATTCATTATATCAAATAATGTAAATTCAATAGTAGAAGATACAAAAAACATACATCAAAATATTTACTCATTGGTATCATGATTAGTAGGAGAAGGATTAATGAAATGAAACATGATGATCCTCATCCCTGAGACTCTTCCTAACAAAACTGAAATGTACATGTCTTATGTAAATGATTACCCTATCCCTTGCCACCATTTCCTCCACCCAAACATGGATAGTTACTGGTACTCAAGATATTGGTATGTTGTGGCAGATATGATGGAACCACTTAAAAATGCACATATCTATAAAATACAGCATTAGATATATATTGATCATATCTAAAATACAATTTTTGGTTCCCCATCTCAATAAATAATTGAAACTCAACAGGTGTCCATGTACTTTGGGAATAAAATGGACTTGTCCTGTCACACTAGTATCACTCCAATGAGCCTTCTTTAGTGGTATAATATATTTATCCTCCAAACCTGAATCTATTCATATCAATCCCCTGAATAACCCATTAAATAGAGTCACCCACTACTCAATTATCTAATATCAATCACGTTTATATGTGTGGAATAACCAGCACCCTAAACCATGAACATGTTTCTTCTATAAATGGTTGTATGGTTAATAATAGTCAAAAAAAATTTAGTAAAAAATTATTCACCTATTAATAGAAAACATATCTCAACCCATTTTAAAGGAATATAGCCCTGAATATCTTATTCCTATCCTACATCGAGGTAAATAATTCTATCTCATTAAATATCCCTAAATAGTCTATAATTGGCATCTATCTGTATGTATAGTACATAAGCTCCAAGACTGAATTCGCTCATAAGATCCATGTAAATAACATATTATAAAAATAGGTCTTCAAATCATCCCATGATAAACTAAGGTTTTGGTTAACATGAACTAAAATATCTCAGTAGCACTATATTGGCACCCATAACATATAAACTATAAAATTCTCACTCCCTCATGGGGAATCTCAATGTAATTATATATAGCCTAATTGTAATCCACCAAGTGATCATATCCATGGCCCCACATTCATCTATAAAATGGTGGGTATTTCATTTTAAGGACTCATGTTCGCTCAAAAAAGTAAGGTATAGCTAAAAAATTCTATCTATCTCTCCATTTATTGATGGAAGACTATAATCAGTCCTGATCTCTAAGATGTTAGCATATTTCAATGGTCCTAGTATAATAAGGACCTCTTTATCACATATCACATGATACTTATCATCCCTCACATCTGTTGCTCCACCAGATATCATTGTAGATATATATAAATAAAATTTAAAACAAACATCCCAAATATATGGTTCTCTCTTTATCACAACATTAAATGTAGTTATTTAGGGAAACAAATAACATGAACAAAATCTCAGATACTTTATATACACTCCCAACAACAAAAATATCGCATAGCATTGGTGCTCTATCTATCCCAATCTACCTATTATTAGGGTTATCATCAAATAATACTATTATTCGTATTATTTAATTTTATTTCAAATATTTTTATTTTTACATGTTTCCCACAATGATGGACAAGTTAAATTAAATTATAAAAATATGTTATACCAGAAAAAAAATTATAATTTTCAATTGTAATTAAAATTAATTTATTACATTCTTTAATAGGACAAGTAATCTTTAATAAAATAATAAACCCATATTAATAATTGAATAGACAAGACACTATAATCAATATATACATGAAAACACTCTCTCACTTTCTCTCAAACCTTAAATTATCAAAGCCTTTTTCATTAACATAGAATCAAATCATAGATAAGAAATTAGTGTCACTTGAATCCATGATTTCTAATGTGAAGCCAGAACACAATACCAGTTGTGACCCCATGAAAATAGTAAATACATATAAATCATAATCAAAATTAAATAAATTATATAATGATATATGACTCTACTATAAAAGTGGAAACCAATAAAAATAGTCCCATAATTTTTATAGATACTTAAATCAAACAATGTCTGTCTACGAACATGCCCAATATCAATATAAATCTCCACAAAAAAAAATGTATCCTATCCATCATGCTTGAATTGAAAGATAATATAGGGACCAAGGATATAATACCACATTAATTCATCTTGAAATGAATCATTATATAGTACCCCGATTTAGAGCACCACAAAATCACAAAGACCCCCCACCCGATATACCTGACGATACCGAGTAGTTATAGAAGTATGATAATATCATGGAGAGACTATACCCTCGAGTTCAGGTAAAAATAAATAAGAGATCAATTTAATATAATAGTATTACTATTGTTATTTCAAAATAAAAGAACATCACAAATAAATTTCAATAAACAAATGAATCATCCAATGACATAACAATATGAATAAATAGTGATTTAAAAAATATTAGATAGACAACATTTGGATCCATCACCAGTGATCACATACAAAAAGAAACAATACTATCAAAAGAAATGGTAAAATAAAAAATAACCAAACCTATTCATGAGTCCTATATGACTCCAAATTTAATATATCCAAAATAATTATCCAACATAATGATCAAGCATTATGAACAATACTTTTTCATACCAATAAAAAATATGTCTATAAAGGTACCCCAAGTTTCATGTGTAGGGTGTATGTACAACATAGAAGGACACCATAAATATTTTCCATAAATATCATGTTTAAATAAGTGTAAGTAGATAGGAAATAATAAATAACATAATCATGGTTGAGGAAGACAATATTGATCATTGGGTTTCGTTGCGACCCTATGTTTTTTCATATAACCACATTATACAATTTTGGGTATCCATGAACGTGACACATCACCACAAGATGGGGGGAGTGGTGATAAAACCCACTCTACATCCATTTTCGTCATATATTTTCTTAGGGGGGTGGGAAGAACACATATAAAATATATAGTCAATATCACACATTCCAAGTGAAATAAAACACTTATGTATTTCCATGTCCATGTCAAATCACCCAAGTGGGAATCATTCCTCACCCTAGAGCCATTTCACTATCACATTTCCCAATATGAATAACACACCACCTGAGAACTATTTCATATATCACATCATATATTGAGGGGATAAGAACCTGCCATAGAAAAATATCATATAATATTTTAGATACATTCCTTACCCCAAATTTCAATATATATTATTGTATAAAAATTTTGGGATGAAAAGAATCCAACACTTATTCACTTTATGATCAAATTAGTCTAGTACATCAATTTGATATGAAATTACATTTTTAAATTTCACATTACATTACAATCAAGAGGAAACTGATTAAATAAATATATATTTACAATCATTTTAGATCCCACATATCATCCTTGTGAGAATATATTAAACATAAAATGACAAATATTCATGCAGCACATCACTTAATTTACCACTAAAAAATCTTATTTCATTTATTTAAGAAATTGATCACATTGGAGAAAAATGTGAAAACTTTATAGATACCATTAGACCTCTTAGGTCCCAAAAACTATATTTCCAACATGTAATAATAGATAAAACAATTTAACTAATTTGTAATCAATATTTTATTAGGTTGGAGTGACCCCACAATATATTCAAATAGAAAACGATATTAGACCACACAAATTATATAGTGACCACCTACATTATGATTGTAGTAAGTTATACATTGAATAATTTCAATTGATTTTGTGTTGAGATACACAAATAAAATAGTATGACATAAGTTATAAAAGAAAATTACAACAACTATAACTACTATAATCATAATAATAAATGAGAAGATACCAATTATAACACCTGGGGAAATATTAGACATACTCATGGATAATCCTGATAAAAACAACACATAAAATCCAAATAAAAAGAATTTATATTATTATATTATGAAAAATAATATAAGGGGTCTATTAGAGAATATTTTTAATGTTTTTTAAGAAAATCTCAACAACCCTTTTATGCATCATCTTAACATTTTATTAAATTTTTTAAAAAATATTGAAGAAAATTATTTTCAAATTTTAACAAATAATTTTAACATTTAATTTCACCCAAATTAATTCCATATGTATCAACATGGTATAACCCATACCTGGTTTTTAAAAAATTAAAACACATATGTATGGGTTATTATTATATTTGAGTAATTGTTTAGAAGCATAACCCTTTCATGAAAATACTATATGTTTTTAAACCACATAAATCATATTGGGTAAACATATATATTATAGGAAATTCCCCATAACCATTCAAAATTCTATCCCTCACACCTCAAATGAATCTCTTGTACCACGGAATAAAAAATTTTGTATCAATCTATTCTATAAGAAATTGACATAAATATCAATATAATACCTAATTTTTATCCATGATGTAGTCTTACATACTCCCATATCCAAATATTTATTTATAAATACTTCAGGAAATTCATGAGTTACTGTTATGTATAAAGGGTAACATCATAGTTACATTTATATATCACCCAAGGGTATTTTTACATATTAGTGGCAAAATCAATATGTAAAATTATGTATCATATGTCAGAAATTTACATTTAAATCCTATTATGTCAACACCTTACAACTTTTTCAACACATCATTTGTTGAATCATACATAAGAGTCACATATATACACCATAACATAAGTATTATAGCTTCGGTACATAATAGAAATACATTGAAAATTATGTAAAATAGTTGGATAATTTTCCAAAAAAATTAACATAAATATATTCTAATATTCACCCCACATGATTTATAAACCATTTTAATTACATATTTATATCCTTAAATGTAATTGTTCTTCAAAAATAAAAAAAATTTATATTTCAGTCATGAAAACTAAAAATAATTATTTACAACCTATTCTGACACTCTTACTGCCTTTATTAGGTCCTATCACACATAGTTATCCAATTATTCAACCCAAATAACCATTCTATCTTGCTATAATATTATATAACATCCCTGAAACATGAAATTTCAAATATTTTTTAAAAATTAAAACATTTTCAAAAAACAGAAATTGGATCACACCTCAACACAATTAATGATGTAATATATGAGTTACATGTTGAAACATAGAGACAAATATACATGTTTTTTATAAATATCCTGATCGATTGATTTATAGATTTATTAGAACAAATTATTTTCTAGAGGATTCTCATCATATAAAATTATAGATGTGGATATCAATTTTTTTAAAATCTTTAAATGATTTTTCAACATTTAAAAATTTATTATGGATGTAGATGAAATAAATTTCAATAGTGTTTATAAAAAATATTAATGGAATAATGTTCTTTAAAAGAGAGTTAGAGGATATATATAAAATACATAGATATATTTTTGTGAATTTTTACATGATATGTGACAAAAGATGAAGGTGAAATGTTTAACGATATTTTGTACTAAAATCTAAAAACATTATTTATGTTAAAATCCATAAAATATTTATTATATATAATAATTATGAGTTATGATTTAATAATTGGAAGTTATGGTATTTAATTTTAGTTTAAATAAATGGATATCGTATGTAATGGTAGATAAATAACATTATCTATTATATAAAGCTGATATTTAATATCACATTATTATATATTAATTATTCCACATAAATACTATAAAACAATTAACTACTATAATTTTAATGATTTTTCATGACTGTGATTATTATATTAATTTTTTAAATCTGAAATGATTAATACATGTTCAATGTTATATGTTACTAGTGTTTCAAGGTATATAAGTATTTTACATGTTAAAAATGTTAAATATAAGGTAGTAAAGTAATAATATTATCCTAGTAGAATATTTGATAATATTTGAAAAATTAGAATATGGGTTATTCAATCAATATTTCTAATTTAATTTGAGAATATTTATATTATTATCTCTCATTTGATGAAGTATTTAGTTGGTTATGGACACTAAGAAAAATAATTCCTACCAATTAATAGTTTATTCACATTCCAGTTGAAACCCATTGATGAGGTGGTTTATAAAATTTAACTTAGTTATCTCCAAAATTAATATGTGACTATATGATATTGGATCATACGAAAAATGAGTTATGTTAATTAAAATATATTTATTCAAAAAAGTTTTACCATTGTTATATTTTATTCTTCTTGGTTCATATTTCAGTGAGTACATGTTTCATTCCACACATTTTATTCTATCTATTACATTACTAAAATATTTATTTTGTTCCAAAATATACACATTTTTTGTCAAATGTTTATTATTTTAAATATTATTATTTAGTTATAGTTAAATTGTTAGAGGATAATTAGTGGTTACAATGGAGTCTTCCAATGAAACAAAAATAGACAAATGTGTATTTTCCTTAGTGTTTTTTATAGTTTTTCAAATAAACCTTACCAAATCATTCCGCAATACTAGGTTCTTCCATGAATGATTTTTTTTATTAAGGTATCGTTTTAAAAACCATGCAGCCAAAATATAATGAACATAACCCCAATATACATGAACTGTTGTTTTCTATATCATATTACAATAAGATACAATGAATCTAATTTTTGACGACTGAATGTTTTATTTTCATTATTATACATGATAAATACAGGATACCAATATTAACTTTGAAAAAAATAACAATATAATTTTTTATAGAATAATTTTATTCCCTATATAATATTCTTCCATATCAACCATTGTACATGTAATTACCCGGAAATTCCATGTAAATTTTTTTCTTAAATACATGGGATTTTTATGAGTCCGTGAAAATTTACATTGTTTGATTTAGAGGCCCAGTGTGCCCGGAATCAATTTCCAATGTTTTTTTCATGTACGTTTAGTAAAAATACGAGTTTGGTTTTATAACTTTTGAACCGGTTATCAGAATTTAAATCAGAGGGCACCATTGAAGTCACAGCTCCAGTATTCTCTTAAGAAGACTTTAACCTTGATGGCAGTTGGTCGAGAATAAAAGTTTGTTTTTTTGGGTTTTATTGAATAAGTTAGATAAAAATAAATTGGTAGTTATATTTTTTTTATATTTGGTTAAAACCTCTATGTGGAGGTTGGAGGTGGGGACCACCCCACCTTAATCTCTCATTAGATGTTACGGTTGTGGGGCCCACCCGAACATATCCTCCCATGTGAGGATTAAAGTGGTGGGGACAACCCATGTTTTTCACCCCTTGAAACCCCCATTAAATTTGGAGGATCCTCTCAACACCCATTAACTGGAAGAATCATCTTGGAATTGTCCCAATAATTAGGCCAACACACCACATAAATTGTCCCAGTGATTTTTAATTTGATTGACCCCATTTTTAAAATAAGTAACTGTATCGTTAGAATTTAGGAAGGATCCAAATAAATGAACCATCATAATGTCCACAATTGTTACATACCTCTCCCCTATCCTATATATCAGGAGCTTAGGAGGAGGATTTGGGATGGCTTCAGCAAACGACGAAGCGCTGGTAAAGTGATGTGACGCCCAACACTTGGAAGATTACACCCTCCAATGAAGAATTCTCCACCGACAAAGAACGTCAACCTCGACTTCGACCATCTTCCTCAGAACTACATCCTATGTGAGATGTCCTTGTCCACAAAGAATCATAATATTCCTTCTTGGACCAATATTTAACAACTACGAGCAAGGTAGGGGTTGATTACTTGATGATGTTATAACTTTTATAATCTTCTCATCGGATAAAAAGGATTGTTGAGGACGTTTTATTGATTATCTTCTTATCTTGGTGAGCCAATTAATACCTCCCTAAATGCAGAGGGTGTGGACCAAAATATCATGGCTCCTCTCCCTCCGTCGAGCTCTTTGTGAAGTTTCCTTCGACATTGGGACGAAGCAGCAAAGATGGGATGAAGGCACCAACAACAAAGGTCGCGCTACCCGTGGCCTCCATGAATTCTGCCACCCCCGCAGTGTACTGTTGTTCCCGACCGAACACCGCATGCCCGAGCCGCGCCGAACCGGCCGGCCCGAATGCCCCCGGCCACCAGCCCGCGTTCCCACGGCCTGCCTGACGCCCCGCCGGCCTACCCTGGCACTGCCCGTGCGCCCCGATGGCCTGATCGCGCCCTTCCGGCGAGTATCATGTGCTCCTCCCACCTCCTCGCGACATGCCTAGTGTCCCGCCTATCTGCTAGTGTGCTGCCCGTGTGCCCCACCGGCCTGCCCGCGCACTGCATGCTTCCTCGTGCCCCACCCGGTGCCCCGTGACCTGCCTCATGCCCTTCCCAATGACCCACGCACTGCCCTCGCCTTGCCCTATGCCTCGCGGCCTGCCTTGCTCCATGCCCTGCTCCCCGCAGCCTGCCCCGCACGCTGCCAGCACCCCATGCGGCCTACCCCCGCCCCGCGTGGCTTGACCTACTCTCTATCGTCCGCCTGACCTCCCAAGCTTCCCATGCAGTTCCCCTCACTGTGCATGCCGAACTGGCCCCTGCCACCAGGCCAATCCGCCTATGCGGTGACCTCTTGGACGAACCGCCCCTGCAGTCCGTTGGGCAATTCCCAACAGACCGGGCTGAACCTAGAGGGCTGAGTGGGTCATCCAAGACTGGGTTGGGCCAAGTCGGGCTGACTAGGTCGGACCGGGACCAGGCCCAATACCGACCCATACTTTATTTGGCCATATCATTGGAACCAGATTACCATTTGACGAACCGTCAGAGGCGCTGGTTTTCTTGGAACGCGATGGACCCTTTGACAATACTCCATTGGAGTTCGGGGTAAAGTTGAGATGCAGTCAGGATGGATCATACACAAATGCAACCGGGCCCCCGGGACTAAGAAGCTAATAACTCACAGACCAAGTGTCCGATTAACACGTTGTCAATTGCCTAGAGACCTATATGACGTGGGGGACCTTTGAGATACTTCTACATTGTACTTTGTGGATGTTGTTGAATCCACCTGTAGATCATGGAGCAGATCCTCCTAGAGAAGAGAGATCATAGTGTAGAGACCAAGTAGATGGATGATACCTGAAGACTACTGACCGATTCAACTCGGAGTGACTCGACTAGCCCAGTGGGGAGCACCTTTTTGTCATGGAAGACCCTCAGTGGGGAGCACCTCTGTGTGATGTGGCATACCCACTGTACTCGACACGTTGAGTACCTCAACAGGATACAATGGGGAGTGCCTATATGTGACATAGTAGACCCACGTTGCTGACAACATCTGTGTGATGTGGCCGACCCACGATACTCGACAGGAGGAATACCTCAGCAGTCCAAGGATAGTTTGATGTACCTCTGTGTGACAAGGCAGGTCCACTATACTTGATAGAGGATAAGTACTTCATCAGAAGAGGTTCCGTCAGTGTGACTGGGGATGTAACCTGATACCACCCCTATAATAAAATCTTGGTTTGAGTTGAGTCAATAACTTTTGTGTTTATCTCATGATTGACATGGATTACATGGTATCTTAGGTATATGTATGAGCATATACCAAAGTCAGGTTATCTTTTGATTTCATTCTTTGTGGTTTATCCTTGTTGGAATTAATGAGACCTTGAGAGTCTTAGGGTACCTACTGAGTATCGTTATACTCACCCTTGAATGGGCATTTCCCGCACCTCGTTGTGTTGGTTTCAGATGACAGACAGTGCTGACTGTGGCTGAGTGGACAGGACTGGACGGTACCTGGTAGTGGACCACAGGGCATGATGGTATACGGAGGAGACGGACGGACGTGAAGTGTTGTGGAGGCTATCAATACCTAACCTTCATGTAGGATCTGTGGCCGACAATCTAGGTGCTTCATTACACCTTTCAGCTGCTTTTTGTTCCTTATAGATGTACTTATAATTTATAGTTGTTCTTGTATTTCATGTCCCTTTACGTTTTTTACTCCTTTTGTATAAAGTTTGTATTAGTGTTTTTCTTAAATATTATACTCCGTTTTGTGTAATTATATATTATAAAGGCAATGCATTCCTAGTTTTATGGATTTACACATTTGGTGCTAGTCGCCAGCACCTGGTCTTTGAATGGTGGGATTGTGGTAGCCAAGACATGGACCTCGTGGATGGGTCATGACAAATTGGTATCAGGGAAGTCAGTTCTACCAATGAACATAGGATTCTGATCATTCTTTCTATGATGAAATATTGTTAACAGTACTGAGTGTGGTTTTAATTTCAGGGAATCTAGTGTTGGTGCAATGGCCGACATATCCATACATCAGGACCCTGACTTCTAATTTACGACTTAGTGCACGAAGACACTGATTGTGTGCATTTTTTAAAAAGTTTTTTTTAAGTCATTTCAACCAAGTCAGCTCACCAGGAATAATATTTTGACCATGTCGCATCTGTTTCGTTCAGGACGACTCCCTGCAGACGACCAGTTAGAGCCCCAAGATCCATGCACACAGATAGCCCACTGAGGGAGGAGGCTTTGGCATAAGGCCCTCTTCCAGCGGAGGTACTAGAGGTACCACTACCCGTTGGTCCAACGATTCCACCAGCCCTAGCAGTAGATGATGCACTCTGCATGAGCATGTTGCACGAGTCCAATGCAAGAGGCCACCCTGGTTCATGGGAGAGACGGACCAACAGGCATATGAGAATTGGCTAGAGGCGATGGTGAGAGTCTTCATACTGGTAGGTATACGAGCATATCTTATGGTGATCCTTTCCATGAGTCTCCTTCAGGCAGCAGTAGGCATAAGGTGGAGCATGATTCTCTAGGTGCATAAAGAGATGCTACTACTTTGTACAGACTTTGAGAACCTATTTTGGGTGCAGTTTTTCACAGCCACTCTCCGCGTAGTGAGGATATAAGAGCTACTACATCTACACCATTGTATCATGATGGTAGCTTAGTACCCCATGATGTTCACCGACCTTCGTGCTACTCCACAGACCTATGGCACGACCCATTCATTAGGGATCGGACCTTCGAGCAGGGGCTCATGTGAGATATCAGGGCTTATATGATCTAACACATCATCTCAACGCAGGATGGGGTGGTAAAGAGAGCCCTCATGGTGGATATTTTCCTTGCTGAGCTGTCTCTGGCAGTGATACCCACCACTAGTTGACTTGCAATAGAGTCTTCTGTAGCTGGCAGTAGACAGATGACGTAGAGGTTCAAGAGGACCAAACCCACGGGTGGATGACCGCATGACTCTAGATTAGTTGTGTGGGGCACCCAGGGTAGTGACATACATGCCAAGAGAAGATTGTGTTACACCTACGGCGGGAAGGGTCACATGGCTCGTCACTGCCTGACCCTCCATTCATATGAACAAAAAACTGTTGACAGACCTCCCTAGTAGAGGTAGAGGTTCGATCATGGAAATCCACTAGGTTAAGGCATATGTGGCAGAGGAGATGGCCGTGTAGCTGGTCGTGGATGACGATTCGAGGTGTTACTGCCACCCCAACTATGAGGTACACCCGAACTGCAGGGAGTAGGTGTACATAGGAGAGGTCAGCTCCAGGCAGATGAGGCTTATGAACACAGAAGTCGAGAGATGATTCGGGGTAAAATCTATGTCTACTCCACCATAGTTTTATTTTTTATAAACATAGGTGTCAGTCACTCTTTCATTTCCACCACCCTTGTTTGGAGCTCGGAGATTCTGACGGAGCTTTTGGCTCAATCCTTACGGTTAGAGACTCATATAAGAGTAGACTAGATGATTATCCACTGGTAACGATAGTGTGAGATTACTCTTGGAGGAGAGAGCTTCGTCTAGGATATCCTCATAGCGGCATCGAGGCCTTACGACGTCATCTTGGGTATGTAATGGTTATCTACAGTCCATGATCATATCAATTCTATTATGGGGAAAGTGCAGTGTGTCTGCACGGATGGGACTAATTTATCCTTCACCGGTGAGATGGGAGCCTTTGCAGCATAGGACAGACTTACTCGGAGGAGGGTGCATCTGATCACTCATCAGTTGGATAGACATACCCTCAGAGCAGTGGATGTAGAGAGTCTGACTGATACTATAGTGGTGGACCAATTCATGGATTTTTTACCAGACGATGTTCCAATACTACCACCTCGCATAGAGGTGGACTTCATTATTGACTTGTACCCCGAGTAGTCATCGATATCCACACCCAGTGTTTCTCACATGGTAGCCCCGATTCTCTTCGCCAAGAAGGAGGATGGGAGCTTGAGGCTCTGTGTTGACTATCGTCGCCTGAACCAGGTGACCGTAATGTACAACTACCCACTCTTGAGGATTTAATACCACTTTGATCAGCTGAAGGGAGCACATTGGGTTTCAATGATCAACCCCAGATCAGGATATCACTAGCTCAGTGTTCGAGAAGGGGATGTACAGAAGACAACCTTTAGATGACGGTATGGCCACTACGAGTTCTTGGTTATGCCTTTCAGTGTAACCAAATCACTAGCAGTATTCATGGGACTCATGAAAAAGATCATCCATCCATACTTCGATCATTTTGTTGTAGTTTTCATCGACGACATACTAAACTACTCGACTATTGAAGAGGATCATGCCTACCATTTTCATGTAGTACTGGATACACATTGAGAGCACCAGATTTATGGTAAACTCATGAAGATCCATTTTTGGATTCGAGATGTTCACTTCTTGGGACACGTCATCTCAGAGTCTAGAGTTGTACTGGATCTAGAAATGATTGAAGCGGTACTTGCTTGGGGACCACCTAGGAGTGTGATAGAGGTATGGAGTTTCCTGGATTTGACTAGATACTACCGGAGGTTCATTCCTGACATCTCCAGAGATGAAGCACCACTATTTTTCCTTGATGAGGAAGGGGAAACCCTTCATGTGGTTGGACAGATGCCAACAGAGCTTTCAAGAGCTGTGGTAGAGGCTGACTACTGCCCCAAATCTTGAGGCTTTCAGAGTATGGCGTAGGGTATGTAGTCCACTACGAGGTATCAGGTACCCGACTCAGGTGTGTCCTGATGCAAGAGTGAGCAGGGATCGCCTATGGTTCTTGGCAGCTGATACAACACGAGTATAACTACGACACCCATTACCTCGATTTAGTAGTAGAGGTCTTCGCCTTGATGATTTGGCTGCACTACCTAAGGGGTGAGCGATTTATCATGTACTCTAATCATAAGAGTCTCAGGTATATAATCTCTCATAAGGACCTGAGCATGTGACAGTAGTGATGGATTGAGTTCCTCCAGGACTATGACACCGAGATGGTTTATACTCCTGGAAATGGGAATGTTGTAGCGGATGCACTCAGCAGGAGATCTGGTATACAACTTCTAGGAGAGGCGGCAGAGCATCTAGCTGCATTATAGATATCCTTTTTGAATAGATATTGATAAACTTTCCTTCAGTATCTTATAGTCACTCCCCCACATCTTCAGCGAGTCAGGAAGGCATGGAACAAAGACGTTAACTGCGAGACGCGATGTGCTCAGATATCTAAAGGGTATGCAGCTAATGGATTTTCTGAAGGGGGGACCACATCACCCTCTTCAGAGGACGTACCTTCATACCAGTAGCACTTCAAGAAGAAGTGTTGATGGAGTTCCACACATCCCCTTTAGCTGTACATATAGGAGTGGCGAAGAGGTATCTCAACCTTATATGACAGCACTAGGGGCCAGGTTTGAAAAAGGCAGTAGCGGAGTTTGTCTCCTGATACCTCACTTTTCAGCAAGTGAAGGTGGAGCACCAGGTACCAGTAGGCTTGGTACATCCTTTAGAGGTCATAGAGTGGATGTGGGATGAAATTTCCATGGAATTAGTGACAGGACATCCACGTACATCCTGGGGTCACGACTCAACATGGGTGATCATCGACTGACTTACCATGTCATTCCACTTCCTACCGATCAGTGAGTATGGTTCAGTAGAGACCCTGGGATGCCTCTATGTGCAAGAGATTATGCAACTACATAGTGTATGTTCATCTATGGTCTCCAATCAAGACATACGCTTTACTTCCTGGATATGGAAGGGGTTTATGGAGGCTTTCGGGAGGCATCTTTGTCTGTGCACCGCCTTCTATCCCCAGATAGATGGTTAGACTGAGCAGACCATTTAGACCCTTCAGAATATGCTCTATTCTTGTGTCCTCGACACACATCACAGGTGGGAAAATCACTTACCTTTTGTGGGATTTTAATAAAACAACAGTTATCACTCAAGCATTGGGATGGAACCATTTGAGGTGCTATACGGGCGACCTTGCAGATCAAATTTATACTAGACATACCCTGGGGAGTTAGAACTAGTGGGACCAAAGATGGTTCGAGCTACGACGGAGAAGGTGCAGATCGTCCAGGAGTGGATGGAGACTGCACAGAGCAGTAAGAAGTCATATTCTAATAGGAGATGGAGACCTATGGAGTTCGAGGATGGATACTACATATTTCTACTAGTCTCTCTTTGACGAGTTCTACACATATTTGGCCGATGTGGCTTGTTATCTCCGAGATTCATCGGATCTTCCAGGTCCTCAGGAGAGTAGGCAAGGAGGCTTACTGCATGGCTTTTCCCCCTCAGTTGCATTGGGTGCATGACATCTTCCACGTATCTCAGCTGATAAGGTACGTCCATGACCCATCACACATCATTGACCATTGAGATATGTAAGCCGATGATGGGGATACTTTCACGGAGGTTCTAGTTATGTTTGAGAATCGACAAGAGCATGTCCTATTGGACGGTCGATACCTCTGGTGCATGTTATCTAGAAACACATGAACCAGCAGGAGAGTACATGGGAGCGGGAGGCTTAGATGCGTGCTCAGTACAACCAATTTTTCCCTTAGTTCGAGTTGTAGATTACGGGGATGTAAAACCTTGAGGTGGGGAGAATGTAAAAACTCGAAAATCCCATGGAAAATTTTTTCTTATATACATGGGATTTTTATGAGGATGCGAAAATTTATGGTGCTTGATTCTATGGCCCGGTGTTCCAGCAATCAATTTCTGATGTTTTTTTCGAGTACGTTCAGTAAACGTATGAGTGGGATTTTATTACACTTGAACTGGTTTTCAGAATTGAAATCGGAGTGCACCGTTGAACTCGGAATTCTAGTATTCGTTTAAGAGGACTTTCACCTTGACGACAGTTGGTCGAGCATAATTGTATGGTTTTCAGGTTTTATTAAATAAGTTAGACAAAAATAAAGTGGTAGCATTATTATTATTCTTGTTGATTAAAACCTCCATGTAGAGGATGGAGGTGGGGACCACCCCACATTAATCTCCCATGAGAGGTTATGGTGGTGGGTCCTACCCAATCATAACCTCCCATGTGAGGATTAATGTGGTGGGGACCCCAGGGTTTTTAACCCCTAGAAACCCCCATTAAATTTTGAGGATCCTCTCAACCCCCATTAATTGGGGAAAGCCTCTTGGAATCCTCATAATAATTAAGCCAACACACCTCTTAAATTGCGCCAATGATTTTTAATTCTCTTGACCCCCTTTTTAAATTAAGTAAATGTATTGTTGAAATTTAGAAAAGATCCTAATAAATGAACCTTCATAAATTCCACGACGGTTACATACCTCTCCCCTTCTCAAATATATAGGTATCTTGACAGGAGGATTTGGGATGACATAACCAAGCGATGAAGTGTTGGTAAAGTGGCGTGATTCCCAACACATAAGGGATTACATTCTCAAATGAAGAACGCACCACCGATGAAGAACGTCGACCTCGACTTCAACCATCTTCCTTGGAACTCCTTCTGACGCGATTCATCCTCGTCTACAACGAATTGATGTTCGCCTTCTTGTGCTAATTTCAACCAACTACAAGAATGTTTTGGGTTGATTACATGATGATATTATACCTTTTCTTATCTTCTCATCAGATAAAAAGTGATTGTTGATGATGTGTTATTGATTATTTGATTATCTTGGTTAGCCAATTGATACCTCCCTAAACGTGGAGGGTCCGAGCCTAACTAACATGGCCCGAATCCCTCTGCCAGTCTCTTTGTGATGTTTCTTTTGGCATGGCTATGAAGCGGAAATGAGGCAATGAATGCGCAAATGAAAAAGGTCGTGCTAGCTATGGCCTCCGTGAACCGCACCGCCCCCGTGACATACCAGGGTTCTTGGCCAAACACTGATTGCCCGCTCCGGCCTGAGTCGTGCCGAATCGGCCGACCCAGCTGCCACCGGCCACTAGCCTGCCTACCCACGGCCTTCTCGCACGCTTCTCGTCATTCCGCTGGCCTACCTGCCACATCGCGCCCTACCAGGTGCCCTCGGCCAGCCCGCACACCACACAGGCCTACCCGCGCACTGCTCGCCACCTCGCATACTGCTGGGCGCCCTGCAGCCTACCTGTGCACTGCCCGAGTGGCCTGTTGGCCTGCCCCCCCCCCCCCGCTTCCCGCACACCCCACAGGCCTACCCGCATGGTTTCTGGTGCCTTGCACCGTGCCCAGTGCCCATCGTCCTGCCTTGTGCCCTGGCTATCACATCGTGGCCTTCCCCACGCACTGCCCACGCCCCGTAAGGCCTACCTACGCCCCGCGTGACCTACCCTGATGTACAGCACCCTTCTGGATGCCCGGACTCCCGAGAATCCCAAGCCACGCCCCTCGTGGTGCTGGATGAACTGGCCCCCGCCACCATGTCGAGCCTCCTCCATGATGTCCTCCGAGATGAACCATCCCCGCAGTCCGCTGGACCGAGCCCAGCGGACCAGGTCCGACTGGACCATGTCCCAATACCGACCCATACATTCATTAGCCATATATTTAGCACCGGATGACCGTTTGAAAAAATTTATGCAGTGCTGGTTTTCTTGGAACGCAGCAGTCCCTTTGTGAAGACACCATTGGAGTTCGGGGTAAAGTTGAGATATGATCATGTTGGATCTTACACATATCCCACTGGGCCCCCGGGACTAAGAAGCTAATAACTCACTGATTGGGCATCCGATTGACATGCCGTTAGTAGTGTTGAGACATTTATGACGTGGATGAACTTTGAGATACTTCTACACATGACTTCGTGGAAGTTGGAGTATCAACCACCAGATCGTGGTGTGGAAACTCCCAAAGATGAGTGAGCATAGTGGATAGACCTTGTAGTTAGTTGAGACCTGATAACTGCTGACCAATTCGACTCAGAGTGACTCCACTAGCCCAGTGGAGAGTGCCTTGTTGTCGAGGCAGACCCACAATAGGGAGAACCTCTATGTAATGTGGCAAACCCACGATACTCAACATATAGAGTAACTAAGCAGACTACGATGAAGAGCACCTCTGTGTGACACAACAGACCAACAGTACTCAAAAAGAGGAGTACCTCAATAGTCCAAGGATAGTGGGAAGCGCCTATGTGTGATGCAGGAGGCCCACTATACTCAATAGAGGAGGATTACTAATCAACTGAGGTTCCGTCAGTGTGACTGGGGATGTTACTTGATACTACCCATAGAATAATATCCTGGTTAATGGTGAGTCAGCAACTTTTTTCTTACACATGATTGATATGGATTACTTGGTAACAGAAATATATGTATGGGCATATACCTAAGTGAGGTTATCTGTTGATTTCATACTTTTGGATTTATCCTTGTTTGAATTTGTGAGGCCTTGAGGGTCTCGGGGTCCCTGCTGAGTATCGTTATACTCACCCCTGCGCGAGCCTTTCCCGCTCCTCGTTTTGTTGGTTGCACACGACGGACAACGCTGACCCATGACCAATGGAAAAGATTAGATGGTACCCAGAGGTGGACCATGCGTCTTGATGGTATATGGAGGAGACATATGAACGTGGAGTGCTATGGTGCAAATCTATACCTACATTTCAGTTAGGATCTATGGAAGACGATCCAGGAGCTTCTTTATACCTTTCAGCTACTTTTTGTTCCATACAGTTGTACCTGAAATTTACAGTTGGTCTTGATTTTATGGCCCCTTTACTTTTCAACACTCTTTTTGTATACATTTTTACTTAGTTTTTTTCTTCCATCTTATAATCTTTTGTGTTTAATTATATCTTATAAAGGTAATGCCTTCCTAGTTTTAGGGATTTATGCCTTTGGATTTAGTCGCCAGCCTCTGGGCTTTGGAAGGTGGGCATGGGGTTGTCACGGCACGGGCCTAGAGGATGGGTCGTGATAGTACACTTCATGTATTCCTGAGAAATGAAAAAATAATGGTCAGATCTAATGCCCATTAAGGGTTAAGTACAACAGAATCTATCATGAATTCAATTTCATAAAATATAATAGAATTATAAATTACTAAATACAAATTCCATTTATATAAGTATACATTTATAGTCAATATAGATGTGTATGTAAATAAAAAACATTATATTTAGTAAATAACTTGGATATACAGACAATATGAATATTAATATATATCCAAATATAAATAAATAGTAAAAAATTATATTTATTAATTAAAATGAGAATGAAAATTCATCAAGGGATAATAACATTGTGAAAGTAACATGTATAATCAAATAAGGCATTATCAATGTGGTATGGTTTATAACTGAGCACACATTCAATTAAAATTACAAGGAAATATTGAATAGATAAGTACTAATCCATTTGGAATGTTAAATAACTAAAAATCATTCCATTAAATCATTAAACACAGAATGAAATATATATATATATATATAATTTCATTATTAATATATCATAAATAATAAAAAATTAATTCTTAATGAAGTATATTCTTAATTATTGGACATCATGTACTCCCATACATGATATATCTACTAATAATACAAATCAAAAGATAGATCAGACTATAGGTAGAATCCTTATTAATGCTACTATACAGATTCAACTCATTATAATACAAATTCATCAATGATATATATAATTATAATTGAAAACCATCCCTTTGGGTCCATATAATTCCTCATATATCAAATAATCATTTTATTTCATTAAATGCATTAATTGTAATAAAATATCTGTATTAAAGAATTAATAAATATTATCAATATATCCCTATTTAGTCAAAATACATTTAATATAAAACACAAAATATTAAAATGAAATATGTACTAATCAATAATAATATCAATGATAAATAATATCTATATTTATGGGAAATTTAATTTCCAATGGTCATAAAAAGTTAATAATACATGGGATGTTTAATGATTAAAAATATTATGGAATAATGGTAGTGTCAATACCCTAAGTTGAAAAAATATTAATAAACCATATTGAGGGAGAATAATAATGGAATTGACACAACATTTCCCTATTCGAGTTCAAGAGAAAAATAAATGGTTATTTCTTTTGATGAATATAAATACCATAAATATGTCATTTAAATTTTATGGCGTAAAATAATATTTTAATTTAAAAATATTCATAATATAAAATGTCAAAAAAATCCATTAAAAACATTCATTAAATCTTATAAAAGAATATTTAAATCATTGAGTGTACATGAAGGCTGTAACTTATGATAATGTTGTACATGTAAAAACAAGGATTACATTCTCTTTTTTAAAAGTAAAATGATAAAAAATATTAAATGAGATGAATATTAATTTATAAAAACATAAAAAATTGGTTTTATGGGTCATTAACAAATAATATGGAAATTTTTAATATAAATTTAATTTTTTTTAAACATGTTTTTAGAAAAAAAAATTGATCTTCAACCTAAGATATAAAAAATGTTATCCTCCATTTAAAAAATCTCTAAAATATTTTTTGAAAACAATTATTTAAAAACTATAAATGTTACATCAAAATATAATGAATGTATAGTGGATTGGATAAATAAATAATTTTATTATACAATGATAAAAAATTTTCCATCATGTGAAATTCAAGAAGAAATAATTACTATTATATTTATATTGTTAACTAAGTCCATGTAATCATCCTAATGATGAATTGAGATTTATTCGATGAATCATTTAAGTGTACAAAATTTGAATAAGTAAATAATTATTTTTTATAAAATAAGATTAACTAAATTAATTACACGCATATTATTAAAAAATCAAATCCAACATATAAGTAATATAACCCAATGAAAATAAATTGAGTTATGGAATTATTTACCACTTTTTACATTTTATGGAAAATCCCCCTGGTGAATTAAATAAAATTGAAACAAAAAATTCAGTGAATTATTATTTATTCATGTTATTAAATATAAATTGGGAATTATATATGACATATAATGAAAATAATGTACACACTAATGAAGTATACAACAATGAATGGAAATTGAGACGATGTCCCTAACCATGACATTGAATCGTCACATATGTTCATTATCATCAAAAATAAAAAACATCTATTAATTATTAACATTCATAATAAAAAATTTCATGTTTATTTTTATTTTTATTTTTATTTTTACCATGAAATTTTCAATTACACAATCATTTATTTTTATGTTTGGTGTTTCAAAGATATTTTACTTATGTGTCTAAAATAACCTTAGTGGGTTTATTATTGGTCAAGTATGTCATTATTTCATCAAATAAAAAATTATATTTGTGTAATAATATTAACAATATAAAATAAATTATAATTTTATGACCAATCATGAATTATGGTTATCAGAAATGAAGTCTATTGCGATCTAGGATGTAGTAGGTCACACATGCACATGAGCAACATTTCCTTTTTCAGTGATCATTATGAAAATGAGTTATGTAATAATTTTTGTTTAATGAATTTCCATAGTATCATATATAAAATATTATTTCTTGAAAAATACTTATATATATTACCCATGTGATGTAATGATGAAAATACAATAACATCCCGACAAAATGTCATAATCCACATGTACAAGAATGACATTATCATCATTTATAGAGTGTACATGAATGAAATAAAATGATATATTATCTATTTAAAATGATAAAAATTATATTAATATCAATATAATTTAATTTATATATCAAATAATAATTAAATATATCATTATTAACTTTAATGTAATTTGTTAGTGTGAAACGAATCAAATCACTATGTGAGGCGGTAGTTCACCTATTGTATCCCAAAGTAAAAGGAATGTAAAAGCATTATATTATATATAATTAATCCAAATGTATAATTAATTTAATAATATATATATATATATATACTTTTAATACATTAACAAACTAAACCATGAGAACTGTTCTTGGAAAACATATCACATCGGTTCGTGATGTAGTAATTTTTCGTACACCCAAGTGATGTTATCCTTACCCATTTGAGAGAATAGGGGATGGAATATGTCATTAACATAACATAATATAATGTAATTAAATGATTTATTTTCGGGTTATTATATAGGATTAATTTTCAATATTTCAAGGATGTAAAATAAGATATAAAAAATGCATAACTAGAAATTTTACCTCCTTTTAGACCACCACATTAGGGTAATATATAAAAAAATTTATAGACATCATTTTTTGACCAAAATAAGCCTAATAGGATTATTTGTGTAAATTTGTGTAACATTTGTCGAACCAAATAGGGCTTTGGTTATATATATGATAGGATAAGGGGTTTCCTTTTACATGTGAGGTGAATAGAATACTTGTAATTTTTTAAGAGGGAAACCTATAAAAAAAATTTCACATAACATATGGGTCAAAAATGTTTTATTCTAGAGCCTTATAAATCATAATATCTAAATAAAGAAATAAAATATATTTTATGGAATTTTAGTTCATTTTAAGCCATATATTTTAATTTTAACTGCCTCCCCCTCTGGTGAAAGTATTTTAACCTTCAATGTGTTAATAAATATTTTTTATTTACAGTATAGAATATGGTAAAAATACATGTTTTAATTATTACAAATTATATTTTATTAATGGTTAAAAATATTTAATCATTGAAATTAACTTCAATTAATCAATTTTGAAGAATTAAATTTCAAATTTAAACTCCACGACATGACGAAAGATAGGGTTTCCAAATAGAAAATTATTGTATTTATATAATTTTTTAATATAAAAAATCAATAAGGAATTTCTACCATTTACATAATGAGATAAATATTAATATTCTTGAACTAATTTTATTTTAAAAACAATTTAAAATATTATTCAACATTACTATATTTTAAAATGAAAATAATGCATAAATAAATATTAGTACTTTTAAATATTTATAAAAAATAAATCATTTTTGAAAAATACAAATAATTCACCATTAGATAATTATGAAATTATTATTTAAAAAATGAATTATGTATTACCCAATATTTTCTCTTAATTTTTTTAAAAAAAATTATTTTTTTTGCAAAATGTGTGAGTAAACTATCTTTTAGAAAAAATATAGTTTCTCAAATATATAGTTATTTTTCATTAAATTATTTATTATATTTTTTGTAATAAATATATAAAAATTGTATATGTTTTTGATGTTAAATGAATATAATTTTGAAAACATTTTTAGTATTTATACTACCTACCATTTTAATGGCTAGGATAAAATGTGACACTATATTATGGATCATTTAGAATCTAGGTTTCATGTTTCACAAGCGGTTGAGGAGATTATATTTAAATAAATATAATTCATAGGTTGTTTAAGCTCATTGTTTCATGTTTCATATGAAATAAAATAAAATATTATTCTTTTATATTTTTTAGGGGTTTAGCATTATCCAAAAATTAATTAAATTGAATCTTAACAATTTGATCTTTCCCCATAAATTAATGTTTTACAAATATTAATATATTGGATGAGTAATCCACTTTGTTTGATGATTAATAAAATATCCACCTGATAAAATTCAATGAGAAAAGTAAAAATCATCTAGAAAAACAAATAAATATTTTTTTAAATTATAGAAAATTGGTTCCAATTGATGATATTTTAATGGATTAATGGTGTAAATAAATATAGAGAATAATATTAGAAATTTATCACAAGTAAGTAAATGATAAATGGAATATTATGGACATAACTTACATAATTTTAATGGATTTGAAAATCCTTTTAATAATTATAAATGAAAATATTTATTCCAATATCATTTCCCAGAAGTTGACGAATTATTTTAATACCAATGGTTATAAAAGAATATACCAAATTAATATACGTATATTTCATAAGTTCAATTTCACCATATGGTTATTATTTTATAAATTTTAAATTATTCAATTACTCCATGAAATGAATGTAAAAAATGATTTTTATTCACGGGGATATTAAATTTACTCTCAATGGATAATAAAATCTATAAACGATTGAAATGTATTTCTGTACTTTTTTTGACTATTTTACAAATCCAATATGGTTAGCACATAATATCCTATATAATAATTTAATTTCTCAGTATACATAAATTCTATTGGTTCATCGTTTATGTTTATTTATAAAATAAGTGATAAAAAATAATCAAATAATAACTTGAACATCAAATATGATAGTGGTATGTGGTAAAAAATGTAGTGGACTTATTTCTCAAATAACATTTCATATACTAAAAAAATGGTTTATATTGCCATAAATGGCTTAATAAATATTGTAAATCTTTTTATATTCGTACAAAAAAATATAATTTGTGATTAAGAGTAAAAATATATGAAAATTATTAAACTCATAATCCCCTGATATAATCCATAACTCTTATGTTAATTAAGATATATATAATTCTAAAATTAAACAAAAATCTCATATGTTTTATGAATCTTATATCCCAATTGTCATTAGTAAAAATTCTTCTACAATTTATTTCTTCATTCAAAATAGATAAATACAAAAAACATTTTATCTCATTATAAATACTTCCTTAACTAATGGTTTATGATTTAGAATTTGGAATTCACTTGAATAATTTACATGTTTTCCAAAATTATGAAAATGTAAAATAAATGGATCCCTATGATGATAATATTTTCCTTCAAACATAATCATAATTTTCCTTTGAAGTTTATTACATTATTCCCTACATTTCCACACATAAAAAATTTTACAATTATATTGAGACATATTACATGGTATCTCAATAAACATTTATCAAACAATAAAAAATAATTCTTATTTACTCCATGGTCTCCTCTACATGAGATATTTGAAATATCCATCCTTCTCTTTTTCATTGAGTCAATGATTTGGATTATGTATCGGTTGTTACTCATATTCTATGAAAACCGATTAGTCATAATAATGATTTATTTAACTCATGTCATCATCCCATTTTCTTTTTCATAATCTCCATATTTTCATTAATGTTCAATATTATCATGATTATTTTATTCTCCAACCATTTTCAAAAAACATGAAGCATAGTGTGTTACAAAAAATGTAGTAGGAAAACCATATAATGATATAATGGATGAAATAATTATTACACTACATTTTCAATGAAAGACACCTTAAGTCTAACCAATGAAATTTATATCATTATATATTTAAATCCATCATAAAGGGTGGTATATGAAATTTTAATTACCCTCTTCTTATCCCTCGAGAGTGTCAAATCGTATGTAATGTATATCCCATTGTCATGTCCTAGTTTAAATTATGTCAATAATATTGTACCCAATTTAATTTTATTACTAATAAGTACCTATTTTCTAGGACCACTTCCACATTTATTATCCACATAGTGATGTGTGGATAGAATTAACAAGATAATATCTTCACTACCAATGAATTACATTATTATTTTATGATTATCCTCAATGTCAATAATATGTTTATATTACCTAATATAAGTTTTCATATATCTTAATCCCATGGTATGTAATGTCCGGGAATTTCTGTATAGTTTTTTTTTATTATATAGAATTATGTCCAGACCACAAAATCTGACGGTTCACGATTCCGAGGCCCGAAGTTCCCAAAATGAACTGTTGATGTTTAGTTAATATTTAATTATCAAACATAAGAAGTTTTATGAAATCTGAGGTCATTGTTGCACTCAGGATGGCGGGTTTACCCTAGGTGCAAATAATGTTTAGTCGGCGCAAGCCTACAATGTGAACACTCTAAAATGGCATAACCGTAAAAAAATAATTAAATAATATTATTTTTTTTTCAAATGCATATAACTCATGAATGGTAACTCAGAATAAATATATGACGCCACCATTGAACTCGTGAGGGTATGATTTATTTAAGAAGATACTATCTTTTTTCGGCACGGGCCACCAGAGAATGTTAGTTTTTGGCCGTATATAAAATAATTTATGACACTTATTTTATTGTAAAATAAATAACTACTAAAGGGTAACTCAGATTGGAAATCTAAGAGTACCATTCTGTTTTTTGGGGTGTGTTTCACTTATAAAAAGCCTAACCTCAATCGGCACGGGTCGAGGGTGACTGTTAATAATTTTATGAACTTTTTTTCGAGTACGTTCAGTAAACACACAAGTCGCTTTTTCTAACTTTTGAACCAGTGGTCAGATTAAAAATCCGAGGGCACTGTTGAATTGATAGTTCCATGATTCTCTTAAGGGAGGCTTTATATTGACTGCAGTAGGTCTGGTGAAAAATATTATTTTCTGGACTTTTTAAATATTAATAAAATAACATGTTTTTATTTTTATTTTTTCTTTCCTCCAATTGATGAACGATGCTGGTGGGACCGGCGATGTGTCAAGACAATAAGTTGATTGACTCTTATTTTCATGTAACTTAATCATTGGTAAATTATTAAGGTTCTTAATTAATGGTCCTCCATTAATTCCACGAACATTGCACACACTCCCCTTCTCCTATTTATATAGAGCTTGGGGAGTGGTGTCGGCACTGTTTCTCCATGAAATGTAGTGCTGGAAAAGTGAAGTGACGTCACACCCTTGGAGGATAGATATGGTACCAATGGGAGGTGATGAGCGACACAGAAACCCCGAACCGGAGATCTACGATCGAGCAGCATCGTTGGAGGCTAGTTGTGGGGGATGTTGAACACCAACCCACATCCACAAACATTCTCTCACAATCGTTCCAGAGGTAGGGGTTTTATATATACGTTGGAAATTTTTTTATTGATTCTTCATATCTTAAATTAACGACAATGATGGACAAACATAAATTTCCATAGTCCCATAAAAAAATCATTCACATTTTTTTAATTTTCAACACATTGTTCAATGCCAAATGTTTATTAACGCTGGAAACACTGAGTATTGCTGAGCGTGATATGTGGACGTGGATCCCTTAACACAAGGATCAAAAATATGAGATCATTTAATTTTTCGGGCATGGAATGAAAAAACAATTTCATGCGGAAGAATTTAGTGGCCGACACCCAGTCGGCCGCGAGGAAGGTGGGGCGGGGCGCGTCTTCGCCACAGGATGAGCAAGAGGCCACGACCCATCAGTCGCGACAGAGTAGGGTGGCAGCTGAAATCTATCTGGCCGCATGAAAATGCGGCGGTATGCGTTCTCTTCGCTGGTGGAGCAGGAGGGTGAGGACTCTTGGCTGCGGTGTCTGCTGAATGCGACGACATACGACTGGTCATGGTGGAGCAGTGGCGTGTTACCGTGCCGCTGGTAGGAAGAACGGTCGGCATTCCGGCCGGACGTGACACGCCAAGCGGGACCCCTCCTTAGAGTCTGGCATTCCAACAGCCAAACGGTCCATACACCATTTCAGAAGTCCAGGGGGTGCCTCCACCCAGGGGTCAGTCCTAGAAGACACCGCCGCGACGGACCACCTACCGCAATGCACCACAACGCAGCGGGCCACGCCCACTAGGCCACACCGTAGTGGACTGCACCGCAGCGGGCCGCGCCACACTGGGTCGCGCCAGCAGGCTGGGCTGGGCTCCCTATACGTATTTTGGGATGAAACACGGCCCTGTAGGGTGGCCCCGCCAAGGCCAAGGCCATCGGGGCCATGTATATCTGACCAGGTCGAACTGGACCCAAGCCCATCCAGACCCATTTTCGAATTTGTGGCCATATATTGAGAATCAGGCATTCGTTTGACGAATCGCCTATGGCACCAGAATCCTTTGATTGAGACAGACCTTTTGTATACTCCTCTTTCATTTGGATAAAATTGGAGTACCAATGGGTTGTATTGAACCCCAAATCCATCCGGGCCCTTGGAGCGGAAACGAAAAAAACATACAGACCAGGCGTCCAATTGAGACATTGTCTCTTACGTTGGGTCCCTTATGACGTGAAGGACCATGGTTATTTTTAATTCGTGGTTCTTCGAGGTGGTTGAGTTATGACCAATGGCATGGGGAGCAGTTATCCCATGAATGATATGTACGGAACCCTGAAACTAGCTGAGACTTGACAACTACAGAACATTTCGACTTTGAGTGACTCGACAGACCAAGTTGGGATTGCATCTGTGTGATACGGCGAACCCATGGAGTGGAGATCCTATATGTGATGCGGCAGACCCACGATACTCGACAGGGGGATTACCTCAATAGGCCACGAGGGGGAGTGCCTCTGTGTGACATAGCATACCCATGGTGGGGAGGGTCTCTATGTGACACATAATACCCACGATATTCGATATGAGGAGTACCTTATAAGTCCATGGTTAGTGGGAAGCACCTATGTGTAATGCAGAAGGCCCTCCGTAATCATTAGAGGATGAGTTCTCTAGTAGATAAGGTCTTCGACGTTGTAACTGGGAATGTTACTTGTTCATAGGCTTAGAAAATCTAATGTTTATTATAATTATTCATAAAGATATTGTGTGGGTCAGTGCTTAGTGATCCTGTATGGGTTAGCACATACCGATCATGTGTGGGTTAGATCATGTGTGGGTCAGCGCTCATCGATCCTATATGGGTCGGCACATACCGATCCTGTGAGGGCCAGATCCTGTGTGGGTCATTGTGTGGGTCAATAACTATCGATCATGTGTAGGTCAGACTCCGTATAATCAGAAACAATTCCTCTTGATATAATAAGATGATCTGCCTTTGTGAATAATCATCTGTACTTTTATACTTCACTGAAGACCTGGTTTGACCTGAGACTCTATTTGAACTAAGACATTTACCTTCATGGTACTATTTTCATGGTGATATCTATGTGGTACTTTTACCTTCATGGTGTAACCTTCATGGTGTTACTTGTGTGATACTTTTACCTTCACAGTGTTGTAGTTTTGGTATTCTTCCCTCATGTATGAGATGTTTATATCATGATAACTTAGGTGTATGTTTTTTGAATATACCTAAGTAGAGTTGATGTCTTTATTTGTGGTTTTCTTTTCTAGATAATTAGAATACTTACGGGGTAAACACATTCTATTTAATCAATAAACTAGAAAATATTGAAATTTTACATTTGATAATAACAATATATCATTTAAATAATAATGTAATTTTAAAATAGTTAATGAATTCATATAACCAAATGAAAATAAATTGTGTTATGCTATTATTTTCCATTTTTTTACTATTATGTGAAATAACAACAGATGAGATAATTAAAATTGAATCCTCAAATAAAATGAATTATTAATAAGTCATGATATTACAAGTAAATATGGTTGTATGTAGACATTATGGTTTAACTTTTTTAAACAACATTAAATAATCCTCAACGATGGGAAACTTGGTCAAAGTCCCTTACCTTGTGTCTGACTTGTCTTATATGATATTTATATTAAATAATAATAAAATAATGTTTATTATATACAATCTCAAGAACCATTTTCAATTTTTATTGGTTTTATTTCAATTCTTACCAGGTTATATAAATGTATGTTAATAGTTAATTTTTTTCGGGAGTTTCAATGATATTTTACGTTGGTTTCAAAATTTACTTTGTTAGGTTTACTATTAGTATATGATTTCATTATTTCAATATATACAAACTAATAATCATGAAAAACATTTAAAAATAACATAAATGTTTTATACCATTAATGAATGATGGTTTTGAGAAATGAAGTATGTCATGAACTTGGAGATGGTAGGGCATATGTATGAATATGTAACATTTACTTTTTTTAAGTATCATTATAGAAATGATGTAATTAATATTATATCCATCCATAAATGTAATAATACCATAAATATAATATTATTTCATTGAATATATATATATATCATCCATGTGGTGTGGTTATAAAAATAGAGTCAAAACACTTCGTTACGATGGTAGTCAAGATGTACAAGAACGACATTATCATTATCCAGTAAGAGTAAATGTATGATATAAATGGATATATTTTATTTTAAAAATGATAAATATGTCATCAATATAACAATTATTTAATTTATATAGCTTATTATTAAATTTATCCTTATTACTATCCATGTATAGGATTTGGTAAAATCAAATCACATCACTTCGTGAGGTTGTTTTTCATCATACACACGAGGTACATTATTGTATCGCCTTTAGAAATAAATTTTAAAAAATAATATATCATACAATGAGGAAATAATTTTAATTAGTTCATAAATATAATATATATAATTTTATTCTATATTAATAATCATTCATAAGATGTATTGATGGAAAATGTCACATCAATTCATGAGGCAGTAGTCTACCACACACATTAATGATGTTACCGTCTCCCATTTGAAGGAATGAGAGATGGGTATGGGTTATCTATAAAAATATTACATATTCTAATATTAATTATAGATTTTTATATTAAAAAATTATAACGTAAAAATATATTAATGTAGTGGAAGAGTAAATAATATAAAAAATCTTATTTAGGAATTTTTCCTCTTCTCATACCACCTCGTTAGGATTGTCACAAAAGTATTCCAAAAATTTCATTATAACCTAAAAATGGATTTTATAATGAATTGGTGGATTTTGGAAACCTATTTGGGAATTTATAGTATGAAAAAAAGTGTTTTAATGTATGAATAAGAGAGTATAGTTGGTGGCATTTTATAAGTAAGGTGAGTTGAAGACTCATAATATTTTAAAATAAAATGGTGTACCGAAATATTACATAGAAATACGGTTAAAAATAAAATAAAATTGATATATATACTTGATATGGTATAAATATGGTCTTAAAATATATTTTATACACGTTTTTAGGATTTTAAAGCATTTTTTTATTTTAAACACATGTTAAACCCATTTTTTTCCTTAAATAAGCTAATTAATTTTTTACTACATTGACAATTAATTATGGAAAATGATTTAACTTATTAAATAATATAGATTATTATGATTCCAAATATGAATCCATTTTACCGAATAAAATTCATAGAAGTGGAAGAATGTAGTTTTAAATTACACTTATTTACACAAAAATAATGTGGGTTTCCAAGGATAATGTTATCGTC
Organism: Viscum album; assembly: GCA_963277665.1. NCBI lineage: Eukaryota > Viridiplantae > Streptophyta > Magnoliopsida > Santalales > Viscaceae > Viscum > Viscum album. The sequence goes on from OY728161.1 coordinate 852,391,472, forward strand.
TTTATAAACACTTTTAATATAAAAATTAAATATTTAAATTATTAAAATGAAGTGAATTTATATATTATAATATTTTGTAAATATTTTGACATAAAAATAATTACAATGTAATCTATTATTATAAATTATATTAAAAAAATGAAATTTCAATAAGGATTAGTTTTTCACTATTCATTAAAAAATGAAGCTTTTCTAAAAATTCTAATAAATTAACACCAAGAAAATTTTGATACAATAATTTTAAAAGGAATTGAATATTTTAAATATATTTTCTATGAGTGGTGAAATTTAATTTTTAATTATGTGTCCAATGCCCAACTACACATCTATTTTTCAAAAATACAGGTTTTCAGAAAACAAATCATTTTCATTTAAATGAATATTATTTTAATTAAATATTATAGATAGAAAATATGTTTATTTAATCCTGAATAATCCATTTAAATAAAAAAATTTACATATTAATATTTTTACCAACCAATTTAATGGTTATGTTATAAATATATAAAATATTATTATTCATATAGAATTGAGGTTGCACGTTCCACAAGATATCAACGAGATTATATTTAAAGAAATATATTTTGTGAATTTATTTATGATCGTTGTTCTGTGTCTCATATACTATATGACAAAATTATATCCTATTTAGATTTAGGGCTGCTACAAAAACCATAATATCTACACTCGTCTTTAAGGAAATAAAATTTCTTAACTAACCCTCTATACTTTAAAATGAATATTTGGTATCGTTGAATCTGATTAACTAAAAAACTACCATGTATCCCTATGAAACTTTATTTCCTCTTCTACAATAATATTTAGCTTCTATAACATGTTTTATTTTAATTATTCGGTGTTTTTACACTTTTGTGGATCCCTTTTTTATTCTATTACTTCAGTATCCTCCTCTTATCATTGAGGCATGTTGGACAAATCCTATGTGAGGATTTTCCACCAAAAAAATTATTTTCTTTCTTTTAGGGTGCGATGATAAATTATAAAATCTTACATGTTTCTTATTTCATATTTTTGATCATCAGTTCATGATTTGGTGTAATTTATCCCTACTCCATCTATTCCCTAGAATACCTTCCAATGCATAATATTTATAAATATGTTTGCGTTCAAATTATGAATTTTTTTGAAATTGTGTGCCTTTTTAATTAGACTATAATTTTTTATGTACATTTTTATTTAATAAAAAAATGTCATTTATATATTTTAATTATTATAATAAGAAATATAGTAATTTTTTTTGATAATATGTTAGATTAAATTTATAAATGGTATTTTCAAATTTTATTAGAAATAGAAATTTTTTATTATAAATTTAAATGAATTATTATGAATTTTTTATGTTAATGATGTGTTGTTCAATTGGGATCATTTTACTCATGACTGATAATGGTTTTATTTGATTTGATCTTACTATCAATTGAAATGTGATTTACGTTTATGATTTTTTCTATGTTATCCTATGATATTTTTTATGTATGTATAATGTCAATGTTATATTAATATTTTAGTTTAATTACTCACAATATAAAATGTGGTTTTAAAAGTATGTTTGATATATATAAATAGTTTTAAATGAGATATAAAATGATTTATAATTTATATTTTTGGTCCGATTCGACTCTATAAAATGGGGTATTGTGAGAAATGTTTGTATTAACATACTTCATAAATAATGGTTTCAAAAGGATATTCTAGTTTTAAAAAATAAATTCCTAGTTGGAAATTTAAATAATGATTTTTATAAAACTATCTACATCATAAATGGAAGGAAAATATTATCTTTTTTATGCGTGATTACTTATTTTTATGATTTTTTATAGATATGTTTAATAAGATGTGGATTTTCATTAGGTTGGTGTTTAGAGATGGGATTAGGATATATTGTTGTATGTGTTATATTATTATTTATGTACTATAAGTATTACCATACCTTATATGCATATATTTATTATGAATATTTCAAAAATAGTGAGATAAAGAGAGATGGTAGTTATACTTATCTTGATAAGATATTTTATATCCACTAGAATCAAAGAAATTTTGAAAAATGGACTTCCCCCAATGAGACCATTTTATGGTATGTGGGTTGTTAATTGACCATGAATTCACTGATAATCATCACAATGTTAAGTAACTAGTATGTTTTGGAGTTCCTCCCAAGATATTTTGTATTTATCCATAATAATATAGAATTTAATGAGTGTATTTTATTTTATTCCTTTTACTGATTTTTAATTCCATCCAGAATGATATTAGTCCAAAATATTATGTTCTTATTTGAATAAAATTGGGCTATGGTTTCTTTATAAACCTATTCACACTATAATTTTCATTTATATTATTTATTTATTTTTGGATTTGGCATTTAATTTAACCTTTAATACAAATGTTGTAGACCATTTTTTAAATTTATTTATGTAGTAAAAAATAATATGATATATTTTTGAGTTCCTCTATTATTATTTTTACAAAAATTAAATGAAAAGGTTAATTAAATATATGTTTTTAATAACATATTATTTAATGAACTGTTTTATATTTAAGAAGTTTTTTTCGAGTTTTAGAATGGATTTCGGAAATTATGTGCCATTAATTTCAATAAATTTTTTACATCTTTCTCAACATTTATGATATATGATCAATGTTTATGTTATGTTTTGTTAAGTAAAACTAGTGGAAACATTATTATAATACTACCATGATTCCATTTCTCAAATTCTATGTACACCACTATATGGTTATATCGCAAGTGGCCTATGTAAGAATAGGTTATATTATTGGAAGATCTTCGCAATAAATGTCTTCATTTAAATTACATTAGATAGTGAATTTATTTGGATATTTGATTCATACCAAGTGATTATATAGAGATCATGATAGGTTTTTTTAGTTTTAATTTAGTAATATTTGTTCTAACTAACATAACCTTAGTCATATGCAAGTTTAATTTTATATTTATATTTCTATCTTAATAGATGGTTAGTTATTTTGGTAATTTTTTATTTCCGTATGACTTATATATTATTATTTATTTCATTTTAAAGTTAATTCCAATATATAGACACTAGATGATTTAGTTTTGGTAGAATTCTGATATATTTTTAGGTATATTTTTTTGTTATAATAATTCCCATTTTTTGTTCTATAATGAATTTTCAAAAAATCACATTTCTTAGGCATACTATGAATATTTTTAAAAGATTGAGATAAAACCCAAAATGAATTTCCTTATCATTAATGGATTATTATATCTTTTATATTTATAGAATTTATTATTTTTATTTTTATTAATATGGGGATTTATATTACTTTGGTGTGTGGGGGTCGAATATGAAAATGTTATTATTTATACCGACTTTTGATTTATATATGACATGTTCTACCCTATCCACTTTCACAATATTCATGGGAATCCTTGTAATATTATTTAATAATTATGATATTTATTTTATATTTTTTTTGATGAGATATATATCTATCTTCTCTCATCAGACAACATTGACTAGAGGAGATCCCTTGAAGAGGCTAGTTGAGAGAAATTATACAGGTTATTAACTAGAAATGCATCAATAGTCCAAAATATAGATCCACCCAAGTACTTATAGTTTTACATCAAAATATATTAATGAGTTTACCATAACTATATATATTTTACCAAGTATTTTCTATTATATTTTTAATCTGGTTTAATTTAATTAAGTATAATTTTACTCCTCTATATTTTTTTTTGTTCTCCATAATTGTGATATGATTATGTTATACTCTTATTCTTGATCCATTATTCATTATTATCCTTACTTTTTATGGTTATGGTATCTGATTTTCTATATAGTTCAAATTATGTGAATGATTTTTATGTGACTATGTATTTAATGATTTTTAAAATGAATTTTAATCCCTCACAAGTATATTAAATGAATATAGTATTGAAAATGGGATTTAAAATGTATATTTTTTAAATGGGGATGAATAATTAAAGTTTGAGTATCTCTAAAAGATTGTTTGTGCTTTTAGAAAGGGATTTATGAAAGTATGTGACAATGATTTACGATTATTCATAAAATAATTGGTTCAGAATGACTATTTAATAATAGATATTATGATCAAATTTATAAACTATAAATCTTAAACAATTTGGTTAAATCCTTCTTGGAATCTTATTCATGAACCCTACAAACTCTAAAAAGTTAATATAGAATGATTATCTTTTATTGGTTTATATTCAGTTATAAACTAATATAAAAACATAGTCTTAACATAGATATGGATTACATCACTTTTTTAGAATACATAAAACATTATACAAACATACTCATAATTACCATAGAAATATCGTTGATTTGGGGACATAGAAACATAAAAAACTAGTATAAAATTAAGCTATATTATCTCCCAAAAGAGTATTATTGACTAGAACCCTTTATTGACACATAAAAATAATATATATCTTCATACCCTAGGAAACAAAACACAAACAGGGGTGACCACATATTTGTTGAAGGGTATTCAAGGGATAAATGTAAGAATAATAATGAGCATACAACTATGAGAAAATTATCATTAAAACATAAGATCACACCATAGATATCAATGATCATAATCATGAAGCATGGCATAAATCAAAGACATTAAAAAATAAATAATTAAAAAAATCCATGAAAGTATTAAATTTGAAACAAAACAGTGGATTGTGGAAAACACATAATAATATAATATGATTTCTATAGTATTCAAGGAATAACTACCAAGGCCAACATGATGGAAAAATTCCATTACTGAACTAGGATCACTCCCGCTTCAAGCCCTGTATTACCAAATATAGTTCACTCATCAATCCATCCCTTTATTACTTATCTGAGTTCATTTCTAGATTAGTATTACTATTAAAAATTCACTCCTCATTCTATCCTCATAATATTGAACCAAATTCATTTTTTCAATCCATGTAAATTTAATGATATGTAAATTATTACCTAATTTATTGTAGAAAATTATAGGTCCCTCGCATATCATAATGAAATAATATATACATGTTCCAAAAACTCATAATTAATCATATCATAACCAAAGAAATTAAATATGTATCACTATAATATAATCATATCTGAAAATTTTAAAAACATACATGATTGATAATAAGTTCATCAAAAACATGAAACCTTAATGAAGAGATATTAATAAAAATATAACATATGGAAAGAAGTGGGTTTTATAATCATCATGTTATCAAGACATAAACCAATTAGAAAAATTATATGAATGGAAACTTTGGATCATTTCGCATAATGAAATGACTAACACCAATGGGTGTCATATTAGATGGAAAATAGTTTTCAAATATCTTTTAGAAACACTTCATTAGGAAATTATCATGTATCCTTTTAAAAATTCATCATAAAATTTTAAAACTATTTAAAATAATTTTCCTTGAAAACTAATTTCAGTAACACATTAATACATTTTGAAAATGAATTACAACACATTTATTTGAAAATATATTTTCAATTAATTTTTTATAAAAAATATTTTTTTAAATCTGAAAGGAAACATCAATGAAATTTCAATTGGAAAATCATTAAATGTCATATGAGGTAAATAGAATATTGCTTTTACATGGTAAAAGGATAAAAAATTAATTTCTTTCAATGAAACTCGAATAAACCAATGAGAAAATTTTTAAATGACAAAAGGGTAAACATTTACTTTAATGATCATGAGAGTTTATTAAAATAGTCTTGAATAAATTTTTGGAAATAATGGTTTTTTAATAACATATATTTCAGACCGAAGTTAGAGGTAAGGTAATATTTTCATAAATACATTTTATTAATTATATTGTGTTAAAAATAGTAGAAAAAGGTACTAATACACGAAAACAACATCAAAATCTAAATGAGATGAATATTAATGAGTTTTCTTGAAATATTTATCATAGTATTTAATTTATTATAACATGATCATAATCAATCTCAATAAATGTTGTGATTAATTTAATAAACTCTTACCACATGAAAACATTGAATCATAATCCCAATGTAAGAGAATTAATTTACATGGATTTTAATATATAATTAATAAAAGGAGATTTGTGATATAAAATTTCAAAGTTTATTTATACAACTCATATAAAAAAAGATGTATATAATATGGCTTGTGTCTCAAAGAATGAAAATTGAGGAAAAATTAATCTACAAATTTTGTAACTATTGAAAATTAATCCCCATTGTATATCGATATTAAAATGGTATCAAATATACTATTATATTAATAACAAAAAAAAATATTCCTGGGAATTATATACACCATAAAAAAGTGAGTGGTTAATAATGCATGTGTCTTGTTGAAATAGTTAGTGATATGAAATTCCCTTTCCTTGAGTAAAACTTGTCTCATGTGTCATTATATTCTTGAATAATAAACATATTTTAATTTATTTATTAATTTATAAATATTGATAATTAGTATTACTTTTACTTCAATTATTACAATGTTTTATACAACTACTTAAACATTTTAGTTTAGGTTTAGTGTTTTAACCAAATTCAATTCATATCATAAAATTGATATGGGTTCTCGACAATGGTAATACATTTCATTATATAAAAATATCCGTAAAAATAATCATCAAATAAGTATGATATTTATACATTTATTATACTCCGAAAACCAATCATTAAATATGTTTTTGAAAAATGATTCAACATTGCAATCGTGGAGATGGTGGGTCATACGAATGCTTGAGTAATGTTCTATTACATAATGATTGTTAATGAAAGAAGTTAAGTAACAACAACCTTTAAAAATGATAATTATCTCATAAATACCATATTTTTTACGACATAAAATTTTATATTTAATTCTTGTTTTGTAAAAGTAATGACATTATTTTGATGAGGTTTTATTTCATACATCCACAGATGATGTTATAACTTTTTAGGTATGTGAAAGGGTAATAACGAAAATGGAATATAATATATTTCAAAAAGTTAATATTTTCATGAATATAATTTTTATATTTTTTATTTCACATATTATTAATTAAAATCTTTTATTATAAATACCATGTATCCTTTTAATGAATTAAAATGCTTTAATGGGGTTTTATTCCACACTTCCTCAAACGAAACTACCATATTTATAAAAATGGATCATATAAATATTTGTCTGCTGAAAGGATTATTGACAATAAATTACCTAATAAATATAATTTAAATAATATATAAACTCAGTGTCCATCAGAATTCCCACCACGAGATGCGGTAAAGGAAGAATATACAATCGTTGTTTTATGAGACGATATTTCATCGTGCACATAAATATTATGTTCGATACCCAGTTGATTGAGTTGTGTGTAAATATTAGGTATAGAAATATCATAAACATTATCTAAATTTAAGATATTTTTTGTGTTTAATAATTGAAAATTTTAATTGAGGTGGGGGGAAAGAAAATAATAGAAGGGAGCTTGAGAGAGGGTGAGACAATATAATCTGGTTAATCATTTTGGTTTTCACCAAAGGGAATCCTTTGAAACATTTCTAACCAAAGGGTAGATTCAACAAGAAAGGGAGAAAATTTTGGAAGATATTACATATTATATTCTCAAATAATAATTGGTTCTAGTGGAGTATATAAGTGGAGGATAGGATTCCATTTTATATTGATGGACGTGTGACACTCCTTTAAATCATTCGAAAACGAATTCCACCCACATTTTTCCTATAGATTGTGGCTCCCATTAAGGACCAATGTTGATAAAAGGGAGTATATAGTAGATATATTTACATGAAAAGTATTTTGAACATGTATATATGTTTTAAAAAGTCGTAATATTACTTTATTATCATTAGTTATGCTCAATTTTACCTTAATTGATGTAATTAATTTTTATAATTTTGACTAATATATTTGTTCAAAAACTATGATAACCATATTAGACATTATAGATAATGATAATTTAAAATATTCAATATATTTTTCCAATTTACAATCACATAACTGGTAGATATATCTTTACAATAAATTCTCTTGAATAGAAGGCACTGCTGGTTTTAATGTAATAATTATCAATATTGTGTTATGTTTTCATTTTCATATTCTAGGTGAAATTGATCTCAATAAAAAAAATTATTTTAATTTACAAGAATATTATATAATTAAAAACGTAATCCCTTTTTAATTTTAATTTACCATACAAATAAATTAGATGAAAATAGAGTTTTTAAATAAAATTCTTATTTTTTTACCATTCATTAATAATTGAAACTTCACTGAAAAATACAAAAAATTTATCTTAAACTAATTAATATTTTTTCATTTAAATGATGAAAATTATTATGACCTAATATATCAATAAAATTCGAAAAAATTATATATCTATTGGGTTCTCTATTAAAAAGCGTTAAAAATCTTTAATAAGAATATTGCATTTTAAGAATGAAATTGGATTTATTATTATCTTATGTGTATCAAATCTATTGGAATAAATTATAAATTGTTTTATTGAATCTATAAAATATATAATAAATTAATACCACTCATTAATTTTAATTAATTTTACATATTAAGCTACAAAAGATTTTTAACCATAAAAATAATAACATTTTTCTTTATATTCAATCAGATTTAATATTCATTTATAATTAATTAGTATCCTATTAATTCATATTATAATTTTGTAGACCATATATTTTCATTAATTATTTATTAATATTCCTAAACACTAATTTAATGGAATGTTTATATCTTATTATATTAAATAATAAAATTTTAGTGATATACTATTGTTCTGTAAAACTTATCTTAGGTGTTATGAAATCCATCGAGTAATGTCATTGGTGCGTGTAATGAAATATAATATTTATGATCCATATAAATAATTTTATATTTAGGATGCATGTTTTTCAAGATTAACCTGGTATTCTGTAAAACACATTCCAAGTATATTTTTATAATATAATACATAATATTATCTATGATGCACATAAAGAAAGTATAAATAATGTTTAATTAATTCAGAAAATAATTATTTACAGAATCTTGGGGTGTTACATTATACCACCATTAATATTAACTTTTCCCTCAAAATTAATTTTGGGTATCAAATGTTTAATACACACATTTTTCATTCATAGAAACCATTATCACAAAAATGGACACTAAAACATCCCATAAAAAGGTAATGTTGGAACCATAATAGTCATCATAAAAATCAGTTTACACATAGATGAAAATCATATTGGAGTAAGTATTGTATTGTGAGAAAAATAATAAATATTTTTCTAGAGTTATTATGCTCATGAATCATAAAAAGTGAATGATCTATGAAATATTGAAACCATCAGAGTCAAAATTTATAACGATTTAAAATTCAATAGGTGAAAAAAAATTAAAGTATTAGGACTCCACATTTTCTATTGATCTTTATACTAATTTTTAGAAATTATTTTTTGACCAATAATAAAAGGAAATATTCTTTATTAATATCTATAAACAAAATTTCACTATTTAGTTATTCATTTATATATTTTTAATTTATCCATCACATCCAAAAATGAATTATAAAAAATAATCAATATTTATTAAGGTAATAAAATATACTTTTATTACAACCTAAGGAACATAAAATAATGACAAGTAAAACTATTTATATCTAAGCATTCTTAAAAATAAATATGCTTGATACGTTATTATGTAAACATAAAAATTTACTCTAACAGTTCATCATTATTATTTATTCAAAAATAATAATTACACATTATCACGAAATCATGTAGGATCATGGTAGGTGTAAAACCTTTATCATACTTTGTTTATGCGTTCAAGACCCATGGACTTTCCAATTTTGAGTTTAATTTACATGATATACATTATGTGCTTTTCTGAAACCATGAAAATATAATTTCCAATATAAATAAAATGGCCATCCTTGAGATAATTTTATTCACTAAATAGTCATTAAACTAAGGGTTTGAATACAAAATCAGTGCATAAATACATCCTTCAAAGTTTCTCATAAACATTTCATGAATGGTTTACAATACAACCCCTATCAATAGTGAAAATTGAATCCATTATAAACAAATTAATGAATTCATCTTAACATTGATTTACTCATGTAAAGAAAATCCTCTTTGGGTTGTCGTATTCCAAACATGTGAATAATCTCAACATATATTGTCTTGAAATAAATTAATAACATGAATTACCAAAAATTGAAATTAAAAACATTCATTATTCTTTATTCAAACTCAATTGTATATTTTACGTAAATCAAAAAAAATTGTAAACATTATCAATAATATCATAAACCACCTGTTAAAAATTCTTTAATTACTCACATGTCAATAAATAATGTACACTTTACATATATATACCTCACATTCCCTTATCTAAAAAAATTAACATAAGTTACATATTAATGGTTATCTTTCCTTTAAACGTGTGTTTTATATAGAAATATCTTTTCCATTATATCAATTTATTATTTTATCATAACCACTCAATGTGTTCCCATATATTAATATCAAGAAACATAAATTGAACAATCTTTATATATTTCACTAGTCATATAACATAATTCTTGAAGCCAAATTCATGAAAATTATTATTATCACACTTCATCCTAGTTCAATAAACAATGAAAAATCATTATATTACACTATACCTTTTTATTTACATATATCATATGCAGTCTCTCCATTATACACAATGTAACAATTACTCACACCACCATTATAATTCTCTCCAGGTGAATTACTCTTAGGAAATTGACTTTCATAATGACCATTTAGTACACAATTAAAACACATGTCCTTATATGAAAACAAAGGGAGGATTATATTCTCAACCATTTCATTAACATAATTATTAATTTTCATATTATATATACTTTATTTGTGTCCTTCATTAAAAAATAAAAACATCTTATTTTTCTTCTAAGACATTAACTTAATTGAATCCTTCCACATTCTTAACACATAGGAGTCATGATATTCTTTCCACTATGGTCTATATTGCCTAAACCCCCAGCTAACTCTTAATTTCTTTTAATTGCGGAATCCAATAGTTTGTTAATGTAAAAATTGTTAATCATGTTCCATGAAAACATATTAGGCATCATAACAACATCTTTTACTCTAGTGATGCTCCCAATTAACATCTCAATCAGTAAATAATCTATCACAATACACATTAAACTAGTTACTTCTAGTTTTATCCATTCACTAAAACCAAAACTATAGTGTGTTGATTTTTTATCATATCATAAAACCACATGATCATGATAAAGAAGTAATTATAGTACATTTAAATCATGATACCTTCCAGGAACTATGGAACCCTTGGTCCATCAATGTATATTCATAAAAAAAATTTAAATTCTGCAAGATGGTTCATAATGAGATTATTGAATTGCTAAAAAAATATCCACATGTAGTATCAAACATAATGTATATAAATTATAGTGGTCATGTAGTAGGTTTTTTCTGTTAGCCCTACACAAATTGTCTGAGTTTTTACCCCCACAGTATATCTATGTCAGATACACGTCAACATGTATTATCTAGATAGGGATCCTTTTCTAGTAAACCACCCACTCTATCCTTTGCCAAAATTATATGAAATTTTCTTAAATCATAACTTATCTTTATAAATCTCTTTATACACATTACTGGAAATATCCTCAAAAATATACCTAGGGTTCTCACTAATTATTTCTCATCCTACTTTCCAAATGGTTGAGAACAATATTTTGGATACCAAGTATTACAACCCAATCATGACATATATAGAAATTAAATCTCATTTTTGGAATACATAAATAATTATACAAATAGGCACCAAAAGACCATACTATTTGACTAACATTGGAAACATGGATTCAGAAACCTTGGTACATAAATGAGCTACATTATCTCCCACTATGTTCTTCATGACATGAACCCTTCTTTGACCTATAAAACATAAAAAATATATTCATAACCTAGGAAAGGATTCATAAAGTGGGTGAGCTATAATGATTGCTAATGTTATACAAAGGATAAATTAATGCTTAATCATGAGAATAAGGGTATGATAACATGATTAAGAAATTTAAAAATCATACCCTGCATTTCAAATATAATAAACATAAATCATGGAACTATGTTTTGTAGTACACAATGAAATAATGAACAAAATCCATGAATTCATATAAATCAGAATAAAATGTGGAATGATGGAAAACACACAAGTATATATTATTATTTTTATAGTCATAATGGAATTGATGCCAAAAATATTTTGAAGGTAAAAGTCTTGTACTAAAATAGTTTCAGAACTCATTCCATCATTGTACTATTGAACTAATTTCACCCCTCATTCCATATTTGTATCATTGAACCGAGTTCATTTCTCATTTCAAGAATGTATTATTGAACTATGTTCACTCATCATTGTATACATTTAATACCAAACCTAGGTCCATTATCATTACATCCATGTCAATCTAATGAGAGAGATATATATATTTACCCATCACATTTAATGGAGATATAAGTATCATCCATGTCATAACGAAATCATACATATATGATCCACAAAACCACCAATAATCATATCGTATCTGAAGAAATGAAATGTATATAAAAAATAATATAACAACATGTTGAAAAAATATTTGTTTCATAAAAAATTCATAAAAAATGACCCTTGAAATAAGATAGATTAATTGACATATAACACATGAAAAGAATGGGGTTTTGTAAACATCATGTCTTCATTGGATAATCCATTCATAGTATGAAAATGACTGGAACATTTATATCATTTCCAAGAAATGAATGAATAAAAAATGGTTTTCAAATTATATGGAAAATAATTATTCATGATCTTTTAAAAAAAATCATAGGGAAATTGAAAATTCAACGTTAAAAATAATTCTTAAAACATTAAACCTTTGAAAATAAATTTTCATTAAAAATAAATTGAAAAAAAATAATGGATTCCTAAATTTTTTTTGAAAAACATTTCATGGAAAATCCATTTTAAAAAATTATGAAAAAGTAACATTTTCAATATGAATGGGAAACATGAATGGTATGGCATTATTTAAATTAGTGTATGTTGTATGAGTTAAAAATATATTCCATTTTCATAGTAAATGGTATGGGAATAGAGTTGTTTGAAAAGTGAAAATAATATTCCATTAAACGTGTTGGTAAAAAAATAGTTAAATGTTACCTTTACTTATCATAGTATATTATTATAATATTCATGGAATCGATTTTTGGAATGAGTGGTTTTTTAATGAACATATATTTTTGACTAAAACGATATGTAATGATATATTTTTATAACATCATTCTTAATTTTCATAGGAACCAAATTGATAAAAATTGTATTAATACATAAGGACATCATGAATTACCATAGGAGGTTAAAATTAATTATTTCTTTTGAAATATGGATCAAATAATTAGTTAATGAAAACATGGTCATAAATATTCCCACTAAAATGTGAGATTTATTAATGAAATTTTTATCATATTTTAACATTAAATCATAATACACATGTATGAAAATTAAATTAAGATGAAAATAATAATTCATGAAAATATATATATTCATTATATAACCTTTCAAAGGAATTGTATACATCTCATATATAAATATAGGTGTATAACATGCCATCTGTCTGAAAGTAGGTAAATTGAGACAAAATTCATTTACTGATTAGGTATCATTCGAAACCTAAGACCAATGATATAAATATAAAATAAATTTATTTATAATAGAAATATATCACATTCATTAGAATTATATTCACCACACAGATGAATTGACTGATTAATAAGGCATGTATCTCTCGAAAATGGAGAGTAATATGAAATTTCATTACCTTGAATCTAACGTGTCTCTTGTGTGTATATATTCCTGAATAATAAATTTATTTTAATTAATTACTTGTGTTACAACCTTTTCCATGTCTATTGTTAATTTTAATTTAATTAATACCATATTTTTTAACACTACTTAAATAATTTAGTGTAAGTCGATTGTTTTGATAAAAATAGGTTCATAAGATTAAAATGATTTTTTTGGTAGAGTAATTTCAAATTGGGGATTATATAAACTTCCAAATAATAATAATCATGAAATAATTATCATATTAAAATGTTAATTCTTTTTTTAAAAATAATAATTTAATATTTTTCAGAAAGGCGAATCATCATTACAATCATGGAGATGGTAGGTCGTATAAATGCATTAGTAAGATTCCAATTTCTTAATGTTCATTATGAATAGAAGGAATGTAACATTGATATTTCTAGAAATATTATTATATTATAAGTAACATAATAATTAATCAGAAATAATTATATAAATAATTCATGTGATGTAAAATGAGTCACGTCATTTTGACTAGGTTGATGGACACACGTCCACGAATGACTGTATCACTTTTTAAGTGTGTGAAATGGGAATAAAGAAAATGTAATATAGTATTTTTCTAGAAATCTATTTCTGTCATGAATATAATATTATTTTAATAATATATTTTTAATTAAAACCTACATTTATACATTACATGTATTGTGAAAATGAATCATATCACATTGAGTGAAGGTAGTCCATAGTTCATCAAATGAAATTATCACATTTACACCAAATATAATATATAATGAGAATTGTGGTAAAAGTATTAAATAATATTATATAAAAAATAAATATCATCGATATTATATATAAATAGATGGTACAACATAATTTCCACATTGATAGTTGGTGGAGGAATTAACTATCATAATTTTGTGAGACAGTAGTTCATCATAAACAAAAAAATTATGTTTGTTACCCATTATATAATGATTTTTGTAAATGTATGTATAAAACACATCATAAAAAAACTATGTTTATTGATTATAGTCATATCTTTTTAAAATAATGTAGGTGGTGGAAAAAAATGGATCTTGTGGGAGGGTGTTACCTTTTAATCAGGTTAATCCTTATAGTATGAAACAAAGAGATTACATGGAAGAAATTGACTCAAATGGAAGGATTAATGGAGTAATGATGGATTTTTTTGTAAGATATTTGAGTATATTGTATTCGAACAAGAGTTCAGTGAGTGTTTTATAGTATTGGAGGAGTTTCTGCCTTTTAGTGGAGGTGGTGTGGCATTCTTGTAAATCATTAGAAAATGAATTCCACCCACACTTTTCCTAGGTAATGTGGCTCCCATAATTGACCAATGTTGACCCGAAATATTATTGGGATCAAATACTTCCCAAAAAATTGTTTATTTAATATCCTTAAAATCTATTTTGAGCATAAATCTAATGTTATTCTTTAATTTAGTTAATTTTATGTTATGCGATGAAATTATTTTTAATTACATTCACTAATCAATATGGTGAAAAAATAATACAAAATTAGTAGAAATTATATATTATTCTTATTATAATTAGGGAATCCATTTTTTAAAATTTCAATGATAGAATATTTTTAAAAGAAATCATTGTTAGTGTTTCTGACAGGACAACAATGCATTGTTTTAATGATAAATTGATCAAAAGGATGCTATGTTTTTAAATCATTTTCACCGTTAAATTTATCAAAATGACCATAATTTTATTAAATGATAAATATACTATCTAGTTAATCTTTTAAACTAATATAAAACATTATTTATTAATGTAAAAAATTAGATGAAAAAGTATTTTTGAACTAATGTTCATTATTTTTCACTATTCATTTATAAATGAAACTTAAAAAAAATTCTAAATATTCGCCCAAAAATAATTAATTTAATATTATTTAAAATATAATGTTTAATTTTACATATTAAATCCATTGATGTTCAAAAAGTTTTATTTAAAATGGATTCTACTTTAAAATACAATAAGATTTACTTAATAAAAATATTGTGTTTTAAGAAAAAATAGGGATTTTTGTTATCTTATTTTATCATATATATTGAATGAATATCAAAATTATATTATGGAATATATAAAATATAAATTAAATTATTATAATTCATTAACTATAATTAATATAATTTGATAGTATAAAACATATTTTTTACATAAAAATAATTATATTTTTCTCTCATATTCAATTAATTTTAATAATAATTTCGAATTAATTGGTAAACATTAAATTCCCCTTATGTTTATTAAAACCATATATTTTCATAAATTAGTTAATACTATTTATTTCTTCAAAATTATATTATAGTTTATATCATATTATATTAAATAATACCCTATATATGAAACACTATTATTTAGTAAAACATGACCTTCCATGTCACAGAATCCATAGAGGAATATCGTTATTTCATGTGAGGAATGATAACCTTTTTTTTGTTGAGAATGTGAAAATTTGTTCAGTGTGTGTTCCATGATTAATTTTTTATTTCATATAACTCAGTCCAAACATAGTTATTTAATATAAAATAATGTATTTTTTTGTGATACGTGAAATGAAAAATATCATAGGGTTAAATTGATTAGAAAAAAAATCATAAAATCTCTGTGTGTTACAATATCACTTATGTTTGGAATCAATTATTCATTATTTCTTAGGTTGTGGGTTGGTTTGTGTATTGGATTGTGTCCTCTTATTAAAAATGATATTTTGGAGGGTATTATATTTTTATTTTTCATCATAGTTGTTCATATAATGTATAATTCTATGTAATTTGGTTTTTAGCGTTATTATTGTCTCTAATTATATGGATTCTAATTTAGGTTATGGTTAATTTTTATAATTTTAATTTGATTATTTCATTTTTCATATATTTCCAATGTTTGGAAACACCAAGAGGGGGATATGATATAATTATTCATCGTTATTAGTGGTATTTTTATGTGAAATAATATTACCATTGTATATAAAACCTAACTCAAATAAGAAAAAACACATGTCTACATTATTACATAAAAATAAGATGCTTGGGATCACCAACAAAATTAGAATACAGTATATTACTCTTGGAAAACGAGATATATAAATGAATTTCAGATACATTTAAAAAATTTATAAAAAAATGTTTCTTTAAGAACACCATTATACATATTAGGGAATCCATGCATATCGATCTCAAAAAACATTTTGAAATCAGGGGGAGAATAAAACATATGAATTGGGTGAGTTCAAATTCTAACTAAGGGTATGAGAATAAAAAAGTAGATGAATAAATAAATAATAGTCAATATTAAATGGTCAATAAGTGAATTGTATGTAATTTAATGAATATCATGATTATAATACGTAATAAGTAAATAATGTTCAAATAATTTCATATAAATACTCACACGATCTTAGAAACTTAACCATAGTTATTAAAATTAATCAAAAAATCACATGTAATATTAGAAATTGAATTAATAGTTATTGGATTCATAATTCTATCCATTTAAAACATATCATTGATCCCTTGTTCTAAAAATCTAAAAAATTGTGAAAATCCTCAATTAATATCCAATCAAGTTTGTCTAATAAGACCTAATTATTCATTGAAGGGAAATCTATAACCATGAATCTCCCTTCACAAACTACGTTCAACTAATTACACATATGAATGGGGTGAAACATAATCTATTTAAATATTATTACTGAAAACCTACATTATAAAAGTTTAATAATTACCCCCAATTAATAAAACAAATCATTAACCATCAAATTTAATATGAATGGTATAAAACTAGTATGTCTACATAAAACCTGAACATTTACAATTTGAATAAGTAATAATGATTCTATAATTACAATATAACTATAGTAAATCATTATTATAATAATGGGTTTATGTAATTGATGAATATAAATACCATAAAAAGATAAACAACACATTTTTGAGGAAAATAACCTTTTAATTTTGAATATATTATTTTAAAATAATGAAATCAAAAATCCAATTGAAAATAATTTCCCTTAAAATTATCCATGAATTTATATAAAATTAGTTTCCAAATTTGTAGAAATAATTATGGAGGAAAATTCCATTCAATCATTACACAATAATCGAACAATTCATATCAAAATAATTATAAACATAAAAATGGTAATTGTTTAGAAAACCACATGAATATTCCTTTATTTTTTTAATAAATAAAAATTATGAAAGTTTTATTTAATATATAATTTGAACTTATTAGAAAAATTTTCCAAACATTTTTAGATATCATATATTTTTATGAAAAATTATTTACGGCTCAAGAGGTAATAATGTCATATTTTTTAAAGATTTATTTCAATAATATTACATTTAGAATAGTTGTAAATTTGTAATATTAGTAGAAAATTTCAAAAATAAATATAGTACAATAAAATTATTCAGTTTAAAATTTAAATATCATATAATTTATCCATGGTATATGTAAACATAAAAATCCTAAATAATGATGATATTATAAAATAATCAATTACCACTTTGGTAACTTCTAAATTTTAAACCCCATAAAATAAATAAATCAAAATTATAAATTTAGTAAAAATAAGATAAATATATTTCTGATATAACATATCAATAGGGAGAGTATAGTCAACACACAAATTATATGTGTGGGGAATATGGCATATATACCACAAAAGTATAAATAAGAAAAGAAACCCTTACCTCTGGTACTCTTTTCATCATACATGATTTTACAACCTATATAATATTGTTAAGATGTAGTTTTATTTTATAATATTATCATTATATTATTTATAACATAATTTATTATACTCTAATAACATTTCCACACTAATTAGTTGAAAATATTTCATTATAAATTTTCTTCATGTGTTAATTACTTTCCTTTAACATGTTTGATTACTATTTAATGTTGTGGATATTGTGAATAAGATATATATATATATATATATCATGTAAATTTTTTTAATAATTTTATAAATAACATAGTTACAATGTAGGTACATTTTTTAAAAAAAATTATTAAATTTGGGTATAGAAAATTAATCGTATGGCTTCATGGGGAGAGTAGGCCATACATACCCAGAAGAAATGATATCATACCCTTAAATAATTAGAAGGTAAGGAAGTTTATAATATAATAATTTTATATGATTAATATAATCTCATATATTTTACATATATTCATTAATTTTAATCTTATTACATTCCATTAAAGGCATAACAGAATGACATATCAGAACACTTCGTGTTGTTATAGTAGGTCGTACAGAAGAGTGACATAATCAAGTTTGAAATGGAATGGAACGTAAAGAATTATATATGATATTATAATTCAATATTTATATTAATATTTTAAATAATATACACATGTGTAAAATATATCATTTTATCATTCCTTAAAAGGTGTTGATGGAAAATTTCCTACGATTCATCACGATGCTGAAGTCTGTCAAACATGTGATTAATGATTTTTTCCCATTAGAAAAAGGAGGAGAAAAATATAGGTCATTAAGTAAACATTTAAAAATATAAGTATATATAATATAATGTGGTTCTTATATCATATTTTTGTAATAATAATTAATGTATATGGAGGAAAAAATTATATAAAAAATCTTGATTAGGTATGTTAACTCTTTTTTGGACAATATCATTTTGTTTAAACCCAAAAACAATATATTATGTAGTTGTGACCAAAAAAATATTATATGAAGATTGGAGGTAAATAAGGAAATTATTTTTGTCATCATTGGTTGGATAATGAGTTATTGATATGTGAATGGGAGAGGAGAGGGGTGGCTATTTATAAAAGTAGGGAGTAGAACACTTGTTTTTTTTTGAAATTAAATAGCCATAACCAATATATTCACATATAAAAATGATTAAAAAACTCCATTCTTGATGATAGAATGAATACAGTGAAATATTTCCATTGAATTGGTGTTTTACATTTTTTTTCATTTTTAGGAATTACCATTTTTGTTTAGCCCCTCTGTAAAACTATTTATACCTTCACCAAGGTAAATAATTTTTTTATTTTTAGTATTCATTATGGTGAGAATTTAATTTGAGAATATTATATATTATAAATTATAATTCTTTTATATTTTTTATCCATTTTTTTAAATTGAACTGAAAGAAGTGTTAAATTTTAATAGAAACATAATCTAGTATGTATGATGAGAAAAATGGTCGTCAAAGAGAAAATGTTCAATACATTACAATGTTTTTGTATTATAATTCAATATTAAATTAATTAAAATTTAAATAATTGTAGTAATGGATATATAATTGAACTGATTTAACTTTTTAAAACCAACAGAAAAAAAAATAATATGATTTTAATGGATTTGAAATAATTTAAATGACTAAATAAAACCATGTATTTTTCACTATTAACTAAAAATATTAAAATTTTGTAAAATTATAACAAATACACAATATGGTAATTTTTGTAAATATATTTAACAAAAATTGTTTTTTTCAAATAAAATTAATAAAAGTTTGATGGTTAATTTTAGATTGTGTGGAAAAATAGTGACTAATGTTCTTTTTTAAAAAAATAATGTTTTCTAAAAAACATTTCATTCTCATTTATATTTTTATAATTTTATTTATAATAAATTGATAATATTTTAATTTATTTTATACATGTTTAAATCGTATAATTTCTATAATTAATTAGTATTAATCATATCATATAACATACAAGATATTTTTTAATTTTCATGTTAAGAATTATATTTTACATCAGTATTGTGTATTTTTTAAACTCGATGTTGTTCCCATTATATGCTATCAAAGAGAATTAATTTACTTAAAAATATGTGTATGGTAATGTTTTAGTATTCTATATTATCTTCTATTATTTTTATTTTACGACATATATGAAATTAATCATGATGTTTCCATTTTAAAAATATCACAAATTTACATTCTGTCCCTCTTAAATAAATTGTGTCCTGTAAATTAATTCATGATATTCATAAAAAAGGGTTTTAAATTTAAAAATAATATTTTATTAACTCACATGGAAAATTAATTTGAACAAAAATTCCCTTTATGAGACTAAAATGGAAGTATGATATACATTCTAAATAACTGATTACCAGTTTCTATTTAAGACAGCATTGGTGATAAGTCATAACTTGTAAACTGAATAGAATACAAAGACCCAAATATAAATATAGAGTGATATATATCACTTAACATAAAAAATTGGGCTGTCTATATAAGGTTAAAACCCACAAATCCAAAAATCTATGATAATTTAATGGACCATCTAAATCATAAAAAATGAATGTACTGAGATAATTTTATTTCAGATAATTTTCCTAAAGTTGAGTAATTATTTTCCTATATAAGTATTCATTGAAATACAATTAATTTCTTAATTTATAATTCATAAGAACAATTTCATTATTTGAATTTTCATCATACAATTTCCACTCCATCTCTTACTCTGATATATTATTACCAAAAAATTGATTTTTTAAGCCTGAAACACTAAAATATATTTTTAATAGACTGTAATATATGTAAAACATTATCAATAAATTCCTTCTATATTTTATAACACCAACATGCATATAAAAAATATATAATTCCACACAAATTTCAACATTATCCATTACATACATTTTTAACCTTTATGATCATCTAGAATATTTATGGCCAAATTCAATGGCATAACATTTTGAAGGAAGGATGCTAAATCAACATTTTATTCCCCATAATATATAATTTGGATCATAATTAGACATTAATCATTTAAAAATATTTTTATCAACATATAATGTTAATTAAAAAATAAATTCTTCCAAATAAAAAATCTAAGGTTGTTGAATATATTCTACAAAAGAATACTCGAAGTAAAATCCAGTAAATATGACATATATCATCAAAGTGAAACCCAATTTTATGTTCACCAAAAACTATCTCAAAATAATATCATTATTATCTCTCCCTAAAAAATACATTAATTAATTTACACCCTTGATAATTTGATTTCAATGATGTTCAGCATGTAGCTGAATCACTTTTCATGGACATTGGTATAATCCAGTATCTAATTTCATATACTTAAGGAAATTGTATTACAATATAATCTATTTTCATTTCATGATTAATATAATATTAATATAATTATTAAATTAAATTATAACATAATTACAAAATATGATAACAAGAACATCAATCATTACACATTTTGTAGTAGTATCATAATCATGAACTCGATCCCAATGCCAATTTTGAGAAATATTCCCTTGATTTTTGGGGAATTCCCTTTCATAGAGACCGATATACATACATTTAAATATGTGTCATTAGAAATTTATTATTTATATATAATTTATTATCATATTGGCCTTTATCCCCACACATGAAGGAAAATACAATTTCATTAATGAATGTACCAGTGTGACTACTTCCTCAACTATCACATGTTGTAAATTCATTATCCTTGTATTCCCTTTATCTTTAATTTACTATATATTCCTATTATTCTCTTCATAAACAATAATATCATAATAAATGGGTAATTATTTATCAATATTGACAAAAAAAGATACTATTTCATATATTATGAGAATGATTCGGAGATTACATCCCTTCAAAATATTGGATTAATATCATTAAACAAATGATCATTCATAATCATGGACTGTATACATTGATATATTTAATTTTCCTTCCACAAGGATTAATTTATATAAGTTGGCATACACTATATTAGATAATATCAATATGAAATAAAATTTATAATCTCATAACTTGTGGAATTGTTAACATAAATTAAAAGAAATTAATACACAACTTAATATCATAATAACAAACATGGATTAATTGTGGATATATTTATTTTAAAATAGATTGTGATTGGTTGTAATGAAAATTTCGATTATCGTTATAATATCCCCCCTGAATTATAAATATGGTTTATACTATGAACTATTTTTTTAACCAAGTCATGTTTGGTTAATTCACAATTCACCCTTTTAAGGATTATTACACCAAGCCACAATTGTACAAGAACCATAACCACTTTCAGTATCCATAAAAAGACATATTATTTAGAAATCACTGAAAATATATTACGTAACAAAATAATATGAGGTTATATATAATTTCACTCAATGTATATCATAGGCTAATTTTTCAAATTATATGTTTTTATAAATCTATTTCTCTAGGATTCAAATAAAATTCATATGATACCAAATGTAGTGACCAACAACCACAATAACCTAGGGACAGTTTCCACATAATTAAACTGGAAAAAGATTCAAGTAGTAACAAACTAGAGGACCCAATATTTTAATAGTATTGGTAAAATATACACATACATTAATTTAAAATACATTTGAAAACAAAAATGCACAAACTATTTTCTTTGATAATTCCTTTATTTACTATTGTGTATCTAGCCATATCAATCATAAAAAACATCACGGTATCTATGGGAGAATAAAATAAAATAATGAGGTTATATTAAATGATGAGTAAGGTTAATATTATAAATAAATATATGACTAATCATTCAAAATTTAAATTTTAATAGAAAATAACCAAAACACGTTCCATTTAATCAATAAAATGAGTATTATATAAGAGGAATAAAAGTTGATCAAATAGTTTCATATTAATATTCAAATGAGCATAAAAAATATCAATGGATATTATAAATAATTGGATAATTTAATGGAATATATTTAAATGAATTCATAATGATGTGACGCACAAGGTTATGCATCTAAAATATACAATCATATCCATGTTCAATGATTTACAAATAAATAAGTAAGGCCACTTCTAATACCAAATATATTTTATTCTAATTAGACCTACCGATGAATCAATGGGATATATATATATATATTTTTATCACCCATAACAAATTAATTCCAATGAAATACTAATATAAAATGGGTGGGACCTAAAAAACAAATACATTCATATCAAAAAAATATCATACAAATTGTCAACTATTATCCCAATTAATAAAATTAAACATAAATCATCCAAATTGTTAGGCATTATATCAAACTGGAACATCCCTAGAAGAATTGATCATATAAATATAGAGGAATAATATGGGTGTTTTCATTACATCCAATACATACTAGATCTTTCATAAATTAAAGGTTTAATTATTTTATTTACTTAAATACAGAAAAATCGCCCTTAATGTTTTTCCTGAAAATAAAATTTATATTATAAAAATTATCCTACCAAAAAATTTCACAATATATTTTTAAATTAAATTTATTTGAGGGAAAAATTTATTGTTTTTAAATTAAATTTTAAAAATGATAGTGGTCATGATAGTGTAAATATCCATTCATGTATTTCATATAGAGAGAGGAATTCCTTTCACATCTTTTAAAATAAAAATCTCACATTGTTTTGAAATTTTTCTGAGGATTACATTTAAAAAAAATTAAAATGTAAAACTTTGTAAAAATTTATTTATGAATCATATTAAACTTTTAAAATTAATTTTTTATTTTTTATAGAAATCATAGATTTTGATGAAACAGATATTTGATTAAATAGAGAAGGAAAGTCATATTTTCTTAAAAAAAATTCAATAATTTGAAGTACCAATGAGTTGAAAATTTGTAATATTACATGGAAATGTCATGAATAACTAGAGGAGATAAAAATATATTTATATTAAAATTGAAATATTTTATAATTAATACATGGTAATAAAAACATAAATAATATAGAATAATTATAAGATTTTGAAAATAAATTTTACCCTTTTGGTAACATCTAAATTGTAATCCCCAAATGTGAAAAAATGAACCATTAAATAGCATGAATATAAAGAGAATAATAATATGAAATAAAGAAAAGTTGTATTATAAACACCATACAAAGGTAGGAGATGGTAAATATGGCACATATATCACAAATGTAAAACTGAGATGAGAAACGCTTATCTTAGGTCAGATTTTCTTCATCATTGTGCATACATTCGGTATACCATTTTTAATCGTGATATTAATTTTCACTAGTATAATAATCATATTAAAAACATCATTTATAATATTATTATAACATTTCACCACCTTTCCTATAATATATCATGATTTTAATTTCTTTATATGCTAATTTCATTGTTTTTACATTCACATTTTTATAACAAATTCTATACATGTTTTTATTGATATAAATACATATCATCTCAAGAATTATAATAATGTAATAAATATAATATTTACTCATAATATACATTTTTCATGAAATATTTTAATGTTTTACATGAAAAATATTCGCATCACATTGAGATTACAATAGAATTTATGTATGCACTAGCAATGGTATTATTCAATTAATGAGAGAATAGTTTATAAAGTTTGAGAAATATTAATTTTATTATTAAATATTATCTAAAAAATTTCAAAAAATTTAATTTATCTTACACTTATTACATTCCTACAATGTGTACGTTAAAAAATTATCACTTCACTTCTTGAGGTAGTACCTCTTAGTACACATGAGGGACATTATAATATTTCAAACGAAATGGAATGTAAAAAATGTATATGTGATATCAAAATTTTATAACTAGTATAATATACTAAATGTTGTATATATGTGGCATTCAATCATTATATTAATCAATTAAATGTGTTAGTGGGAAAAAACAACATTGTTTTGCAATGCGGTAGTCCACTATACACATGATCGATATATCGTTTCCCATTTGAAAAAATAGTAATGGATATGGGATATTAAATAAAGGCAAAAAAATCTCAGCATATAGAATATATTATAGTGATTATATCACACTATATTTATTAATAATACTAGGATTTGAATGAAGAAATAAAATAAAATTCTCGGTTAGAGATGTTTCCTCTTCCCTGGAAAATGACATTAGAATTTCAGAAAAATCATTTATAGGCTGGATTTATGGATAAACTCAGGCTTATAATTTGATATTTGGTAATTATGTAATTTATTTGTATTTTTTTAAATAGGTTTATTATGTATCATGTGTAGAGAAGAGGTTGGCGGTATTTTATAAGTGAGATGAGTGGCACATATGTAATTTTTCAAATGAAAAAGGTGGATATGTGTTTTTCAATTCTAAAAATGATAAATAATGTTAAATACCAGAATATAGAAATTATAATGACCAAATATTGTAATTAAATTGGTGTTGAAAATGTATTTCATCATTTTTAAACCTTATCATCTTCTTTTAACTCCCTGGTAACTCCATTTTTATCTTAATAGCAGCATCTAATTTTTTCTATTTTCCTTTTTAGTTATTCTTAATTATTATGTTGACATTATCTGATAATATAAATTTTTATTATTCCAAATATGTAATATATTTCAAAAAATTCTAATAATTATTTTTTAAGAAAATTTAGCTTCAAATTGATTTTTTGGACGCTATGATAAAGTTGTATGTCAAGGAGAAATTGTTCCAAAGATTATACTTTTTTTCAAAATTCAATAATACATTTTATAAAATCACCAAATTTGTACTGATATATATATAAATTATTTAACTATCTTTTATTTTAATACATTTTTAAAATAAATGGGGTTTTAATGTCGTTAAATGAAATGTCAATTCTCAATAATAACAAGTATTTTTCATTGTTCATTGAAAAATTTATCTTCTTATAAAATTCTAATAAATTAACTAAAATATAGTTTGACATGCATATATCAAAAAGAAATATTATTTTTTCAAATAAATATTATTCATGAAGTCAAGTTATTTTTAAAATTATTTGGTTAAATTTTGACTAATACATCATTCAAAAAATTGCATGTTATCAGAAAACAATTCAGTCTATTATATTTTATTTATTTATAATTAATATATAAAATTTTAATTTTTTTAAAAATGTGTAAACCTCATAATTTCAAAAAATTATTCATTATTATTTATAAGCACCAACTAATCAACTATGTTACAATGGTCATCTTAATAATAATATTTTAATATATTTTTATGTTTCATTTAAAACTCTTGTTTCATGCAACATACTCTATAAATATATTGATTTTAAAAAAAAATGTATCGTAATGTTTCAAGATGTTATATTCTATTCTACTATATTATTTTTATACAAGTTATAAAACATGATGTTAGTACTTTTATAATCGTTTTGTGTTAAACATTTTATTTGATTAGATTACATTGAACTTGTTTCAAGCTAATAGGCATGGATAGATCCCTTTAATCATATTAATAGGTACACATGGGTTCTCCAATTATCGGTGAATTAGGTTTGTTAGTGAAAAAATTTACCCTTCAGGATATCCTAAAATTATACATTGTAGAGATTTTTTAAGTACAACCTTGATATAATTATAGTTGTGTCACAACCTACAATTGTGTTTTTGATCTCACATTGATTATATTCACCATATGTTGGCTTGAAAAGTCTATATATTTTTTCAAGTTATTTATTGTTTTAGAAAATAAGTTATGGTGTTTTTAAAATTTTAATTAAATAGAATGGGGATTAGAAGAAAAGACTAACATATTTTTAATAACATGAGTTTCTATTATCATTATAATTTTTTTATTTATAATTATACATATAATAGATTGGTGAATTATTTTACTTTGTGGATGACTATATAATGGATTACATATGTATTTATCTCAATTATTAAAATAATTATTCAATTAATTATCATGTGTTTTTTCTTTATATTTTTCACTAAATATTATTACTGTACATTTTAAAAAAAAATATTATAACCATGTCTTAATTGGTATTTTTGATATAATAACTGGTCTAAATAAATTTAAAATATATGATATATGAATATAATAATTTTATAAAATAATAAATAATAAATTATAAAATTAATTTAAAGTGTATCAATATAATATTTTGTTAATTATATATTTTAATGATGAGAGAATTTATATATTGAAATGTTAAATATGAAAACCAAAAATAATATTTATGATAAAAAATAAAAAAGGCCATATGTAATTTCCATAAAATAAAATATAAATTAAAAAATGTTTTTTTATAAAATTGAATGGAATCCATATCTCATGTTTTAATATTTGAATTATTCATTTTTTTCATTGTTCTTTAAACACTAATACATATAAATTTATTACATTATAATTATTTTTATGTTTATGATTAATTAATTAATCTAATTCTTGTTAAATTACATTCCATCCATAGAAGTGAATACATGTTGGGAATAATATAATATTAAGAATAATTTTACCAAGATTATTTTTTGTTTTGGATCAGGAACTCAATAATAATGGATGATTACAATTTAAACATATTCAATGTCATAATTATATTACACGTGAGATACTTATTGTGAATTTATCTATAGGTATTGATTTTTTTGGGTTTGAGATACATTGGTTCGTGAATAATGATTTTGTTAGAATTTTTGTTTGTTGAATTCAATTTATAAAATAATTTATCATAATCTGGTTATTATTTTAATATGATTCTAGATATTTATAAAAAATAGTTTCATGAATCTATTTTCAAATATGTATTTTGATATCTTTGAATAGGATTAACTATTAATTATATTAATATATTCAAATTATTTTTTATATATTATCATGAATTAATAAGTTTGAAATATATTAATTTTGACTAATGTGTAAATAGAAAATTAATCCATTTGAAACATGAATTCATATAGGAAACCTTGAGATAATATATAGAAATGTATAAAACCACTCAAAATACTATGTGTTAGAATAATTATAATGAAAAAACATATCAATGAAGTTTTCATTTAGTATAGAAGAACATAACATATTGTTTTTAGTGAACTAATTTCTAAAGGGAATTAGAATATAGGTAACAATAAACAATTAGTGATTATATCTATAGTATCCATTATGCTATACATAGCCACATGAACATTACTGGTAGGGATATAAAGTAATTGAGTTCATATATTTTAGAAAAATATTTGAAAAATATATTCTTAATTGATGAAACCCCTTTAAATAATAGAAATATATGAAAATTAATAAATTGTATGAACAACAGTTATATATATGTTTCCAAAACCCATTTATTAATATACAATTATGGAATTTATTTAATAATTAACATAGATTATCCTAATGATAATAATAATTTTTTATGGTATTTTCCCTCTAGTTTCATTCAATGGTACCAAATTAGTAAGAGGAAATTGAAAATATGGTTTCCTAAAAATGGATATATAACCTGAATAGTCTATACTAAATGATGTAATGTCATGGGAGGTGTCCATTTTTATGGTGGATGTTTCTAATGGATTGACATAACTATTTAATTTTGTTGTAATTATGTAATATTGTAAATATATATTGGTATTTGATGAAGAAATAAATTAATAAATAAATTGAATCAATGAGATAATACATGAAATTATTAAATAACATTTTTAATATTTTCATAATCCCTAGATCATGATAATTTCATTTCTTTTCTATATTATAATATAATACTAAGATATGTCGTTTGATTGAAATCCATGATTTAACATGGAATATATGATGAAGAAATTTATTATTTTTAGAAGTAGCCTCTATATGGGATGATTATTTTGATAATCATATATTATATAAATAAAAGGATATAATATTGTTAATTAATGATGAAAACAATGTATAAAATTTATTTATAGAATTGAAATTAATTATTTTAGAGAGATCAAATGATGTTGGATATGATTTGAAGTGATTTTACATCCTTATTTTAGTTTTATTTAATGTTTCTAAATCATATCAGAATATAACATGGTCAATTATGTAAATTGATTTTTTAGAAATATATAAATTATAATTTAGTTTTTTGTATTTATTAGTTAATTTTTATATATCAATTATTGACTGTATATTGATATATAATTAAAATGAATTATACAGGGAAGTAAAAATTCATTGATATACTCACGAACAGTCATTGTGTGATGAAATGTTATTTGGGAATTATGATGATTCATTTCTTAGAAATATGAATGAATTTTGTAATTATTATATGTTGGTTTAAGAATATATAATATTCTATTGGCGATTTTATAATTTTTAAATATCATATAGAATATCTCAGAGAAATAAAAAAATAACAAAAATGTTTATATATGATCTATTAGAAAAAAATAATATAAAATTCCAAAGGATTTAATCCAATAATATGTAAATTAAATATCTTCATAATTAATAAATCCTATAAAATTCAAAAGGAAATGAAAATATCCAATTGAATATATAATAGTAAAATGGTGAGTTATTAATGAAATCGTTCATTTTTAGGGATTGATAGTGAAACTTATCGAAACATAAATAATAAACATCAAATTACATAAGGGGAAATGATTATTTTGTATTTATTTTGTAAGATATATTTTAGATTTTATATTTTTGATTATGTGGATTTAATTGATATTATTGAGTTAATTATTTATTTTTTAGTGACCCTGAATATTTTCACCTATATATAAGATCTACATTAAGTAATTTTATTTCATACTCATAATTATATAATATGGTAATTTTTATTGAGTTAATAGAATAAATTATCAAGATTATCTTTGGATGATTCATTAATCAAGATGACTATTTTTGAGAATTAATTGAAATGATATTTTTCAATATTTATTGGATATTAATAGAACTAAGAATAAAGCATCAAATTGTAATTGTTTATGCATGTAATAATAAATGTGATAATTGGAGACCATTGTTATTATGGAAATCAAATAATGATATAAATTTTCAAAATTTAGTAATTTATTAAAAGATAGTTTGTTGAAGTGATACATGAAAAATAATAATGATGTTAAATTAATTGGTGATTAGTTACCTTATTTTATGAATCATAAGTGGAATATTTGTTTAGATATTATTTTTAATAAATTCAATATAATGAATATCATAATTAAAACATATTTAAACATTTTATATTAAAAATATGTAACAACATCCATTACATATATTTTGAGTTTATATATGGAATAAAATGAATAATATATTTAATATAAAAGCATAAGGGAAAGCTTATAATTTGAATTTTCAATATTATTTGTATAGAAGAAAAATAAATAATCATAAACCACTATATAAAATAACTTTTCTTCATTCAATACAAATAAAAAATGAATAATTTTGGAGTCTAATTTGAAAATACTACAACCAATTATCATTTTTTTTATTTGGGATGATTTTTGTGCTGATTAAAAAAAGTTTTATTGTCAGGAGGGAAGAAAATAGTAATGAATACCCTAGTATATCTATTATTTGATAATTATAAATATAAAGAGAAGTGAATACTAAGCATAAAATTAATGTATATTATATAATGGTTTATAAATACTTTTTAATGAAGATGACATATTCATTTTATTTTCTGACATCTAGGATTCATAAATAATATATTTTTTTAGAGTGTGTCTTGGAGTTCCATATGAAACTACTATTATTACACATAAGTTAGGAATTGGCCAACATTAGATATTCTACAGATATCTTTAGGGTCCTATATAGTACCTTCATGATCTGTAATCAATTTATAATATTATTGAATCACCTATTCCATATACATAAAGAGTACATAGTAATGTAATACCCTAAACATTAGTGGAATCCATTTATCAATATCAT
This sequence comes from Viscum album, assembly GCA_963277665.1. NCBI lineage: Eukaryota > Viridiplantae > Streptophyta > Magnoliopsida > Santalales > Viscaceae > Viscum > Viscum album. The sequence continues at coordinate 852,423,031 of OY728161.1, forward strand.
GTTCTTGTATCATGTTATAACATACTTAGCATTAAGTGTTTATGTGTTTCATAATTTTTGGGAACTTTATTCAATCTAATATGGGTATATTTTTGAATAAACATGTGGAAAATATTTTATTAAAAAATTGACTAAAATAATTCAACCTTTATAAAAGTTTCATAAATAGTAAATTTTGGTTTACCATGTGGTATTATTGATTTTTTTTTGGTTAGAGAAAAAATAATGAAAGGTTCGAGTGGGGGTGAATTAAGTTCATTATATTTTCTTCTATTAAAACCCATAACCATTAAGGTATAATTAGTTCTAATATTTCCTTCACATAATATTATAATGTAAAATCTCTATATTGGAAAAGATCATATGGATGTTATTTAAAGTGTTTTAGGGAACATATATTCATTATTCTAGTCTACAAGCACCGAACTAGTTGTGCATGGTGATTTTCACTAGCACATTCCCTTTTCCCAGGGACTGGATGAATGGGTTCAAGTATATATCGCATGATAGAAAACAAGTATATTCTATTTGGATCTTACAGTACACTTCTAGATATCATTATTTAAAACTAAACAAAGTAGTGATCACATAAATAGTATAAAAACATAATAAAAGGGTATAAATGAATCTCACAGTTGTAATATGCAACTAATAGTAGAGATAAATTATAAATTATATAAAATATGATAAATATGTAGCTCAAGTATTTTATTATAAAATTTAGTATGGTTGATATTGATAGCATATCTGAAAAATACTTGTTACTTTTTCTTCTTTTTGATAAGCTTTGAGTGAAAGAGAGGGAGAATGATATTTTAAAAGTCATTTTATTCAGGTATTGATACGTATCTATATTTTACAGTATTAAATTCTATTAAAACACTAGTATATTTATTTATTATTTATAAAATTGGATTATTCCCCAAAAATCATCCATTATAAATATATTTTGTATGATGTTTCTCAAAATAATATGGTGACATGACAAGGAAATATATTATTCTTTATAATTTTTCTCTTCTCAGTACTAGAAAACTGTTGAAAATTTAATTTTGACCATAATGATATAGACCAATTTTTTATTAATCAATTTTCTGTTTATTATCAATTTAAAATTCTCTAGTGGTAATAAATATAATGGTTATTGAAAAACATAACTGCTTTTGGATCACCACTAAGATAATTTCCATAAAATTTAATACAAATAACTGAATTTATTCTTATATACATTCATCATATAGTTGATTTCATTAGGTATCCATGTTAAATTGTCACATTTCTCATATAGATGAATCTTAATGTATGAAACCATATCATGTATCCAATTTAAACCACATTTTGAAAAAAAACATTGTTGGTACAAATCTTGTAGCTAAATACACAATGTAGATGATTTTATTATTTGCTTCATTGGTGTTTCTATTTTAGAATGTATGTTATTTATTAATATAGAAAAATTATGACATGTCCAAATCTATAACATGGATATTTTAAATAGTTGATTCCTTCATATAGCTACATTATATAGAACATTTCTTGATATATACTAATATCCAAATATGCAGAGTATTCACATACATTATTTAATGGAAATATGATGGTATTAAAAAATCATCTAAAATTGAATAATTATATTATAATTGACAAAAATAATGATAAAACCTATGAAAACTCTTTAAAAATCATTTATAAACATATTATTGGTATTAAATATTATGAAAACATAAAATACTGGGGATAATTTATAATATCATAAAATATATACAAATGTCACCATTTTATGGTCAAAAAACCTATTAAAAATAGTCATAATAGTTTAAAATATTTGATGATTTTATACAAAATCGACTCAATATGTATTAATTTTATAATTATGGGCTCATAATTTCTCCCCATCCCCCTTAGTCTATGAAATATATCCTCTCTCTCATTTTTTGACATTAATAATGATGGGTTTAAATAAGAAAAATAATTTTTATGTGTTCCATTGAGTTATAAACTATTTCAATATAATAGTGATTCAAAATTTGAATTATAACTAGACTAAAAATCATAAAATTAAACAATTAAAAGATTAAAAATGATTTGAAACCACAAATAAAAGAATTTTCATAAGAACTAATCAAAGAGATAAGTTGGAATTTCCTTAGTTATGTAACATGAATAAAATTAAAAAGAACCCACAAAAACTAAATTGAAAAACTAGTTATATGATCCTTGTTTGTATATGGGATATAATATATAATGTTGTTTGGGTTATGGTATCTTGAATGTGGGAGGTAATTATGGGGAAGAAAGATGATAAAATACATGAGGAAAGAACAATATTCTGTGTTCCATAAAATCATTTATATCCCTAATGATTTATTTTTCTCTAGGTATTTGAGGATGAATACATAAAAAATTGACCATATTCTATGAATTATCATCAAAGACATAAGTTCCATAACCCAGAAAACCCATTTCCATGGTTGGACCTCATGAAGTAGCTTCTTTTTCAGTCGAATTAGTAGTAGAAACAAAAGTAAATATTGTTTTTCTCACAAATAAATTTTATATGGATTAAAAATATTTTCTACTATTTACCTAAAACATATATTTGTATCTTTACGTGTTGTGAAATAATATATTCACTGTATTAAAAAGAAAATTGAATATACATAGAGATTCATTCTCATGGTGATACCAAATTCGTATAATTTTAGATTTGAAGTAGGGGCATGTTTATAGATCTGAGAAGCTATCACTAGACCATTATTCAACATCCCTTTAAAATATTAATATTTTAAAATGTATAAACTATGAGAAATTTTATCCATTGAAGTAGGAATATGAGTATATTGTGATATAATGGGATATATAAACACATTTTTTCAAAATTCTCGAAGCCAAATCATACAAACATAACTACCTACCTTCCAATGAAATAAAATGATGTCATGTTTGGATAATTATTATAATATAACTAGAGTATCATTAGTAAAACTATGATATACAATATGATTTTAGGGATCACATAAAGGGCCATACAATGAGAAAACAGTCATGAGAGGTATGTATACTATAAGATCTTTTCACATATCTATATATGTTAAAGGAAAGGATTCCAAAGACCCATATGAACTATGGTACTCATCTAAAGAGTTTATATATTGATAAAAAGTAACATTATAAATCATGATCAACATAGTTTAAAGGAATTTAAATTTTTTTGAATGGAACAATGGATCATGTAACCATATATCTTACATTCATGGATACTCCCATCGTTTTTCCAATATTGTCAGTAACAAAAGAAACAGATTATTGAAGATAGTTAGTGATGTCATTAAGTGAAAAATTAGTCCTAATATAATTCCTTATAAAAATGTATCTATATTCTTGAGTTTCAGTAAAAATTTGTTTTTTAATTATATTTTATGAACTTGGATTAACAAATAATGCAATAATAACAAGATCATATATTCTACTAATTTTATTTCACGAAATAGTAGGTCATCCATGTAATAAAATTTGTGAATGATTTATTATTCTATGTAGGATGTTTATGTGGGATTGAATATTTTAATAATCCCAAATTGTTTAAAAACATCACTCTTTAATGTGTTAAAAATCTACTTCATCTCATTGATGAAACATTGAATTTCATCATGTGACGCCACTAAAAGACCTGATTTAACTAGTAGAGTATTCTAATTCATCTCTCATTATTAAGTGACAAGAAACATGATCTCATTGAAGTAAACACTTTAGTGAATATTTTTCTAAAATAATAACCTTCATGTATCACCACATTAACATCATGAGAATTTACACAATAGTAAAAAGGTTTTATAGGCTATATGTTCCTTATCAAGGTGATATCAGAAACCATTATCTCTGATAGAATATCAAAATTATCCTAAGGCACTAAATTTTCCTTCATCTTTCTGATTAAATCATCATATGTTATCACTTTATTTTTGAAATAATCATAATCTCCTCTGATATTATTGAACACTTAAATCAAAACACATTAATAATTATTCATATATCATAAAAATAAGAATCATTAAAACTTTTTTTATATGGTTCTTCCAAATTCATATAAATGGTATCTTGGAAGGATCATCAAGGTAGTGAATGATCAGAAACTCCATAATCATATCCCCACAATATTCTATATCAGTAATAGGTTATCCAATGAATGGATACACTATTGAGTTCTCAATCTCATTTTCAACTCTTACCTCTATAGTAGGCACAAAAAGGACAATACCAATTGGCCTTTCCTCTACTGTAAATTTTTTTGCCTAAATAAATATAAAAAATTTGTTTAAATTATTCACTACTATGTTAAACTATAAATTCATGAAATATTACACTATAGGTTTTTCTTTGGTTGCAACAGTCTACAACAATTCCCCAAAAAAGGACTCTCTTAGTAGCTGCATCATTCGAAGGTGGTGAGTTACTGGATATATCTCCATTAGTTATTTATTTAGGTGGAATAAATACTTGATATACAAATACATATCTTATAGGACATAAATAATTATATGTTGTGTAAATTTTTTAATAAAATGTTTTTGAGGAGAACAATGGACATGGTGTTTCATTTAAAATAAAACACAACTTCTCCTTCCTTGATATTTAATTCATTCCATTTCAACAATAAGGATATAAAACATCCATAATGATAATTAGTCAAATTACTTTTAACTTGTAGGAATTATATCATTAAACTCATCATGTCCCATTGGGTATTTTTTCACCAAACTACGTTAAATACTGTTAGAGGTGGGGGAGAAATGGGTTATGATAGATTAAGAATATTTCAACATCAAATCAAATTACTTCATAAAAAAACCAATATTCTCTCTATATCCCAAAGATATTTATCAATATAAGTGAAATCATGGATGTGAAAACAAAATTTTACATGGTTCATGGAAGGGATTGTTCTAGTGGGGCTTGTTTCGTGACTACCCCAAGCCCTCCTCTAACATTAGAAGATCATACGACTATCACCAAGTAAGTATATCTCATAAATGGGAGTCATTTTTATATGTACCTATAAACATGTAAACAGATACAATCATAATAGTCTGACATATAATAACACGATGTAAGCAATTCATGTATACAATATGATCCCAACCATAGAGCACAATAGTAGGAAACTTGATTTTAAATAGATCTGGGATGAAATACCACAAAAATAAAGAATAAGTAAATGTGAATGAACATGTTATGGAATCTTATCTACATAAAACCATATCTAAAGTTTATTTGTAGGACAGTTGTCTCAAGACATATGAGAAGACCTAATCTATCTAATCTCTATAAGAACAACATGGCGCTGGTCGACCTAGAACATCGGCATGGCACTGATCATCCGCATAAGACCTGACATGTGTGGTCTAAGCCCTTACAGGGGTGAGTAAAAAATACTCTATAGGACAAACCAAAGACCACAAATGAATAAAACTAATAAATACCCAAATTGCAAAAAAATATGCATGATGTTTCCCATAATGAAAAATACAAAAATTTCATTTATCTCTACAAATTTATTTGTCTATAACATATATTCTAAGGATATATATATATACATATAACCATCCAAAAAGTATATAGGTATACCAAAACCAATCACTGCCATCAGATTCTGTTTTGGACATGCTTGTTCTAGGAGAACTCACTCCCCATGCCATTATATCATTTCATAATCCCATGGAGAGGTCCCGATAATTTTGGCCTCTCCAAAAGGGAAATAGACTAGTCAAAGATGATACTATATAGAGAGGTGATACTTATTAATGAATATGAACATCTCATTCTATATTTTCCCACAATGTATGGGAGCCATGTGATAATACCAGCAACCCTATTGATTTGTCTCATAATTTATGGGATCCTTCTCAAAGAATACCAACAACCCAATCGATACAGACCACAAGATAGAGAAATAACAACCTACACTCATAGGCCTTGTAAATTACCAAAAAAATCAATGAGGGTTTGTTTCCGACGCTTTCGCTGGTGCGCGCGCGCACATCCATTCCGTCCGCGGAGGAGGACGCATGGCGCTTTTGTTGCCCCGCATTCCCGCTTTCCAAAGGCGGGCGACATTCACTCCTTATTCAGGGATGTCTGCTCCTTGATCGAAACAGGATGATGGGATGTCGGTTCATCCTCCCGTGGATTCCTCCTCAGAACTCGTCACCTATTCCGGGTCTCCCTAATAGAATTAATATGTAGTTCGTGAAACTCTTCCCAGTGCCATTTTTCCATGGACACCGGTTAATTACACTGCTTCTGTCGGGACATTCCAAAGGGTCCGGTCAGGGCAGCAACCTTCAGTCGGGGGAGTAGTCACGTTGAGGCATTAGTAGAATGTCTGGATGCTGGGGAACATGGCATGTCTGTCTATTATCCCTGGTCACAAGGCTTCTCGAGGGCGTGGAAGCCCGAGGCATCCCACATCGAGTGCGGGGAATTATATGTCATAGACACATATCTGAGGTTTTCCTCAGCTTCCCGTGTTTAACACAGGGTATGCCGCGAATTTAACGTCTAGCGGAGACGGATCAACCCAAACGGAGCATTAGCAAGGATAAATCGCATTGAGGGATTCTTCTTGAATGGATGTCGATACCGGGGCCAGCCTATGGGCGGCTGTGAAGAAGAGCGTACCTACATGTTCTCACCGGGATATGACAGCCCATGCGAGAATCAGGATGGGTTGTAGGTGGATGAATGAAGTAGAGGTGGAGTGAAATGGGACCATCGCATGGGCGATGGTGAAGTTGGGCTTGAGCCTTGATGAGGCTTCCTACGTATCCACGTTGCAGGGAATCAAAGCCCGCGTAGTTCAGGATGGTGCCGGTAAACGGACGTGATGGTGGGCCATGGCCCGATGAATGTCTTTGGCGAACCAACATGAAGGTGGACCTTGGTCCCATGGGCATCGTCAGCGTACTGACGTGAGGGTGGACCTTGGTCCGATGAATGTCGTTCAGCGAACCGACATAATGGTGGACCTTGGTCCGATGAATGTCATTCAGGGAACCGACGTGAAGGTGGACCTTGGTCCGATGAATGATGGGCTTGAACCTTGGGGGGCTTCCTACGTAGCATGCCTTGACATGGGTCAAAGACATCGTAGTTCGAAGTGTTTCATCAGTGAACCGACGTGAAAGTAGACCCGTGGGTCCACTAATGGTGGGCGTGAACCTTGGGAAGGTTTCCTACGTACCATGCCTTGACATGGATCAAAGTCCTCGTAGTTCAAAAGATTGATGGAATACAGTTTAACGTCATGTGGGACGGTAGTGAACCCTGACGTGAATAAACGATGGGCAGTGGGTGTCGGTGAACCGACGTAAATGAGGGACCTTGGTCCAAAGGGAAATGGGCCTGAAAATGGGGGCCTGGCACACCAACTAGGAGACAGTTTGGGCCAATGATTGTTGGGCTTGAACCTCAGGGAGGCTTCCTACGTACCATGCCTTGACACGGATCAAATTCCTCATAGTTCGGATTGGGGAATAAAGTTTAACGTCATGCGGGACGGGTGTGAACCGACGTGAATGAGGTCGAAACGACCAGATGGTGGGTTTGAACCTCGTAGAGGCTTCCTACGTACCATGCCTTGACATGGATCAAAGACCTCATAGTTCGGGTTAGTCACAACGGCTTGCCATCGGACTGGAATTGCAGTTTAACGTCTTGCTGGACATAGGTAGAACTCGATGTGAATTGGACTATGGGTGGGCTTGAACCTCATAGAGGCTTCCTATGTACCATGCCTTGACATGGATCAAAGACCTCATAGTTCAAAGTAGCTTTGTCGGCGAACTGATGTGAAAGTGGACCTTGGTCCAATGGGTGGTGGGCTTGAACCTTTGGAAGGCTTCCTACGTACCATGCCTTTACATGGATCAAAGACCTAGTAGTTCAAATGGGAATGGGTGTGCGGTTTAATGTCATGCAGGACAAAGGGAGGCATACTGTTTAACGTCATGCTGGACAAGGGCATGCAGTTTAACATCATGCGGGACAGAGACATACAGTTTAACGTCTTGCTGGATGAGGGTGAAACTCGACGTGAATGAACGACCGAGCAATGTGGCTTGAACCTCATGGAGGATTCCTACATACCATGCCTTGACATGGATCAAAGTTCTCTTAGTTCGCTAGGATGGGTCGCAACGTCTTTCCATTGGACCAGAATGCAATTTAATGTCGTGATGGACGGGAATGGGACCCGACGTGAGTAAATAATGGGTGGGCTTGAACCTCATGGAGGCTTCCTACGTACCATGCCTTTACATGGATCAAATTCCGCGCAGTTCGCTATGGGTGGGGGTCAGGATCGGTACTCACTCTAAGCCCACGTGAGTCATGCTCGGTATGAGAAACAAGAGGTTGCAAGGACCTGATGATCACGTCGCGAAGGATGCGTCCGTGAGAAGCGAAGAGGGGCTTACGCGTTAGGCGGCCCATGTTGTTGGGAATTACTCCAAGATGAAGGCCCATGGTGCGACAAAGCGAGGGGAAGATGGACCTTGGTCCAATGATGGGAGATGCCTCGTTCCCTATCACGCCCTCCACTGACCTAGGTAGTGGGGAAGTACGGAGATGCAGAGGTGCAGCCATCCGTTGGGGAACTAGGGTCACCCTTCTCCCATGAACATACGCCACTCCAATGAGGAGGATGTCATCCCTTGTGGATGGGTGATTCAATTCCCGTGGAGACGAGTGGTGTAAAAAAATGTTTGATCTGGGGGGACCCTTCGTGAGGGGCACGAGGTCGGGTCACAGTTTATCGTCATGTGTTGAGGACGTGGTGCTTGGCAGTTTAACATCCTGCAGCTCGGATGAGGTGGGTTCACTCCACACCACTAGGACTTACATAACTGGTACCATCTGCACCTTGGGGGAGGGATGGTATCAGTAAGGCCATGGTGAAGGGGGGTTGTGGAACGAACAATCAAGGGGTCCACGTTAGTGTGGATATGTGAAGAAGCAATAGCCGTTAGCGTGCCTATGCGAAGAATCATTAGGCGAAGTAACGCTACGAGTGTTATTGTCCATGGGACATTGAAATCACATCGTGCAAACCTGGAGGGTCGCACGGGAAGAGGAATCGCTAAGCAATGGAGTGTGCTTCGCGAAGTGGAGTGCCTTGGCCTTGGCATGGGGCATAGGTGTGAGTGGAAGGTGCTTTGCGAAGTGGAACAGTGTTCGCGGAGCACTGCCTCACGAAGAAGAGGTGACTCGAGAAGCAGGGTCCTGCGAAGCAGTGTGCTTCGCGATGTGTAGCGATCCTGCCTTAGCATAGGGACACAAGCATGGGTTGGGTTTTTTGCGAAGCATAAACGCTCCGCGGCTGCCCGGGTTCCCTTGGGAATCCCCTTCCTTCGCGAATTTCCTTGAGCTTCGCGAAGGGCATCCCTCTCGGAGGAGGGGCTTAAAACGAGACAAGGTAGAGGCGTCTCGTGAAGTAGAAGTACCTCACAGAGCTCATGATTCTCGGGGCAAAGAATGCTTCGCGATTCGGGGGAGGAGAAGCCGAAAGGTCGGATTGTTCGTCCTCGGGACTCAGGGGGATTCCAGTATTTATAGGGAAGGGGTGTCGTGAAGCAGAACTCGTGCGCCGCCTTCGGTGCTTCGCGGTGCACTCGCGAATGTCAACGTCGTCCGCAGAGCATTACCGCCTCTAGAGTTTCGCGTCGGCTCGCGAATGTCAAATGCGTTCGCGGAGAATTACCGCCTCTGGAGCTTCGCGAGGCCGCGATGGTCGGGGCGCTTCGCGGCGAGGCTTTGCGGCGGTGCTTCGCATCGGTGCTTCGCGAGGCAACGTGCCAGCCTTCTTTTTCATTCCTCCCTTTCGGGCCGTATTTTGGCGCCAACAGATGCCCCCCCTCAGACTTGGAGCCGCGGAGGGCGAAGGATCAAAGTCTGAGGGAAAATCGCCAAAATTGTCGGCGGTTCGCGAAGCGGCTTCGCGAAGGGGGCCCGTGGTGCTGACCGGGGCCACAGATCCGGACACGCCGTGATGCTCCGTGCGGGTGAGGCGCTCCGCCATGCTCCGGGGTCGCCGCCTATAAATAGGGGGGTCGAACTCTTTTTTCTTCACGTGAGTTCCTTGTATTTTTGCGCTCTCGACTTCGCGAAACTCCGCGTACTCCGCAACAGCCCTCCGCGAATCGAGCTTCGCGGCGAACCGCGGGTCTCCGACTTCGCGTCCGCGCCAAGCGAACCTCTGCTCGTTGGCCTTGGCCAGACTTCGCGGCTTGGTCTCGCGACCGATCATCGCTATCCGGCTTCGCGATTCAGCTTCGCGGTCGAGCTTCGCGATCCAGATGAATTTTATTTTTCTGAGGGCCAGATTTAAAATGGCCTATCATGAAGCTGTATTGGGGTGCTTGCAAATGCTGCTCGTTGGGATGAGATGGCCAACTGTCCAGGACTGGGGGAGATGATCCGAAGCCACTCGAACGACACTTCATTGACGGATTTTCTATCAGAGGGTCAGAAGGATTATCCGCAGTGTAAGAAACTGCCATTGTACGGCTTCAGGCTGAGGAATGACGTCTTTATCCTTGAGGCGAGTAGGGATGAACCAGCTTGCTGGTTCAGGAGCACACCGTGCCAGCACCAATGGTTTAGGGAGGCCTATGGTCATGCGTGGGAGGACTTCACACCCATCACCTCTGACTTTCTCTACAACCATTTGAATGATATTGATGGGAATCCACTACAACCGGAGGCGTCCCCTCCCCTTTACCGTACCCTGTTGAAGGCAGCTTTGCAGGATTCGAAGAAGGGATGGTCCGATGAGTGGGACCTACGCCAGGGTGTAAACTTTACTGATGACAGGGCCTGGGCCTACTGGGTAGGAACCTCATGCGATGAGTTTGGGGACGAGTTGAGGAGAGTGGGGATGTATGAGGCGGCGTGGGCCTCCCAATTCCACATTTACCAACCAAGCAACTGATGCCGGAGCTGCTGAGAAGATGGTCGTCTAGGACCAACACTTTTCACCTGCATCACGGGGAGGTGGGCATTAGCCTGTGGGATGTCCACCAGATTTCTGGGGTCCCGATCTTAGGGGCCATGTATGACGAGTTCCTCTCCGTCATCTGTGCGTGGGAGGATACGGAGAAAATTTCGCGACGGGTGTCGGCGCTGATGGCACTTGTCCCTGGAGAGGACAAGGAGGCAGTGAGGGATGCCCACTTTAGGAGGTTGTTCAAATTCTTCCTAAATTTCCCAGAGAATCGAGAGTTCCCTCCGAGGCCTCGAACTAGTCCAAGGGAAGCCCAACGGGGCAAGGGGCACTCGTATTGGAGGGTCTTGGAGGATAGCCAATGGAAGACTTGGGGTTTCAGTGTCATCACTGAACAATAGCTGATAGTCAGGCTGGCGGCAATCATCGCGGCTCTAATCTGTGGTTGGATCCTACCGGTGAGAGAGACAAGCATGGGGGTACGGCCCAACTCGTTTATCATGGCGTCGATGTTGGCCATGGGGCAGCGGATCAATCTGGGGATTCTGATGCTCACCAGATTGTACAGAATGCTGCGGCATATTAGCCAGGGCAAGAAGCTGCCAAGGATATGCGGGCCCTTCCACCTCCTGCATGGGTGGATCGCAATGCATATCAGGTGGATTTACGAGTATCCAAACCCCATTTTTCCGCCAGGATCGAACTTACGCCCCTCCATCCTGAACGCGGTCGGGAGCTTCCGGTTCAAACTGCTCGTTCCCATGGTGCTGAATCGGGTGTGGAGGGTGAATGAGTTCATCTTCCACCCCTTTCCATTGCCGACGGGGATACATACTGATGACATACAGGGAACAGAAGAACATCGGTCTTACCTCCTGGCCTCCCAATGTGGAGTTTTGGTGGAACGAATAGATCGTGAGCCGCTTTGTGAATCGTACACCCCGCATCGGTTTGCGAGGCAGTTCCGGTGCCTCCAGCGGCTGACCTTGTACTTCTACTGGGAGGTGCGTCACAAGGAGCACCCGTGTGTGATGAGGCAGTTGTGGCTCATGTTCAAACGATATGATGGAATGATGCAGATTGCATTGCCTCCATCCACCGCCGCATTCAGATTGGTGAAGGAGTACGCCATCAGTTGGGAGGCTGCCTACCCAGGGGAGATGCTGAACCAACCAACTATCCGGGTCGGTGACGGTGGGCCTCCTCTATCTCGAGGTTGGGGTCGGAGGGCGGCTAGGGCTGCTCGCGGTAGCGGGGCTGCCATGGCGGCGAGACCCGCACCGGCCGAGGGTATGGCAGCAGCGGTGGAACTGGTGAGTCCGGAAGAGCAGGGTCATCTGGAGGGGCGGCCACTGAGGGGATTTCGTAGGATTTCCACTCAGCCTTCGGGGAAGCGCCTGCGTCATATCGACATGGAAGAGGATGTTGTCTTCCCGGAAGCCTGGGACATTTGGGATGTCAACCGGCAATTCCTCAACCCAACCGATATATGGGCACACTTGAATCGCCTTGGGACGGAATTGTCGGGTATAGACCCAGTTCGGGCTGGATTTATTGTGTCTCCGGCGGAGGCAGACCAGTACCTGGACGAGCTGGAGGATTACGTCCACTCCAGTGGTGTCCCTCGCCCAATGACAGACCGGGTGAGGGTACTGTTGAATCAGACGGTCCCCCCATAGTTATCGGCTGCCGATCTGAGGGAGCGCATCCCCTTGCCAGAAGAATCAGAGGACTCCTCTCGGGAGGATGAGGCTGGAGGAGGGAGCCCGTTGGAGGAGGGTGAGGTCGGAGACCGAGGCTCAGAATCCGACGATTTCATGGAGGCTCTCGAGGTATCATTCCGAACTTCTTTCCTTGAGATATGTTCTTGGGTCACTATGGACTTCTCACCAATGTTTGAGCCATGCAGGAGGAACTTGTTCGCAGGCCTCGTTCTCGCTCCTTGGCGGGTCATGATGCGGGACCGTCAGAACCTGCGCCTATGGCTGCATCCAGTTCCGTGTCTGGTGGGACCCGATCACCCGAGGTGGCTCCTCCGGAATCTCCAGACCTTCCAACAGTATACAGAGGGCCTCACCTCGGGGTCCCGTCAGTACCAGCTCAAGAGCAGCGCCAGGAGGTCGATCTCCGTATGTCTCCTCTACGGGTCTCCCCGTTTTGACATGTAGAACATGCCAACTAACGTTTGTCCCTCTCTGTCGTACAGTTCTTCGACTGGCGTGGGCCGCTGCGGCATGACTGGTCGGGATGTCTGGTGGTTTCCCTCCTACGAGCATGCCGGTGACGGTGGCGATAGTCCCCCCATCTCCTCAAGCTGCGACGCACATCATCACTGGCGGGACCACCAGCAGGTCCATACCTGAAGTCATTGAGGTGGAAACCGAGGAGGAGGATCAACCGGTCAGTCCCAGTCTTGTCACGCCTGCTTCGGCGCCAAGTGTCGTACCTAATTCAACACCGGATGTTGATCATGCCGAGGATTTCTTGCGGGTGTACCCCGCGTACGAGCCTGCCAATTGCGCAGACTGGGACGAAACGACCTTCGACGAGGAATACAGTAGCATAGTCCGCCACCGGTCGTGGAAGGTGATCACACACTTTATCAGGGACACTCCCCAAGCGCAATGGCTGGCCGAAATGGATAGACTCCGCTCGCGGTTGCACGAACTGTGTGCTGGGGGAGTAGATGCCCAATGTACTCACACACACATCCGCGATCTTATGGCTGAGAAGATCCAGGAGCATGATCGTCAGCTCAGCATGGGCTAGCAGCGGAGGAAGGCGACCAACATCAAGAAGCTCCAGGAGGCTGATAGCGAGGTCCAACAGATGCAGACCCAGGCAGATGAGCTTTCAGCCTCTCTCAATGCACAATCTGAGCTGGTCGCGCGGTTTAAGGCCCAGCTGGCAGAGGCAGAAGAGCATATGAGGTAGACCTCCGGAAAGATGGCTGTCGTTCAAGCTGGCATAGAGAGGGCCAAAGGCAGGACTGACGAACTGCGCCCCGCCATTGCTGAGGAGGAGCGGGAGCTAAATCAGCGGCAACAAGCCTTAAATGCCACAAGGCAATGGGTGGCAGAGCTGCAACGCTCTTTTGACGGGGTCAACCCGTCCATGGGGGGAGCCGACCCCCAGGTATTGTAACAAACCCAAAAAACTTTTATTGGTACTTTCGTGCATCAAAATTTTATCTTTGTTTTGAATGCCATAGAGCACATGATTTCCTCTGTTTGAATTGCCTTGTTACATCCCCACAATGTTTGCGGGACGTTCGGCGACAATTCCCCATGCCCACGTGGGTCGAGCCCGATGTCCGGGATTCGGATTACCAGTCCGGATATCTGAAAGACGGGAGAGGCTTGATGGGAGAAGGAACTTTCAGGATATCCCAATTACCGTTTCTTCAACGTGCTCTCATGCACGAACGAGGCAACTCCATGGGTGCTAAAATCGGTCCCAACAGATGAAAATGGGAAGTGTGAATCATGATTCCCAAGATTCGGAACACTGTGGGGATGGTGTGACAATAAGGGACAACCGTTAACCTTGGAGAAGAAGCGGTACCCTTACTGTGTTAGCCTGTAATGGGGACAACGAATGAGGGTCGACCGTTGACCATGATTGAAACACGAGACCATGTCACAAATGTTGTAGATCAATCCTTTGGGACGTTGGCCCAGGACAGTTGGCGGACCATCGGTCAAAATTTCATACTGTTAGGGGGTCCTTCCAGACATGACCCGTCTTCCGGAACGTAGGCCCAGGACGGTAGGTGAGCCGATGCGGTATGAGACCAGGCCGTTTGGGGGTCCCGTGAGACACGAAAGGGGACGAGGGTCCGAATAAGGGGAACACAAAGTGTGGAATATGGTGTGATGGTCTGTCCGAACAGAATCCAACACTTAGGTAGTTACACCACCGTGGTGGGAGTACGCCAGATGGCGCATCAGTTTGATCATGGTTCATTCCTTCTTTCAGACAGGGCCTCTCTGGCGAGGGGATCTGTCACTTCCCAGTGGGATCTTGGGGCATCCTGAACTTGTTCAGGGTAGAACCGTAGTTTGATGTCATGCATTGAGGACACATAGACTCCTGTAGTTTAACGTCATATGATAGGACACGGAATAAAAGGGAAGGAAGCGTTTGGAGAAATAGATATGAAACCTACGTGAATGAGGACTTGGAGTCCAAATAGTACCACATACCCTCGGAGGAAACGCTTCAGGTCGAGGGACAAAGAGTGAGGATTGGGCTGGGCCCGAAGCAGAGTGGCCGGTCATTCCTACGTACCCCATGAGGATGGGAATCAATCCATACGTAGTTCTGGAAGCATAGTTTAACATCATGCGGGACGATGAGAAGCCTGGCCGCGTTGGTACACATCCTGCCAAAACTACAAAGCCCACATGAGTCGTACTCAGTGTGGGAAACAAGCAGTAGTGGTGGGAATTTCCCGACACAGAAAGGGGCAGGTTAGGGAAAAGGGTCGCGCGGTGAATACCGGCCCAGTGACACTAACATGATCATTTAGCACACCTAGATGCGTGAAGAGAAAGAGCCGAGTATGATGGAATTCCACTTGAACATGGGGAAGTGGAAATGTGTGAATCATGGTGCTCGAGATTCAGATCATGATGATGGCAGCGTGACGACGGAGGGTAACTGCTGACCGTATTTGCAACGTAGTATCCTGTCGTGTTAGCCTAGAATGGGGACATACAAATGAGGGTCGACCGTTGACCATGTTCAAAACACGGGACCATGTCACAAATGTTGTCAAATATCCGTAGGGACATTGGCCCGAAACGATTGAAGGGCCCTTAGGTCCAGCATTCATGGAGAGCCCTTAAGCCTAGTATCCATGTCGTCTGAGGGTCCTTTTGGATGTGGAATAGGACGAGGATCCAAATAGTGAGCTCACAAAGCATGGTCATGGGATGAGGTGAATGTCCCTGTGAAAGTCGCACACTTCGGTCTATTTGTCAAAACACATCTGAATACGACAATGAGACGTATTAGATAGAGGGAGCAGTGCCCTTTCCCATAGGGAGATCTTAGTTTAGGGTCGTAGAATTCGGACCTTGGATGGGATGTAACATAAGAGTCACATGGTGGATTAACTCAAACACCTGGTGTGAAGGAGGACACAATCCCATATCACACCGCACGACCTCCTTAGGAGAGGTTTTTTTTCAAGGGACCGAAAGCGAAAGTTAGGCTGGGCCCGCGGGGAAGTGGTCGGGCACTCCTATGTATCACATAGGGATGAGAATCAGGCATTGTGTAGTTTTTTATGGAACTTAGACCATAAATGGGTAAAGGGAGCAGGGGATGCATGGAATCAAAACCCGACGTGAAGGAGGACCTAAGCCCTACTTACCATGAGTTCTCCGGGGAAATGCACGAGTCGAGGGACCGAAAACAAGGGTTTGGCTAGGCCCACAGGGAAGTGCCCGGGCGCTCCTACGTATCTCATAAGGATGAGAATCAAGCCATACATAGTTCTGAAAGGTGACACGGTAAGATACCAGTGCCGTGGAAAAGGGCAATGCGGGCGTGGCCCTCGCACTAAAAGAAGCGTAATTTGATAAATCTTGTTTGTTCTTTAAGGTGAATGGTTTTTTTTGTGAAGCGACAGGCCTAGAATTGTAGGTTGTGACGTCACCACAAGGATCAAGCCGTGATGGGCGTTGACAAATGGCATGGCACGTGACCAATACCCAACGTGATGTCCTCTACAACGAGGTCACCACAATGCACTGTCGTTTTTTGTCATGCGTCCAGGAAAATAATGTCATAGATTAGGGTCGTATGATAGGACCAAGCATGCATTTTATCATCATGCAGCGCAGACGTAGCAGAGACGATGCTAGGCGGGAAATGTGCGTTGTGTTATAAAACACAATTGACGGAGACATGATCCCACATCAAATTGTACACCATCCGGAGGGGGAAACCTTAGGCCGAGGGGCCTATATAGAGGTAAGAGGTGAAACCGGGGGAGAGACTAGCTCCCAAAATGGGTTGTACCCAAAGACAGGGCATCCGTGCAGTCCTACGTATCCCATGAGGATGGGAATCAAGCCATAAGTAGTTCTGAATGTATCTTAGTTTATGGTCTTAGAGCTTGGACCATGGGAGCCCCGAAGGACGTCATATTGCAGCTTTGTCCCCCTGACATGCAAAGGTGCACTGAGGGATAGCGCCAAAAGTGTCGAGATTCCACATGGACATGATGGGGTGGAAAATGATGTGAATCATGTAACCAACATTCGAGGACTGAAGGGGCTGGCGTGACGACAGAGGATTACTGCTGACCATGTTCACAACACTGCATCCTGTCGCGTTAGCCTGAAATGGGGACAAACAAATGAGCATCGACCGCTGACCGTATTCGCAACGCAGGATTTTATCGATTTCTTGTCCAAAACCCTCAGGGGTGTTGGCCCGTAATGGTAGGAGAGCCCTTGGGCATTGTATCCAGGACGTTCTTGGGGGTCCCTCTGGGTGTGAAAGGTGATAGAAGCCCGAATGGAGGGGAACACAAAGCTTGACAAGTGGAAGTAACTTGATCAAGTTGAATCTGACACACTTGGTCCTAGACCAGATTACTCTTAACACATGGGTTAACCACTGCAAGGAGTCAAGGGACTCAACTTTGAGGGTGATAGAGAGATGGCAGATTGCCGGGGGAAGGGGGCATGGTACCCAAAACCTTTTATCATACCTACATATCCCCCTCCTGGAGAGGGATAGACCAAGTGGACTAGGTGACTGGGAGATCAGGAGATCACTAATAGGTGGGGATGGACCCAAATATTAGACATTCAGGTGGTCCTAGATATCCCAAGAAGATGGGAGTCAAGCTACACGTAGTTCTGAAGGGTGAATTTTAATGTCAAGCGGGACAAGGAATACGAGGGATAACTCTCAGAACGGGGTGAGCGTGGTGCAGATATTGCAAACCCGACGTGAATGGGGACGTAGTCCCACCCCATGCCATGCGGTCCCGTCGTCGGGGTCCCAATGGAAGGGCCCGAGAGGCGAATTAGCTGAACTCAAACTTGACCCAATGTCAAGGGGTCTGGGCATTCCTACGTATCCTATTTTGATAGGAATCAAGATGAACGTAATTCCAGATGAGAATCTTAGTTTATGGTCTTAGAGCTCGGACTGTGGATGGTGACAACTCCCTGAGTAAGCACAGATGTCAACCCAATCCCTAAGCCCACGTGAGATAAACTCGGTGTGGGAAACAAGGGGGGAAGATCCTTATTAAAATACTTGGGGTTTCAATCAAAGGGGAGTCGGAGGAGAACCACGAAGGACACGTTTGACGCAGCTTGTTCCCCCAATGCGCGGACGTGCACAGAGGAAAAGTACCAAGAGTTCCGAGACTCTACATGGACATGATGAAGTGAAGAAGGGTGTGAATCGTGTACCCGACATTTTGGGCTTAATGGGATGGCTTGGCGATAGAGGAAAACTATTAACCATGGTGGAAACACAGCGTCCATATCGTGTTAGCCTGAGGTGGGAACAACAAACGAGCATCGGCCACTGACCATATTCGCAACGCGAGATTTTATCGATTCGCTGTCCGAAACCCTCGGGGGCGTTGGCCCGTATCGGTAGGAGAGCCCTTGGGCATAGTATCCAGGCCGTTCATGGGGGTCCCTCTGGGTGTGAATGATGATGAAATCCCTGATGCAGGGATACACAAATCCTGGAAGGTGGGTGCGGATGTGTCCGACTAAAGCTTGGCGTTCCAGGTAATAAACTAGATTACTCTTAGGCACATTGGTGAACCGCTGAAAAGGGATTGACGAAACAGCTCAGTAGGGGGAGGTACATTGTGTGGTCATTACAGGACCGTTGTGAATGAGGACATAGTCCCACCCCACACCATATAATCCTATCATGGAGGAAGGATAGGCCAAGGGTCCATGATGGGATGAGGATTCCCGAGAGACGGGGCTAGACCCGAATCTTGGACATTCAGGTGGTCCTACGTATCCCATGAGGATGGGAATCAAGCCACACGTAGTTCTCTAGATGTAGTTTAATGTCATAATGGACGATATGGGGAGTAATATACCCCTAAACAAGGTAGGTATGTCGTATGGTGAAGAAGCCGACGTGAATGAGGACGTAGTCCCACACCACACCGTACACTCCTATAAGAGAGGACCTGGGTCGTGGCCCGGAAAGGCCAAGGGGCCTGATGGTTAGGCATTGGTCAGGAAGGCTTGACATGCTTGTAGTTTAACGTCTTGCAATGAGGACGATGTTCAAGGACCCGAGGAGGCCAAGGGGCCTGAGGCTGGGCCTCGTAAGGGGAGTCGTACGGCATGGTACATGATCCCGACGTGAATGAGGACACAGTCCAACACCACACCGTACACTCCTAGTAAGAAGTTGGGCGGAGGGGCCCGAGAAGGCCTGGGGGCCTAAGGTCAGGCATCAGTCAGGAAGGCCTGATGGGTCTGCAGTTTAACGTCTTACATGAGGATGGGGGTCGGGGACCCGAGGAGGCCAAGGGGCATGAGGCTGGGACTCGTAAGGGAATGCGTACGGTATGGAGAATAAGCCGACGTGAATGAGGACATATTCTCACAACACACCGTACATCCCTATGAGAGATCGGGGCCGTGGGCCCGATCGCTAGCACCACCCGGGGGGAAGTTTGTCACCTCGGTATGGGGCAGAATGAATCACTGCACTCGATATTTGGAACATCTCGGGGTGGACCCGAAGATCCAAGACACTGTTGACCGTGTTCGAAACACAATGTTCCTATGGTGACCCGTTATGGGAGCAACAAATGAGCGTCAACCACTGAACAAATTCGCAACGCGGGACTTGTATCGGCTTGTTGCTTCAAAACCCTCGGGGGCATTGGCCCTTATCGGTAGGAGAGCCCTTGGGCATAGTATCCAGGCCGTTATTGGGGATCCCTCTGGGTGTGAAAAAATGATGGAATCCCAGTCAAAGAGTGTGTGAAGCATAGCTGTATCCATCCATGAAAGAGGCAAACATCTCCAGGGGGGATGTGTAGCCAGGTCGATGCTTGCTCGATGTGAGTCGGGGAAAAAGTGCGCACCCTGCCATGTCTTGACCCGAGGGGCAGATTTTGGCTTTTGGGATAGGCCAACAGACGAAATGTCCGGGAATTCCTACGTATCTCATGAGGATGAGAATCAAGCCGTACGTAGTTCTTGAAGGCCATGCAGTTTAGCGTCATGCAGTGAGGACGTAGGACGGTAGAAGAACGGGAGTGGGCACATGGTGCGAACCTTACAATCCTTGTGCGAGTGGGGATGCATGAGAGGGGCCAAGAAAGCCTACTCCCTGCTACACAAAGATCCTCCAAGTAAACTATTCCCAGGGGGAATAGTGGAAGAGAAAAGCTTGGGGCTGGGCTCAAGACGAGGCATCAGAGCGTTCCTACGTATCCCATGAAGATGAGAATCAAGCCACACGTAGTTATAGAAATGCATTTTAACGACATGCAGGACGATGAGAAGCATCTCATTAGGGGATATGTACGGTACGACGAGTAATCCGACGTGAATCAAGACGTAGTCCTACACCATACCGTACAATCCAGCAAGAGGGTAGATCAGAGAAAACCAGGGGGCCTGGGGCCGGACCGCGGTCAGGGAGACCTGACCAGCTTGCTGTTTAACGTCTCGTGGTAAAGATGGGGGCCGCGGGCCCAAGGAGGCCAAGGGGCCTGAGGCTGAGCCTCGGTCAGGAAGGCCTGACTGGCATGTAGTTTAACATCATGCAATAATGATGGGGGCCAGGGGCCCTAGGGGGCCAAGGGGCCTGTGGCTGAGCCTCGGTCAGGAAGGCCTGACTGGATTGTAGTTTAACGTCTTGTAGTGAGGAAGGGGGTGCAGTTTAAGGACGTGCGGGACCATCTCGCAGTTTAGGGTCATGCATGACCCGTTCTCCATAAGAAAAGTATCGCTTGAGGAATTTAGCATTGGTAGGAGGGGTTATACGCTCTCCATCTGTGGTCACCAAAGAGTATTCTCCATTGGGGTAAAACCTATGGACGATATAAGGCACTTTCCATTTGGGTTCTAATTTGGGAGGTTTCCTACCGGGAATCATTGACACTCGAAGGGCCAATACAAGGTCACCCTATAGAAAAGAGCGGAGACGAACCTTTTTGTCGAAGGCCATCGCTATCTTATCCTGATGCAACTCCAGATTGTGCAGGGCACAAAGCCGGTTCTTGTTCAGTGCTTCTAATTCAGCTAGATGGATCTCGGCTACCTCATCTGATGTCTGGTGATCATAAAATGCAGTGTGTAGCGATGGAAGCTGGATCTCAATGGGTAGGACGACCTCGGCTCAATACACCAAGGAATATGGGGTCACCTGGGTAGAGTTGCGAGTCGTCGACCGGTAAGCCCAGAGGGCGTTGGGGAGCTTGTATGACCAACTTTTCTTGTTCTGACCAACCATCTTCTGCAGAATGTTAGAGAGGGTCTTGTTGAACGCCCTGATCTGTCCATTCTCCTGCGCGCAATAGCGGGAGGTATGGTTCGACCGGATGTCGTAATTAGCGTACAATTTCTTTAGTTCAGCCGCTCGGAAGTTGGTGCTGTTATCGTTGAGGACGACGTGAGGGACTCCAAACCGGTGGATAATGTTGGAGCTCACAAAGTCAACGATGAAACGGGCCTTGACCTCTTTGATTGGAACTGCTTCTGCCCACTTGGAGAAGAAATATGTAGCAGTCAGGATGAACCTACACTGGCGGGCTGTTGCCGGTAGATACGGTCCCACTACATCAAGTCCCCATACCGCAAATGGCCAAGAGTACTTGGTGGCGTGGAGGGGCTCCAGCGGCCGATGCAAGAATTTGGCGTGTACTTGGCACGTGTGGCATCTCTTGGCATATCAAATACAATCATTGATCATAGAGGGCCAAAAGTACCCCAATCTCCGGGTTTGATGGGACATCTTCGGCCCAGCTTGATGGGCGCCACAGGAACCGACGTGAACCTCTTACATAACTTGAGGTATCTCCCCTCCTTGGATACAACGGAGGAGGACACCATCGAAACTCCACTTATAAAGGATGTGTTCAAGGCTGGAGCCGCTCTGTAGGGTAAATTGCAGTACGCGGCGTCGGATTCGCTCGCGCTCGGCCCAGTCGTCCGGGAGACGACCATTTTGGAGATACTCGACAAAAGGTGCCCTCCAGTCGGGAGTGGCTTCAACCACTGCGTCTGACGAACCCGGGATCCCTGAAGTGGAGGGTCCGGTGGTGAGATGACTTACCTGAAGGCCAGCATTGTCGTCTTGGGTGGCAGGGGCAATGACTCTCCGGTGGGCCACATGTATGATCAAATCATCTTGCTCGGGTTCTGCGAGCGACGTGGCTATGCCAGCCAGGGCGTCTGCTTGGCTGTTCTGCGACCGTGGGACATGGCTAACCTCTGGTCGAGAAGAGAACTGGGCCATTAGGTAGAGGGTGTACTCCAGCAACGGTGCGAGCTCTGTCTTCCTGACGACGTAGTCTCCATTAACGTATTTGATTACCAACTCGGAATCTCCCTTCACATGTAAATGGGGCATATGGATCTCAAGGGCCAACTCGAGGCCGGTGATGAGAGCTTGGTACTCTGCCTCGTTGTTCGTACAGCCTTCTGACAATAGGAACGAGTATGGAAGGACGGATTGCGCCGGGGTAATGAAGACAATACCCAGACCCACTCTGTTGAGATTGGGATCGTTGAGCCTCCCACCGGTGGGGCTCTGGGAGGCGTCGTCGAAATGCATTTTCCATCACGGGACAACATGATCGACTGAGAGGATCGTCTCATCAGGGAAATCCAGGTCCAGTGATTAATCCGCGGAGGTTGGACAGGCAACTAAAAAGTCTTCCAATGCATGTCCCTTAATGGCCTTATGAGGTACAAACATGATATTGAACTGCTGGAGAATTACTGCCCACCGTGCTAGTCGGCCAGTCAGCATGGGGCGGTTCAGGATGTACTTCAGTAGGTCTACCGAGGAGACCAACTGCACCTCATGGTGTTGCAGGTAATATCGCAACTTCTTCACGGTGAAGACGAGCGCAAGGTAGCTCTTTTTGATAGGGGATTATCTGACCTCCGTATCGAGAAGCATGCGGCTGAGATAGTAGAGATTGTTCTCAGTACCCTCGTTATTCTTCTGGGTGAGAAACGCACCGAGGGATCTCTCCAGGGCGGTCACATAATGGACCAGCGGCTTTACGGAGACGGGTGGCAACAAGACCAGAGGTTGGAGCAGATACTGCTTGATTTCTTCGAAGGCGGTCCGACACTCCTCATCCCATTCGTAGGCGGCGCCCTTCTTCATGAGCCGAGAAAAGCGCTTACACTTGTTGGCCAGATTCGAGATGAATCGGCGTATATAGGCTAAGTGGCCTTGAAGGCCTCGAAGCTCCCGAATGTTGCTCGGGGGAGGCATCTGGCTGATGGCCTTGATCTTCTCTGGGTCGATCTCGAAACCTCTATATCTGACAACAAAACCCAAGAAACTTCCCAGAGGTGGCCCCGAAGGCACACTTCAACGGGTTCATCTTCAGGTGATGAGAATAGAGGAAACCGAACACTTTCTCAAGGTCTTTGAGATGGTCCTGGCGCTGACATGTTTTGACTACGAGGTCATCTACGTAGCATTCCACCAATGTCCTGAGAATTAGGTTGAATATGCGATGTATGACCCTCTGATAAGTTGCACCTGCATTTTTCAAACCGAATGGCATAACCTGGTAGCAAAAGGTACGTTGGGGAGCCCTGAAGGCAGTGGACTCCTCGTCTTCGGGGGCCATCCTGATCTGGTTGTACCCGTAATACCCATCCATAAAAGAGAGAGCTTGGAACCCGTCCGTGGCGTCAATCAACAACTTCGTCACCGGGAGTGGGAAGTAATCCTTTGGGAAGTGGCGATTAAGATCGCAGAAGTCGATGCAGACTCTGATCTGCCCATTCTTCTTCCTGACTGGCACAATGTTGGAAAGCCACTTGGGGTACTAGACCTTCTTAACAAAGTTGGGTTTGATTAGCTTGTCAACTTTGGCCTCAACCATAGCACCATGAGAAGGGTGCATCTTCCTGGGAGGCTGTTTAAACCCACGATGTTTTTCCAGGAGGCCCAAACGGTGAACGGCTACCTGGGGATCTAGCCCTGGCATCTCGTTGTAACTCCAAGCAAACACATCACGGTGCTGTTTGAGGAAGTCTATGTACTGTTGCCGCTCCTCGGGGGAAATTGCTGCACTGATCAATGTGGGTTTAGGATCTTCCTCGCTACCAAAGTTCACCTTTACCAGTTCATCAACCGTGGTAGAGACTCCTTCTTCAAAGGCGGGGGGAGCATCCTACAGGTCTTCCTCCCCACCCATAGGGGGACTTCCCGCGACAGAAGATACTTCTGGGCTATCAAAACACGAGGGGCAGCTGGTGCCGGCCTGGGCAACATCGGTCATCACATCGGGAGAATCACTCTCCATTGAGACCATAGCAATGAAGTCTGTCGACCCTATCCCATCTGGACTTCGGCCTAAGGGGCCGCGTTTGATAATATCAAAGCAGTGGTGACGTGTCGGCTTGAGTCAGTTGATTCCAGCCTGGCGGAAGAGACACGTATGGTGCACCGCCGTTGTCATTAGCCTGACATCCTGATACCGTACAAGGGTAGGAGGTTCCGGGATGACTTGAGCCTGGTTGATGTAGGAGTACGAGGTGATTTTCCGTCGTCGCTTGGACATGGGAACATTCCTTCCTTGTGTACCCGAAACAACAAAACATTTCCCCATGTCAGGGGTCATGGCCTCCAACCGGTGGATCGGGAGGATGTAGGTGTCATCCATGCTTTCCCAGGGATCACTTGTGACCGGGGCAGGTTCATCCTCTCTTACTAGGATATGATTATCCTTAATTTTGTAATAACCCGCACCCAGATAGCGGGCCTCACAAGAAGCGAAAGGGGACACGTCTCCTTGGAGCACGCCTACTCGACCGTTGAGCGAGTACTTGAGGCACTGGTGATACGACGAAGGAACCGCTTCATGCATATGGAGCTATGGCCTACCCATCAATGCGTTATAGGTGGTGTCTTGAGAGACAACCATGAACTCGGTGCTGGAAATTAAGCCACCAAACTGGGTCTTCAGGAGGTTCTTGCCGACTGGGGTTTGCTGCATCCTGTCGTACCCCTGGATTCTGAGGTCAGAGGGAGTTAAATCACCTTCAGATAGACCCAGCTTTCGCAACGTCTGAGTCGGAATTAGATTGATTCTGGAACCTGTGTCAATGAGGAAGCGGTCGACTTACACACCATTGAAGTGGCCAATGATGTACAATGGGCGAATGTGCCCCTATATAGGAGGGTCCTCATCTTCACCGGAGAATGAGATAACCGCCTGACATTCGGCATTTTCAATCGTCTCGGTATGGGAGGCTTCTACAGCTACTACCTCTGTCTCAAACTGGAGGGGTCTCTTTAGGGCCTCGGCAAGTGCCTCACGCATTTCAGATGGCAGGTGATGGGCATTATTGATAGAAAGCCTCTCTGGAATGCCAGCCAGGTGCTTCAGGACATCATACATTCGTGCCAAACGTGAACCTCTACTTACAGGAGGTCGTTCGGCATTTGGAGGCATAGCGGGTCCTGCTAGTTGAACCGTCGATCAGCTAGTACTGGTCACATCTTGCTGCTTACTAGTAGAAGCCTGGAGAGTAGTCACCGGACTAGGATCGGACAACGGAGGCTGGCCTGTAGCCGGGAAAGACTGACTGTGATATGAACGAGGCAGCTCCCCCTGATCCAGTAGCACGAACGGCGGTGGAGGTAGAGCCGAGGGCGTTAGATGTGGTTGCGCGTGATGAGATCTGTGCTGAACCTACTTCCTGGTCTCAGTAGCGTGCACGACATGGCCAAAAATGCCTGCTGACGTACCTCGATGACCGGCGCGGTTGTGATTCCGATGACGTTGACATCGGCTGGAAACGTTGGGGAGGTCTGTCTGGAGTTCCCCCTCGTCTGGGGTCATATAGGGCTTTACCAGCTCCACGGTGTTAACCGAAGCGTACCCCTGGCTGTCGCTCGAAGATTCATCCACCGCTGGGCCGATTCTGGGAGGAATCCCCATTTCAGGGGGCATAAAGTCGTCGAGAGTGCAGGATGACGACGGCAACGGCGGTGCGCATTGCTTCTTCTTACGTCGCCGCTGCATGCCCTTTTGAGAAGAGGCCGACTGTGTAGACGATGCGGAGGCACCGACTACTTCTTCTGAATGTTCCGACTGCTTCAGGTGTGCTCGGATGATTCCATGGGCACGGACAACGGTTTTTCGAGCAATCCAGTAGTCGTATTTCCGGGATCTGCGGCTGGGGACCTACTGCCACTCACCTTCATTGTCGTTGCCGATCTCTGATCCTGCAAAGAAACCTGCCACTTGCGCTGGTGCTGGGACCAACTTGACTATGTTGTTGTTGACCTGGTCTTGAATCCAGTCATTAAACACATAGCATTTCTTGAGGGTGTGCCCCAGGATCCGATGATATGGGCAGTAGTTGTAGTGATCATTGGGATTCGCCTCTGCCGGCCTTCTGCACTCAGGCAGACGCACAATCCCTTGCTCTAGATCACATCCGAAGTAAATAGGGACCTGATTTTCGTTGAACGAATAAGTCTAGTACCTTCTTTCCGGATAGGGGGCCCTGGGGGCCTAGCCCTGACGAGGGGCCTGGGGGGCCTGCCGAGGAGGCGGCGCCTGATTGTCTCGCCTAAGTGGTGGTGGCGCATTGCGCGGGGGAACCTGTCGGTTCTGAGGTGATCGATGCTGGGCAGGAGCCTATGCTTGAGGTGGAGGACCTCTGCGTGGTTGCGGGGGTGGTGCCGCCGACAGTAACTCCAGCTGCCTCGGGGCTTCTATTTGGGCCACCGCGGCGGGTTCAGCCCTAGCGGTCCTCCTGGTCGGGATCATAGGGGGCAACAAACGTGCCTGACTGGCCTGTTTCGGGGCTTCTTCAAGGCGTTGAGCCTTATCTGAGAAATCTCTAAACCCTCCAGGTTAGTTCTGGGTAATCAGGGAGGGTACCAGCTCTGTCATGACATTCCCCACACACATCGTCAGTAGTTTCTCCTAAGTCAATGGCATATTGAGGGAATACGTAAGTCCCTTCCACTGGGCGATGAAATCTGCAACCCGCTCATCAGGCCTTTGTTTGCACTTGAAGTGGTCTGCAATGCTGGTCTTCCACGTGGTGGAGCTGAACTGGTATAAGAACTGCCGTCGAAGATCTTCCCAACCGGTCACCGATCCGATAGGGAGCTGGCTATACCAGACGAATGTCGGGCCTTCCAATGTCTGTATGAATCATCAGAGCTTGGTGGCTTCTTGCTGAGCCGGGGTCCCCAGCATGGGGACACACCTGGAAGAAAAATGAGCCAAGTGCTACGGCGGGTCCCCTGTCCCGTTAAAAGGCGAGATAGTGGGGTTCCCAAAACCCGGAGGTGCGGGCATATCATCCACCCACGCAGGATAAGGCTTGCCATCCGGTGGGACCGCCACCTACCGCGTTTCCAACGCTTCGAGGCAGGCTGTGAGCGACGGGATAAGATCATCCGGGTGGGGGTCCCTATCTTGACGGGGATCCCTAACCACAAGTGCATTTCCATGTTCTTCAACAAGATAGACGGCTTCGGCCGCATGTGGGTCAACTGGCTGGACGACCCGCGGGGCGACTGGGGGAACCCGGACATGATTCTTCAGATTGCCCCGTCACTCGGGGGGATTTGGCGAGACGTATCGTGCCCTCTTGCCATAAGTCCCGGATTCTGCCCTGTCTGCGGCAGTAGCATGATCAGGGTTTCCCAGAGGTATCTCACCGGGGGGAATTGTTTTTACCCCTACTGCCCCGGCCTGGGATTACCATAGTCGGGTCGCCGCTCTGCGGCGCGCTCAATCAAGAGTTCATCAACCAGCCTCTTTTGCTCAGCAAGCAGCTGGCGTAACATGTCCTACTCAGGATCTTCGTCCATTTTCTGCATAGAGGCGGACGGGTCGGAGTGCTTGATTGTTCCGACGTGCTCCTTACCCTTTCCGGTGTTTCGACCGAGTACCAGCGACTCGGTGGGTACGGGGAGGCATAGAAAGTTCCTCTACTGACGGGTAACTCTCCTTGATGGGTCCAGTAGTGGCGGTATGTCCTCAGGGGGTAAGTCTCCGTCATGGAATTCAAGCTCGTCTTCCTTATCCACAACTTCGGCCATGTGGACGGTGACCCCTCTTGAGGGCATGTCCTCGATGTCGCATAACTAATTGGGCTGCCGTCGGATAGGGTCGAAGAGGAGAGCGGCATAGTGTCCCCAACCATAGACTTGCACATGGGGGGTGGCTTCCCTGACAATTCTGTGGAGTGCTTTAAAACTCTGAACACATTTTCGTTGAAGGGCGCTCTGGCGGCCTGGCGACTCAGGGTGCTGGGCCACAAGGAGTGCGGCTGCATCGACCAGGCGGCACTGCTCACCGATTTTGTCGAAGTGCTCTCATCTTCTGGGGTACACCACCCATTTGTAACGAAGGCGGAAGTGTGTCGCCCATAGGGTTCGACAAAAGCACCCCACTTCTTTAGTGGTAAGAGACTCTGGTACGCGAAAATTCAGCGCCACCGTCGGCCAGAACTTTTCTGGGAAGTAATTTGTTGCGAGAATACTCTAGAAGCTCCTAGGCTCGGACTCGGGTTCTGGCCTTGTGTTGCCCCACTCGTCAACTGAGGACGGCTGAGGGACCAGTAACGGTACCGAGGCGGACCTCTGGGATAGTAAGCTCGGCGGTGGAGAATACGGCAAACGAGCTGACTGGACGCTGAATTCCGGGCCATCCTTCGAAGAGTGAGGTGTCCTGGCCACGATGTCACGATATGAAAGGCTGATAACCACAGCTTCCGGAACAGGATCCGCGGCTACCGGCGACAGGTCATTTCATCTCTCTACTGTCGTTGGCCCCCAAAATAACTCTTTGTGATCCCTGGTAGATGTAGAGGGTTCTTCTGGTGACAAAGGCGGTGATTGCACGGTCGACACCTGTGGAATTCCCAAGATTTCTTCCTCTTGGATGTACCTGCGAAGGGAGATGGGAATCTGGTGGACCTCAAATTCCGGGAGAATGAGGCTAACGCGTCTGGTTCTTGCCCCAGTCCTTGATACGAAGGAGCGGGGAGAAGGTTCCATCGCTGAATCACACTCCGCTTCCGAGTCGGAGAAGCCAGCAGGTTTGATCTCCACCTGGGCCTTCCCAGGGTTCTTCTTGTGGCGGCGACGACCTGCTCTCCTGCCCCGGGGTGGCTCTTTGGGATAGGGTTGATCCCTATCAGGCAGTCTCGGGGCGGCGCTGGTGTCGTGGCGGAGAGGGCCCCCACTCGAGATAGCCGAGGTGCGAGGGGAACCAGGGAAAATGTCGAAAGGTAAATGGGTTGGACCTCCATGAACATCACCCATATAAGCGGAGCCTCTGTTGGAATCAGCAGGAGCATGGAGAGGACCTCTAGGATCTATGTGAGTGGAGCGAGGATGACCATCACTCCTCGAGTTGCTCGGGCGAGGAGGACCTCCGCTGGTAGTAGAGAGGACATAGGGAGGCCCCCCACGTCGGAGAAGGATAGGATGGATGATGCCTTCAGGTTGGCGGTCGGGGCAGGAGGATGGACTCCATACCCTGTATAGTGGGCGCGGGAAATGTTTCCATGTTGAGCGTCACTAACGCGGGGCAGGTCTTCCTTCGGGATGGGGGTAGCATGAGGCATACCTCCATGACGAACCTCGGAGCGGGGAAGGCCCACGCTCTGTGGAGTAGTGGTATGGGGAGGTCCTCCGTGTCGGGTGAAATTACCGCGGGTTAGTTCGCAGTGATCACCACTTGGGCCTGCCACCCAAAGAGTCAACCCAGCCCGCCCGTGGGGCGGTTGCGGTCTCGATCCTGGTGGGGTGAAAGAGTGCCCCTGCTCAGTGTATGTAGGGGCTTCACGATGCACGTCGGCGATGGATCGGGCCACTGTAGCTGTCGACATCGACGCGCCTAGGAGAGCGTCCTCAGCCCGGGCCCGGCGCTGACGTCGGGTTAGGCGAGCTGGTGCAGGTGGTGCAGGGACGTAGCCTGCCTGCTCGTCCTGCGGGGCCGGACGGCGGCATTGACGCGGCCGGGCGGGAGCTCTCGCCTAGAGCCCTTGGGTCAGGACCCTGAGTGGGCTGAGCCGGACGGTGCCCGCCTCTTCAGCACAAGGTGAGGGGTCGTCAAGGCGTTACAGAGACAGGCTCCCAAAATGGTTGAACGTTGGGGTGGGGAGTAGGGGCTCCTTGCGTGGCCTGTTAGGGTGGCGTTGACGGTGGGGCCTGAAGGCCTCCACGTCCAGGCGGGCCATATCCCAAGTTGGGATGACCCCTTCTTCCTCGTACCTGCACACGAGGTTGTTGATCACCCTTCGCTGGATGACCTCTGATGGGGAAAGGGGACAGGGGCGCCCCGTATTCGGCGATGTGGCGGCCATCGTGGCTGTAGCGGCGCTAAATGGGGTGGTCGTGGCGGTGTTGCCCCTACCCCTGCGTGGGCGAGGAGCAGACGGTGATCGCGTCTCTGTAACATCAACCTGGTTCCTGAGAAACGAAGGGATCAACTCATCAGTACTGAGAGGAAAAGGATTGACAGCCAGTGCCCCAGCGTCCTTCCATTCTCCACATCTGTAAGAAGGATCCACGCCAACACGCTGCAGAACGGAGTGCCCCACGTTCTACTTCCCCAGCTTTTGGTGAGTTTCATGCAGGCCCGCTATTTGCTTGGTGAGACCAGGCGCTAGATATCTGGATCCGGTGACACGTCAATCTACTGGTGTCTCGAACGCTACTAATCTCCATATTAAGGAGAAGAAGTTCAAGTCGGGTTCACCATTTCTGTTTCCGACGCTTTCTCCGGGGGGCGCGCGCACATCCGTTCCGTCCGCGGAGGAGGACGCGCGGGGCTTTTGTTGCCCCGCATTCCCACTTTCCAAAGGCGGGCGGCATTCGCTCTTTATTCAGGGACGTCTGCTCCTTGATCGAAACAGGATAATGGGATGTCGGATCTTCCTCCTGTGGATTCCTCCTCAGAACTCGTCACCTAGTCCGGGTCTCCCTCATAGATTTAATACGTAGTTCATAAAACTCTTCCCAGTGCCATGTTTCCATGTACCCCGGTTAATTACACTGCTTCTGTCGGGACATTCCAAAGGGTCCGGTCAGGGAAGCAACCTTCAGTTGGGGGTGTAGTCACGTTGAGGCATCAGTAGCGTGTCTGGATGCTGGGGAACCTGGCATGTCTGTCTGTTATCCCTGGTCACAAGGCTTCTCGAGGGCGTGGAAGCCTGAGGCATCCCACATCGAGCGCGGGGAATTATATGTCATAGACACATATCTGAGGTTTTCCTCAGCTTCCCGTGTTTAACACAGGGTATGTCGCGAGTTTAACGTCTAGCGGAGACGGATCAACCCAACCGGAGGGTTAGCTAGGATAGATCAGATTGAGGGATTCTTCTTGAAGGGATGTCGATACCGGGGCCAGCCCATGGGCGGCTGTGCAGAAGAGCGTACCGACATGTTCTCACGGGGATATGACGGCCCGGGCGAGAATCAGGATGGGCTGTAGGTGGATGAATGAAGTAGAGGGGGAGTGAAATGGGACAATCGCAGGGGCGACGGTGAAGTTGGGCTTGAGCCTTGAAGAGGCTTCCTACGTATCCCCGTGGCAGGGAATCAAAGTCCGCGTAGTTCAGGATGGTGCCGGTAAACCGACATGAAGGTGGGCCATGGCCTGATCAACGTCTTCGGCGAACCAACGTGAAGGTGGAACTTGGTCTGATGGGCATCGTCAGCGTACCGACGTGAGGGTGGACCTTGGTCCAATGAATGTCGTTCAGCAAACTGACATGAAGGTGGACCTTGGACCGATGAATGTCGTTCAGCAAACCGACGTGAAGGTGGACCTTGATCCGATGAAATATGGGCTTGAACCTCAGGGGGAGCTTCCTACGTACCATGCCTTGACATGGGTCAAAGACCTCGTAGTTCAAAGGGTTTCATCGGTGAACTGACGTGAAAGTAGACCCGTGGGTCGACTAATGGTGGGCTTGAACCTTGGGATGGTTTCTTAAGTACCATTCCTTGACATGGATCAAAGTCCTCGTAGTTCAAAGGATTGATGGAATACAGTTTAATGTCATGCGGGACAGTAGTGAACCCTGACGTGAATAAATGACGAGCAGTGGGTGTCAGTGAACCGACGTAAATGAGGGACCTTGGTCCAATGGGAAATGGGCCTTAAAATGGGGGCCTGGCACACCAACTAGGAGATGGTTTGGGCCAATGATTGTTGGGATTTAACCTCAGGGAGGCTTCCTACGTACCATGCCTTGACACGGATCAAAGTCCTCGTAGTTCGGATTGAGGAATACAGTTTAATTTCATGTGGGATGGTGGTGAACCGACGTGAATGAGGTCGGAACGACCAGATGGTGGGTTTGAACCTCGTAGAGGCTTCCTACGTACCATGCCTTGACATTGATCAAAGACCTCGTAGTTCGGGTTAGTCACAACGGCTTGCCGTTGGACTAGAATTGCAGTTTATCGTTGTGCTGGACGTAGGTAGAACTCGATGTGAATTGGACGATGGGTGTACTTGAACCTCTTAGAGGCTTCATACGTACCATGCCTTGACATGGATCAAAGACCTCGTAGTTCAAAGGGGCTTTCTCAGCGAACCGACATGAAAGTGGACCATGGTCCAATGGGTGGTGGGCTTGAACCTTTGGAAGGCTTTCTAAATACCATGCCTTGACATGGATCAAAGACCTCGTAGTTCAAATGGGAATGGGTGTGCAGTTTAATGTCATGCAGGACAAAGGGAGGCATACAGTTTAACGTCATGCTGGACAAGGGCATGCAGTTTAACATCATGTGGGACAGAGACATACAGTTTAACGTCTTGCTGGACGAGGTTGAAACTCGACGTGAATGACGACCGAGCAATGTGGCTTGAACCTCATGGAATCTTCCTACGTACCATGCCTTGACATGGATCAAAGTACTCGTATATCGCTAGCATGGGTCGCAATGGATTTCCATTGGACCGGAATGCAGTTTAACGTCGTGCTGGATGGGAATGGGACCCGACGTGAGTAAATGACAGGTGGGCTTGAACCTCATGGTGTCTTCCTACATACCATGACTTGACATGGATCAAAGTCCTCGTAGTTCGCAATGAATGGGGGTCAGGATCGGTGCTCACTCTAAGCCCACGTGAGTCATGCTCGGTGTGAGAAACAAGAGGTTGCAAGGACCTGACGATCACGTCGCGAAGGATGCGTCCGTGAGAAGCGAAGAGGGGATTACGCATTAGGCGGCCCATGGTGCTGGGACTTTCTCCAGGATGGAGGCCATGGTGCGACAAAGCGCGGGGAAGATGGACCTTGGTCCAATGATGGGAGATGCCTCGTTCCCTATCATGCCCTCCACTGACCTTGGTAGTGGAGAAGTACGGAGATGCAGATGTGCAGCCATCTGTTGGAGAACTAGGGTCGCCCTTCTCCCATGAACATACGCCACTCCAATAAGGAGGATATCATCCCTTGTAGATGGGTGATTCCATTCCCGTGGAGATGAGTGGTGTTAAAAAATGATCGAGATGGGGGGACACTTTGTGAGGGGCACGAGGTCGGGTCAAAGTTTAACGTCATTTGTTGAGGACGTGGTGCTTGGCAGTTTTACGTCCTGCAGCTCGGACGAGGTGGGTTCACTCCACACCCCTAGGACTTACATAACCGGAACCCTCTGCCCCATGGGGGAGGGAAGGTATCAGTAAGGCCATGGTGAAGGGGGTTTTGGAATGAACCATCAAGGGGTCCACGTTAGCGTGGCTATGCGAAGAAGCAATAGCTGTTTGCGTGCCTATGCGAAGAAGCATTAGGCGAAGAAATGCTACGGGTGGTATTGTCCATGAGACTTTGAAATCACATCGTACAAACCTGGAGGGTCGCAAGGGAAGAGGAGTCGCTAAGCAAAGGAGTGTGCTTCATGAAGTGGAGTGCCTTGGCCTTGGCATGGGGCATAGGTGTGAGTGGAAGGTGCTTCGTGAAGTGGAACAGTGTTCGCAGAGCACTTCCTCGCAAAGAAGAGGTGACTCGCGAAGCAGGGTCCTGCGAAGCAGTGTGCTTCGCAATGTGTAGCGATCCTGCCTAAGCATAGGGATCACTAGCATGGGATGGGTGTTTTGCGAAGCATAAATGCTCCGCGACTGCCCGGGTTCCCTTGGGAATCCCCTTCCATCGCGAATGCCCTTGAGCTTCACGAAACACATCCCTCTCAGAAGAGGGTCTCAAAACGAGACAACGCAGAGGCGTCTCGTGATGTAGAAGTACCTCGCGGAGATCATGATTCCCGGGGAAAAGATTGATTTGCGATTCAGGGGAGAAGAAGACGAAAGGTCAGATTGTCCGTCCTCGGGACTCAGGGGGAGTCCAGTATTTATAGGGAAGGGGCGCTGCGAAGCAGAACTCGCGCGCCGCCTTCGGTGCTTCGTGGCGCGCTCACGAACGTCAATGTCGTCCGCGGAGCATTACCGCCTCTAGAGCTTTGTGGCGGCTCGCGAACGTCAAATGCGTTCGCGGAGCATTACAGCATCTGGAGCTTCGCGGCGGCTCACAAACGTCAAATTCATTTGAAGAGCATTACCGCATCTGGAGCTTCGCGGCGGCTCCCGAACATCAAATGCGTTCGCGGAGCATTACCGCCTCTGGAGCTTCGCGAGGCCGCGATGGTCGGGGCGCTTCGCGGCGAGGCTTCGCGGCGGTGCTTCGTGTGGCAGCGCAACAACCTTCTTTTTCGTTCCTCCCTTTCGGGCCATATTTTGGTGCCAACAGGGTTGTTAGAGTATTGATCTATTCCCATGGATGGATACCATAACACCATCATGGAATCAACCTCTAAAGGGGACCACTATCCATTGATCTAGTCATAATACAATACTGAACCCTCGAGGAAATAACCAACATGAAACACTCAACATTATTTGGTCGAAGATAAAATTTCTCACCAATACGTCATAAATGGAACTCCATTACACAATGGACCAAATTCCATAAACGGATCATCAAATGGAATATTTGTATGTAATTTTGAAATATTATAGTGAAAAGGTACTACTCAGGTCTGGCTCGGAACATAGGACCACAAGGCTACTAGAGCGGCCCGATTCATCCAGCTCATCTCACATGGGTGGGCTAGCCCAAATCTCCCACATGTAGCTGACCCAGCTTTGTTATCCTAGTTGACATGGTGCTACTACATTCAACGTAGACTGCAACTGCATCAGTTGGCTCCCCCGTGGCCTATGCCAGCACGGGCTCCACGTGGACCCCTAGCCACTAATACAGCCACAATTCGATGTATCCCAGGTTTCCACCTATCGAACCCCTCTGACTGTGGTCTCTCATGTGGACATTCCTACATTAGGTTCTTCATCTATCCTCAGCTACCCCACCAATGGCCCACCATCCACCTCATGCTATTGCTAGATTAGCCCCACCAGGTCAGGTCCTGCCTTCACCACTAGCCTCCCTATATGTAGTATGCTTGGATTGACCAGAGTGTCTTCTCTAGGTGTCTCCTTGTGCCACCACCATACACTGAAATAATACACTACCTTTGTCATATAGTTCCACTTCTATCTTGTTTCACCTCTATAGTGTCTTCGTGGTTTCAGATCATCAGTCTCGGGTTACTATGCAGAAATCGAAGGCACAAAAAATGTCTACTCATAAAATCATGAAGTATGTGTAGAACATCAGGGTTGAAACTCAAATTGAACAACCACTATAATGATTCTATAACTTTTTTCATTCCCGCCACATTCCATTACTTACAAATAGTCACAAAGAATAATAATTTTAATCAAATCAACCCTGCTAATAAAACTCCACAAGAATAAACCCAACACACAATATACAGGGCCCATGAACCAATTTGATTGTATATTTTTTCACATATTTTATATGGATGGTGAATTGGGAGGAATAAAATCAAAACTCACACCCTATCTTAATTTTGAATGATTATTGTCAAATAGTGATGTTGTGTCATCGTCGTTTGTCATTCCTTGATCTGTCAAACATGAGGATCTGTGGGTCTACCATCATTTTCAAATGCTTTCTTCTGAGGAACATCTATATATGTAAGAGTAATTAATGGTTCTTGGAAAACCCATAATTCATATCATTTATCCTATTAAAATACAAATTTTTTTTCATTCAATAAATATATTTTTTATTAAAATATATTAATAGCGTTTATGTCCATAAACTAACATTCACATCTGACCCACACTAGTCAATGTGAGGCCATTAATAAGGTAAAGATACTATTTTGAATGTAATGGTGACCACACATTTCTGATCTAGGAACTCTTTTAGAAGTTATTCAGGATTTAATGAAAAAATCATTTTCCGCATTCATCAAAACTAAAAATTTCTCAACAAATTGCTACGGGCCCATAGGGGCATGGAATCAAAATCCATATCATCACATGGACTCAATATTTACCAATAAATTTATATAAATAAAACTTGAGAATATACGAGGTGTAAAAATCTCCACACCTTAGGGCTTTATGTCCCCTATATAAAACACAATGGATATATAAAATAAGGGAAATGATCAAGAATCAGAGCCTCCCACTCCCATGTTCTCTTGTAAAGATTATCATGCCACCAATGAATTCACACCTAAGGAATTAACCACCCACAATGGTTACTCTCCTATAAATCATCAATTTACCTCAGGTCCTTCACAAAAGTAACCCCATTGTCAACTTCCAACTAACCCTAGTCGATGACGTGTGATGGATCAATCACGTACCTCTTCAGATCCAACACGTGGAACACATCATGTTCCTGATGCAACTATAGCGGTAGATATATAATATATGCATCCTCAATTACTCTATACGGAATTCCAAATTTGTAGATTTACCTCCAAAATAACTTGATTCCCTAACAAAATATCTATAACCCATTTCGAGGTGAGACCTAAATGAAAACTTAGACTCATTTATCGATCTATTGAGGTCTCCATATCCTGTTATCATACATCTTTTGTCGCCCTATTCAGTCTACATCTGGTCATGGATGATCTTTACCTTCTTAGTGGTAGCGTACACCAACATTGGACCCATGAGTGTTGAATCACCTAGGTTATTCCATAAAATTGGTGACCTTCAGGCTTTACCATACAACGACTTGGTGGGAATTAGATATTTTAGGCAGAGGAGGTGTGCTCATAAAACATCAGATAACATTCATATAGATACACTTCATGTCGGGTTTTCTACGGATGAGTATATGGAACATTTACATTCGCTTTTATAGACACATACTTATGACATGCTAGTATTCTGTCCATGTTTATATTCCAATTATGTACTATCATACTCTATGGTTGGGATTATTGGGTATTCCTGGCTATTTTCTTAGTTTTCTTAATTTTCATAATTTTGGGCTTCATGATGTTTTTATTTGTATAAGTATATAGGAAAATTCCTCCCATTTGTTGAATATGCCAAGTCAGTGCTTGTAACATGCCCCTAGCCTATCAGAGGTTGGCTAGGGGTAGTCATTTAATGGGCCACTATAGTATTGTCCATGACAGAGTTTTATTATAATAATACCACTAAGAAATAATCAAATATGCCACAAATTAAAATAAACGAATTATACTACAATATAAAATTCATAATGTATAGTCAGCTCTAAATAGGTATATTTCTATAAAAAATATTCCTAGGATGTTCAGATATACTCATGACCATCCACAATGTCAAATGGTAAGTCACAACCAGTCACCTATATTGAATTATTCTCAAGGTGTGCTCATTCTTGGAGATGTCACTCCTCACACCATGATATCACAAAATACTCTCACAAAGAGGTCATGCTAATTTGGTCCCCACCCAAAGATAAATAAAGAGGTCTATGATCATAATATACAAAAATGGGATCCATCCCACAGAACACTAACAACCTAGTCAATATTAACCCGCAACAAAGGGGATCCTCCTCATAGAATACCAAAACCATATCGATATGACCCACTTGATGTATGATGAATTTCTTATGCTCATAAGTCATGTGAATTCCCAAAAAAACTACTATAGTGGTGATAGAGTATTTCCCCAAACTCATAGATGGATTTCATAAATCTATTTGGGGCTCGACCTCAAAAGGGGACTACTATCATGCTATGTGGACATAATACAATAATGACCCCTCAAGTAAATAGAGATGGCCAACTATCAACATATATTAGACCAAGAAAATAATTCCCTCTATGTCATCTTAAAAGTATCGTATCATTGCAAGGGTTACAAAATCTTAGATAGATCGTCAAAATAACATTCATTACTATGATACACCCATTTTTGGGGAAACGACCGACTCCGGTTTAGTACGAGTTCTACACAAAAAGTTTCAGACTAGACCACTAGGCTACCAGACCCAGCCAACTCGGATGCTAGAGCGGCCTGGTTCATCCAGCCCGGCCCACATGTGTGGGTCAACCCCAAAATCCCTCATCTGATCCTCTCATCCATGTCCTCTCGGTCAATGTGGTACCACCATATTTATCATGGATGGGAACCACATCTTCCAGATCCCAAATTGTATGTGTCAGAGTAGGCCCCACATAGACAAACAACCAAGTATGTGGTCCCATAACTGCATATGTGGCCCTCATTCACTACATACCAAGTCACTTCCAACTAAACCACTCCGTCAGTGGGATCCATCAAGGTCTATCCTAGATTTTGTTCTTCCTCCACCACTGACCATCCCTCTAGTTTATTTCGATCTAGCACACGCTCTTCCAAGACCTGTCCAACCTGGATATGTCCTACATTCACCACCATCTTCCCCATATGCATCCCACCTCGACTTACCAGAGGTGCTGAACCAGGTGCTACCTCGCACCACCGCTTTGCGCCACTGTAAGTAGATGACTCATCCAAATAGCACCACACCATTTCCCCTACACCTATATTGTGCCATTATAGTGTCAAATCATCATTCATGGGATGTTTCACCATGAATTGAAGTCACACCAATCACTAACTCCAAAAATCATGAAGAAACTGAAGACAATCAGGGGATAAAATGCATGCAGAAGAAATCTCGACCTTTTATTATTTTTATCCTTATTCTATTCTGAAAGAATAATCACAAAGAAGATCAATATTTAATAAATTTAACCCCTCTAACAAAATCTAACCTGAATAAACCGATCATGAAATACACCTGACTTTTTAATAAATCCTTTCGATGACTATTTAAAATTCCTCATAGGGATATATAATTGAGAGGAATCAAATAAAAATGTACACCCAACCAATAGTTTTAATGACAATTGATGAAAAGTGGTGTTGTGTCGTCATCTTTGGAAGATCCTTGATCTGTCGAACCAAAGGTTATGTTGATCCCCTTTAGTTTACTAACACATTATCAAGAGGTTCTTCTCTCTGACTCATGGTAAATCTAGGTTTGTGATAAGCCTGGAATTTCTCACTAAGAGTCTAACAAATGAAAAATGTGGTTGTATTGAATAAAAATATTTTTTATTAAAACATTTTATAGTACCTAACTTCCAAAAAAATGTTTCAGGTCCATCCCACGGCAATCAAAGTTTTTCCACAAATAGGGTAAAGTGATTTTTATTAATGAAATGGTTCCCTCATATTTCAAAATCTGGGAAATCATTTAGATGTTACTTCATTATTAAGGGAAAATCATGCACATGCATTATTAAAAACTGATCAATTTTCCACAATTTGTTTTGTGTAGACCAGGACACACAATCACATTCCATATCACATCATAATATGATCATTTTCCCAATTGATTTTTAAAAATGAAACTAGATAAAATATTAGTCATTAGAGTTCACCTGAATTGGGATATGTCTGAGGAGCATACACCGGTAATGTTAAGATGTACCAAATACACTAAGGATCACTACGAAAAGTAAGTTTCTGGGTAGATCACTACTATACCCAAACTCACTACCATTATAATGTTGATGTGGACTCATTGTCCCTCATGGTTAAAAAATAATCATTAATTGAAATATCATAGATGTCTCTAATAATGTGGGATCACTAATCATTTATATCAAATTTCTTTTAATCACTTGAATCAATATGTTTTTCACATACTTTGGTGAATCATTAAGTTACAAATTCATCAACATGATCAATACCACACAAATACATATCTAGCATGTAATTCCATTTGATTCACATATATTTTTATTTTTCATATCCTTTGGATGTATTATATGAAACCTTACAACCTTGAGCACATAATTTTTGTTTACTCATGGAAATATTATCTCTTGTGCAACTTTTTTTATGGAATATCCTCTTCTACACAACCCTTACAAAATGTGTGAACCTCACGTGGTAATACAACAATTTTTTCATTTATATGCGTAAAAGAAATATTATTCATTTCATCATGAAACTCTTTTTCATGTATATTTTATTCTTTCCCCAAAAATGTAATATGACTTAGATCCATGATTTTATATAACATTTGAATTAAAAAATTGACTGGGTAGTGGGAAATTTATAGACCCACCTGACCCTATATGAAAATTACTTACAAACATCTTGAATTCTTGGAACATTTACTTGACCGTAAAAATAATCATTATGACATCAGATTTATTGTGTAACTCTCTTCAACATATGCATGCATCAGTATCTCTTTTTTCAGGAAAATATTTCTTTCACACACTTTCTAAACATTCATATAGTACATTATTTAACGATATTTTTATGTGATGGTCCTGAATGTCAAATTGTGCAAAAAATTTCAAATCATCATCACCTTTCGATATAACATTTTAGTTTTATGAAAAAATACATCCTTTTCAAAAAAAACCTTTTTCTATCCTCTAGATTCTGGTCTCCAAAAAATTTTCAAACATAGCTAAATAAGGTGACCTTG
This sequence comes from Viscum album, assembly GCA_963277665.1. Taxonomy (NCBI): domain Eukaryota; kingdom Viridiplantae; phylum Streptophyta; class Magnoliopsida; order Santalales; family Viscaceae; genus Viscum; species Viscum album. The sequence goes on from OY728161.1 coordinate 852,464,122, forward strand.
TATATACATATTTCTATACACTACCATATAATAAATTCCTTTTTCATGTAGATTTGTCACTATACATTGGAAAGAAATCTCTATGTAACTATATAACTTAAAAGGAAAATATTTTTTTCAATAAACACAGTAGACACATAAAGCATTGTAATGTAATGTTGAGGTATTTTTTTAAAAAAAAATATTCTTCTATGGGATTGATGAAAATTTTTCTCACATAGATTTATCATTATAGATTCTTCCATATTATATAAAAATTGACTTTATTGTGATTCAGATAGAGATAAAATATTCAATTACAATCGACTATAATCTCAGAAGATCCATTATCAGTGTTTGAAACAAGAGTATCATGCAACATACATTATTGAATATATGAATTCATAAAACCACTAAAAATAATTCATCATGGACCTCATCTATCATGATATATATCTTTTGATCAATAATCTATAAAATTGATAGGTTTAAATCCCCCCTACATTATTGATCCCACTACTATCTTCTCTTCATGACATTATTAAGAAATTTTATCCGCATTTGAAAAGACAAAACATCACAAAAATTATCTAATAACACAAAGTTTACTCCATCTTCATCTTAATCATAGTAAAGACCCTAGATCAACACATTATAGAAAGAACACAATACCTAAGGAATAAGGGCACCCACTTCAAAACATTTTCATGTGCGGATAGTTGAGTAAAATCCATGATCGTGTCGATGTTGTTCAAATGATTATTTGGGTAATTTACTTTTCATTACTTAAATAACCTATAGTTAAATAGTAACATATTCCATCTTCATAAGAAATTTACCCACATTTTCCATGATTAAATAATAAATAATTTTAATGATCTTAAATCTTGATTGATGGATTGTGTTTTTTCTATTATTTATATATCATTAATTTGGACATTTTATTCCCATGATAAACATCACATCAACTCCCATATCATCAAGCTACTTCTTCATCCACAATTTCTGTATTCCATCTTGGTTGACCAAAATATATGCATAATATGTTGTTATCAAAGAAAATTATTCTTTATTATTTCGTAGCTAATAAATAATAAATCATCTAAGATAGAATGCACCTCCTTATGTGAAATCTATATCATGTACTGATAATGACCAACCTGCGTCTATATATCCCAGTAACTCTTTCTATGAGTTATTTTTCGAAAAAAAAAATCAAATCCATAGTGCTCTTGATATATTTAAGTATTCATTTTCTTGAATATATGTCAGTTTATTTGTGATGGATTTTGTATCTGTACTATTGTATTGTCGAACATAAAATATCATGTCTTGTCACTATCCTGTGTAATATACCTATAATGGTTTCCCTATATTTTGTGACATTAACTACATTACATTCATCATCATTTGATTGTTTTTTCTAGTTTTCCCCCACAGTCACCATATACTTGGAATTATCCTTCCCAAATCATCTCAATAACACCTTGGAATATTTAGAATGTGAAATGAATATTCTATTAATTTTTATATAGACTATTAACTAAAGAAGAAAGTTCAATTCTCCAATCATGGAAATTTTGATCTCACATTCAATGAATTATGAGAACTATTTGGATTAAGCTTCATCTGATCTGCAAAAAATAATATCATCAATATACACCAACAACATAATCCTTCTATAACTATAATTTATATTATATATATTGTAATCAACTCCAAAAAGCAAAAAAACATGATTCATTATAAACTAATCTAGTATTGAATACCAAGATATCAATTCTTTCTTCAATCCATATAGTTCCTTTCTGATACAAATACATTTTCCACATCTTTATGAATTAGAAAACAATCTAACTACTCGATATTCATTTCTTCTTTTAGAAACCCATTTAAAAACAGTGATCATACATTCTTATGGAAAACAATGAACCTTATTTTAAATATTGTGTCCATGAATAATCTGATTGTGTTGATCCCTGAAATAGGTGAAAGGTTTTTATTAACACAAAAACCCTCTCTCATGGAGTACCCTTTTCACAGTAATCATGAATTGTTTATAATAACTATTATTTATCCATTAATCTTGTTTCGAAAGGCCTATTTAGTCCCGATGATATTTTTAACATTTTTTCTTAAAATAGTCTCAAATGTCTAATTATTGTTAATTTTTCCATGCTCATTACTCACACCAAAACCTACTTCTCATATCAAGTTACACCATCAAAAATATTTAGGCTCTAACTGGGATTAGAAGTATGCATACTATAATGATTTTAGTCTTAATCTTCTTAATAGATCTATCTAATCAATAAATTTACTTCTCTATCCATTTCATATAGAAACTATGTCTTCATTGCAAATAAAATTTTTATTTCCTCCTACTCATGATCAGAATCTTATTCTGAATCAACATTTCCCCTCCTACTCCAATAAATTTTTCTACCTCCTCCGCATTTCCATCATGGATCTATCTATTATGTTGTTTAATATTTTTTTCATTTTTATTTTAATGAAATTAGTCATTTATATAACATTTCCCTTCCCATTTTTGAATAATTTATATGTTTTTAGTTTTTATGAGTAGCCAAGGAATATCCCTTCAACTCTACATGACTCAAATATAATATTATTCTTTTTAATGATAATTTAACACTTAATTACAATGACTCAAAAAATATCAATGTTTTATTCCTTCCATAACGCATCTCACGCAGAATCATTTCTTCCATCAGACATAACATGGCACTATAGTATATGCAAACAAATGAAAAAATTACGTTAATAATTTCAATTGTAGGTCCTTTTAAATAATCCTTCTTATGGAGATGTTTCGAATGATCTGATTTATAATATCATCCAATATATTTTTTGAGGAGGTATTAATGATTTAACATGATTCATTATCTCGTGTTTCTCGAGATAATATTCTACAAGGTTATTTCTGGATTACCTACCATTATAATTATGAAACATGAAAATATTTTTTCTATGAATCATTTCAAATTTCTTTGATACATTTTAAGTTGAACATAGATGTTCATTCAAAAATAAATAATACCCTTGATAACCTATAAAAATCATCAATTAAAGGAATTTAATTCCACTTCTTGAAAATTTCTATTAGTGAGATACATCCACATACTTCTAAATTATCCATTTCGAGCATTCTGGTTAACTTTTTCTCTTTTCCTTTTAAGTATTTATGATGATATTCTATTTTTGAAAAGCATAACACATATCAGTATGACCATGTGATATATTTTGGAGATATTTTATTTTCTATGTTTGACTGGATCATCCAAGGATGGTTGGCATCGATGTCCATGACATTTATGCCAAAATAAATTTGGTTCCTCTATTGATAAATAAGAAACTAAAAACATATCTACGTACATGGTTGAGATTCCCCTTTATTATTTTTCCTATATAATTGTTTCACCATCTCTTACATTGATGATAGTAATCCTCTTAGTAAATATATTAGAAATACCTATGTAAGATAGTTTAATTACATTATGGAAATTTTCACTGAGACCTTTAAAAACCAATACATCATCAAGCCTTATTTTTGTTTAAAAAATTAGGTTATCATGATCTAATAATATTCAGTCTTTCATCATTTATAAACATGAAAACACCTTCCTTGTCATATTTAGGGCATCTAACAAGATCTATTTTACATTTCAAATGGAATGTACATTAACTATCAAGGATCTATACAAAAAAATGATAATGATAATATTTTCGACAACTACCTATTAAGAACTTTTATTTTTAGTCCATGATTTTTAATTTATACTCGGTATGGATTGAAAATCATGATCTTCTTCATAGTATGATGGACCATATTCATCATGTAGATCTAAAAATCTATATTTCGTTTCCATTATAGTAGATGACACATTGGGCAGATTTTTATGATCATAATCAATTTTTAGTTTCACATTTCTCATTTTTTTTTAATTATAATTTTCCTTTCATATGTTTTTAACTTACAAACCTAAGATATTTACCTTGAAAAGATGTACTAGAATATTGATCATTATATGGATTCCCCAATTATTTTTGTTCCCTTTGGTACCACTTGTCTATGAAAAAAATTGTTAGTGTCTCATCATTCCACAATAAAAAAACTAATATAGAGTTTATCCCAATTTTTTATTAATTCTCTAATAGTTTTCTCCTGGGTTCTATGAGTATTATTTTTAATATTCCTATCCAAGACAGTATTATATCATAGAGTGGGTTCTTGTGGTCAGAAATCAACTATTATTGATTTTTTTATGATTATAACCCATACTAATACTATTATTTGAATTTGAATATTGTTTATTTTTGAATTGACCTCTATGTTGAAATTTGGACTTTTATAGCAACTAGATAGTATTGATTTCAAATTTTATACACATAATGGTGAATTTTTATTTATCCTTAACATTTATTAATAGTGTAAGGAAATCATCATCATTTTATTAATGCATTTTATATGAAAATTCCTTGTGTTATTCAAACTATTCATAACATTTTTTTTAATTCAACATTGAACTTGTACTCAACAACCAATTTTTAGTTCAATGGAATTAATGAAATTGTATTTTAGAATTTTTCACTGGATTAGACGTTTATTTTTCCTATTATTTGAATTAATGTTTGGCATCAAAAACTACTCCATTATAATTCTTTATTCCATATCATCAAAAATATATGTCTTCATGATGGGATTATAATTTAACTTGCATATCAAAACATCATTGAATTTCTTCTTTTTCTTCTTCATTTTATATTTCATCAATTTTATGGGAGATAGAAATGACTGAAAATTTATAATTTTTGCATATACATTTTCAAATTTGCATCTCATCAACTTGATTTTCTTCTGAACTGTCATTTTCTTCTGAAAAGTGATTCTTAATTTTGATGAAATTTCATTTAAATATTTTATAACATTCACATAGGATAACAAATTCTCCATGGGAATTTCATCTATATCCTCATCATCTTCTATAAAAATATTATAGATCCATTCTATAATATGTATAAGCATTCCGCATTGAATGCATGAAACTAGGAATTTCCCTTTGAACATTCTTTTTCTCCATTGTTTATTTGTGGAAAGGAATGACATCACCCCATCTATCTCTTCTTCTCCTTGTCCATCATCAATGGTGAGATTCATCCTGGAATTGTATGCCACCTCAATTAAATTATCTATTTTCTAAATACTCATTATCATCACTTCTCTTCTCATGTGAAACTTGAGTACATTTTAAGTTATCATATGATATGTACTTTGTATGTTTGTCATCTAATTAATAATCATTTAGATTGAAATGAGGTGTATGTTTTATAAATATTTTATTGAAAATAATTCATCTTTAATAATTTATCTGATACCAGGCATGTCTTCCAAAACTACATTACCCAGCTCAATGAATCCTTCAAAAAACCCAATAGGGTTTATTTTCACACCGTCATTCTTTTTCTAAAGAACATGAATATTTTATTTCAAGACTTCTAATTCACCACCATAAAAATTTAGCAACATGTTTCACAATAAATTTCATGGAATACACATCATCACCTTAATATATTAAGCAATAGATAGAGTCACCAAAAATAATTGACTCTTTATGCATCAATTTAAAATTTAATATGTTCAACTCCTCCTAAGGATAATGTATTTTACTGGATGAAATTCTATTAATCATTGTATTAAATGTATCCATTTTAAAATATTTGAAGTAGATATGTAAATAATTCTTCATGAATTGATAATTGTTTCCATAGAAGATGGGAATCCCATTATGCTTGGCATAATCCGGTTAAACCCTTGAGGGTGAAACATTCATATTATAAATTCCTTCGTATTCTAATCGTTATACAAAATAGGTAAAATACTTTAATGGTGTTGGTGGATTAGGGTCTTATTGATGAAAAACTCTTCAACAATGGATGTTGTTTAGTTTTAAAAAAATTGCTCTTCGTTTCCTATAGTAATTTATAAACATTATGGAATTAAATCCTCAAAAAAAACTTTCACTTAGTTCACCCTCACTAGGCTACAAAAAATGATCATACAAAAACAATATATTGATATATCATATCCACAAAAGATCATTTCCAAATATAATGCTCGATCTAGATCACTTCTTTTCCTAGGATCAATGCCTTTAAAATGTTAGAGTGGACTCAAAATACCTCATTGTTTACAACCAATTATAATTTGAATTATCATTGTCTCTCATATAATGAGTTCTCTCTTCTCCTTAAGAATAATATTATTTGGTTCAATTAAATCAATATTTATTTCAAATAACTTCTTGCATCATTATGTTCCACATTAATCAACATTATGAATACAACATTACCACAAATTTACTATGAAATTTCTTTTGGATCACATAACTTTTTATTCACTCAAAGTTTTGATTTATTGAAATAAACATTACCACCTTGATTCAAAGAATTATGTTTAGTCATGGAAGTCCCATATTTAACAAAACTATTTATTTTTCATGTAACATTCTCTGGTTTGAAAATCAAAAGATTTTTTAAAACATATATTGTTCATATTGAAAACAAATCAATCATTAAATAATAATTTGATTCAAGTAATCATGAAAATCACTTCCTCACATGTTTTATTCTTTCAATAAAACACATTTGTGATTTATAGAACTCAGTTTACCTATGTTTTGAGATAATAAGATGAGGGGGTAGCCTCTTATTTAATGTCCAAACCGACCCTACATGAAAAATCCTTCAGTTCCTTCTTCTAGGACCATAAATTATATATGAGCATGAAAAGTTTTATTCTGACATCATATTTGAATGGTAACGCTCTGTCATGGGAGCACACTACTCTATATCAGTGTATCCCGTAAACCATATTTTTTGAATATTTAATATAAACACGGAAATATTTTCTCCTATTTTGATATGATTACGTTGAACCAAGACTTTTGTGAAAAATTGTTCATCACCATCCCCCTTATGTGAAATTTTTTCTTTTACAAGAATATATATCCTTTGACAAAAAACCATTTCAGATCCTCATGACATTGGACACCGAAGATTGCGAAAAACTCTATATAAATAAATCACCTTGTATATGAATATGAATATACCCCCACTAGAGTATCCATTAATTTTTCATGTATTTTTTTCAACATAAAATTTCAAAAATATATCTAGAACTGGAAAATATACCATAAATACATGCTTTTTAAATAAGTACTATCAACCCAAAAATGTAACTTTGTTACCTTGAGGGAATGTTTTCCCAACATTATTCAACCCACCATTGATAATAAAGACATTAAAAAGGTTCATGTCCAAAAAAATATATTATATCTCACCATACCTTAATGAAAATCAAATATATGTAAATTTACATAGAAAATTCCAATATTATTTTATATCTACTATTCATTCTTTTCAATTTCGGGGTACCCAAAAACGGTAAGGCTTCATTGGGTCTAGCTATGTTCATACTAAATAATGTAAATCATGAATTATACTCAACCATGAGAGCGAAGATCATAAATTTAACCATTTCCATAGATGAAACTATAAATTATTTCCCACATACATTAGTAGAGGAAAATTCCTCTATTTTTTATAAATATAGATCAACATTACTCACGAACACATTTACATATTCATTAAATAGATATATAAAGTTCATATTATCGAATGAAAAATATTATCCACAGAAATGAAATACATTAATAAAATATATATCTTTTCATTTCAACTATGATATTTTCTTACCCTTTCCTATAAAAAAATAACACATCACATGATCTTATTTAGTTTTCATTGAGGAAATGAAATAATTATTTTATCCATGCTTCAAAATCAACATCATAGAATGGTGGTTGAATTTACTGAGAAAATAAGTTGACAGGATGGATTTAGGGATGCATATACATCTTAGAATGGAAAGAGGGATGTGGTTTGTTTTTTTACATCATGTTCTTGATTATCGAATGGGATTCATAACTTATTCGTGTTTGGGTTCATAATAGAGTTAAAATAATGTATCAAGTAAAAGAGAATAAAATAACATAGATTGATTTTTTTTTATTTTTAAAAAGATGTGATAATTATTTTAAAAAATTATTTCTGGAAAATATAAATGTCCCAGTAGGGTAAATTATTAATTCATTAAAGTATAAATGAATTCATAATTAATAAAAAAAATTAAAATATTAGTTAAATAAATAAACATAAATTAAAAACATTAACTTAAAAATAACCAGATTTCATACCTAATAAAATAAAATCATTTAAAAGAAATGGACTTAGTAAAAATATCTACTAATTCATTCTCAATATAGTTTAATTACAGAGTTATATCACATTTTTTAGTGTTATTTACAATTAAATGATGTATTTGATCTATATGCATTGATATTGAATGATTTATTGGATTTATTTGAATTTGTATAGAATTGTTATCATCATTTTTTACTGAGACATAATTATACCTAAATCAAAAATATGTTCATGATCATTTAATGAAAAAAACCTATCCAAAAGAGAAAATGAAATAAATGTATTCATCCTTAGTATTAAATAGTGAAACTATGTTCTTTTACTATACTATGATATTAGAGATTTATCCTGAAAAAGAAATGTTCCTAAGGTGATCATATTATCTCTAATAAAAAACCACTGTCAACATCATAAAATCGTGTCAATGTAAAATCAATAGATATATTAAAAATTTTGAATATAGAATTTATTAATTTTAAGTAAAATTAAATTACAGTGTTAGAAATTAAATTTGATTCATTATGATCTTCAATGAATAAATATTAAAAAATATGGAATTAAAATTTACGGTATACAATAAATCAAATATTGTATTCTCCCAATTATTCCCATTTATAACTTATTGTGAACCTATTTCACATCTTCAACTATAGAGTTAATTTATTTAAAATTAATATGATTTTAAGTATATTTCCATTTTCGAATTCACATATTTTATGTTAGAAATTTTTCTATTTAATTTTAATTAACACATTTTGAAATAAATTTTTATAAATTCATTATTTGGAAATATTATATAACTCACCCATAATTCCCATTTAAAATTATTTTTTACCTGTGTTTTGAAAAATTATTAAATAATTTTATATTTTAGGATCCATAAATCACATCATATATATATATATATAATCTAAAGATGATGTTTTCTTAAAATGTGTAGGATCTTGCACTCCTATAAAAAATACATTGGTTTAAGGAAAAGAGCGTAAATTCACAAACTAACCTCTATGTGATTTCTCTATCAATAAATAGCTTCAGAATGATTCATATGTGGATTTGAGAAATGGGTAATCTCAAAACTAAGAGTATATTATATATAAACATCCTCTGTTAAAAAACATTGGAAAATAATGATTTTATATTCACCAGATATAATTTGAAATCCTTATCTAATGTTTTGTCTATGAGAATCCTGATAGCCTTTAGTTTAGCTAACATTTTAAGTGTCTCTTAATAATAAATACTTTAGTACTAGTTGTATCATTTAGCTAATATTCTATCCTTATTCATAGATATCACAACTTTATCATTCTCATTTTTTTCATGAAATCCATTTTTTATTATAACATGGTTAAAAGGGGCTTTTTAATAATTCAATTACCTTAGTCACCATTAATTGTTTTAGCTCTTCTTACATGACTAAAACCCAACATTCATCAGCCAATTTTTCTTCTATGGTTTTAGGTACATATTGAGATTAGAAGGTAGGAAATTTTAAAAGTCTATATATCATTTTTCTTTTTATAATCCCTTCATTGAATTTTTCTAGAGCATTATATATGTTATTTTTTTCAATGTTTCAATATTTATAGGAAGAGAACATTATGCTTCACTAAAATACATCCTTTTGGGATTCCATTTACCATATTAACGATACAAATCAAAATACATTTTATTGTAAAAAAAAATCCATATTGCGTTTTTTCAAAACAGTGACATAACTCATAATATTTATTCATTATTTGGTCAAATGTATCATTTTAATTAAATTTCACATCATTTAATTATTCAACATCATTGATCTCTTGTTAAGGTCTATATAAGAAATATAAGTTGTATAATATCAAATAAATATTCCTTCTACATCATTTGGATAAATTTTCCCAGGATTTTCCTTGCTTTTTAAAATTTTAAAATTATATCTAAATAGTTAAAGTATCCTACATTTGGATATCTATTGTTACCATGAAAAAATGGGTTTTTAATTTGAATAATTATAACCAATTATTTTAAATTACATGATGTATTTATAAAGTCATACCAATTATGAGTTAGAAGGGTATATTCACATAACATAGCTTTAGAAAATTCATTCGAGGCCTTATAACTCCTTCTAACAACAATATTATGGTGATGTGTCATAGGGAAGTAAAAATATTGGTTGATTCTATTTTTCGAATAATAATAATTTAATATATAGATTTAAAAATTATTACAATCGATACTTATTTATGAAATAATTTTGTAATATTTCTCATGTTGAACTAATTTACAAAATTTTAAAAATATAGAATATGATTCCCTTTTATCATTCAAAAATAAAACACACAAAAAATAAAGAAATGTCATCAAAAGTCACATAAATAAAATATTTTCATCATAATATTATTTTTCAACATGGTCTAAAAATCCATGGTGATAAGTTATAGAGCCCTACATGTATAAAAAAATTATTTTTTTAAAATATTAAATGTGTTTCTTTCCTATATATCATACATAAGAGAGATTCTATTTTTTTCTATTAATGATGCAGTAAATATGATATTTAATTATCCTATACAAATTTATCTAAAATAAAACATTATAATATCCTAATATTATATTACAAATAAAATATTCATTTTTTTAATTTAAATAATAAAATTATATGTCAAAAAATGAATGATGATAAAATGTATAGAAACTATATGTTCTAGGAGATATAAATTTTAGAAAATAATAATTAAAAATAGAATATGCATTATTAAAAAAATAAATTTATGAAACATCATTACAATGTATGTAGATAAATATCTGCTTATATTTTAGTTCATCCACATAATGAACATATTTTTTGAAAAATGAACCCATATTTAAATATAATCTATCTCACAAAATTTTTTGTATATATATTTCACAATATGTGACATAATATGAATCTATTTTAAATAAGAAGAAAATTTTTGAGAAATCTACAATCATATTGTTTTATATTTAACTATCCTTATACGTTTTTTCATTAATAAACATTTTTATATACTCATACCAAACAACCCAAAAAAGAAATAGGTTTGGGATCCATATTCACTTGGTTTCTGAAATGTTATCATCCAATGATTTGGCAACCAAAATCATTTCTTCTGTCTATAAATTAAAGCACTAAAAGCTGAATATTTTTAATATTAAATAATTATTTAACTCTAATATAGTATATTTTAATAGACTAAAACTATTATCATGTGATCAAAACTCTCCACATGAAAAAAATCAATTTATATTTCTTTTAAATCATTCATCTTGAAAAACAAAATAGTCCATATAAATCATTTTGTTTTCACCATTGCTTTATGTCTATAATTTAACATTATATATATTATTGTTGCAAAGTATTTTATGTATTTAATTTTGTTTTGTTTTTAAAAACAAGAATCATAATACATGAAATGATATTCATCTAATATGATTTTGGTTTTGAGACCATCATCATCACAGGATGCAACAAAATTGTCCAACATTACATTTATATCAAAATATAATTTTTTGTCCAATTATTCACTTGAAAAAATATTATCATAATTACAAGGTATTTATTTTTCTTATTGAATATGTAATATTTTATTTTGATATGGTTCTATTTTTCTTTATGTTATTAAAAATATATATATTCATATTTACCAATTGATTCATTATTATATATATATAATGAGTTCACCTCATTAGTGTGTTCCCTGAGGCACATTTTTGCCTTTTGGATTGAGATGTAATCTTATTATTAAAAGGATATAATATCCTAGGAATCATAAAAATGACTCCATGGGGAATCAATAGATATATTTCATTTTTTCACATACTAGATTCTACTTATAAATTTTTATAATACATTTTCTATTATATCTAGAAAAAAAGTTTTATGTCTCCATTATTTTTTGAATTAATAATTCCTTGCTTATTTTTAATTTCAATATAAATCTTTTAGTTTTTTAGTATTCTATTATTCATGATATCTTAATATATAGTTTATTAAGATCAATGAGAAATGATAATACCCACCCTGTCATGAATAATTGTCAGTAGTATCTCCATCAGATGACATATCATTTAGAAATCCATTATACTGCTCGTTATATTTTTACATAAAGGAAATAAAGGGGAAAAACTATTTTTAACCTTAATATTCAGATATTCTTTAACTAACATCTCATACTTATACATCATATGTGTTAGAATGTAATTTTTAACCATAAGATCATTCAAATTATTTATTTTCATAATACCATTTTATATTTGACAACAAATTGATTATACAAATATAATAACATTTTGTTATAGATCAGATTTACGAAATGGAGTAACAGGAGAAGTAAATTTATTCACAATATTTGGAAAATTTCCATACAATTTTTTATGGTTTCTCAATCAACCATCTTAACCATGAAAAATTTAATTTTAGAAGTATTGTGTATAAAAAGTATTATATTATTAATATCTTCATAATCTACCAATATTTTTATCCAAATAATTTAAGATATTTTACAGTTTGAAATTTGATTAAACTAATAAAATAATAATTAAAAAATAGTGCATCCATAACTATTGAATAAATATAATATAATATTTCCATAGTATATTTCTACTTTCATATATCACTTTTTTCCATATATTGTGGACTATTAGGGTTTAAATAAACCATTAGACCAAGGATATTGACATTAATAATTATGTATACCTTCCAAAACACATAGTCTTCCGCATTAAATAAGGGTGACAATAATATCGAAATGTGATTTCTATTGTTATAAATAGAAGTAAAATTTTCATGATCATAATAAATCAACATATTTGATTTGATAAGTAAAAAAGTCACAAAAATTAGATAAGAATTATTGGTTATGGAATAACTTTATTAAGAAATATGAGGTTAGGAGGTGAGTTGACTTCATGAATATTTGTTTACATAAATACAATATCTATAATGTTTGATATCTTAAAATATATTCACAGTAAAAATAAAGTATAAAAAATAATTATAGAAAAAAAACATTATTTTTAATATATTTATAGTATATTTGGGAATAAATATCCCCTAGTCTATAACAGAAAAGCTCAACTCCTATAGCTGTGTCATTTTCAATAGAAAAATTTGTTTTCCAAATTACATATTGGTTTAGTTATAGAATTAATAACATGGTATAATACTAAAAAGATTTAACAAACTCTTATAAGGATTTAGAAAACACCATTAAGAAACATTCAATACAATGAGTCATCGCTTCAAATGGTATGAAATAATAATAAATTATTATCTATGAATATCTTATTTCTTGGAAAAATTTAAATTAATAGAATAATTCTATAGTAGACAAAATAATAGTGATTTATAGCTTGAGGAGTATCTTTAAAAATACATAATGGATTGTTTTTATAGAAAACCTCATAAAAATAGTTCATCTTCAAATTTTTAATAGATCATAAAATTAGTATCAATAGCTTCGAGAGAGAGAGAGATAGTGGGAGAGATTGTGCATGATTTTTTCCTTGTGTTTTTTATACATGACAATATTATTATTTGTATTTTCTCTTCTAAAAATATTTTCTTTCATTTTTTATTTATTTCCCATAATCATATCTTATGATATAAAACCACTGAAAAACAATTCCAAAAATACTTTTTTCAAAATTCCATATCAAAAAGATTGAGTACTAAATTATTATGTACAATATTCCCCTCAAGATACTTTTAGCCTATTATAAAAATATTTTTTACTATAAACAGGTATCCTAATATCGAACGGTTGAAAAAAAACATATTTTTCCAATAAATTAAATAATATATAATAAATATATTTGTTTTTGAACAATTTTGTTCTTTCAAGATGACACCTATAAAAACATAAATTTTTTTAAAGTATAACATTATGATTGAAATCATATATGACACTCAACACCAAATTTAAATAGAACAAAAAATATTATTATTTAAATAAGATCATTATAACCTTTTAATTGAATTGGTTGGTATGAATTTAAAAAATCACATTATTAAATATATGTATATATATATATATATATTACTTATCACAAATTTACTGATTAATTCAAAGGAAATAAAATTTATATTTTTACTACATTCATATTATATTTAAAAGGTTACCTTTTTCAAAAATGATTTAAATTTATTTTTGAGAGAAAATTAAACATTTAAATTTCCTTAATTTTTTAAAATTTAATTTTAAAAAATGATCAAAAAAATTTTATTATCTTATCAAAACTAATTTTGGTTGATATTTTATTTATTTTAGGAAGTAATTTTTTTTAATTCATAATAAATTTTTTTTTTAATATATAATATTTTCTTTTCATTAATAAATTAATTTATAAGTAACATTAAAATTTTTATCTAATAATAATTTTATATAAGATTCATATTATCTATAACAATATAAATAATCCAAGTTATATTTTCATTGTTCATTATTTTTATATATGTTATTTTTATAGTTTAAATTTAATTTTTCTAAAAAACTATTTTTCCATGTGTTTTATGCATTAACAATTAAATTACTATCATACACAAATAGATATGTAGTGATGATAAATTCATATCATATTTTAAATTAGTGGGTTAAAGTTTTTTATATACACCCCATTTATTTTTTTTGCATTGTGAATAGTAACTTGAAAAGTATTTGTCACCTCAATAAGTGTAAAATGAATGAAAATGTTTAAAACATTGGAAAAATCCCATAAATTTTCTATAGAATTTTAATTTATCATATTATATTTGTGTAGTTTTCTAATTCCCATCAAATTAAATAATTTTTTTCTACTTGCCCAATTTTTTTTGATTGTGATCATTATATTAGTTTATATTAAAAATAAATACAAAATTTCACTCTCTTGGAATTAATAAAAATAAAATTAATGTATAGGTATACTAAGACGATAAACTTGATTATAAATATTTATTTGGAATGTTAATTATTTTTTTTCATTTTACTTTATTTAAATTTTTTAATATTTGAATAAATACATTAAATTATAATGAATCACTGACATAGTATTCATTAGATAAATGGTAATAATAAAAATTTATTTTTAAAATATAAAAAACACAAAAATATTATTGAATTGGTTTTGTCAACAAATTTTAAACATAAATATACCATGTTATGAATATATTAAAGGCTTATATTATAATTACATTATTTTTTTGTTTTTAATGAAATCAAATTTAACAAATAGTGACAAAAATTAAATTAATGATATTTTATGTTAAGTAAAATATTATGACATTACATAAAAATATATAAAATTTTAAAATTTTACTTTTTGGATGAAAAATGGTTGAATATTTAACTCTTTCTCTATTTATGAGATAATTTTAACCATATATGTATAATTATGACCCTTTAATATTAGAAACTCTATTACAATGTTTAACATTTAAATTGGTTAATCATGGTGTTAAATAGATACATAATGTATATAATGAGACAAAAACCTAACTAAATTTCATTATATTGTTGTATATACAAATTATATTATTTTTCATCAAATATCATGAATTTTTAAATTTTTTTCTTTTGAATGACTTAATAATATTTTATTATTTTTGGTAATTCCACGTGTGCCTTCTCCTTGCATTATAAACGGAATCCCCTTCCCTCTTTTATTTACATGGAATTTATCCATATATAATTACGTAATAGTATAAAATTCCCATCATACTATCATATTAAAAAATTAGGGGTATTTTAATTTTCTTGATCATTCCAAGGGCCATTATGAAAGGATTTAAAGGAGGTCTCCAAAATAATAGTTAATCATCATACACGATCCATATCAATTTACATCTTCATATACCTCCTCTAAATATATGGTATTTATAGAAACGTTATCACATCAATATCCAGAATATACTCATATATTATTATAATTAAACCACATTTATCAACCATATCATCAATCAAATGGGATGTGAATGTATTTCTCATGTGTATGTGTGGACTACCACTTCCACGCATCGATATAAATAATTTTTTGTCTCCATTTTTATTTTGTGATTATTGTGGTGGGATTTATATTTATATAATATATTTTAATTATATTTATTATTATGTAATTCTAATATTCAATCTACCATCCTACATTCCAGTCAATCAGAAAATGATAACATTTATCATGCCTGCATGTGGAATACCACATCCATGAGAAGATGTGCCTTCGCCAAATCATAACTACATGGTAGGTCTAAATAATATATTTAATTTATATATATGTTATAATTTTTGAATAATAATTATTATTAAAATATGATTTATTTTTTTCCCTTTCTTTCACTCTATCCATGTTAAAGTGAAAACAGTGTTCTTGTGCATGTATGGATTATTATTACTCTGAATTCTACCAAACATTTTTAAAATAATAAATTTTATAGATTAATATATATATATATATATAATGAGTATAAACTATATTTATGTCATGTTTAACATTATTCATATGTTTTAATATTGATCCATGAAATAATATATATGAATTTTTAAAGGGAAATTTTTAGAAAAAACAAAACAATGATAACTGAGAAATTTTTTTTAATAAGAAGGTGTTATATATTAGTAATTATAATGTAATAAATGTATCATATATGATACTATAAGTATAAAAAAGTGTATATTATGAGATTTTAATACATTAAAATTAACAATACTAGAGATTATAGTGCATTCAATGTAAATCAAACTCACGTAAATTGATTTTCATATCACTTTTATTTCAATGAGACACATTACATATTCACATTGTGAATATTTTATTTGGGGTAAATTATGTACATGAATCTATATTAAATATAATGTAATTAAAATTATTGGATGTAAAAATCAATTTATTTTTATTTATTTCATAGGTATTATTATTAAAAATTTACCAATACTGTAAGGGATTTATATTAAATTTTAATTGTTTATAAATTGTGTTTATGAATATATTTTATGTGATAAAATATTATGATATAACTCCCATGAAACTTATTACATTTATTCTACTTTAAATAAATTTTTAGTATACATATTTCATTTAATTTTCCTCGCATTATGTACTCATGATACTAGAAGTAATTTTTTAATGAATATTTAATTCATCTCATACTATGATTTAAAATCATTTTCTGTTGATATCCATTTCTTCTAAATTTTTGTCATATATATTATATTTTTCACATATTAATATTTAATATATATTTAACAAAATATTTTTCGAATATAAATTAAAATTAATATACATATCACTTTTTAAATGTGGAACTTTTCATTTTTTCAAAAAAAATTTCAAAGGAATCATTGTATTAAAAGGAATGACCTAAAAAACAATTAACCATCAGGGATGATAAAAATATTCATTATTTCTTTATTAATTTATAGGGTTTTTTTAAAATTCCATAAATGGTTTTGAAATTTTATTAAATTAATTAAGTTATTTCAAAATGAAAAGGGTATTTTTGTAAAAAAAAATTATACTTATTTTATAAAGGACATATTCATATTTGATAACATCCATTGATGTTGTTAATTATTTGAAGATGATATGTTCTAATGTTACATATTTATTCTTTCTCTAAACA
Source organism: Viscum album (assembly GCA_963277665.1). Classification (NCBI taxonomy): domain Eukaryota; kingdom Viridiplantae; phylum Streptophyta; class Magnoliopsida; order Santalales; family Viscaceae; genus Viscum; species Viscum album. The sequence goes on from OY728161.1 coordinate 852,481,985, forward strand.
GTTTATTGTTATGATGTTAAAATGTCAACAAAAATAACTTTCTTTACTAAATGTAATGTTATGTATATTTTTTTAATAATATTACATAAATATAAATATATTTATGATATTTTTATTGGTGGGTCTATAATCACATAGCCCTAAAATTCCCTTTTATTATATATATATATATAACTCATTAATTATGTGTGTGTTTCACATTTAAATCCATAATATTAGGCATGTATCTAGTTTTCATATCAATAAGATTATATGTCGACTAGGATTCATTTACATATGTCTATGAGACGGAATTATGGTATGTCTATACAATTTTGAGTAAAGATATTTATATTTATACATGTTCAAAATAATATTATATTATTTTTTACATTTTTATTTCTATTTTAAAAATATGTGGGTCATGATTAATTAATGATGATTTTCACTCCTATGATTATTTATTATTAGTATTCCCAATTTTTACTAAATGAATCATGTTTATGATCAATGATATATTGAGAATAAAATTTAAATTTTATGATCATGATATCATACCCTTATTCATATCTTATTCTCATGCATGATTATTGATTGATATATCCTCAATTTTCTATTCCTGTGGTTCTTATTTAGTCCCTTCTTTTGGATTTTCTATCCCCATGTAATGAATAAAGGATTTTTGTATGATATCCCACGAAGGGTGTTACTTATGAAAACCCTATTGGGATTTCATGTTGATATCTTATTATTATTTTTATGTATCCATGTTTCCAAATATAACCTAACTATATGAATCCAATGATTCTCATAATATTATTTGTCAAATATTTTTCTAATAAGACACAATATTTATGTATAAAATTTTTGGCCCAATATTCTTGGTATAGGATCTATATTTGATTTACCTATTAAAATATAGATGGGAAAACATAATAGATAACCCTTAGGATAATCCTATATATTGTATAATGGGTCATGTTATGGAAAATAATGGGATGTGGATTTATTAGGAGTAAATCCACATACAAATAGAAAACATTCATGTGTTTTTATAGATTTATATATGTTTAATAACCCTAAAACATTTATTCATATATATATCAACTAGATTTAAACTATATAGTGAGTGTGACCTTACTGTGAACCTAGAATTTATAATCAAAGGGATATACTAGGTTGTATTTACATTTTATTTATGAACTATTTAAATCAATTTTATAGGTGATGACCAATATTTTCATTAACCAACCTAGGTTGACCATAGACCGGTCACCTTAGGCAGCCAAGAATAAGGATTGAGTGGCATTCTCAATCCATTTAGTATGTAACTAATAATAAGCATAAAATTAACTCATTTTTGAATGATTTAAATAATAAACCATAAATAAATAAAAATTAATAAAATAAAAGTAAAAACTCATTTTGGAAAAATAAAAAAATAAACACCTAAAAAACCTTCATGTGACCTCACTGGTCACCACCAATCACAGAACCATGTTCTCTTCAAGAAGGTATGAATCTACAGGAACATAAAATTGAAGATGATAATTTATGAATTAAACCCAATATTCTACAAAGGGTTCCTATAATGAGAACCCCTTCTTATCCCTCACCTTTAAATAATAACCATGTCACCCTAGACTGAAACACATATATGTAAAACATGTTTTATTTTTTCCATATAAAATAAGTTACAGCCTAGTAATATTAAAGTATTATTTTCGTATTTTTTCCTTAAAGGTATAAAAATAATTGATGGTATTCTGAGAAAACATTTTGAAAATAATAAATTGCATTGAGGAAATACAATTGTGAAAAAAATAATAGTAAACAATAGTACAAGTAAATAAGGGATGATGTAAGATCAATCATTATAAACAAATAAGTTAAATTGATTTTATTAAAAAACACAAAATGAGGGAAATTAAAATGCATGTAAAATAGTTATCATGGGATTTACTAAGACATCATGTGAAGAAACCATATGCATACTTTCTTCATTATCCATCTGCAAGAAAATTCATGTGAACCACAGAAAATAACAAACTTGGTTTCACTCAAATATCTTCCTAAGTAGAACAATCAATATGTCTCATCCTTGAAGATCTATTTCATCTTATTGGGTCTAATTAGAAACCATATCTCACCTGTATCTAGAGGTCCTAGGATCCCATGGTAATAAAAAAAATAGAAGGTGAGGTATCATAAATTATTACATCATATAGATCCTGAGAAACAACCATATATTCTAAGGCCCCCGACCCAACACCATCGATGTGAATTATATATAGAATTTAAATGCTTCGAACGATGATCCATCATATAAAGATATAACTAAATGGAACCCAATATTCTCTATAATATGGAAAAATATTTTACCACTTGAATACCCAATTTGGAAGACATTGGACTATCAAATGTGTAATTATAATTTTTTGGTAAACTAGATCAAATGATAAATAAATATTATAAATATTACAAATACTCTGGTATAAATCATCTAGAAATTAAAATAAGGGATAAATATATGTAGAGTTTCCAACCCATCATGGAAGAATACTATAATACAAAAACCCATAGTAAAACATGAGATGAATGTTTAGAATCATGGAATAAACCAACTGCAATCAAGAATAATTTTTTACAAAATTTATTATAATTATAATATAATTAAAGTACCCTTTCAAAAACACAATAAAATATATTTTTCAATTTAATGCATTTGAAATAGGGTGACCTACCACAATGATAAGAGAATTATGACGTGTCACCTAATAACTCGATGTATTTCATAAATTTCACTCACACGCAAATGCATATAAAACCATCAATATTCATATATACCCTTAATCCTATGTATATATTACCGTATCTCTAAGGGAATTTTTTAAAGGAGGATATATACATATAAAAACACATAGATAGAGAGACACACACACACACATATATATATATATGTACATGTGGGAATTTTTTCAAGGAACCTTAAAACACATTAAATAAAAAGTGAAAAAACCCCAAAATTATCTCAAAAAAACGTGAAAAATTAAAAATTTGGAATAATACCTACACAAAGGTGGTGGTGAACCAAAACACATTACAAATTGTGGTGGATGCCAAAATATTCCCAAATCGGACATGAAAACCCATTCATAGGTCCTATTCAAATGACAGACATAAAAAGTATATCCACCTATAAATTTAGGGTTTGGATAAACTAGGTGAAGCGATGAGAAGAGTATAAGAACTACTTAAATTGTAAGAGGGAGCTGGAGTTATTTTCATTGGATTTTTTCCGTGAAACCTGATTAAATCTGTTTGAAATTATATAATAGAGGATCTCTCTAGGGAGGTGGTGGAATAGGTGGCTGGACATGGGGGGAGACAATTTAAGGGTTTAATGATAATAATAATAATCTTCATCATCAACATCATCATAATCATTATTATTATTGTTATAAACTATTAATAATTATTGTAATAATAAATCATTTTTTTCAAAATACAGGAAACCCCACACTATTTGGCTATACTATTGGACAAATAGTGCGCCTCTACTCAAGATCATGGACACACCGTATCAGCATACACATGGGTTTTAAAACTATATATTGTATATGTGATACGTCTCCCTTAATGGTATAAACTTCTTAACATGGACTGCACATGTTTTATAGGATTCATCTGTGGTATTTGCAGCTATTTTAAAGACCCAAAAATAATAATATTATAAAATTATTCGACCTTAAATTTTAAAATTAGTTATAATTAAATAATTATTAAATCATGGTTAGGAAATTATAATTTTATCTATCTTTAATAATTTTATCCCAAATAATACTCTAAATGTCTTAGTTGACAATGCAATTCTGTAATGGGAACCCATAAAATTATATGAAATATCCACCACAAAAATAACATAGTTTGAATATTCATTATTCTCACAATAATCCCATACAAACAGAAGACTAAATAGGCCATTGGAAAATAAATATACCATTAACATATGTGACAATGAACAAGGTCAAATGATGTAAAGACACGTAAAATTCAAGGGGAATTTTTTCTTAATTTTTTTTGGGATTTTACAAGAACTCGGTTTCTGACGACACTTGATTCTGAGGCACGGTGTGCTGGGAATTTCTATCCGAAGATTAGCTCAGGCACATTCAGTGAACGAACGAGCAGGTTTTCCTAACATTTGAACCGTTGCTCGGAATCAAATTCTGAGGGCTCCGATGGATTCGCAGCGCCGGTAATTTTATGGAAACACCATTTCCGGATTTGTGTTTTCACGGGGGAAGTTTTTAAAAATTGTGGCAGATAAAATAAAATTGGGCATCAATTTTTATTTTTCACTAACTGGTTTAAACCTTTGAGTGGAAGTTGGGGGAAACCACCCAACTTCCCATGTGTGGTTATGAGGGAGGTGGGGCCCACATGAACCACACCCCTTCATCTTCTCTAACCTTCCATAACCCTCCATTTATTAAGTCAAGTTGAGTTAATTAATTGAGTGGATTAATTAATCTTTTGATTTTCAAACGTAAATTATGTTAATAAAATAAGTGAAGTACATATTTTATTTGGGTTGATTCTTGTTCTGTTAGTCTTTGGGAGAAAAGGAAAATCTCATGAAGTTCTTCTTCCTTGACGAAGAATGCGAAGAACGCGAAGAACGCTGACCTCCGACGAAGGTCGACAAGAACACCAGATCCTCAATGATCGACGACGTGACGCCGATGAATCATTTCTCCGCGACGCGACTCTCTCCTTCCCTGACGTCTTCTTCTGCGATGGTTATTTTCGGGACGAACCCTCGCTCAACGAATTCGATGAGGTAGGGGTTTTTTTAATTTGTTTGTTCGTGATTACTTTCACCACTTTCTTCCTACCAATTTGAACCGCATGTTATCACAATGACGGGAGGAGATCGGACCGCACAAACATGGCCGACCCTCCTACCCCTTGTTGGTTTATTTTTGTTGCGGCTCGTGTAAGGCGGCGCGGTGCCGAAGCACCGCACGGGAAATGTTAATGGAAGGGCGGAGAAGCAAGGCCCCGTCACGCAGTGCCGTTGGAAATAAACTAATCTGCGGCACTATCGCGCCACACCAAAGAACCTTGAAGAAACCTCGAAGACACTGCGGCCGGAGCGGCGCCGCGACGGAGGGGCGCGACGCCGTCATGCCGCACCAGACGGACCAAGCCGCGGAGGACCAAGGACCGGTGGCCGGTTCTGGGCCACCCGCGTCGGAGCAGGGGGACCGGCCCGTGCCGGTCCCGTGGCGGCAGCAGCCAGCCGGCCGGAGCCGGCCAGCCGGTCAGGGGTAAATCTGGGGGTCCGTAACCCCTCGATTGGCCAGCAAAGCGGCCCCAACATGGGGTCGCGGTTACAACAAGCGGGGGGCCAGCCCCCCCCCCCCCCTCGCGCCTCAACGCTCGGCCGTTTCAGCCAAGCCTCCTGGCCTACGCGCCAGGGCGCCGGGCCTCCAGGCCGGGCTGCACCCAGGCGAGGACGGGCCGTGCCCAGGCCGGTCCGGGCCGCGCCCAATCAGGCAGGACCTGGACCTGGGTCGGGTCGACCCAGTTCGGACCGACCTAGGTGGTACCGGCCCGGGTCGGACCGGGCCCTAACACCCTAATACCGAACCTCTCACGGACTTTTGCCCGTAACATGGGTTGCAGACCTTCGATCGACGCACCGCCTGCAGTGATGTGATCCTTGGATCGAGAAAAACGTTTTGGTATAACAAACTAAAGGTTTATGAGGACTTTGTGTTCATGCGGGTGGGTTCGTACCCGAAACCAAATGGGCCCTCGGAGCAGAAACACTTATAACTTGAGCTCCAGACCTCTGATTGATGTTCTGTCGACTTTGTTGGATTCCTCTAAGTGAGACGAAACTTTTGTCTTACTCCGCTCAAGGTTTGGACGCAGTTGGAGTACGGTCGGGTTGGTTTTGACTTAAAAACCAACCGGGTCCCTGGGATGAAAAGGCCAACAACTCTCAGACCGGGTGTCTGATTGATGCGCCGTCTATGACGTTGAGTTCCTGTTGTCGATACCGAACTTTTGGATACATCAACTCCGAACTATGTGTCAGTTTATGTACCATCCATTCGGCCCGTGGAGCGGACCCTCCCGAACGAGCTTGCTGTGTGCGGGAACCCTAGAGTTGGCTATGACTATGATGACAACGACGACTATACAGAAATCCTCCGTGGATTCGACGGTGATGACTACAGCACTCAGCGATCCTATGTGGATCAGTGCTACCCATCCTGTGTTGGTCAGATCCTATATGGGTCAGCGCTTAGCTGTCCTCTGTGGGCTAGTGCCTACAGATCCAGTGTGGGTCCGATCCTGTGTGGGTCAATGCGAGGGTTAGTTACCTATCAATCCTTTGTGGGTCATTGCGGGGGTTAGTACCTATCGATCTTGTGTGGGTCCGACGACATAGATGAATCAGTAACTATATCTAATCATCTCTACCATCTTATGAAAAAGTATACATGTGTGAGCTGAATCTTGACTTTTAATTCTTATCTTTGAAAAAATTGACTTCATATCCTATGTGGAATACGTTTTGTTTTCCTGTGTGGACAGGGTTGTGATTTCCTGTGTGGTCTGGGTTGTACTTGAGCTCGGATATTTGAGCCGAATGAGAATTGAAGACTTAGGTATATGTATGGGAATATACCTAAGTAATGGAAGATGTTACATCGTGATTGTATCTTTCCTTTGTGGATTATCCTTACAGATTATGGGAGACCTTCAAGGGTCTCAGGGTCCCTACTGAGTAGCTTATACTCACCCCTGCACGGGCTATGCCCGCACTACATTGTATTGGTTGAAGACGACGGACAACACTGATCGTGGTTGAGGCTCGAGGAGAAGGTCGGTACCCGGAGGTGGACCACTGGGCGGGGCGTACTCCGAGCGACGGATGGACCCGAGGAGCTGTGGAGGCAATCTGTACCCACCCTTCCGGTGGGACTACCAGTGGACGACTCGACGCTGCGACTTTACTTTTCAGTTGTTGTACTCTCTTTGGGTTGTACATTACATTCAGTTTGGGTTTGTATTCTGGCCCACTTACATTACCTCACATTCTATTGTACCCAGTTTTTACTTATTGTTTACTTCTGCTTTCTTGCTCTATGGTGTTTGTTTATTTTGAAAAGGCAATGCCTTCCCTATTTACTGGGAATTATGCCTTGGTTCTAGTCGCAAGCCCCTCGCATATGGAAGGCGGGCTTGGGGTAGTCACGACACGGGCCCCGAGGATGGGTCGTGAAAAATTGGTATCAAAGGAGTTCTGTTCTACCACAGAACTCAAGACTCTGATCTTTTTATATGTAAATCAATAGTGTTAAGAGTATTGGGTGTGGTTATCAGTCTAGGGAGTCCAGTGTTGGTGCGGTGGCCAACGTATCCGTACACCATGACCCTGACTTCTGATTTCCGACTTAATACACGAAAACATTGATTGCATGTGTGTTTCAAGTTTTCATTGTGATTACATTATGTCATCTCACTAGTATACTGTTTGACCATGGTGCACCTTTTTCTTTTCAAGATCGCCCCACGATAGCATCCAGCTAGGGTTCTGAGAGTTGTGCATGACGACATCCCAACGAGCGACGAGGCCTCGGTACAGGGCCCTTTGACAGCATAGGCACCGGCGGAACCTCTACCCGCTGAGCCACCGATGCTACCATCCCCAGCCGCTGACGATGAATTTCTCCTTAGTGAACTTCACGAGTTTCAGCGTCAGAGACCGCCTAGGTTCCGCGGGGAGAGGGACTCTCAGGCAGCCGAGGATTGGCTGGAGGAAGTTGTACGGGTATTCAGGTTAGTGAGGACACCAACAGACCTCATGGTGATCCTCGCAGAGATCGTCCTGCACGCGGCAACATGCAGATGGTGGATCTTGATTCTCCAGGTGCACGGCGAGGCATCTCTTCTCTGGACGAACATTGAGAGCCTCTTCCACTCGGAGTTCGTCCTAGCCACCCTCTATGTGGTGCACATCCAGGAGATTCTACAATTGCGGCAGGGCAGCTTGACGGTCTCCCAGTACTCGGCGAGATGGACCGATATCTTGTGCTACTCGACAGAGATGGTACGAGACCCAATCTTCCAGGCCCGGACCTTTTAGCATGGATTGAGGCATGAGATCAGGGCATCACTGATCTCCCTCAGCATTCCGACCCAGGCAAGAGAACTGGAGCGAGCCCTTATGATCGAGAGCTTCCTTGCTAATCCTACATCAGTAGTGAGACCTACCGAAGGGTGGCACGTGGCAGAGTCTTCTGTAGCAGGCAGTCGATGGATGACTCATGGGTCCAGGCAGACCAAACCCTTAGGCAGACGAACTAAGGACATTGGCTCAGTAGTGCGGGACACACAGCGCGGAGCTCGTCTTTCGAGAGGCAGACAGTGCTACGCATGCGGCGGGCAGTGCCACATTTCTCGGGATTGCCCGACCTGCTATGCAGAGAAGCAACAGATGGTTGAGTGACCTACCAAGCAGAGGCAGAGGGTCGACCGTGGCGGTCCGCAGGGAATAGGCGGACGAGGCAGAGGAGCTGGCCGAGCAGAAGGTGGTGGGAGGCGCTTTGAGGCTCTACCACCACCACCTCTAGGAGGTCCACCCCGATCACAGGGAGCTGGCAGGCAGAGATAGGCACAACTTCAAGAAACGAAGGCCTACAACCAGGGCACACCCGAGATGATTCGAGGTACTATCTATGTCTATTCCACCCATGCTGCAGTTCTTATAGATACAGGAGGGAGTCAGGTTTTCATAGCCACTGCCCTTGTTCGAAGCTCAGTGATTTCTACAGAGCCATTAGCTCGATCCATACGGCTAGAGACTCATACGAAAGAAGTCTCAATGATTACGCACTGGTTCCGGCAGTGTGAGCTTACTCTAGGAGGCGAGAGCTTTGGCTGGGATCTTCTTGTAGTAACGTCGAGGCCTTGCGATGTCATCATGGGAATGGATTGGTTATCTATAGTCCATTCTCAAATCGACTGTATTAGGCACATGGTGTGGTGTGTGCGCACCGACGGGAGCAGGTTCACCTTCACCGGTGAGAAGGGAGCCTTCACAGCACGGGATGGACTCTCGCAGAAAAGAGGACAACCCATCACTCATCAGTTAGCTAGCCTCATACTAGGAGCAGTTGACGTGCGGAGTCCTGGTTTTCCTGCAGTGGTGGATCAGTATGCAGATGTTTTACCCAAAGACGTTCCAGGACTACCTCCTCGCAGAGAGGTTGATATTTATATTGACATGTACCCCGAGACAACCCCGATATCCACTCCAGCATATCAGATGGCCCCTGCTGATATTTGAGAGATACGGGTACAGTTGGAGGACTTGTAGGGAAAGGGATTCATCCGACCCAGTGTTTCACCCTGGGTTTCCCTGATATTGTTTGCCATGAAGGCGGATGGGAGCTTGCGACTTTGTGTCGACTATCGTCGCTGGAACCAGGTGACCGTGAGGAACAAGTAACCGCTAAAGAGTATTGATGACCTCTTCGATCAGCTCAAGGGTGCACGGTGGTTCTCAAAGATAGACCTTGGGTCAGGCTATCACCAACTGAGAGTTCGGGACGCGGACGTGCAGAAGATGGCCTTCAGGTGTCGGTATGGCCACTATGAGTTCTTGGTTATGCCATTCGGCGTAACCTATGTTGTAGCAGTGTTCATGGCCCTATGAATAGGATCTTTCAGCCATACCTTGATCGATTTGTCGTGGTCTTCATCGACGAAATTTTGATATACTCGACCACATAGGAGGAGCACACCTACCATTTACGGGTTGTACTAGACACACTCCGAGAGCACCGTATTTATGGAAATCTCTTGAAGTGTCAGTTCTGGATAGGTGAGGTCCACTTCTTGGGACATGTCATCTCTGAGGTGGGTGTTTTGGTGGATCCTACGATGATCGAGGCAGTGCTAGATTAGGAGCCACCCAGGAGCGTGACGGAGGTGCGGAGTTTCATGGGACTGGCTGGGTACTACCGGATATTTGTACCATATTTCTCCAAAGTAGCGGCACCACTCTCAGCCTTGCCGAAGAAGGGGAAACCCTTTGTGTGGTTAGACAGATGTCAGCAATGCTTCCAGGAGCTGAAACAGAGATTGAGCAGCGCGCCTATCATGAGGCTACCAGAGGAGGGAGTTGGATACGTAGTTTACTGCGATGCATCAGGGACCAGACTCTAATGTGTCCTGATGCAGGAGCGGGCCATGATCACCAATGGATCACGTCAGTTGATGCAGCATGATCAGAAACATGCTACCCATGACCTGGAGTTAGCAGCAGTGGTCTTCGGTCTGAAGATGTGGAAACACTATCTAATGGGCGAGCGCTTTACAGTCTATTCTGACCACCAGAGTCTCAGGTACATCTTCTCGCAGAAGGACCTGAACCTGAGACAGTGACGATGGCTCGAGTTCCTCCAGGACTATGACTTTGATATAGTCTATACTCTAAAAAAGAAGTATGTGGTAGATGATGCTCTCAGCCAGAGGACATGCATTCAGCTACATGGGGAGGCGAAAGAGCAGCTAGCCACTTTGTAGGGATCTTTCGTGGATAGAGATGGAGCAGTCTTTCTTCAGTCGCTCATAGTCACTCCTCCACTACTGCAGCGAGTCAGAGAGGTACATCATGGGGACACCGACTGTGAGACGCGGCGTGCACAGATATCCTCAGGACAGGCACCTGATGGATTCTCTGTGGGAGGAGATCACGACGTCCTTTTCTGAGAACGTACCTTGTTACCAGTTTCTTTACAGGAGGAGGTTCTTAGAGAGTTTCACAATTCCCCTATTGCAGTACATCCTGGAGTGGGTAAGATGTACCGGGATCTCAGACGACAGCACTGGTGGCCAGGCATGAAGAAGGCTATGGCAGAGTTCGTTTCTCGATGTCTCGCCGGCCAGTAGGTGAAGGGAGAGAACTAGGTACCAGCAGGTTTGGTGCTTCCCTTGGAGGTTCCGGAGTGGAAGTGGGATGGAATATCTATTGACTTCATGACTGAACATCCATGAACATCCAGAAGTCACGACTCCATTTGGGTGATTGTCAACCGACTCACCAATTCGGCTCAATTTGTACCCATCAGAGAGCAGGGCTCAATGGAGATCTTGGGAAGTCTCTACATTCAGGAGATTGTATGGCTTCATGGTGTGCCATCATCCATCGTCTCCGATCGAGATGCTCTCTTTACCTCCCGGCTTTGGAAGGGGTTGTAGGAGGCATTCGGGACGCAGCTACGTCTGAGCACCGCCATTCACCATCAGACAGATGGTCAGATGGAGAGGACCATTCAGACTCTCGAGGACATGCTCCGCGCATGTGTCCTCGACTTTGGTCACAGCTGGGAGGACCACCTACCCTTGATGGAGTTCAAGTACAACAATAGCTACCACTCCACCATTGGGATGGAACCATATGAGGCGTTGTACGGTGACCTTTCAGATCTCCTCGGTGTTGGAAAGACCCCGGGGAGTCAGCAATTGTGGGACCGAAGATGGTCCATGCCACGACGGAGAAGGTCCACGTCATCCAGGAGCGGATGAGGATATCTCAGAGCCGAAAGAAGTCTTATGCTGACAGGAGGCGGAGGCCACTAGAGTTCGAGGATGGCGACAACGTCTTCTTACAGGTCTCATCTCGACGTGGATTATAGTGATTTGGCCGAGGTGGAAAGTTGTCTCCATGCTTCATCGGATCATTCCAGGTCCTCAGCAGGATTGGCGAGGTGGCTTATTGCCTGGATCTACCATCTCAGTTGCACCGAGTGAACTACGTCTTCCACGTGTCTCAGCTGAGGATATACGTTCACGACCTAACACAAATCATTGACAATGGGGAGATGGACATAGATGATGGGGTGACTTTTGCAGAGGTCCCAGTGGAGATCGAGGATCGATAGGAGTGGGTCCTACGTGGACGGTCTATTCCTCTAGTGTACATTAGATGGTAGCATGGAAACCTCAAGGAGATCACATTGGAGCAGGAGGCTCAGATGCGTGCACAGTACCCACATTTGTTTCCCTAGTTTTTGATGTATCTTTATGGGGAAGTAAATCCCTGAGGTGTTATTAATGTAAAGACCCGTAAAATTCAAGGGAAAATGTTTTTATTTTTTTGGGATTTTACAAGAACGTGGTTTCTGATGGCACTTGATTCCGAGGCCCGGTGTGCCTGTAATTTCTATTCAAAGTTTAGCTTTGGTACGTTCAGTGAACGAACGAGCGAGTTTCTCTATCATTTGAACCGGTGCTCAGAATCGAATTATGAGGGCACCGATGGATTCGTAGCGCCGGTAATTGTTTAGGAACACCTTTTCCGGAGTTTCGTTTTCACGGGAGAAGTTGTTAAAAATTGTGGAATGTAAAATAAAATTGAGCATAAATTTTTATTTTTCGCTATGTGGTTAAAACCTTTGAGTGGAAGTTATGGGAAACCACCCAACTTCCCAATTGTGGTTATGAGGGTGGTGGGGCCCACACGAACCCCACCCCTTCATCTTCCCTAACCTTCCATAACCATCCATTTATTATGTCAAGTTGATTTAATTAATTGAGTGGATTAATTCAACTTTTGAAATTCAAACGTAAGTCATGTTAATAAAATAAGTGAAGTACTTATTTTATTTGGGATGAATCTTGTTGTGTGAGTCTATGTGAGAAAAGGAAAATCTCTTGAAGTTTTTCTTCCTCGACGAAGAACACAAAGAACACCGACCTCCGACGATGTTGACAAGAATGTCGGATCCTCGGAGATCGTCGACGCGACGCCGAAGAGTCATTTCTCTGCGACGCAACTCTCTCCTTCCGCGACGTCTTCTTTCGTGACGGTTATTTCCGAGACGAACCCTCGCTCAACGAATTCGATGAGGTAGGGGTTTATTTTATTTGCTTGTTCGTGATTATTTCTATCGCTTTCTTCCTTCCAATTTGAACCGCATGTTATCACAATAACGGGAGGATGTCAGACCGCACAAACACAGCCGACCCTACTCCCCCTTGTTGGTTGATTTTTGTTGCGGCTCGTGTAAGGTGGTGTGGTGCCGAAGCATCGTGTGGGAAATATTAAAGCAAGGGTGGAGAAGAATGGCGCCATCACGCCACGCCATTTGAAAAAAACTAATACGCGACGCCGTCGCACCGTGCCAATGAAACTCGAAGGAACCTCGAAGATACAGTGGCCGGAGCGGGGCCGCGGCGGAGGGGCGCGGCGCCGTCGCGCCGCGCCGGATGGACTAGGATGCGACTGAGGCCGCAGTGGTGCAAGGACCAACGGCCGGTTCCGGGCCACCGGCGTCGGAGCAGGGGAACCGGCCCGTGCCGGTCCCGTGGCGGCTGCAGCAGGCCAGCCGGAGGGGGCTGACCGGTCAGGGGGAAATCCGGGGGTCTGTAACCCCTGGTTGGCCAGCAAAGCGGGACCCACACGGGCCAGCGCCCCCCCCCCCCCCGCACCTCAACGATCTGCCGTTTCGGCCGATCCTCCGGGTCGAGCCCCTCCCAGGCGGGGCCGGCCCGCGCCCTGGTAGGCCGGACCCGGACCCGGGCAGGTCGGCCTGATTCGGGCTGACCCAGGGGGTACCGAGCCGGGTCGGGCCAGGCCCTAACCCCCTAATACCAAACCTCTCACGGTCTTTTGCCCATAACTTGTGCTGAAGACCTCCTATCGACACACCTCCAGCTGTGATGTGATATTTGGATCGAGACGGACGTTTTGGTATATCGCACTCAAGGTTTCGTTGGACTTTGGGTTCAGCCGGGTTGGTTCGTACACGAAACCAACCGGGCCCTCGGAGCGGAAATGCTTATAACTTGAGCTCCGGACGTCCGATTGACGTGACGTCGACTTTGTTGGATTCCTCTAAGTTAGACGGACCCTTTGGCTTACTTTTCTCGAAGTTTGGATGCAGTTGGAGTACGGTCGGGTTGGTTTTAACTTAAGAACCAACCGGGCCCCTGGGACGAAAAAGCCAATGACTCTCAGACCGGGCGTCTGATTGACGCGCCTTCTGTGACATTGAGTTCCGGTTGTTGATATGGAGCTTTTGGATACATCAACTCTGGACTATGTGTCAGTTGATGTATCAGCCCTTCGGATCGTGGAGCGGACCCTCCCGAACGAGCTTGCTGTGTGCGGGAACCCTAGAGCTGGTTGTGGCAGCGATGATGACGAAGACTGTACAAAAATCCTCCGTGGATTCGATGACAACAACTACAACACTCAGTGATCCTACATGGATCAGTGCTACCTATCATATGTGGGTCAGATCCTATTTGGGTCAGCGCTCAGCAGTCCTCTGTGGGCCAGCGCCTACAGATCCTATGTGGTTCTGATCCTGCGTGGGTCATTGCGGGGGTTAGTTACCTATCGATCCTTTGTGGGTCATTGCGGTGGGTAGTACCTATCGATCCTGTGTGGGTCTGACGACTTAGATGAATTAGTAACTACATCTGATCATCTATGTCGTCTTACGAAGAAGTATACCTGTGTGAGCTGAATCTTGACATTCAATCCTTATCTTTGATAAGATTGACTTGATATCCTCTGTGGAATACGTTATGCTTTCCTGTGTGGATCGGGTTGTGATTTCCTGTGTGGTCTCGGTTGTACATGAGCTCGGATATTGGAGTCGAACGAGAATTGAAGAATTAGGTATATGTATGGAAATATACCTAAGTAATGTCGGATGTTACTTCGTGATTTTATCTTTCCATTGTGGATTATCCTTGTGGATTCTGGGAGACCTTCGGGGGTCTCAGGGTCCCTACTGAGTAGCTTATACTCACCCATGCACGAGCTATGCCCACACTACGTTGTGTTGATTGCAGACGATAGACAGCTCTGATCGTGGTAGAGGCACGAGGAGCCGGCCGGTACCTGGTGGTGGACTATTGGGCGAGGTGTACTTGGAGCAACGGTTGGACCCGAGGAGTTGTGGAGGATATTTGTACCAACCCTTCAGGTGGGACTACCAGTGGACGGCTCGACGTTGCAGTTTTACTTTTTAGTTGTTGTACACTCTTTCAGTTGTACTTTACTTTCAGTTTGGGTTGGTATTCTGGCCCCCTTACCTTACCACACATTCTATTGTACCCAGTTTTTCCTTAGTGTTTACTTCTGCTTTCTTACTTTGTGGTGTTTGTTTAATTTATAAAGGCAATGCCTTATCTATTTACAGGGAGTTTCACCTTGGTGCTAGTCGCCAGCCCCTGGCCTATGGAAGGCGGGCATCGGGTAGTCAAGGCACGGGCCCCGAGGACGGGTCGTGACAAAGGAAATAAAATCATCTGACCTAAGACTCAATGAAATTGGTTTAAATATATAAAAATAAACTATGAGTATGGAACACCACACCCCAAATAATATATATCCCATAAAAAACCATAATGGTTTGTTCAAAATTTCTATGAAAATTTATTACATGATAAATTATCTAAGATATCCAAACTATTAGTGTCATGGTCATGTGAGATAAAAACATGAAAATAAACATTCAAGAGCACAAGGAATAAAAATTTACCAAGATGTCCTTATATGGTAGAATTCACAACATATTATGAATTTTTGTGTACCGACACATGTTTTCCCCATTCTCATAAAAGGGTGGTCTCGGTAGCATTTTATTATTATTCTTCAACATAGATTTATAAAACTATTAAAACTCATGGAAACTGGACAACAAAACAAACCCACAACATAGATTACACTTGGAACAAAAAAAATTTATATTCCATGATCAAAAATATTATGAACCTCTCCGGAGACACATAAATTAGTAAAAAAATTTATAAAAGTTCAGCACTTAAAAAGAAAATACATCAAATCGGTGATCAATTCCACAATGATAGAATGTCCCGACAATGGGCATAATATAACCAAGGATAAAAAAATGAATTGTCCACAAGGTGTCCTAAGAGACAATCCCCGTAACAAACCAAAAACCTGAAATAACTACCCAAACCCAGAATCATGAATGAATTTATCTAGATAAAAAAATGGATCATACTGAACTAATAAAAATACAAGGCGTGAATAGTAATTTCTCAAAAAAATTGCCCGAAGAAATGGTTGATCATTGATCAAGTTGTGCTTCCTAAAAACCAATATAGTGAAAAATAAAAAAATTATTATTATTCATCATTTCTAAAAAACTATCAAAATATCATTTTTAGTAACCTCAAATACCATAATTGTAGCAACCAATATTTAAATATAAATTTAACCAAAATAAATAATAACTCAAAATGTTGACATTCTATTTTCAGAAGAAACAAGTGGGGTCAACATCCACAATACCCTGATTCTTCTTCACTATATGAAAATATTCACTACAAGGACGATCGATGGAGCATTAATTCATTGAACCGTCTAATACACTATAGTCAAGAGTTAAAAATATTCATCTTGAACCTCCTATTTCATTAACTCAACTCATAACACCTTCTTAGGTGACCCATGAAATCACACCAAACCGGAATATATGTCATTATATAGTCTGACCAATAACATTTATCATGATGTTTTTAGGTGATATTAAATTGAAAAAGAAAATAAATCAATTTAAAATAAACTCATAAACCAAAAATCGACATCATAATCATAATCATGAACCTATCTTCAAACACTATTCCCTATTTTCAAAACATTAAAATCCCAATTTTTTATTGAAAAAAAATTTCCTATAACAAAGAAACCTTAATTGGTTATGAACCCAACATTGGTATTTCTTACATCCTAAAATTTATAAATCCATGTGATGGATTTATAAACCATCCAAACATACTAATAATAACCCATTCAAAATGTATATGTATCCATATATATGTATATATTTTAGTGTGAATCCACGTGTCAATGTGTGAGAATTCAATGTGATTCCAATGATCAGAATAAGACACTTACATTTACAAAACAAAATATCATACCTATATATCAAATTCCATACCAATTTTATAACCATCCGATTATTGTGAAATAAAGATATTTTCAAATTCCAAATCATTATTCTTTTCAAATATTACAAAACATTTCCAAAAAATTCATAGTATTTGTTTTCCAAAAAGACCCAATTTCTAAAACAACTGCATTTCCAAACATCAAATTTCATTTTCAAATTGCGGTTCATTTCATTAACAACCCATGGTATTCATTTCAAATGGGATACAAAAAACTTCCAAACAATAATTTTACATTTTTCCATATCTATTTATATCAGATAAAACATTAATATCATATTGAAAGTAATATTTAATATCAAAGTTATTTTAAATTAAAATCAATTACCCTCAAAACAAATAAAAAATACACATTAAAACACAATATTTATTATCTAAAAAATATGATTTTAAAAATAATCTTCACATTTTATCTGAAATAACAAAACACAATTAACAAAATCAAAAAGAAAACCAAATAATTATAATTCATAATATCATGAGTGAGTCGTTTTTGCGTGCATCTCCGGAATATTTCTTTGAGAACCATATGCCAATTACACAACTGGTATTATGGGTAACTATAAACCATGTAATCAGTCTCTGTATATATTTTCATATCCTATGAGATCACTAATTACCACCAATTAACTCACTATTATCATACCAAAATAATCAATAAAATCAAACTCACGAGAAAAGGACCTAAAGATCATAATCACATGGAAACATGAATCTTAGAATGAGTAAGAGCTTGTGATACTATTCTTTCTCTTACCTATCATGTTCTGACATCCAAAATGTCCAATCTACCGGATATCCCTAATTAATAAGGTCTAAATATTACCATTTTCTCACAACCAAATATAATAATATAAGTGAAAACACAAAGATTTTCAGTAGGTATTCAAAAAGAATAATCATGACATAAATTTCAATTTTAAATATATTAAATGTCATTCATTTTTGAAATACACATATTTAAAATTAGTCTTATTCCATTAAAAACATTTAAAAAAGTTAATAATATAAAAAATATTTATCGTTATTTTTTACAAAAAAAATTCCATGGTATGAATGAATTTAAAATATATCATTTTTTGAGTAGAACATGCAATGGGGAAATACTTTGCAAAAAACTTGTAGAGGAAATCACACTATGTGTAAATAAGTCTTCATATAAGAACTGATAACTAAAAACATAAGAGTAAAAATGTTTTCATTAAGAACATAGTATAACAATATAAAATATAATTCATTGAAAAAGGATATCATTGAATTTACCAAAAACCATTTTAAGATACCCAATATATATTGATGTGATCCAATGTCAATAAATAACCAGGATACTCTCAACAATCATCAACAATGGAACCTCCCACATGATAACATGAAAGGGATCTAGTCTATATAATCAAGGCTAAATAGAAACCATCTATCAACTCTCACTATGAATCTTATAATCACACAGTTATAAAAAATATGGGTTTTCCGGAAAAAATCATATGTACAAAATCATAATCATGAAAACCCACTATACATCTTAATGGACCCCACCTTACATCATCCATGTGAATTATCCGATGAATGAAATAGTATTTATGGAGGAACCATATTTTCATTAAATCATTCAATGGTTCATATTGGGGCTCATTATTTAAAAATATTCTTGTACTGTTTAAAAATAGATTTTGGAGCTCATTGGATTATCATAGATTAAACTATAACATTTATATAAAACTGAGGGAACAAATATTTTAAAAAAATTTCTAAATAACATGGTATAAATCATCTATAAACTAATTCAGTTTCTCAAGATGCATTGAGTTTTAAAAACAACCTAGAATCAATTCTATTAAGAATTACCCATAGTGTAACATGAAAAAAGTGTGGAGAATCATGGAACAAATAAACAACGGTCAATACAACAATTTTCACTCAATTTATTATCTTTATAATATAATTAATACACCCAATAAAACACACTATAAATTATAATATAAAATTTAATTGATTTAACATAGGGTAACCCACCTCAATGAGATTATAATCAATCTTAAACACCATATAAGTCGATGTATTTTATGACAGTCACTCTCACCTATATTCAATACATCCTTATATATACTTATATATTCTTAATCTAATATATATATCCCTCTCCATAATAGATAATATGTAAAATGGGGATATATATATATATATTATTACATAAATACCTATGTATATTTGTGAAACCCTTTATGGATACAGAAAATAGCACAAACAATAATACGAAATGAAAAATATGAAAAATACAACAAAATAATTTAACAAAAAATTTGTTCTACAAAATCTACACAAATAATGGTGGGAAATTTGAATGACCTAAATTTTTTTTTTCTTTTGTTGAAAGATGCAGAAATGTGCCCAAATCGTTACCGAGAGACCCATCACCTTCCCTATTTAAAGGATAAACATAAAAAATAATCCCATAAAATGACCTAGGAATTTTTTGAAGTAATAATAGGAATAGGAAGAGGATAAAAAGAATAAAATGGGAATATTATAGTGCCAGAAACCTTACACGCGGGTGGTGATCGAGAAACACAGCGAAATTCATTGCAAACTCCCAAAGAGAAGAACTCAATATAGATGGGAGGGGGTGGTATGCATTGCATGAGAAGAAAGGGGGACCATATTAGGGTTTAATATTAATTATTATAACAATTAAACATTAATAATAAAAATAATAATACATATTTTTTCCAAATCTAGTAAAATACGCATGGTTTGGTAACACAATTGGAAAAACCAAATATATTTAATAGATACCCTGAACAACCCACATTGGATGCCAGATGGTTTTTCAAAATGTCTATCGCCCATGTGATTTTTCTATGTCAAAATTATCAATGACCATATAGATTCTATGTATGGTTTCTATTAATAGTGTACTAACTATGATCTTATGTTGCAGACCCCCATATTTAAAATTTATAATCTGTATAAAACTACAATCATAAAAACGTTTATAGTTAAATAATAATTAAATCATGATTGGGTTGTGAAAATAAATGATGTAGGATAAGCCTATGGTGTCCTAATTTTAAAATATAGTGTCAGGATTTAGACATCTTATGAATAAATTATCTTGATTTCTCAATATGAAAATAATTTCACAAACTATTATTTATATTTTAGTAAATGAATGGAAAAATGAGGACATGTATTGGAACTAAAAGTGAAGGAAAATAAAATAGTTTTTATCATAATAAATCATGTGAAATAGGATCTACAATAAGAAACAATTTGATCATCCATAATCATCAAACTAAATATTTTATTAAAAATAAAACATGGTTGGGATTATTTACAATTTTCATATGTATGGAGATTCATACAGATCCAAGAGGGAAGATAATTCAGTTTTTTACATCTCATGGATATTGGAATGGTCAGTCATGTAAATTTTTTAAAATAAATAATAGATATATTTTGATAGAAAAATTAAAAATAAATCATGTAATTTTAGAGAAAAATGACTAATTTATGGAGATATAGAAATGTCATCATAATATACCCTTTATTGATTAATGTACTACATGTGGTAAATAGGGTAATTATCTGAGTCAATTCCTTATTCCTATTGAATAATCCTTAACCAAGAATGGACTTATGTAATTTTAAATCATTAAATTTTAATGATTATAATGTTTATAGATTAGGATTATTGAATTTTGATATTGTGTTTCTATGAATAAAGAAATATATAAGTATTTTTCTATAATAAGATGTTTTTTTATTTTAATATATATTTATAATAGTGCTGATAACCATGAAAAGTGATTTAGTTCTAAGGTGAATTTTTTTTAGATAACATCATTATGGAAATGGTAATCCTTAATTTTTTTAATATTGTTGAGTTAATAATGTTTATTTCATATAATGAGATTATTTACACTATATAGATCAATTCAATAGTATTATTAACAATGACTTTGGTTAGTGATTTTTTGAAAATCTGATTTCAGTCATCATTGATGATGCCTATTGTGGTTTAATATTTATTGAAATTTTATGTTGTTTTATTCTATTAATATGCATTGTGATAATTTTTTTTGGAAGAATATTTATTTTCATTTGAGGATAAATTATGTTTTATTGATATCTTCCTGGGATTATATATCTAAGTATGATAAAAATTTAAAAATCAAGTATTCATGTTTCCAATTTTTAATTAATTGATTTTTAGTTGAATTGAATCATTCAATTAGTTTTATGAAAAATAAACTATAGAGGATTAAATAATTATTAGGCTCATTTTATTATTTGATATTAGGATAATTATATTCAAATTTGTTGTGTGATATTGATAATACTGTTGAATGAATCATGATTCATTGAAAAGGAAATATAATTAAAGATATTAGTTTCAAGCAATGGATTAACAGGCATGGTGGTATCTAATTTTATTCATCGTATTTTTTACATTTATCTATATTATAATATATATCATTGTTCATAAAAATATTTTTAGATATGTTTAATTATGGTTGAGGTATATATATAACCCTCTGGTTTAACATGTGATCTAAAATGAATAGTTATTTTGGAAAAATGTAATTATATCTTTGGGGCTTAAATATAAAAGGTATGACATCCCCATGTAGGTTAAAATAATATTTAATATTGAACATATTGAGGTTTATTGGGATGTATATTTATTTAGGAAGTCTTCCATGTGGAACCTATGTTGTTATTTTGAATGTTTTGGAATTAAATTAGATGGTTTATACATTTTGGATATTAATATTTCTTATGAAAATCATTTAGATTGTTTAATATTTTTGGGTTAATAGAATAAGTTAATATAATTCATTAGATTATGTAATTAATTTTAGTTCATCAGGATGATAAATTCAGCTTAAATACTCATATTTTGGAAATAAATATGTGGGTATTGTGGAAATTGATTAATATAAGGATTCATATTTGTCAATAAATAATATTTTTATATGTTTTTAGTCAATATAGTAACAAAGTTCCTAGACAATTAGAAAGGGTTATAGATATAAATTTCTCAATTACATTTACTTTTTTATGAATGAAACAATTTTTTATTCCTTATTTTTTTTTGTCATTTACATTCTCATGATAATTTTTATTCTTTTGATCAATGTAATCAATCACTCTATATCATTACATGGAAATTAGTTTTTCCTCAAATCCCATATGTTCAGTTCCCCCAAATTATATAATATTTGGAATCAATGATATATCTTATTCTATATGACCTTCAAATTACCCTTTCCCTCTTTCGAGTCAGATGTTTTATTAACCCTCATTGTGATGTGGATCTTCAAGAAACTAATATTAAAAGCTCAATCCTTTGATTATTTCGTGAAGCCAAAAATTTTGATAATTCTACTTATTAACGTGGGGAGAAGGTATCTATCACGACCCCCTCCCCACAATGGGTAACCCTACTGGGCCGACAATGTGAAAAGGGAGATAATGATCCTGAGTGCCGCCTCCAGTAGGCCCCAGGTTGGCGACTAGCACCGAGGGTATAATAAACACACAAATGGGAGGCATTACCCTCTATGATAACACATAGAGAAGAGAGAGAAAAGATAGACACCAACCAACTCCAACTCAGAACTGAAATATCAATGAAACCCAAGTACATATATAAAATATTATGTAAATTACTATAACTATAAAGGGAAAACTACAAGTACCCAAAATAAAGGAAAAATAGGAGCGACCACAAGCCCGAACAGATCCTGCAACCACAAGCTAGTATTAAACACCCGGGTATCCAACCTGCTCCACGTGACCTGAAAAAAAGTTTATATATACATAGGGTGAGTATAACAGTATACTCAGTAGGATCCTCCCCGAGTCCTCTCGTGCAAAGTAAAGAAATCATGCTAAAGCATAGTGAACAACAATTGAAACTAACTCGTCACCTCAAAAAGATACACTATGTTCCCATCCTCACTATTTCTACTCTCGCCATGTAACGCATAAATGAATATAGCATATAGTAAAGAATATCAAGGGTACCCTGCTACTACTTCCCCACTAGTTTTCCGCTCTTCCCCAATGACATACTTCTATGAATATCTCTCTAAATGCTTTCCCGCAGACACCTGGTCTATGCTCCATAATATGTACAACGTGAACCACAAGGGCTTGCCCGCAAACACCGGGGCCAAGCACCACACCATCCTCACAACCAAAATTAACCAAGTAGTTTCTGAAATCCACCACAGCTATCATAACATGTATCATACGTCGGGTATTATACCTCAAGCTATCAAAACCCATACGCCGTCTAAAGATCCTCAAGCCATCACAGCCTATACACATTACACCTATAGTGGTCCATAGGGTACTATATCCAGAATATATGTGTGTGAAATAAACACAAGACATTACAAACCTCTACAAACATATACGAGAAAAACTAACCATTGTTCCAAAGGCACTAGTGTCTACCATGAGAAGAGAAAGGACCTAAAGGGGGTAGTAATCCATTCAACCGCCCAACAGAATGTTGGGGGAAACACCCCCCAGGGATCAGAATCCCTGAGGTGTCAGTTTCCCTTACAGATAGGGTGGAGTACCGTATAGAAACACAAAAAGTACAGAATATATATAACTCACAACCACACTATGGGAATTACCTAGATGTAGACACAATTTTAGCTAATATCTCTTAGACTCTGGGCTGCTACTTCTAAGACTAGGTTTCTTATAAGCACCCAACCATATGAAGAGCTTTATTATATTACTTTATTCCCTATTTATCAGTCCTAATTTACGTTAATTAGTTCTTTAAACATAAATTAAACATGAACAATTTCACATTAAACTGAATTATCTTTACACCCAAAGTCAATTGTTCCTTCAAAATATGACAACCTCATCGTTAAATTACAGCATCTCCATCCCCATGGATTATCACCATTAAATCAATCGTTCATGAAAAAATTACTTTCCCATATCCCTAGGAATTCAAGAAAAGAATCCTATGATACTAAACACAAGGAGGATCAACACGGTGAGTAGATATATTACTCGTCTAGTCTTTGCCGCCTATAGGAAGAGCGTAGTCCCATTCTCCCTTGAGAGGCTAAATACGGAAAGCACATGTCATACACCGCGTGTCTTCACCTCTTTCAAAAGAAGGGTAAGAAAAACTAACTGTCTTAAGCAGTGGGTAAAAGAAAGCAGATAAACAGTCAATCAAAGTCACCAAGCATCCAAGAAGCACATCCATCCCATTCCATCATCACTTTTGTCCTCCCCGACACCCACATGAATAAACCGATGTATCTCGCAACTCTAGGCATCATCCGCATCCATAACCACAAGGCCTCACTGCCTCCACACATCACAACACCCTTCCAGGGTAACATAATAGCACAATCAGCAGTAAGTCAAACATCACATCAAATGGGCCATTGTCCATTTAACAAGGCATCCATCCTTAATACATAATGAGCACTCATGGCTATAAAGCACAATGAACTCAGCCTTACGAACAAGTGGGTAACTAAGAACCCTACCAGGAATTATCATTTATCAACCAACAAGTTAATTGATCACTATTGAATTAACAGATTCAATTCAGAGGTTCCAATTCTAGGAAACCAATTTAGTAAGATATCACAATATATTTAACAAGCTTACTATGCCAATTTGATTAACATCAAATTACAACAACTATAACAATGACAACAACCAGATTCATTTACATGCATCCTTATCTTTAGAAAATTAATTAACAATTAATTCCAAGTTTAATTTCATTATCAATTTCCATCAAGAATGAACAACTAATAAAAGAAAGCATGGATATCACTCTATCTATCAAAACATGAGGCAAACCGTTATCAAGGTACAATGAAACAACAGGCGATCAACCCAATTCTTGTAATCCGGATCAAGTATTTAATCATGTTAATTTCATTGTGATCCAAAGGATAATTCATCCTAACTCTACGATTGCATATAAACAATTAGAAAATCCATGAATCCCCTACCCCTAAGAGTTCATGATGTTCTTTATCCACACAACGGGACACGATCCTCCCCTCGCAACAACTGCATCCACCCGAGGATGACACGGTATGTCTGCACCAACCAAAACCCAAGAAAAACCCATTAAGAATCATCGAGATTAAATTCTAATATTAAAAGTGGAACAAGAGAAGATGATCCTTAAATTAACGATGATTACACATACATTATATCGAAGAATGATTGACACAACTTGGTTGCATCAAAACAGAGCATAACTAATACTAAGAGTAAAGTTTGATTGTGCAACTCCTACGGGAAGGATTGAAAGGTTCTAGAATTGCATAGATGATAACAAAGAAGAAGAAAAATGGAGTATGAATCTTGTTCTTTTTTTACGATTTAATAGGGCGGTGGTTTAAGATGCGCTTAATTCTCCATTAAAATTGGATCACATTAACCCGCATTGTTTGACCAATTATAACATTCCAAGCCTTAGGAATAATTAATATAGGATTTATTGCCTTTTTAATAGACCATAACAGTCTTTAAAATATGGATTTAAATGTATTTTACATCAAAGGAATCATCAAAAGGTGCAAAACTAAAGGAATTTGGAAACACTGTTCACCTACCGTTACTGTACACCTACCGATCTGTGAAACCGATCTGTTTTACCGATATGTGCTACCGATCTGTGCTACTGATCTCTGCTACCGATCTGTGATACTGACGTGTTCTACTGATCTATGTTACTGATCTCTGAAACTCTATACACCTACCGACAATGATCATAAAACTGGAAACACTGTTCACAAAGCTGAAAATTTGTAAAAGTGTTGGGGATATGTAACTATGACCTCCCGAAACACCTCCAACACCACATTTGCACAAAGTAATGGACTGTAGGGGTCCAGGCCATTACATCAGATACCTCTCAAAACATTATCTTCCTCGAGAATTTAAACTCGTTGTAAAGAAAAGAGGGGTCCGAACAACCATCCCGTAAGATTCCTCTAAGGGGAAAACCACCTTGAGTTGTTCTAAAGCTGGAAAAAACCACAACATACGAGAGCAAGGGGAAAAATAAATATCCAAACAATTCAAGAATAACATCCCATCCAAGGTATATAAAATAAATGATCAAATAAAACTCTTCACAATAACTTAAAACAACTCTGGGTACAAGAAACACATCTGTGACTCACATTCCCAGGTACTCTCATCTATTCCACTGTGTCGCCAAAAGACACGATCCAAGGGAATAGAATGCCCACCCAACACCTTCTCCTTTAGGTTATGGATCTCCACAGGTTTCTCCTAGAAGGTTGCATCATCATCAACATCGATCTCTCCCCAATTGATGATGTGAGAGTAATCATGAAGATAACAACGAAGTTCTTATACATGGAAAACATCATGCACCTAACTCGTCTGTGGGGGAAGTGCTACTTGATACACCACAACTCTAACACGATCTAACACCTCGAAAGGCCCAACAAACTGGGGAGAAAGATTACTTCCACGACCAAACCTTCACTGCCCACGACAGGGAGTAACCTTCAGAAACACATGATCCCCAACATTAAACTCCAAGGGTCTCCTCCATTGATCAACAAGTGATTTCTAATGATATTGTGCTATCTTCAACCTCTCACAAATCATTAGAACCATCTCTGTTGTATTCTTCACTAGTTCAGGTCTAAGAATTGTTGACTCTATGACCCTAGTCCAACACAACAGAGAACAAAAAGGCTAGATATACAAGGATTCAAATGGAACCATACCGATGGTGGATTGAAAACAATTATTGTAAGTGAACTCCACTAGGGGTATGTTCCTCATCCATGAACCTCCAAAGTCAAGAACACAATATTGCAACTTGTCATCAAGAGTTTGGATGGTTCGCTCTATCTGACCATACATTTGAGGATGAAAAGCAGTGCTAAGGAATAGTTGAGAACCAAAAGCATGTTGGAGACCCCTCCAAACCCTGTAGGTAAAACTAGGATCTCGATCAGATATGATCATCCTAGGCACTCCATGAAGTTTTACCACCACTTCTAGATACTGCCTCGACAAAACATCCACTGAGCTCGACTCCTTGATCACTATGAAGTGGTCCGATTTCGTTAAATGATCCACTACCACCCAAATAGCATCATGTCCTCCTGGAGCCTGAGGTAAACTTGTAAGATATTCCATTGAGATGTCCTACAACATCCACTAAGGAATCTCTAATTGCTGGAGAAGACCACCAACAACATGATGTTTGGCCTTCACCATCTGGCAGAGAAAACAAAAAATACACAAAATCCACAACTGCACGCTTCATCCCTAGCCACCAAAACTGACTCCTCAAGGATCTGTACATCCTTGTCACACCAGGATGTAATGTTAAGGGAGAACTGTGGAACTCTCGGAGAACCGTCTCATGCATCGTCAAGGGAACAAAAATCCTCGCATGATACAACACTCAGTGTTGTTCATCCTTTGTCCAACCATCAGGGGACTCACCACAAACAACTTTGTCTCTCCAAAATCCACCTATGCATCATCCAACTGGGACACTTCCACCTTCTGTAATAGGGATGATTGCACCTTCAACTGGAAAAGACATCCTCTACATCGAGCCTCTTCTATATTATGATGCAAAGCTAACCGTTCCTCCATTACTCTCTAGGAATCTCTAGATTCACGCACTGCATCACAATGT
This sequence comes from Viscum album, assembly GCA_963277665.1. Taxonomy (NCBI): domain Eukaryota; kingdom Viridiplantae; phylum Streptophyta; class Magnoliopsida; order Santalales; family Viscaceae; genus Viscum; species Viscum album. The sequence continues at coordinate 852,509,691 of OY728161.1, forward strand.
GACTTTCGACTCAGCGCATCTTCTACAACATTCCCTTTTCCAGGTGTATATGATTTTTCGAAGACGTATTCATTCAAGAACTCCATCCACCGATGTTGTCGCATGTTTAAGTCACTCTAAGAGAAAACATAACACAAACTCTTATGATCGGTGAAAACCACAAAGTTCTCACCAATGAGGAAATGTCTCCATAACATCAATGAAAACACCAAGGCTGCCAACTCAAAATCATGGGTGGTGTAGTTGCATTCAAGGGGACGTAACAACTAAGACCCAAAATAAACAACTGAACTTTTATGCATGAGGACACACCCTAACCCCAGATGACAAGCGTTGCATAAAAAATCAAACTGAACTCCCTCTTCTAGAATACAAAGAACTTGACCACATACTAACTTCACCTTTAGATACTCGAAAGCTACCTGACACTGATCATTCTATATGAATGCTTGATCCTTCTTGGTCAAAGCCATGATAGAATTCACAACTCGGGAGAAATTGGCTATGAACCTCCTATAATATCCTGGGAGACCAAGGATACTTTACACCTATGACACTGTCTTGGGGGATTCCCGAGACACCACTACTTCTATCTTCAATCAAACCACGAATACTCCCTGTTGGGACACAACATGCCCGATGAAACGAACTTCTCGAGCCCAAAACTCACACTTGGACAACTTCCCAAAAAACTGATCTTGGTGAAGAAATACCAAAACAACTCTTAGATGATCTGCATGCTCATCATTAGATATAGAGTACATAAGGATTTCGTCAATGAAAACCACCAAAAACATGTCTAGTAACTCACGGAACACATCATTCATCAAACCCATGAAAACAGATGGAGCATTCGTCAGGCCGAATGACATTACAATTAACTCATAATGCTCATGACGACAACAGAAAGAAGTCTTCAAGATATCCTCATCGTTCACCCGTATTTGATGATATCCTGACCAAAAGTAGATCATTGAGAACCAACTTTAACCCTTCAGTTGATCGAATAAATCATAAATCCATAGATGAGGATAGCGGTTCATTATTGTCACATTGTTTAAGCAACGATAATCGACAAACAACCGCAAACTGGTGTCAGCCTTCTTCATGAACAAAACTAGTGTACCGCACGGTGACACACTTAGCCGAACAAAACAGCACTTCAACAGACCATAAAGCTGTATACGTAGCTCTCGTAACTCATAAGGGGACATCCAATATGGATACATAGAGATAGGAGACGCTCCTGGTTGTAGCTCGATCCCAAACATGATCTCTCATCGAGGGGGTAATGTTATTAACTCTTCTGGGAAGACATTAGGTTACTCCTCCAAAACCATAGGAAACGAAAACTGCTCAACCTGTTAAAAACATAGCATCATCTCAGAATTCATTGATGATAAGGATGAAACTCGCCTATGACCCGTCCGGGGATCTCACTCACCAACAAACACCACCTTCTATCCATCCGCACTGAACTAGATGACCTTCTTCATGAAGTAATCCATGATATCCTACACTGAATACAACCAATCCATGCTAAGGATGACGTCATATGGTTGTATTCATATTCATTGGAAATCTAACCAAAAGCGGTGTTTCCCCAACACTAGTACACAATATCTACATACTTCAAACAAGTTAGCTCGACCTCCGACTTGCGTAGTCAACACCAAGGGCCCTAGAAGCCTCTCTACCTCAAGTCCCAAGGCATGTACAAGGGTAGGTGATATGAAGGAGTGTGTCTCTCATGAATCAAACATGGAATACACTAAGGTAGAATACAAGAAAAGGGTACCTCAGACGACGTCTTCATTTCCTGGAGCAGGAAACGCAAGAGAATGAAGCTTACCATGACCTCCTCCATGGCCTCTCTGACCATGATGAAGACCACCACCCTAGCCATTCTCTTCTCTGTATGTATGAGGAGTGTCATGGGGCTATCCTCTGCCTACCCCATTTACCTTCTGGTGATCTAAAGCCGGTGCAACCTGTTGCTGCTACCTCGGCTGTAACTCCCTCAACGTAGGAACCTGGAGCGGAGCACCCAGTGCACGATGACTGCTCTGAAAAGGAAGGCACCCCTACTACTAATGACCTCGACCACTAGAAGAAAAATAAGTGCCTGATCCCTTGGCATAGGTCTGAGAGTTTCTGCCTCCAGAGAAAAGAGATGCGAAGGGCTGGGACGTACCCCCAGGTGAATGGAAACTCTTTTTCCATAAAAATCTAGAACCCCAGACCACAACACTGCTTCGTGAGGAATCATGACGATTCCCCTCTCATAGAGATCATGTCCTGGACAAAGTCCACTCAATAACCTGTTCCCTTTCCAGCACCTCGAGATATGTCTTCATCATAAATGGGGTGACCGGGAGCTGGATCTCAGGACATAAAGCCTCCTCAAAATGCCTCGCCCTTGCCTCCTCATCTGATAATAGGTCTGAAGCATATGGTAGAATGTTCTTGAAACAGATTCCAAACTCTCGAACATTGGAGCTCCCCTTTCGAAGGGTAAGAAGATCCTAACGACTTGACACCTTCGCGGTCGAGGAAAGAAACTCAACTCTAAACATTTCTCGAAACTCCTCCCATGGGATCGGTGACTCCTCGTGATCCCCGATGAACAAGATCAATTACTACCATGCTTCTCCACACTGCATCATCACAATAAAGGACACCCAATGCTCTTTCCGAGAACAAATCGAACTAAAGATGATCTCAACCTACTCTAACCAGTCTTCTGTGACTGCATCTAAAATAGAGCCCTCGTACTTCTATAGACTCTGGTGCTGAAACCATTGGAGTGTCATCCTCTAAGTGTCGTCATCGTGGAGCCTTACCCGACAACGATCTGCTGGAACATCCTGCTAGACATCTTCTATGCGAATTTAATGAGGACATCAACCTGGAGCCATTCCTGAAAAAGAAAAAACCATTGAAGCTCCAAAGCCTGGAATATGGAAGACTCAACATTAATTAATTAATTGTTTTCCTTCATTAATTTTAGGTTAACCTATCCCAAGGTCTACCCATTCAAACATAGGAAAAAAGAATAATGATTCATGATACTTTCCTAGGTCTGTACCCTGCAACTAGTATCACCTTGTTTAGTACCCATTGTAAACATAATGGTTCGTACATCAGATCATATAGGGACCTAAATGCCTATTTCTCAGCCAGTATGCAGTGGTTACCTCACTTTCTAAACATGAATGACATCATTTCCCTTCCAACTCATGCTACCTCGCCTGTTCCTAACTCCAAAATCCATCCTATCCCTCAACCAAACCTCTAATACCACTTTGTCATGACCCCCCCCCCACCCCTACAAGGGTTCCCCTCCTGGGTTGAAAATGTGAAAAGGGAGTGAATGACCCCCGAGTCCCGCCTCCAGTAGGCCACGAGTTGGAAACTAGCACTGAGGGTATAATAAACACACAAATGGGAGGCATTACCCTCTAAGAGAACACATGTTTAAGACATAGATAAGATAGCAACCTACCAACTCCAACTCAGGACTGAAATATAAAAGAAACCCAAGTACATATATGAAATGACATGAAAAATTACTAAAACTGAAAAGGTAAAACTACATGTACACAAAACAAAGGAGAAACGGCAGCAACCACAAGCCCAAACAGCTCCTACAACCACAATCTAGTAGTAACAAGCCTGGTCTCCAACTTGCTCCATGTGACCTGAAAAATAGTTTATATATACATAGGGTGAGTATAACAGTATACTCAGAAGGATCCTCCACAACGCCTTTCAAGCAAAGTAAAGAATGAATTCTAAAGCCTAGTAAACAACAAGTGAAACTAAATCTTCACCTAAATAGGTATACTATGTTCCAAACCTCACCATGTCTACTCACACCAGGTAACTCATACAAGAATATATCATATAGTAATGAATATCAAGGGTACCCCGCTACTACTTCCCCACTTGTTTGCCACTTTTCCCCAATGACATACGTCCTGTGCATCTCTCTCCAAAGGCATGCCTGTAAAAACCTGGGCTAAGCTCCACAATCTTCACCACATGCACCACAAGGGCTTTCCCGCAAACACCTGTGCTAAGCACCACGCCATCCTCACAACCAAAAGTAACCAGTTAGTTTCCGAGAGACACCACAACATTCATAACGTGTATCATACATCAGGTATTATACCTCAATCCATCATATCCCATATACCGAGTAAGGATCCTCAAGCCACCACAACCTATACACGTTACACCTATAGTTGCCCATATGGTACTATATCCAGAATATAAGTGTGTGAAATAACCACAAGCCATTAAATCCCTCTACACACATATACATGGAAAACTAACCGATGTTCCAATGTCACTAGTATCTATGAAGAGAATAGAGTGGGGATAAAGGGGGTAGTCATCCATTCAACCTCCCATCAGAATGTTGGGGAAAACAACCCCCAAGGGCTCAGAATCCCTGGGGTGTCAGTTTCCCTTACCGATATGGTGGAGTAGAATATAGAAACACAAAAAGTACAGAATATATATAAATCACAACCACACTATGGGAATTACCTAGTCTTAGACACAACTGCAGCTAGTGTTTCTCAGACTCTGGGCTGCTACTTCTAAGACTAGGTATCCTATTAGCACACAACCATTTAAAGAGCTTTATTAGATTACTTCTTTCCATGTTTATCAGTTCCATTATACCTTAATTAATTATTTAATCATTAATTAACCATGAACAATTCCACATTAAACTGAATTAGTATTACACCCAAAGTGAATTGTTCCTTCAAAAGATCACAACCTCGTCATTAAATTTCAGCATCTCCATCCCCATGGATTATCACCATTTAATCAATCTTTCAATACAGAATTACATTCCCATATTCCCAGGAATTCTTAAAAATCATCCTATTCTACTAAACACAAAGGGGCCCAACATGGTGAGTAGATATACGACTCGTTGAGTCTTTGCCGCCTATAGCAAGAGCGTAGACCCATTCTCCCTCGAGAGGCTAAACACGGAAAGCACGTTGCATACCTCATGTGTCTTCGCCTCTTTCGGAAGAAGGGTAAGAGAAACTCGTTTCCTTGAGCAGTGGGGAAAAGTAAGCAGATAAACAGTCATTAAATGTCACCAAGCACCCAACAAACACATCCATACCATTCCATCATCACTTGTGTTCTCCCCGACTCCCACATGCATAAACTGATGCATCTCGCCAGTCTAGGCGTCATCGGCTACCACAACCACAAGGCCTCCCAGCCTCCACACATCACAACACCCTTCTAGGTTCACATCACAGCACAAGAAGTAGGAAATAAAACATCACATCAAATGGGATCTTGGCGCTCTAACAAAGGAATCCAGCCTTAATAACTAATGATCACTCATGGCTCTAAAGCACAAGCCACTCGGCTTTAGGAACCCAAGGGTAACTAAGAACCCTACCAGGTGTTATATTTTATCAACCAACCAGTTCTTTAATGCCTCTTGAATTAACGGATTCAATTCATAGGTTCAAATCCAGGGATACCTACTAAGTAATCTATCACAAAAGATTTAACAAGCTTACTATACCAATTTGATTAACATCAAATTATAACAACTACGACAATAGCAATATCCAAATTCATTTACATGCCTCCTTATCTTTATCCAATTAATTACAAATTAAATCAGCTTTACATTCTTTATCAATTTCCATTAAGAACGATCTAATAATCCATGCAATCATAGATATCGATCTATATAGAAAAACATGAGGTAAACATATATCACGGTACCAACCAACAACATGAGATCAAAACCAATTCTATTAATCCAGTTCATGTATTTAATCAGGTCAATTTCATTGTCATCCAAAGGGTAAATCATGCTAACTCTACGATTTCACATAAACAATTAGAGAAGCCATGAATCGACTACCTTGAGGAGTTCTTGACATTCTCTATCCATATAACGGGTCACGATCCTCCTCTCGTGACAACTACATCCACCCGAGGAAGCCATGGTATGTATACACCAATCAAACCCCATGAAAACCCCCATTAGAAGCATGGATATTACATGCTAATATGGAAAGGAGAACAAGAGAATATGATCCCTGAAGGAAAGATGATAAAACATACCTTATATCAAAGAGTGATCGACACAGCTTGGTTGCATCAAAATAGAGCAGAACAAATCCTAGGAGTAATGTTTGATTGGGAAAATCCTATAGGAAGGATTGAAAGGTTCTAGAATCTCATAGTCGATAACAAAGAGGAAGAACAAGGGATGATGAATCTTGTTCCTTTTTGAAGATTTAATGGGGCGAGTGTTTAAGATGTGCTTAATTCTCCTTTAAAAGAAGATCGCATAAACCTACTCGTTTTGACCAAGTAAAACATTCCAGGCCTTAGGAATAATTAATATAGGATTTATGGCCTTTTAATCGACCTTAAGAGTCTTTAAAATAAGGATTTAAATTTATTTTACGTTAAAGGAAATGTCAAAAGGTGAAAAATTGAAGGAATATGGAAACACTATTCACCTACTGTTACTATACACCTACCGATCTATAAAACTGATCTGTGCTACCAATCTATGCTATCGATCTGTGCTATAGATCTGTGCTACCGATCTGTGTTACTTATCTTTACTACCAATCTCTGAAACACTGTACACCTACCGATAATGTTCATAAAACTGGAAACAATGTTCACAGAACTGGAAATTTTGTAAAGTGTTGGGGATAAGTCACCATGACCTCCCAGAACTCGTCCCACACAACATTTTCACAAAGTATTGGACCGGAGAGGTCCGTGCCATTACAGTATCACCCTAATATTTCTAAAGAAGAATAATATTTTTAATAATTAATATGACAATGAATAATATGAATATATAAACCACGATCTATTATAATTTAAATATTAATAGTATATTTATGCCTTTGAATTGGTAGTTAGGAATAGTAATAAAACATTATAAAATAAATAATTTGGTTTACAATAATATAAAATAACTTTTTTTTTCTGAGTAAATAAGAATATTTTTTTTGGTAAAATAATTTTATTCTTATAACATGTGATTCCTTAAAAATTATATTTATTTATTTTATTAAGAAAATATTATATGAAAGTTATTCCACTTATAGAAAATTTATTTTAAAAAATTATATTCATATTTAATGTTAGAAAATTAAAATTATCATAGGTTGAAATTTTTGGATTTTCATAAAATGATTGATTTTTTTTGTGAATGGTGATGAATATAGATTTTACATATACTGAAATTTTATTCATTAAATAAATTAATTTTTATGTTCAATTATATTTTTTATGTAATATAAATTTTATATATTATCCATAATATTTTGAATAATCTTTGTAATCTCAGTTGAATTATCTCTATAAATTATATTGATATATTTTATTTCCTTAAAATGCCTTTTTATAAAAAAATAATTGTGTTTTATGAATTTATATTAATATTTATTTCTACCACATATAGAGATAGAATATATAAAAATTGATATCATATTTTAAATTACAAGGTTCAAATATTCTACATATGTCCCTGATGTATTTGGTTAAAATGAATCGTAACCTCGGTTAATATATATGGCCAATGAGGGTGAAATTGTTTAATATTGGTTAAAATGATGAGATTAGGCAGAACAATTCTCAAACACTATAATTTATCCTATTGGATGAGTGAATTTATTATATTTAAATATTATTATTTAATTAATTGAAAATTGGTAGTATTTATTTTGAATTGTGTCCTTTATATTGATTTAAGAAATGAAAAAAATACAAAATGTCGCTCTCTTGACATTAAAGAAATTAATATTTATTATAGGCATAAAAATGATGAGTTCTAATAGAAATTATTATTTAAAATACGATTTCATTACTACCATGGTAATTTATTTTACTTTTTTTAATTGAATAATAACCTTAAAATCATGTGCAAAGCACCAACAATATTTATTAAATTAATTGAAAAATAGAATATCTTATTTTTAAATTATTAAAGCTAAAAATATTATGGTGAATTAATATATTCAAAAAATTTATGGCTAAGTATAACATATATGAAATTTTTTAGGTGTATACATTCAAATTCCATTAATTTCATTATTTCAATAAAGTGAAATTAAATTAAAAGTGGAAAAATGAAATTAATGATAGTTTATGGTCAATTTTATTTTATTGAATTATTTTGTTATATTAAAACTAATAATATAGGACAATTAGTGTTATAAATGGTTCAAAACATCATACATTTTCCATTTATGAGGTATATATTAATATATAAAATTATTATATCCCTCTAATATTATGAAATTCATTTTCATGGTTAAGTTTAAAATTGGTTATCCAAGTGTTAATTAAAAAATATATGGTGTAAAATAAAATTGAAACCTATCTATATTTCATTAGATGATTATATTAAGACCATATCAATTTTTTATTCAAAAATAGATCATTTTGTTACCATTTTTGTATAATTAATTAATTATACCTTAATTTTTTTTAAATTTTTGGTGTTTTGTTTCCCTCTTTTATAAAAGGATACTCAACTCCTCTATCCTTTAAACCACATTGATCAAAATATATTTACAAAAACTTAATAAATTACCTTATAGATGTCTGTAGAAACAATTTGGTGTCTGTGGGATATTAAAATGTCATTGCAAATGGTGCATAATAAACTATCAATATGTGGTCCCTTGAAGATGGTGTATTCATATTAGGGAACATCCTTTTGTTTATTTCATCATATACATCCACTAATTCATTAATATTCCTTATAAAATAATAAATTATGTAGCATAATTACATTTAATGCCTACTATGATCATCAAAACACCATTATCAACCCTATATTTGATCATATAGGATATTAATTTATCACTCATTCATATATGTGGAAAACCGCCACAACATTGTGATACAATTCATTTTCTGACAACACCTTTCATGGATTTTTTTTATTATGGTTTAAATGTATAATCATTATATTTATTAAACAATTATGAATCTAGAATTTTTTTATAATATCTCATTGTGTTGCTTCTAATCCAGTGAAATATTATGATGTCACTCGTGTATAGCTATGTACTATAACCTCCACAAAGCAATGCGATTCAATTTTAGATTCCACATTACACTGACATTAATAAATAAATACATAATAAATATATCTGAACTATATTATATAACAACTAATCTAATATGGTTTATTATTATCTTCCATTATTTTTTCCTTCCATATAAATTTGAAGAATATGTATATGTAAACATGAATTCTACTATCTACATGAATAATATATGTTATATTTTGAAGTATACATTTTATTAAAGACTCTATATATATTTATATAATAAAAAATTATATTTATATACTATTTAATATTATGGAGATGATGAAACAATGATCTGGGTAAATGAATCCTTACTACCAAACTAAATTTCTACTAAAAAATATTGAACACCTGCAAAATAAAAATTTTAATAATAAATTATTAAAAAATTGGTGTAAAGGTCATATAAGTAGATAATATATGATATTGATATTTGAAAATTTAACATGGTATATAAATGTAATAAATTGATATTTATTTTATAGGAGGTTAATGTTTTATCAAAACAACTAAAACTCAACGAAATAAATGTTTTTCACGCTTTTATTTCTGTGCAATAGATTCCATAATCACTGCTTCTATCATTAATTTAGTGTATAAATCATTAATGTTTTTACATTATCATTATTATACATAAAATAATGGTATATTCATACCCCTATATTTTTTTTATTTCATGTGTGGCATGATTTAAAATTTGTAGAATTGGTATGGGAATTATGTTACAATCTTATTATTTGTCATGATTGTTTATGATTATGTTTTAAGTTATGAAATATTATGTTATACCTATTAGAAAACTCATTAATAGTATTTTTATATTATTGATAAATTTTGATAAATATTTTCCTTTCATTTTCATCATATTAAATAAAAAATATTCTGAAAGAATAATATTGATTAAAAATAAGATTATTTCTCCATTTAGTCGAAAATCCTTTTTTCTTCCATGTTCATTTGAAAAAATATATATTTTCAGGTATATTTTATTATTCTCTTATAATGGTTAAAATTCAATTTCACGCATGTTTAATTTTTTTATTTATATATTTCAAATATATCTTTTTTATCAATTTCCCAATTAGGTAACTTTCAATTTGATCATAAATGTGAAAGAAATATCTATTCTAATGTACATGACATGAATATAAACTCCCACCTTCCCGACCGATCGTTATTTAGAAGAATATGATATTTTTTTAAAAAATTATTTTCAATTAAAATTATACCAAACTATTTTGGATATATTGATATTTTAGGGAAGTTATTATAAAATGAAAGGGGTATTTTCTTACAAAAATATCTCATTCATTGTATAAAATGAATTTTATTTTAGCATCCATTGAGTTACATATTAATTTTGGGGATAAGATCCAATGATTCAATAATTATTCTTTATAATATTTTTTTATGATGTTGAAATATCAATGATATAAATTTTTCATTTCATGGGATATGTTATAATAAATGTTTTTATTATCATGTCTCATATAGATGAATAGATTTAGGATTATATTAGGTGGTACCAAATATATATATCACTATAATGATTTGGGTAATGATGGATAAATGATTAAATAAATAATTTATTTTTAATCATTATTTTATGTTACATTTTTTATGGATGGGAGTATTTTTCATGTCTATTATATTTTCTGTGGATCTGGTTTTCATGTCCACCTGATTATGAATTATAACTCCTCGATATTTTGTGAAATACTTTTACAGATTAATATAATGTATATTTATTTTTCATTACAATAATAACATATATTAAACATATTTATATGAAACCAAATGTTTTTCTTACATTATAGAAAATACGAAGTCCATTCGATAGCCTAATTTACACTCAAGACTAAATTTATACCAAATGACAATACACTATTAATGTTATTATAATAATGTTATTATATCTTCAACATTATAGTTTTAATGTAAGTTACTAATAATATTAACTAAATTGTGAAAACATTATTTACAAATCAATGTATATTGAATCCACTGATTATCAATTAGTAGAAATGATTTTTTGAAATATTTTAAAATAAATAAGTTACATTTCAAAGAAAAATATAATTCAATGTTCAACCGTAATATTATATATATATAAATTATATAAACAAATTTTCATTAGGTTGAAAAATATATACACTATATATTTAATAAATAATTTTTATTCCCATTCAATGTATTTTATAGGTATAAGATGAGAATAAATCCAATTTTATTAACAAAAATCTGTATTTTTATAAAAGGAAATTTTATAACATTTTTATTTCGAACACATTTTAAATATAATTTTTTAATGTTTTAGAGTTATTTTTTAAAAAAATCCAAATTTTATAAATTGGAATAAAAAATATTAATTTGGGTAAACTTTTATCTTTTTTTCAAGATATTCCATTTTTTGATGATTAGTGAAAAATAATTAATTTTATTTCAAGACTAGGGTGTCATATAATTTATTTATATAGTTATATAATATATTAATTTGGTTTTAATATTTAATTATAATAACTATACATAAATTCATTAAATTTTGGACAATCAAACAATTTTCACATTGAAGATGGATATAAATACTTTTCCAATGTTTGGAATTTAATGCCTAGAAAACCCACTGTCCTGAGACTTCTATGGGAACAACATTTAAATAATTTTCTACAAATTCAAATATAAATCTTTTAAAAATGGATTAAATATTTTATTTAGAATAATTTGTAATTTATAATAATTTTAAATTATTTTTTACCACAATTATTCATGAAAGTTATTAAAATTAACAACATGATGAAGAGAAAAATTAGATACACAATGGCATAAACCATAATAATAACGGTCAAAATGTTCATTAAGCTTTAACAAATAACATTTTATGGAAACATGTAGACTAATTAACTTATTGTATAAAAAAATTAAATTATTGGTGGAATCAAATATACGGGAGAACTCTCAACAGTATTTACTTTTTTATATTTAAAAGAATGTCACACCTCTGTCACTATAGAAGGTTACTCACCCCCTATAATCCTTACACCTCTCAATGGAATTTGAATCGATAATCCTATTCTAAAATATCATCTAAAAATTATATCCATTTTAAATATAATCCACCATTTTGGTATACATCCATCCAAAGAATCCCTTTGTAGAAAACCAAAATGAGTAACTCAAATGAAGAGGTAATATCCTTCCACAAGATCATTTTTTTTATTCTCCACCCCATAATTTTTTTATATTGATATATAAAATATTTATTATTATAAATATATATATATATATATATATTTTGAATTATTAAAATTTTTTTGTCAACAGTTACCCAAACATCTATTTAATTGTTAAGGAACTTATGACTCTTGTGTACGGTGAACTACCTCCTCACAAAATGATATTTTTCATTTCTCCTTTAAAACCTATCAGTGTTTCAAATTATGATGTAAAATCTATATTTATATGATATATTTTGTATTTATGATGTATTTATTCGTATTAAATTGGTTTATAACACATGATTTAACTCTACCGTTTTAGTGTAAATATGATAAATTCGTTTTCCTATGTGTATACTAACACATCCTCAATGGGATGTGATTCATTAAAAAAATGCAAGGAATTTATTCAGGATGGGTTTAAAGATCTTATATGATATAGTTTACATAATAATTAAAAATTATATATATATATATATATATCAATTAATTTCTATCATTTAATCCGAATATATAACGTAAACATCATTTATACAAATGCATGGCCTACTACCTCCATGAAAAATGTTTCCACTTATTGATTCTCAATTTTTTATATTATAATTAATATTTACATACTATATATATATGATATTTATTCCATGTTTTAAATTCTATAAAAAATTAAATCATTATCTAATTTATAGTATAAATAATAAAAATTAAAATCATATAAAGCATACAACATAGAACTCCCCTTAAATGGAATGTGTACATTGATGTGTAAATAAAAGGGTAATACAAATTCATAATAAAATAGTTTATTTTATTAGATATAATAATATATTTTTTGTAGGTGTATAGTAAACATATATTTATTATAAAATATTTTTTCACCTAAATGTTGAAAGTCAATAATAATGTTAAGGGTTTTATCATCACACTTTTACTTTATTGAGATTTATTCCTTATTTACCAATAATTTATTTTTTGTATTATATATAATTCAAATGAATAAATAATACTGATATTAAAATAATTATTATCATTATTTACATATCCATGTAATGATCTATCTACCGTTGGTTCATTGTCTAAATACTACAAAATCGGTAATATAATTTTTTCTCAATTTTACTTATTTAAAATACATGTAATGCAAGGAACCTATATATTTATATGGGGTGTATATAATTCCCATTGAAATGTTATATCATGAATATATTTATTTTATTGATATATATTGTTTCATGTAATTTTATTTATTCATTGTAATTATGATTCAATATTACCAATGTTGTAATAGTTTATCCCTACAATATCATTGTTTATCAAAATTGTTTGTGATCATGTTTCCACTAATGAAATATTATGATCCAACTATCAATAATACACAATAATATTCTTATTCCCTAGTAATCAATTATATATTCGTCTTTTAAAAAAAAATTTCTACTCATTGGAATATAATAACTTTGAGAATATTTTTTAAGAAAATCCAACCTTATTTCTCCTTTCGGGTTGAAATCTGTGTTATTATAAAACAATAATTTATAAAAAAATTAAAAAATGTTTTATAATTATACTATTCATTATAAAAGAAAATTTTTATACATGTTTTTCCATTATATTTTATATTAAAGGAATCATAATTTTCATTTCTGATCAACTTACTTTTCAAATATTTTTTAGGTGAAAAAATAATGTTTGTAATATAAAGAATTACCCATTTTCATGAGCATCATTTCCATGACAGTTCATTTGTAATATTACATGTTTAAGATATTACTGGGAAGTTTTTCCCTAATATTATTGAAATTTATTATATTTAAATGGTTTTAAAATAAAAATTGGTCTGCAAATATTGATTTATGTTTTTCAAGTTTATTAAATAATTTTATAAACATACTTTACTTGTTTTCAAAATTATTTTTAAAAGAAAAATATGTAACATATTTCAATGCTCTTTTTATAAGTGTTAAATATATTTTCAGATAAAAAATCTTCAATCAAATTTCAAGCTTATTTTTTATTTTCACAAAAGATATTTTTCCAGATTTATTTAATATTACTTATAATATTTAGAATTTAATTTAATATAAAATTATTTTCCTAATTATATATGATTTCAAAAAATCATATTTCAAGGGATAATTTCTTAAATAATATTATTAAAAAAATTTACGATTTCATTATATATTTTCAATGTTGAGTATTTTTAAAATATTATATGTTTTTAAAAGAGATATTGAAAAAATATTGAATTCAATTAGGTATTCAAAATTCATTCTCCATATAATATGTATTCTTTAGTAATAGTTTATTATTAAATAGGGATATTATCTGTGGATACCATTCATATTAATTCTATGAATGGTCAATGTTTTTATAGATTGATATTTATGAAACTCGTTTTTCTTCTATGAGTTAAACCATGATAAAATCTTATGAAGTCTTGTTACATTTCAAGATTATTATAGGGTGAAATTATTGTGAAACCATTCTATTTTCCGTAGGTTATGATATGATTAAAATTTTATGATATAAATTTCAAATCATGGGTTATGATATGATGTTTATGAAACCCTATCTCTTTTTATGGGTCATGATAAGATGAATTTTTTGTAAAAGTCATATGTATGATATCATTTTGAGATGGGTGGGACCAATATCTCCTTCTAATGTATTGGGTAATGTGTATTAATTATGAGATAGTTATGGGAGAAATTAAAAATACTTATTCCAATATGGGAAATAGGTGTGTCCTAACAGTCAATGGGAAACAGGTGTGTCCGGATCCACCATGGGAAATAGGTGAGTCCTAGTCCACAATGGGAAATAGGTGTTTCCTAATCCACAATTAGAAATTGGTTTATCCTTATCGACTATGGGAACACATTCTTTCATGATCCACATATTAATGTTCTTGGTATTTAACCTTGACACATTAAATGTTTTTCTATATTTATTATGGTAAAACAGTTATATTACCTTTGATTAGAGATCATGATTGATTCTTGATGATTTATCACCGTTATGATTCATGTCTTATGAACTAAAAAACATTACGCCCTGACTCATGTATATGATCATTGATATGAATTGTATTATCATCAAATGTTATCCTCCAGTTCTCATACCCTAATTGTCACATTATGCTTTTTAATCTATTTTTTACCGTACCATAGCATCTGATATCACTGATTTCTTATGTTTCTATTCACCAAGTTGTAATGAAATTCATTAGGTATAAGTATTAAAGGGTAAGATCATTGTGGGAAATGTTTATTATCTTTCACCATGTTAAATGATTTTGTTCCATTCTTGCAAAAATATTAAAATATTATTGTCCTCAAGAATATTCTATTGTATTCTTCTAAATATTCATCTAAATAGATATAATATCCATATATGTTATTCTTGGGTGATTATAGTTGGTATAAATGAAAATTATTTGTCATCCAATGGAAGCTAGATTTAGAAAAATTTAGTGACATCCCTAGGGATATTTCTATGTATATTTTTATTGATTTATCTTCCAATAAAACTAATGTGTTGTAGATTTAAATGTAAGTACAATTAATTAAGCATCCTATATGTAATTATTCATGATGTTTTGTTTTTTGTTATGATAAGTGTTTCTCAGACAATTTTTTCTTATCATAGTCAATTCAAGAAACTAGAATGAACTACAATATCATTGAATGTTTTATATGAGGAAATTGTATAACTTATATAAATATATTTACTAAGTGGAAATACCATGAATAGAATAAAAAATATGGTACACAAGTTTGTTATACTGATGAGGATAAATAGTCTACAAAAAACATGTAAAGTTATCGGATGTTCTAACAGTATTTTATTCATTAAATGTAAGGACCATGGCTATATTGAAGTGGATGAATAATAACACATTATACATTATTAATATTCAAGGATATATTGTTTGGGAATAATATCACAATTTTTGAGTAATGGTTGATGTGTAATGTTGGATGATTTGAGAGTATATGTTTAGGAATTTAAAAATTATGTAATATGAATTATGAAATATACAACTTTTTTCAGTATATAGTTTTAATTGAGGATTGAAAAATATCAGTTAAATAGTATTTAATACATATAAAATAGATTTAATTGAAAGGTATTATTTGGTTTAATAGATGGTAAACCTTAATTTGTTCCTAATGTTCATAAAATTTTGTTTTTCTTGGATAAAGAGACAATTGATATGAATAATGTAAATTCGATAGTATTTATTACCATAGAATTCATTATTGTATTGTTGAAAAATTGGAAAATGTAATCATGAATGATGTTAAAGAAAAATATATTTAAAGAATATAATAAATAGTATGTGATTTATGGAAAATATTACGAAGTATGTATGTTTTTAAAAAGGATTCATTGTAATTTTTGTTATAGTGATACTTCATTTGAATACATGATTAATGTATTCAAATTTTTTTTATGTGACAACCAAGATATTCTTTATGATATATGGGAAATCAATATGATGCTATTTTTGAGATTTTTATGGACATTTCTACTACTGTTATAGATTATAATCTTTCTAAAGTGTTTTATGGTTAACCGTTTATGGAAAGATTAAGATGGATTTCATATGATGTTTTTAGGATTAAATAATTATCTCAAAATATGTGAAGATTTATGTATATTGAATTATATGTGCAAAAACAAATTTATATTGGTAGCTGAAGATATCTGAAATTTTTTATCATCTATTATATATCTTATGATTTGTTATGTGATTTAATATTAACAAATTCACAATATTTTTTAGATTATGTGATGAAGTGGAAATTGGTCAACGAACAACCAAAGCGTTGTATAATGGTGAAAATATGTAATTCTATATTTTGTTAAAAATTAATCAAACTTTGTTAAAGGATCATCAAATGGAAAATATTATATTAATACCTTTTTTAGATGAATCAAATGGATACATAGGTCATGAAATATTTATCTTATTGTGATTTTTTATATTCTCATAATTTGTTATTTATCACTCTCTATCAGAACATGATAGTTAGGTTTATCTTCCATATCCATGTTTCACATAGAAACTACATCATATTATTTGGAAACCTAGTAATTAGATACTTTGGGTAAATGTTTTGTTTTCAAATTTTCCTTATTAAATAATGATTGAGTATTTATTTCTACAATGTGGATTCTATGAATGTAACCTTGAAAACATTAAAACTTTAATAACCAAGAATAATTTCAATGGTGATATTCTTTTTTAGGGGGAAGAATGTAACTCCTTTATATTTTTTGAAATATATTTTTCAAATTAATTTATTATTTTTTATTTTGTCATTATAAGTACCAAATAGATTATATTTTGATACACAAAACACAATGTTTGGATTATATTACATGCATTACTTATTCCCTTCGATTGTGTGGGTATATAATCCTTGACCTAGTATCCACTAAACCAGTTCCCCAAACCGAGTCATCACATTACCTCAACTACACCTCCACATACACTTGAGGTTTCTGACTAGATGTTATGGCCTAAAAAGAATTATGGGGAGACTACACCCAAATTATTATAGTAAGACACATTATAAAATAGATATACTTGTAATGAACGAGACAAAAAAAATTGACTGGAATAAACTATTATCTCCCAAAATTAGGTGGAATCCATAGCCAACCTTATTTGTCTCATGTCCCGCTAACATATCCAAGATAAAAAATACAAGTCAAGAAAAGGCATGAAAGCCCCCAAAATAGTCATGACTCATTATTTGGATCCTAATACATGTATATCCAATTATTCAATCAACCCCCAAGATTGGGTCATATTCCTTTATCCTAACATAAAAGCATAAAATCTATGTAGGTACCCACTATGCCTAAAAAATATCTACAATTAAGTGCATGTATGTACTGAATAAATTATAAATAAAGGATAATTTTGGTGCCACTAGTTATAAAAATTTACATCAACTATTACTAACCATATTACCAAATTCATTATTTGTATCTTATTTATTATATAATTCATTATAAAAATTTGATCCATTGTTTAGGCGTTTACATCATTCTGCCATGGGGTTATGGAATTAAATTCTCTGTATAAGGTAATAAGTTATGTCAATATATGATAAGGGAAAACATGTCACAAAAACACATTTACCTCTCCTTAAAGAATCAGTCTAGTTGTAACTCAACCATTAGGTGAATATAACTTTATTCCCTTCCCTAAACAATGAATTGGTGGGTATGGTTCAAAGATTTATTCTAACTCAACTGGTGGGTGAAGAATGTTAGTCAATACATCATAGTACCAAGTCACGTGGACATGATTATATGTCCATTAAACTCACATAACACATATCATAAGCAAATGAAACTAATACATATGGAAATAATAAAACATAACTATATAATTGTGAGTTAATATTACTTCATTACTCATAAACACATTTCCATTTACATTGTATTGAACATTTCACTAAATTGTCATTCTAATGCCTATCTTACACAAGCATATTAAAACATTACATTTTATAACCAAATTTTACATATTTGAAAATTACCTTATAAAAACCCCATTAACATATTTATCATTTCACATTTAATTAAAAATTTATTATATTCATCATTTAAGATTCACAAACTCTCAACGGCATTTATAAAATAAATCATAAACCACATGGTTGGGTCTCAATGAACCAAATTAACCCATTTCCATTCCATTCCAAACAACATCTTAAGACATTATAAAATCTAGTCACACCACCAATATTTAAATTTCAAATTATCTAAAATTATTATCATGTTCAATAAGGGATATACATTATTAGGCATCGACCTTGCACTTACTTTTCCAATTCTGTGGTTCGAGAATGTTGGTGCCCCTCATGGGTATCCCTAAATTAGTCAATAATTCTTGATGCATCCCAATGAGACCATAAGGGGTTCAATTAATTTATTATAATCATAATTTACAAAATCATCAAAATTAAATCAAATTCACAAAAATGAATAACCAAGAAAAATATCTATCAAGATAAAGTCTAAATCAAAACTATTGGATATGACTTTTATACCACCTACCAAAAATACAATGAAGAAAGTACTCAAAATAGTGACTATATATCTGAAATTAAACACCCTTTTAAGACTCAACAAATAAATCACTAGAAATGGAATGTTTTCGTTATTTTGGATATGACTTCCCAAGCTATTAGACTAAATCTAGAAATGAGAAGAATGAGGGGTGTTAGACATACCCAGAGCATCAATTTGCAACTAAAGGTGCTAAAAATGGCCAATAATTGTTGAATACTAGTGATTGGATTATTTTTAAGGCTCTAGATCATCAATAGAAAATATTATAGAAGAAATTTGGATAAAAAAGGTGGAACATAAAAATCACACGGTAGAAATTTAGCATTTTTTATATTTTTAAAGCGGCATGCAGTTTTCCTGCATGGTTTTCCAGACCGTGAGTAAACAATGTGAAAGACACAATCCATGGAGAATTTATATTTATGGTTACCAGGGTAGGTTTCATGATTTTTAAACCATGCACCAACTATGCGATATTCCACTGTATGGGGTTTCACTGTTTCCTGGGAAGGTTACATAGTTTATAAAACCATACACAGACAATGAACCTTTCATATATTGGCCACTTTTTAAACAAAGAATGACCTAAAAACTAATTATACCCTTCATACCCATCATAGCCCGGATAATAATTTCATTATCCCAAAATAATGTATTAAATGAAAAGGTAAACAATGATGTACCACCGTGATTTCTTGAAACTTATAACCTCTGCATCTTATAGCAGCTCATCCTCAAATCATGCTCTTAAGATTCATTGAGTTTCCAAATAAATAAAATAAGGCTAGGGTTCCCTCACATAATACTCCCTTTTCCATTTATCTTCATAAACATTTCTATGTTTCTGTAAAACATGAAGCAAGGGAAAATTTTTTCCACACAAGACTTCCCACTTAAATCCATTTTACAAATCAGATGATTCTAAATGGACATATCATCCTCAACCCCTATATCTTGTACATTAATAACATGAGATGGATCCGGGTGATATAGTCAAAAATATGAAACATGAAAAATATCATTCATTCCACTATACCATTGTGGAAAAGGTAATTGGAAAGGAATGAATCTGATCCTCATCATATTTTCAGACACCCCTAGGAACCTGGGACCTAACATTTCCTTTTTCTAAATCTGATGATGATCTAATCCTGGTGACACCCTATGAAACAAAATATCATCATCTATAAACTCATGAAGTATATGACAACAATATTCATTTAAATATTGTCTACACTATGTTTTTCCATCCATTTAGAAATCCATCAATCTTTTTTCGATGCCTCATGCACTATTCCAAAAGCTCAAAATCCACAGCTTATATTCAACACAATATAGATATACTTTTTATATATTAGATTGATTAAAAAGGATCCATCATAATTTTATCTTGAATTCTATTATTTTAAGAAAACACAAAAGGTGTTTTTTTTCTGGGAACCATTGAAGTTTAGGAAACAAGTCAATAACATGTCTTCCAGCTCATGAAATATATGATATGACTACTTGTATATATATGGGTGATAAGATGCACTAAAAACATATGGTTACCAAGATGATTTTATAATCACTATGAGAAGAACAATGTGAATTTAGGATGATGGTCCAAAATTATAGTTCTCATCACAACATCAAACAACGTTATCCTTGAATCATATAACTCACCCAACTAGTCAAATGTGATTGCCTGCTAATCAAACAATATATGGACCACCTTAGTCAACAGTTCCACAACTACCGACACTACATCATTCTTCCAAGCCATTTTCATATGACCTTATATGAATAAAAATCATTATGTTATCCTAATTCTACTCTAGAATGGGAAATGGATATAGAAAAACACTTGGGCACTAATTCTCAGCCTTCAGATGTAGATAGGTAAGGAATCACACAACAAAAAACCCCAAACATCATTCTTCATTATCATCCACCAATACTACTTATGATGACCCTAATATATATTAGTGAATGAAATATACACTTATCACATTAATTCTTTGAATTATTTCATCAAATCTTCCCCCGTACACACTGTATCAACCCCATGACCACACATTCAAACAATTCCATCATCACCAATTGCCCAACTAGAAGGAAAATCCCAACATTTCAGACATTATTTCACAAACTAACACTTCATTTCCCCATGAAAACATCTCCCATCTCAAAAGTGTATAATCAACTTTTATAGAATAAATGGTCATCTTCTTGTTCTCAAACTACACACCCAGGTGAATCTCAATGAGCATGACATCAATCCCAACTCCGATTTGGATTCTTAAACCACCTGATTCTGAGTCTTCTGGATATAAAATTAATCAACACTATTCGATTTTCCTAATGTTTAAAATAACAAAATTTTCATATACATCATGAATTCTACCAATATTTTCTACCAAATAATGAAATTACGATGTGAGAAGTTATACATATGACATTTATTATTGATGAACATAATAATCCTATCTCTAAACATGTAATGTCTCCAACAAAATAACACATAAATTATAGTATCCATCTGAAAATCATGAGTTGGGTAATTCATCTTATGAGGCCTTAATAAATATAACCTCTATCCTACAACCCGGTAATTGGGAATAAACACATCCCCAAGTCCAACATTTGATGAATCATAGTACAAGGTGCTCCTATTACCTAGATCAGGTAATATCAGTATCAGTAAAGTCGTCAACTACTTCCTCAACACATGAAATTAATTATCTCATTCCTCATAGCACTCAAACATAACTCCCCTCTTGGTAAAGGATGAAAGTGGTGATTCAAAATGGGATAAAGCTTTAATAAAATTCATTAATAACCATCAAATCCCCAAAATTTATGAATAATCGAATCATTATTTCGATACTCCCCAGACACCACATCCTATAAACAATATGGATTCACAAATAAGCATGGATAGAAATGATGTGACTCAAGAAATGCACTTTATCCATATAGAGTTGAAATTCAGATATATTGGCTTAAATCATATGATCTATTTGTCTACTCAAGATGATGCCTCGATTTTTGGATGGATATTCAGGATTTCTAGAGTACACCGAGATTTCATCAATAAATAATCATTAAATGATCCCCTGATTGGTGAAATATTAGGTTCACCAAATCTATGAATTAATTAGATGAATTTTTCATCCATAAAGACACCACCACAAACACATACAACCCATATCAACTTCTAAAATCTATTCATAGTATGTCAGATGTTTTCACCCTCAACTGATGGAATCATGATCTCAAATCCATCATTGTGAAAAACATAGCACCACTTAGTTGGTAAAAAAGGACATCGATAATGGGAAATGAAAATAGATTATTACCAACCATCTGGTTAAACATCACATAGTTGATATAAATAGTCAACAACTATTCATGATTCATGAAAAATAGCATGTGAAGATCACTAAAGTGACATTCAAGGATGGATAAAAACATTATTATCTGTCTTTTTCATTCGAACAATATATTCCTATATTTCTACGAACACCATATGATATGGATGAATGGAAAATTCATATACTACTAGAAGATACTAGATCATTAAATCCACATATCTCATGGGTTTTGGCCCTATGAATTCCTTAAGAAAAACATCCACAAATTGATCATCAATGGTAGTAAAGGCTGGTTTATCCATTACCATTTCATTTAGTGTATGAGAATCGACATAGGCAGAGAGTTCTCCCAATCACTTACAAACATGCCCAAAACGACCTTCTCGAATATTCCACTCTCCTCAGAAGACATAATTGACTCCTTCCTGAGAGATGAATGTTACCCGATGTTGGTGATAATAAATATGGTCCCAGTACAACATAAAAAAATACATGCCCAACATCATGTCAAAACCATGAATATCAAGGATTAACAAGTCCCATAAATTATGGTACACACCATACTAATATGCATATCATTTAAATCGAATGATATCCTTAACTAGAACCCCCAATAGTGTATCAATTGACACAACCCCGCATGATATATCCATGGAAAGGCCCAACAAAACTAAAAACAATACATATGTAAAATAATTTGTGGAACCTGTGTGAAATGAAGAACTAGAGAGCATCGATGATAAAAAATCTTAAAACGAATGGTCAACGGTCAAGCCTGACAACCTCCAGCTGTAGACTAAACTACGTAAAGATGACATTCCCCTCTACCCTGGGCTCCAACTTATGTATATATCATTACACTTCCCTAGTAGTATATATGTTTTCTACCTATTTTTCAAAATCCATAACCCCTACATATAAGTCTTGTGAGGATCCAACTACATTCTTGATATATGGTAAATGATCCACTACAAGCACTGAGCATCTACCTCTACTATCCATCCTTTCCCCAATGTCGAGGGATCATATTTAACCTATGTATATGTCTAAAAATGTTGCATTATCTTCACTTGACCAGTGGACGTGGAAACCAGTCACCCATGTGCCCTAGACTACTACAATGTTAGCAAAAAAACATGTAACCCCCATGAGAAACTAGCCTAATCATAAGCCTACTCTTTTCACTATTTACCAAATAGAAATTCCATAAACGATTCATACTACCCTAAGAAGTTGTACAACTCACCCACCTATATAGCACAACATGTCCACCAAATAAAGCTCCATTTAGGATACATTCATATATATTAGAATGATCCAATAACTATACAAACCACATAATATAGAATATATTCACTTTTGACATGATCTCATGTATAGTAACTTTCGAGAAATTTTTCTCCATAATTTTCCCCTATCATTTCAATGTTATGATGATGCGACGTAGGTTAGTTGAAATACTTTCATAATCGATCATTTATGCGACCCATAGTAAAACTTCATAAATGATATATAAATCTACTTCCTCGTGGTCTTTTGGTTGAATAGTTCTTTAATATTTTGCTGCAATGTATTCAATATCATTCATTCGGTCTGCTCATTATAAACCATTATAGCCCCCCCAATGCAGTGCATGACCTTAGAACAAATTGGTTGATAACATGTATCACATATCATTATTATTTTCAAAATGTTCAATAATCATCTAGATAAACTCTTTCTAGAAAATGGATACCTATGGCCCACCCTCTCTGATAAATGATAAAGGGTGATGCATGTGAAACTCCATGTTCAGCTCGAACATTCTCATTGCAACCCGCCTTGGGTTTTTTTCCATCATATGCATGAAATGGAAAATATTCCAACATAACGTACCTTATTTCTTTCCCAAGATACTAGGTATTCCGGTACAACCAAAGGGGGGGGGGAAATTACTCATACATCCTCATTACTCCATGATATAACACGCCATTGTGGTGTAAGTTAAATATAATTTTATATAAGTTCTTTTGAAGGTATGACATAAAGCTTATACAATTAATATTAATAATACAATACACTAATCATAAACAATCCATGTCATACAATTTTTCATAATTCATATTTACATACCAAAAACAACCCTCGACCATCCCTACTGTGGCACATGGCTTACAAAGGTACACCAAGACAAACATTTGAAAATATTACATTGGAAATCATATCAAATCTATTTACATACATACTGTGAAAATCTTCCACCAAGGCACATTTCCGATTTCAAAACATTGTACAACTATAATTTTGAACCATATACAACGTCCTTTAAAAATAATAGTTTAACCATTATTAATTGTACATTTCCCTTTTTATCCATTTTCACCATATCATTACATTCTATATTCATCAATTTCTTTAAAATCAAATGAATTATACACTTTATGTCCAACACACCTATCACATTTTTGTGCCTACTCTGATTATTTTCACTTATATATATAGCTTCCAATATTGATGCATGACTGCACAACATCATTCCATTATTTCTAGGAGAAAATTATAATAAAACTATCACATCACACAATATATGTATCACCCAATGATGAAATATCAACATTTATAACAACGCACAATAAGAACAACAATACCTACACTAGGTGAAATTTGTTTTTCCTTGTACATGGGTTAGCTACTCCAAAAGAACATGATAATTACCAAGGTACGCCACCTTCCTAATCTATTATCTATCATCCTTAAAATGAAAGTGATAGAAAATTCCTCCTATGATAAAACATTTTAGTGCCCCGACCTAGAATCCACTAATATAGTGCTCTAAGGTGGGTTTCCACATGACCTCAAGAATTCCTCCCAGTATTCCATAAGATTCCAAATAGATTTGATGGTCTAAAAGGTCATGTAGGGATTCTTTAACCTTTTTACCATAGTAAAACACAATAGAATATAAATAAAACAGTGAAAATAACATGTAATAACCAATGAACATGAACCAAGGTGTATATCCAAATATTGGGTACATACTATAGAAAATAATAATTATGTCATGTCCTTCTAATAGTTTGATGTGAACAAAACCGAAGATATTAAAAATAGTGAAATCCAAAAAATTGATATTGACACCATGTTTGGAACCAAATCCTTGTACGTCCCATTCCTGACTCAACTCAAAAGCATGGGGTCTCTCACATATACTAACATGCTACCATGAAATCTTCTTGGGTACCCAACGGTATCCCGAGCAGGGTGTGAGTACAACTGAGTTGGCCATCAAAAATGGTGTCTAAAAAATATCCTATCAAAATAGATAGCACATGCATGTAATAAATAAATGAAAAAGAAAATAAAATCTAGTTGGATTGAAATTATTTAAAAACATTTATTCAAACAATTACTAACTATACTACCTAATTCATTATATGTGTCTCATTCATTGATTAAATCATCATCAGCATGTGTTCCATTGTTTTAGCATTTATACCATTAACACAAGTGTTCAATTAATTCATCAAATAGGACAAGGGAATATGTCATGTCAATATCACATTAGGGAAAACATGTCTCAAAATAAATATGTCCAATACTTGAAGCCTTAGTCATGGTGGAATGCATCCATTAAAGGGATCAAAGTTTTTCCCCTTCCTTAACCAAATAATTTTGGGTTAGAGTGTAGAGCATCAGTCTAACTCAACATGTGGGATTATAACCTCACTCAATAAGCAACACTACAAAGCCATGTAGTAATTATTATTTATCCAATCACCACCTATAGAATATATCACAACCAGACACCATAAATATATATTGCAGCCATAATCCATAATAATCAAAAAAGGGAATTTATTTTATTTATAACCCATTAACACATTTTAAAATTAAATTATATTGTCCATTTCAACCAATTACCATTATCTTACATATCACTCTACGTATATTCAATAATTCATATATATCAACACATTTCACATATTCACCAATTCCATTATGAAAACCCATTTAGCATATTTTTCATTACAAATTCCATTACCAATTTATCTTATTAATCATTTCATATGCACTAAATCTATTATTCGTTTTTTACATAATTCATAAGCCACATGACATGATCTTAATCAACCCAATTATCCAATGTTTCATTCAATTCAAAAAATCCCCTAAATTTCTTATCAAAGCTAAGAACACCACCAATATTCCATTTTCAAATTAATTAAACTTGTAAATATGTTTAAAAGTGGATCTACCTTATGAAAAATTGACCTTGCTCTTAAATTTTTAAATCATAGGTCTGCGAATATCGTCGCACCCTTTGGGTAGCCCTAAATGAGTCAGTCATCCTCATTGCATCACACAACCACCATAAAGTGTTCAATTGATTATATAGATGGCGACATTACCAAATCTCACCAAAGGAATAAAAATAAGAATAAATATTAATGAAAACAAAAATTAAACATTGAATGAAGTGAAAAAAACTATGGGATATAACATGTATACCATCTATTTAGATCATGTTGATGAAATAGCTCTTAATTGTAGACTTATATCATGATTCAAACACCCACTAAAGCCTCAACCTAAAAATCAGCAGTGAAACGTGTTTTTGTGGAATTATAGGAATATTTCCCAAAATACATGTTATAATCCAAATATCAATATTGTTCTACAAATATCAAGAACACGCCCCAACACAATGTTTAGAAGAAAATAGATAGCATAACTTGAAAAATCTACACCTAAGAAAACTCACAACCCAAGGAATACCACCCCAAACTACCCACTTAGACAACCATGTATCAGTAAGTGCTAAAGTATAGGTTTCTTGTCATTTTACAATTAATTTCAAAATTCACTCCATTAAATTTCATAGACATGATAGGGAGGAGTAAGGATGTGAAAACAATTCATTTTAAATTTCATGATCCACCTTATAATGTATATCCATTTACATCCAATTTGTTCATATATAGCTATCACCAGAAACGGCACCCATTTATTATAATATAATGTCTGGACTCGTTAAATTACACATCCCAGCCGATGAGGGCCCAAACACCTCCTGAATTGAGACAGAAAATCACTCAATCATAGCCAAAGAAATAAAATTACAAGTAATCTATCACAAAAACACTCAAAAATAACAAGAATATTAAGAAATGGGAAGTAGAGAATTGTACCTATATGGAATGAAAAAATATATGACATGAGACCTCTAGGTGCCTTTAGTGATTCAGCTAACAATAATCCTTTCCCTCATATCATCAGGATATGGTTGAAATAAATTCTCAAATAGAGTAATATCCAACAAAACAACACATCATGTGCATCACACAATAGTAAAATAATATCAACTATAATAGCAAAAGAAGAATAACAATTATAATTTAGGAAACATGGTTTTTACCCAAATCATGGGTTCAAAATTCCCATGCATTGCTTATGACCTTATCTCATGTGTTTCTATTATCCAATATATAATCTCATAATAGTAAATAAAGAAAAGAAACCACCAATGATATAACTTTGTGACATCCCAGACCCGAATGCCACATAACTCGTGCCCCGAGCCTAGTGTACCACATGTCCTCAAGCACATCTCCAAAAACAATAGAGACTACAGACAAGTAACTAGGTCCTAGGGTGTGTTTAGGTGGAGAAAATGCCCTCATTATAAGATTATATAATATTGGATGGAATATAAATTAATAGTGATAAGAGGATGCAATGAAATTAAATAGTGGAAGCAAAATAATGCAATAAATAAACAAGAATAACAATAACTATATCAACTGATACAATGATGATGTAATGTAATTTCACGAGAAAACTAGAAAACATGGATACACGGCAGTATGTGAATAATGTTCCACAAATAAAAAATAAATCAAAGGCTACTACAAGCATCCCGAGATCCGACTCGGTCATCAGCTATCATGAACCATCCTAAATGCAAGAAATCCCGAGTTTAATGTTGTATGATTTCATTTTTCAACACCTACAACAACATAATCTACTCCAGGTACCAAACAGTTCTCGAAGAGGGTGTGAGATAAATCTCTGGGGTCCACCACCAAAAGTTTCTATAAAATCTGGCCTTTGTAATGGAATCTAGAAGTGGGCATACTTGCATATATAAAGTAAATAATATAGTACAATATTATTAATTACCCACGTACCTGCTTCATCCATTTTATGGGGTATTAACACTAAATAAGTTAATTAGTTAAGTAATTTTTATTTAATTTTAATATGTCACATGAGGCATATCCATCAATAATATCACCTCATGATAGTAAATGTACGGAAGGTCCCAGGATGTAACAAGGAAACCTGACGAGGATATCTGGTGAGGTAGCTCTAGGGTAATAACCTAGGAAAGGTAGATCACATGGAATACAAGCTCAATAGTATTTGAGTCAAGATAAGGGGTAATAGTGTAATCCATGGAGCTTAATCCAAGGAATTTCACAATAAGGAGCCTACCGAGTCCAAGGTTATCGACCAAGGTAAAACGGGGATATTCAAGGACAGGGCTCTATGGGATTTCCCTCATGAATCTACATGTCAATGATCAATCCATGGAGTGTATCCTAGGTATCATTTAATAATTAAAAGGAACCTAAAGCTGTATATCGGGAATCCGATGAATATAAAAGAACCACAGTTTGGTTGGGTATCACCCTAGGAAACTACATCTTATAAATGGAATGAGGTTCCCGAGACCCTAAGGAATGCTTCTTTCAAAATCCAAGGTGAGATCGAGTCAGTGAATTCCTATTTGATAATGTAATCATTCGTTAGGTTTATGTATTTTCATAAATTATTTTGGATAGTCCAATAAGTGTTTCAACCATTTAATTTGGTCTTAATTAACCATTAATAAATATTCAATTAATGATGTTCACTATGCTACCTTCGAACAATATAGAGAGGGGAGCTACAGACATGTATCCTTTATTAAATATCATTTAGTAAGGCCATGTTATATACATAGAATAATTTCTATTTCACATTTAACATTTAATAGTAAATTTGAAACACATACCTTAGGTGGGTCATGTGGTGAGCATACATGGTACATGCCTTATGTAATTATCCTTAAAAACAAGACATTCTCAATTGGAAGGATCACCTTTAAGATGGTCAAGAAAAGCACATCCTAACGGTGGATCCAATGTGATGAAACACTAAAGCCTAATTATGTAATATCCATTGAAATGGGATATATTGATATGCGGTTGTAACCGTTAACAACAATTCATATATTTGGAAAGAGCATAATCATACGATTCGAACAAATATAATAACAAAATTTGAATTTAAAGAATGGATTCTGATGGAATTGGCAACCCCACATGAATATTCAAAATTCAACGAACATTAGGGATGAGTTATAAACAACCCACAATAGGGTGGTACGACTCTCCTCTTTCAGTATTGGCCCTTTCTTTGGCTTGGATTGGGGTAGATCTAAATAAAGGTGATAAATTCTCACATTATTATATCTGGGATGAGATACAGAGAGAAGAAGACTGACAAATATGGAATCAAGTAGGTAATATTGTGCATCTAACTTGATGAATAAAATCTCAATCGTATGCATGACGAATGATATCTCATGATCCATAGCTTTGGCCTTCGAAAATCTAAAAAATTAGTGAAAAACAGTTTAATACAACTATTTATCAGATTAAGGAGGAATAAGGGGTAAATAGATCATTAAGGGTATTTTTGACATTTTACCTAGTATTTTAGCATGCAAGCATTTTTTCTTCACAATTATTAAAACCGTGCGAGATATTTCTACACAAAATAACATCTTTTGCATGGTTTGATTAAACTATTCACAATCCATGCACGGGTACATGGGAAAAAAGGGGGAAATCACAGAGTTAGGTCACATGACCATGCCCTAACCTTCTGAGGTGGATCAATCCGAAAAAAACACAATCCACACAGTTTACTCTAAAATGTGTTCCTTGTTTATTTTCACCAAATAATTGGGTTTTGAGTTCTGAATATTCCCATACACCCTCGTAACCTGCACTAACTCATTAGGGATCTATCTTAGGTCCCTGGAATAGATTTAGACTGAAAATTAAAGGATCTATTTCTGAGTGAAAATGAGGTTCTTACAAAACCAACCCCAAATTATCATATTAATCTCCACCAACGTCAATAACACAAGAGAAAATATTTTCATCAAGAATATGTATAAAACATTTTCTCTGGCCATTTGACATGTGATGGTATTCCATACTCAATAAAAACTGAGATCCAAGTTCCCCTTAAAGGCATATCCAAAAGAGAGAAGTGGACTGAGGATCCCTATCAAAGTAAATAATAGATTGAACAACATTAAAATGAACTGTCTCATTCACATATAGTTTCCCCAACATGTCACTTTTTGTTGTATCAAGAATGGGTACAAAGGGAGACTATTTTGTTTGTCAACTGATCACAACCCATTCTGAATTATTCTTTATCTAGTAACAAGGACACCCATCCATGAATTCCATTCACAAATCATACTACATAGATGTTTGGAATAGATTGGGATAACAAAAATAAAATGGTTTCTGGGGATTAGCTTTGACGTGCTGCAAAATATAACAATGGTATTCAAATTCAGCAATGAATTATATCATACCTGGCCAAAAATATTTTTTCTTTATGTCATAAAACATCTTCGTGGTTCATAGGTGCATAGAACACTAGGATTGTTTCATTCCCCTAAAAAATCATTCCTCACCTCTAATTTCACAACAAATAGATTCAAATAGCATTGAATTCCTTCAATGGAGAAGAACCAATCTAGCACTATATCCCCAACATAAAGAGATTCTTGAATGCTATGAAACTCATCATAAATGTTTTGATCATGATGAATCATCTCAAGAAGATTGGATTCCAACTGAAAACCATAAAAGGAAACCTCTTCCTTAGATTCCTGATCTCCATTACAAAACAGTACAAAAAAATCCATACTGTTCCACTCTTCAAACGATTCTTTCACTGCATGGTTCAGAAGTTTTCCTCGCGAATCATCTATAATGACATTTCCATTCCCCAGGGTATATGTGATGATGAAATCGGAAGAGGGAAGGTATTGACCCCGATTCCCCTGGTTAATATTTATATAATTTTTCAGGTAGATAAAACTGAAGTTCTCATAGTATGAAAAAATATTAATCCTTTGTTCATAAAGTTAATGGTTCCAAATCTTATGATAATACATACAAAAAAAATTTTCAATGTCATGGGTCAGATAATTCATCTTGTGTGGTATAGGCAGATGAGATCCATATCCAACAACATTGATTCCTTACACAATAATAAAACCCAAACATGACACTAATTCATCAATGAAGACAACATAGCCCAGATGAACCACTACGAGTTTTTACAACGGCGTAGTAGTCATAATTCATTTCAGCTCAACAAAATAACTCTAACTTTCTTCATTCAAATAGAAATCCTCTCCCTTCAGAGTCTAAGTGGTCATCATAAAAGTCATCTTTATGAAGTCTCCTACAAACTGGTGATATTTACTGGCCAAACTCATGAAGCACCAAATATCAAAGATATCATGTGGTTATTCTCATGTAATAATTTCCTCCAACCATTTAGGGTAAACCGAAATACACTATTCAGACATAATGTTTCCTAAGAACATCATTTTCTGAATCTAGAAATTTGATGCGGATAGACTGGTATAATGATTTTAATTTCAAAAAGATTTCCAAAATGTTCTTAAATGACCCAAATAGTCCTCCTTGAACATAGTGTAAATCCAAATTTCATCCATAAAGGCTAAAACAATTGAATCAATATATTCAAAAAAACCAATATTCATCAAATACATAAATATTAGATGATATTTTTTTAGAAAAAATTCATTAAAATGTACTCATAATGGAAATACATACGTTAAAATTGGTTTTTTCCCTCTTATCATCATGTTATGGTAACGTGATTGAAGAAAAAACATCGAGAACTAGTTTCCACCGTTCAACTTCTCAAATATGTAATCAATATAAGGAAAAAAATAGTTTTTATTTACCATCATTTTATTGATTTTTTAATAAAAAATGGGGCAGTGAAAAATCATCCTTACTAACAATGTGAACATGTGATGTCCATAGTGAAGCACTCAGGCAAATAAATCCCTTCAGAAGAAGATCATCCAACCAAGCCTTTAACTATTTCATTTAATCTGATATGTGTTGTTGGATGGAATATACACTGGTTGAGTACTGGATACTTAATCAATAGAAATATCCAACTCCTTTACTTGCGACAACCAATAGAATTCATATGGAAACAAATCATGATACACAAAGGCAATTAGAGGTAGATCCATGTTCAAATATTCTAACTCTAGATAAAAGGCCAAGGTAGATATCAATTTCCCTAACTCTGAATAATATGTTCTAGACCTTTCCATCCTTGGGTCCCATTGTCCATGAATGATACAACATACCCCATTTAGTGTAGTAATAGAGGCATATCAAAGATAACAATAAATATGAGATTTATTGGAATTATCCAATCCAACCCAAATAATACATCAACTAGTTTCATGTTGAGAACTATAATATTCCATGAAATATAAACATATGATAGTGATAAAAGTAGATCTATTGAGACCCTACACATTCATCATACAAAGGGGTGTAGTAATATCCATCACAAAAAGAAAAAATCTCAACTTGATGATTTATTTGATTAAAAATATGGGTTGAAATGAATAATTGGGATGCACCAGTATCAAATAAATTTGTCAATAATTATGAATATTTTTTAATGACACCTCCCATAGTTTCTAGACATATATCTGCTTCCTCCAAAGACTCTTCCACAACATGAATATGGTTTATTCAAGATCATATAGTTTAAACTCCTTTTTCAATGAATAATATGATTTCACCACTATTTTTTAGGTGTGTATGTTACCATGCCACTAAAGGGAGTGGGAAGTATATAAAATAACTTCTTAATATTATTTGAGAATCCATAGGAACTACATAACATCAGTTTGTTAGTGAAGATACTCTTTGAATGCCTTGGCACTCCACACTGGTAAAAAATAAAAGGGCCACTTATAGGAACTACAGGATGCGTAGAATGGACATTCTGTTGAGAACCACCATGAGAATAATCACACTTCATATTTCATTATAGGAATTTTCACTTCCACAAGGAGAAAAAGAAACTCATGCAAACCTAGAATTTTGAGCTTGGTCTATTTCAACCACCAATGCTCCATCCATCACATTTTCATATTATGGAAACTTCGACAACTAATCTTGATAATGAATATCAACTCTATGTCCCAACATGAACCTTTGATATGTCATCTTCCCTTTTAATACTATGATAGGTGGAAACTACAAAAGATTTCAAAAACTCTCTAGACGTTCTATCATAGTCTTTTTATCCTTCTTGAGTTTTAGAAACTTAGTGGCCACATCCATTATCATTAAATCTAGAAAGAATTAGTTAGTTATAGTAACCTTTAATTATGTCCACTTCAATCTCTCATTCTTATTCTCCATCACCATTATGTTCCACCATCTCCTACTCGGTCCTTAATCATTAAGGTGGATCACTTAACCCATCCATGTACCATAACAAACACTACATCATACTCAACCATTCCACAACCTCTTAAGGATAAAATTTTGCTCTGAAATGTCATTGTTTCTGGTGAAATAAATCTTGAGAGGGATTGTAGGGATCACCCCTTTGAGGTTATATAACTAGAGCTTACATGAGGACCAATGGGGGTGCATGTCCCATCACTTTAACAGTACACACAATCCCCTCAACCAAATTCAGTTCCACTAGAGAATTTTCTTTCTGAGTTTCAATAAAAACATTATCCTAGATCTAATTTTCATGACTTCTAAAAGACGTGATGCTAAAAATTATCATCAGACAAGAATGAAGAAATAAATTTAAAAGTCAACATGATCAATAGGGGAAAATAAACCCAATAGATAGATAATAAATATTTTTATTTCCATATACCCAAATAAAATAATTGGAAAAGGCTATAACTAATCCTAAAGAATTATTTCCTATACCAATGCTGGTGACTCAAGAATCATTGTAGTGAGATATATCCATGCACCCGATGATAACTACTTATTAGGTCCCAACATGATTTTACAACTACATACTGACATCAAAGGACATATAAAAAATCAGCACATATAATACCACGTTATCCCAAACTATCCTGGGTACCCTAGTATCCCGAAAAATGAGTCGAATTTAACATCTCCCGAAGGGCGTTATTGATCCCCATGGATTGGAGACTAGAACATAAAATTATAAAATATTATAGTGGGAATGATTTTTCAACAAGCATTGTGAATGTAGATAAACAAGTAAATATAAATACAATAAAAGGTCAACATGGATTTCTATACTAGAAGTCATAGAGGAAAAAAACCCAAATTAGTAAATAAAAATCATGAAAATATGATAATTACCCTTGAACCAATGGACACTGCTTACTATTTACAAAGATAAATAGCTAGGACCACCTTATATTGGTTTATTACCAGAGGTCAAACCTCTAAGGAGATAATCTAGAAACACTTAAATACATGAGTAAGGTGTTAGACAAAATTCTAGGACTGTCTATACATGGATTTCATAAGAGATTACAAAATTTAGTTAATAAAATAAAGAGACTTAAATTATTAATAATCATACTTGGAAATTCCAATTCATATTTAAACATGTCATTATTTACATTTCAAATGTTTGAAATACTTTTAAAAATGATTCACATTTAAATTGATGGAATATTTTTAAACAAATGGATTAATATAAGTTTTTTATAAAAAAATTTATATATTTTCCAAATGACTGTAAAAAAAATAGAATAATTGAATAAATATGCAGTTCAAATACAAAAAAGAAAGAAACAAGGTCACATTCTTAATGGTATGATTATTCCAAGCCAAGGGACTCCAGACACTCAAAGTGACGTAGAAATATGTGATTACACATTACCCATTTGTATGGCCATTGGATACTACATAACTATCCCACCGAGGATGTAATGTGCTTCATTTATGTCCATGAACGTTGTAAATCATAGAGTTATGTACGAATAACTCACTAACTACAAACCTTTTTCATCTTATCTAATAAAAATGAATGATGGGAAATTTATTTTACGACTTCTTTAAAAATTATTAATTTATCTCTACATTTCCAATATTCTAATATTCCATTTAAAAAATGAAATTATTATTTACTCAAAACACTCTTTTTTTCCAAAATATAACACATACAGTTATATGAAAACCATTTATCCCATTTTCTCATGTAAAATTTTAAATTAATTTCATTTAACCAATTTCCATAGTAAAATTAAAAAAATTTCCATCAAAACAAAATCAAAATTTAAATTCAATAATTTTAATTTCCTTAATTTACATCAATTAAACAGACAAACTAATTATTCAATGGAATTTCGGTATTCTCCCCCTTTCATTCCAAAAATAATATATCATAAAAAATCACCCAACTTAATAGAATTGATATTTTCAGTCAAACAATTGAAATAAATTTAATGAAATTAGATTCGAATAAATAAATTAAAATTAAATCATTTAATTTGGTGATAATTATATTTTGAAATCCAAAATGAACTAGCTACCTCCTGATCAATGAATCTAAAATCAGAAAACCCTTAAAGGGGTTCATCAATGAGGAGCATTTTCAACATAAATACATGTATATAATCTTTATTTATGATTCAAAATAGTGGATATTAAATCCAATAACATACAAGTAGATCAAAAAAACCCATGGGACATAATTATAGAGTGTGGGAGTTAGAGAATGAGAAGACGAAGCCTATAAGGTGGAGATCAAATGATGTTCAAGAATCTTTGATCCTCCTTCTATAAGGATTCAAGTAGCCAAATTATGATTTTAGGATCCTTTAAAAAATAGATATCAAATATGGATTTTTAAGGTCCTTTAGGGTTCTAAGAATAATGTTTTAGAAATTTAAAAATTAATTTTTTTGATTAAAAATGATTTATACATGATTATCTGGGTAGAGCCACATGGTTAGACAAAACTATGCTCCCTATCAAAGAAAGCATTTTTCATGGATCATGGTTTCTTGTATGTGGGAAAACATATTTTCAATCCATGTTCCAACCTTGAAAAATATGATAACCTCGATTCTAATTGCTTTCTATAGCAGGTCACATGGTTTTGAAAAACACTTCACCATCCATTCTCAATCCAATGACATTAAAAAATCTACAAATTTTCACCCAAAGAAACCCAAAATGAGTTTCAAACAAATAATGAAAAAGAATGGTTTTAGGAATACCTGATAATTTTAGGAGGGTGTCACATTTATATAAATCCAATATCATCCATTTGGAGATTGATATCACTCTTCATATCCCACGGTATCCAAAAATTATATACATGTTCAAGGAGGAGGATTATTCCCCATCAGAATCATCAAATCCAGTGTGAATATTATTTCCATAGTATAATGAAAATCTATCTCAATTGAATGATAAAATGTAGTGGTTATTTCTTGATGTCCTGATAATTTTGTGGGATGTCATAACTGTTTAGACTGGAGAATATCTATTTCATCAAACTGACAAAGTGGGGGAGTTATTAATTGAACATAAAGCTATATATATCCCCATATAATATACATTTTATAGGATAAAAAAATTGATTTATATGTTCTGAAGAACCAATTAAAAGTCAATCTGGACAAGAGTTTTATATACTTGAGTACGTTTCCATTGGGTGCATCGGTCCTCTTCATCAAAAAGTTGAGTTTGTGGTAAATAGTGGAATATAAACATATACGGTATTTAAACTTATATGCCAAATACATGAGTTTGGTGGTGATACATGATGTAATAACCTTTTTAAAAAAACATTAATTAGTAACTTTATATAATCCAACAAATAAATAATATGGGTAGTCTTGACCCAGAATAATAAACTAATGTATATAATAATCAAAACACCCTCCCCTCCCCTTATAAATACCAACACTATCCACCCCTTCTCATCAAACCTTCTAAGAAATGAATCCCCCAAGACTCTTCTAATATATATCCTCCCCTATAATTTACATACAAATTATACTAGTCTCACTAAAAGAGCAATTCATTATTCCTTAAGTGGTCCTTCAAAGAGGGGAAATTCAAGAGGTAATTTTCTAAAACCAACACTCTTAATTTATTATCTTCTTGTACCTTATACATAACACCTTCATCAAAAAAAATAATTGTAAATACATTATTATTTATAAAATTTAATGTTATATTATTAATCAAATATCTTTTATCTTACCCTTTTATCATCTCCACTAATTTAATGAAACAAAGTCAACGTCTAAATTTTGGTAGTTAAGTGTCTCCATGGATAATCATTTTTTCTTTTAAATTACCACATTCATCGATATTAATAAATATATTATAATTGTTAAATAATATTTAAAGGTGTGTATTATTAATTATATCATGTTATGGGACTAATATATAGATATAATGTTAAATAAAATGAAACAAGTTCATGATGGTCATAAAAACCACGGAAATAAACTATGCATTTATCATTAACATTTTCAAAATTGAATTATCATAAATTAAAAATATATAATAATATATGGGACCCTTTAAACATTTCAATGTTCATTAATTCAATTTCATTTCACTTAATATATTTCATATATATTTTTAATTAAATATCAAAATTACATTAATGTGAACATACCATGAAAACCATGAATCCAAAGTACATGAAATAGTGAAATTGAACATTATAACTCAAAAAATGGAAATAAATAATCTAAATACACTTATAATAAATTAATTACATGTGAAATATGGTCTGATTTAAATAATTATGTAATATAATTTTATTATTAGTAACATTATAGGAAAGTATAAAACAAAATGACAAATAAGTTAACCGGTCTCAATGAACCTTCATGTCATTATTGGGTTACAATTTTTCTCTATATGATTAAAATTTACTTCTTCATTATTATTCAATACATATCCTATATTATGTAAATATGTTCCACAGATATTTATCTAGAACAATTCATCATTTTAAGGGTATAAATATATTTTAAAATGTAACCTACTAAATTCCTCTAGATAAGAAAACCCTATTAAAAAAGAAACATATATTTTTCTGGCACATCATCATTTAAACTAAAAATATAATATAAGAAAAATTTTCATAAATCACCAATTTTATCATGAAATCCATTTTA
Source organism: Viscum album (assembly GCA_963277665.1). Taxonomy (NCBI): domain Eukaryota; kingdom Viridiplantae; phylum Streptophyta; class Magnoliopsida; order Santalales; family Viscaceae; genus Viscum; species Viscum album. The sequence continues at coordinate 852,548,767 of OY728161.1, forward strand.
GTTAATTTATTTATTTATGGTTATGGTTATTCATTTATCCTCCATAAAAAATATTTAATATGTTAATTTACATAACACTAAAGTTCCATATTTCTAATGTTATGTAAATATTATATTCAATTTTTTTATTTTATTTGGACATAATTAATCCTTTTATATTCTTATATTTCATTTATAAATGACCTATAGTGATTTAAACCGCTACATCCATGGATACTATAAAGATATTCTATTTGGTTCTTCCTTGTGGCATGATTATAAAACCCATTTACTTACATGGGTAACCATTATATTTATTTATTATATAATATTTTTTTATTGTGGTACACATATGCATGTACTTGATATGATGGGTGTTACGTGATATTTATCAATTAAATTTGATAATTTTTTAGTCTCATAAGATGTTATGCCTAGGAATATGGACTAAACCAAATCCATTTTGGTTCTTGGTACAATATGTGATATTGTTATGGTATTTAGGCTTGACTCATGTTTATGAAAGTTTATATGTTATTGACACGTTCATATATTTAAAATATAATATGATTCCATGTTCTACATGTTATTCCTTTATATATTTTTTCATGTTACATTCTTTATATTTAATTTTTTTATATGTGTAAATTACCAGCACTTCCCATTGGCTCGAGATGGGGAGATCATATTACATGAACTTAGGAGAGATCCGAAAGACACCAAAGGCTGGTAAAAAATTTCAAGGGACTCATTAATAGTTAGGGGTAATTTTTCAATTTTTCAAAAAGAACAACCAACCAATCGTTCCACTACATTATTCATTCTAAAATTTAAGGACAAATCAATCATATCATTTATATAAAAGCCATCTCTAATGAGTACCACAACAGAAGACTACAGTATAACCATGTATACAACAGAATACTATAAAACTATGAAAATGAAAAGACAACCATAATTCCAATGATCCAATCAAATATATTCTCCACCCATCAAAATACCCCACGTATCAATAAGCACCACTAGATAAATGTGATACATTACATTTTCCCATTTCCTGATAAACAACGTCTACAAAAACAAAAATGTAACTACAAAGGTGTGAGTAAAAAACTCAGTAGGTTTTTCCCAATTTTATTCCCTAGTCACAGAAGTATTATTGAAAAAATTATCAAATTTATATAAACCAATTTATATAAAAGCATTCAAATTTTTAAAAAAATTTATCTCAAAGAAAACAATTCCATACCAAAGTAGTTTTCTCAAATTAACATGCTTATAATGAAATCAACTTGACACATTATTCTAACTATTTGATTAATTTAATAAAATTTATTGATTCCATATCACACACACACAGAAAATATTTTTGTTATATGTATGGTGGATCTTCATGACCATAACACATACACCTTGATGTTCATACTTCATAACTAATATCCATACATTCCACACACTCTTAAACATTTAATCCATGTCACATGGAAATACTACCATTTCCTCACAATTCAATCCATTAAATAATCCACACTTTTATTAAAACCCATAACCACAACCAAATTCAATAATTCCAAACATTTATTGATTACAATTTTCTAAAAAACCTTATTAATAAAAACATATTTTTATTGAAAACCAGTTTCCATACATCAATACAAAATCACCATTATAATGTTGTTAATTTTAAATTTATGTCACCTAATTCACACATATCTAAAAAAACTAGTTTATCAATATAGAGACAATCCATTTCATAGAAATAAACTAACATGAAATCAACCAATCTAATTCCAATTAGTTGAGTTGAGAGTGGATCAACCTACCTATTAATGTTGGCGAAATCATTAAATTTCATAAAAAACTACCATTAAGTTTGGTTAAATTTACAAAAAAAATACAATAGAAATAATCCCAATAAAATATATTAAATCTAATAAAATATTAAAACAAATAACTTTGATATATCTATCTCGGATGTATATCAATCAAGCTGAGATAGTTGGGGAAGTAGATCTAAGGACAACCCTAAAAACAAACTCAAACAATGACTTACCATGGTAACTGGGCTTCAACACGCCATTAAACACTATCAAAGTTGATCCAGATCAATGGAGAAATAATAATTCACCATTGGGAGGGATAAATTCTGATTTTGGTTTGAAATGGAGGGGAATATGGCTGAAAAAACAAAATTAATAGCTAGATACACTTTTTGGGGATATTGTTCTTTAACCGTTATTGGTTAGTCACATGGTTAAGAATGCCACGATATGACCATGCTCCAGCTATTTCAGTAAGGAGGAAACTCACATGGTAGGCTTGTATGTTTAGAGAACTATGCACCAAACATGAAAAAACCAACGTCTCAAAAATTATAGTTTTTTCTAGGAAGACTTATGGTTTGGATAAACCCTGTGCTATACCGTGTTCCATCTCTATAACACATATATCAATGTTAATGACTTTATGATTGTGTGGAACGTTTTTCACAAAACATTTACCAACCATGAACCATTATAAAATCCAAAAAATCATTCCAAACATCTTCCAAAATCTCTCAAACATTACATAAACACATTACATGATCAAAATGAATAATGAAATAGGAAATACATGAAATAGAGGGTGCTACATTCTCTAAAAAATTCGTCTTTTCATCCTCAGAATGTAGACACCAATAATGATCTAACAGACTCATTGACATTTATCTTTCATTTCCTTCTCCTTATCTAATTACTATTCCAAAAACTGACCATGTTCCCACAAAATCCTCATTATTCTGATGCTTTTACAACATAAATATTTTTCATACCTATCCACAATAGGAATAGGTATGTGAACCGATGAAGAATAAAGATTTGGGTCAACATAACCCTATTTTATCTCATTGTTAGGATCATACGGATTGTTTTTCAACTATGAAACTTGAAACACATTTTTCACAGCCGAAAACCTTGATGAAATAACCAAATGATATGCCAACTCACCATCTTATACAAGTAAATAAAATGGGTATATCTATCAAGGAGTTAAATTGATTTTGTTCCACAATGATATTGTACAAACCATGGAGAAATTATCAAGAAAACCATTTCACTCTCCTAAAATAAAAATGACCATTGATGATGATCCATATACAATTTGTAAAATCATTAATCTCTTTCCATCTATTTCCTGATGAATTGAATCTTTTATATTTTCTCTTAGACAAGACTCAACCCCGCTCGTGATGTCTATCCCTTTTTGACACAAGAATGTTGATAACAATAAGGGCTCACACAAAATTCTTCAATATGAGTCATATGTATTCATACCTGATAGTTTTTAATCTAATAGAACTCCACCAATGGAATTCACTCTTCTCATGTGCCACCAAAATCCATTACAAAATCCTATATCATGTCATCCAAAAAATTTATTATTTATTATGATTTCCAATTCATTAGATGGTGATACACCATATATATAATCAAATGAGTCCTAATCTAATTCTCTTTTTATTTCAAGGAATGATATGTAAAAATCACATCTCTTTCTGAAACTAGTGAAACTATTAATCCATCCCTCATTACCCCAAATTGGATACAAATTTTGTACAAGACATCAACTATATGAGATTCAAAAATATGGTTGAAATGAGGTGACTTCGTGAGATGACCAACATTCAGACATATGGTATTGTGTTTTCAAACCATTCATGTGAGACCTATTACAAAATCCATATCTATATTTTCCCATTTATACATAGGAATATGTAAACACTGAAACATACCATATAGCTATTGATGCTCTGCCTGAATATTCTAACAATCCCAACATCTGAAAACAAACTCATCTACCATAATTTTCATACCAATCCACAAAAACTATTCTTTTGAAACCTTACACATTATATATATTCAAGGATAAAAAGACCAATTTTAATGGTTTTAAGTTGGATGATTTATTTATAGAAAATTCATGGGTATGGTAATCCGATTTTGTAACAATAACACTAAACTCCCATCCATAATCCATCCCTTAATGGTGTCCCCACCATTGTGTTTTTTCCTCATAGCCACACATTCTGCATCAGATGTAAGAACCTCTTCAGGAATAGTTTTTATATAAGAACATAAAAAACATTAAATAAGGACACAAATTCACATCATTATTCACATTCCATGTTCATGTTTTCTAGGACTGACATCAACATACACTCATCTGAGATTATTCTTTATAATATGAATATGAAATTCTTCTTAATGAATCTTACACCGAATTTACATTTCTCAGTTTATACATGATGTCAATGTGGAAAATTCTTATATAATTCATCCATATTCATTATCATAGATTCAAATATTGTTTTCAGAAAATATGTTTCATGTTCTTATAATATGTCGGCACAGTACATTTTTCACCAATGATATAATGACACCAACTCATCACCACATAGAATGAGGTAGAAAACTATAGTTAATATGTTTGGTTTTTCTTATCATGAACTAATATATTTATTGATCCATATATGCTAAAATAAGAATACACTACATGAGAAAAAATCTCAACCCGGATCCCAAAGCATCACAGTGCACCACATACGCTAGTCCTGATTCTAGTAAAATAAAGATTGTTGATGAAGTTAGGTGAACCTTAAGATCATGGAAATACTTATGAAATTCTTCATTCCATTGTAATGGAATTTGTTTTTCAAATTTTCATAGTTGAATCTTTTTATGAAAATTCATGAAAAAATCCTTGGTAATAAATAGCTTGATATAGGAAACATCGTATATTGAAGACATTATTTGATGTTTTCAAAAATATAACAAATTATATCTTAACAAGATCCACAGAAACACATCCTCCAAAAATTATAAGGCCATGGAAAAGTACTTAATATATCCAAAAAATCACACTTTGATAATTTAGAATATACATTATGATCCCTTTGTATTTCCAACACCATCCCCAAGTGTTTCTCATGATCAACCCTTGTTCATTAATACACAAATTTGTCATCCAAAAACACAACCATAAAAGAATCCAAATATCATGGAAATAACTAATTCATAAATTCTATAAATTATATTTTTGAATTTTTAAGACCTAAATGTGTTACCACATACACATAATGTCCATATTTACTCAAAATATATGTCTTTGGGATATCCATATTTGGAACCTATAATTGGTGATATCTTGAGTGAAATTAAATTTTAAAGAACCACTGAATTTCCTCAATAGATTTTATATTAAATGTGTTGATGTGGATACCTAATATTTATCATAACATGGTTATGTTTATGATAATCCCTACACAGCTGAAGATTTCTATTTTCCTTTTAAAAAATGGTTCTATCGACATAGACGTGATTGGATAAATGAAAACATTTCTTTCCATATCCCATAATAATACTTTCATCACCCATAATTATATATGTTGAATCCACTACTATGGGAATTTAATATGATTGGTCCATAGGAGGAGATTAGTCTTATGTTCCAACTCATTTATTGGTAAAAAACATGATAAATAATCATGAAATACATCTGAAAAATGATCAAGAATCCATGAAAAACATTTATAATCAATATCTTCCATCGATGAAAAATTAAACACTATAAGATAAAATTAGATCGTTCCTACAACTACTTCTAGAAAATGTGTTTTACCTTCATTTACATTATAATCCCCTCTAAACATATGTATGATTCCATCTTCTGTTCCAAAATAGACCTTTCAAGTATTAAATTCGATCATATCCTTAAAAATCATTAACCAAAACATAACTAGGATTATATCATAAACATGAATATATTTCACAAATAAGTACTATTTTATCATGGATTAATCAACAGTTATAGAACATGGTCCACACCCAATGGCTAAAAATTCTATTTGACCTAGATTAGATTATTGTTTTAAATTAAAAGGGATCACATTGACAATTAATCCTATAAAATCAATATTGTGAAAATAAATGAAGGAATGTGATGCTCCTATAACCAAAAAATACACGCATAATTATAGAATTCAAAATATTCATACCTATCACCATTGATGATCTTGAATGATCATTCACAATAAGAAATATACCTCTATATAATTGGTTTCTCAAGTAATATTTTTCATTGTTTCCATGTTGAATATACCATTTCTGAGGAGTCATGGTATTCATGGAATCTACATTGTTAACAATATTCTTCTAATTAGAGGTAATCTACTACCCTCATCCTGTCAACACATTTAATTTAAGTAAGGCATGAGATGTTTCTCGAACACCCATCCTCGTAGAACTATGAAAATAAAACTAATGATGAACCATAACATTTCGATTATATAATTCCATTGGAGGTTCTATTAATTCTCACATCATGCGTCTAAAAGAAGAACAATGTAAGCCTCCTAACTTTCTCGTGGCCCCTGGATAATGATTTGTTTAACCAGCTATTAGATTCAAAACAATGATCCCACATAGGGAATATATATCCCTCTTATGGTTTATTCCAACATTATAATTGAACAATTTATTTTTGGTATTAACATATTTCATCCAATTCTATCTCAAATGTTTTCCCTTCTTACCACATTATTTATATTCACTATAAATATATAATCAGTAATAGAAAGCACATCAATCATCTGTAAAATCTCCTACCTCATACTTGATTCAGAAATATATTCCTTCAAATATGCCCTAGAATCACCTTTTTGATAAAAGTGAGTTAAATTAAAAAATTTCTCTATATTCTCCTTGATAGAAATATTTTCCTACTTCAAGTGGAAGAAGATTGTTGTTCAAGCAATTTTTAGCTTGTGAGGATATAGTATTTTGTTGAATAATTCATAAAAATACTCCCATGAAAGTACTTCATCAAATATAGCCTAAAGATATAAATCACACCATTGGAATACATGGTACTCAAAATTATATAACATTATCATGACATTCAGCTAGGGTTGTGTACCAATGAAATTGACTATTCGATTTATCTGGTTCAAACACACCTCTACCATTTTTGGTTCAGAATCACCCAGATTGATAGGTAGATTCTCCTTCGGGAATTGAACAAAATGATCTAATTCCCTTGGTTATCCTCTTTGTCCCCTTGTGTACACATCCAAAAATGATTGTATAATACTGTAATCCAGCTATTGGTTCACATGTGGCATATGTGGAACAAAATTTTTAGCATCTTATTCCGATTAGGTTCTACGAAGCCTACAAGGTTCCATTATATATAAAAAAAACCAATTACATATATATCACTCTTTATCAACTGAAGGCTATAATTTTAAATTCTACCATAATAGAACTATCCTAATAGTGCTTTCCAAAATTCAACATTTATTATGTTTAACCATTTTTGAAAAAATTTCACTCTCTCTTGAAAATTAACTCATTTTAAAAAACCACAAATATGATATTTTTCAAAATTCATTCATTTGGAAATAACTTAAGATTTTTTCAAAAAAAAACATCACATTAAATAATATAACAGTACTCAAAATTTGATATGCTTCCCTAATAGGAAGTAATTTCTACAATGCATGTCACATTCTTCTATTTGAAAAAACCTATGATAATTTGATTCCAATTCCTATTATTATATCCAAAACACATATGTACCCAACTCCCTGGTAAGATAATGTTCAACATAAAAAGGTTAGTTGTGTGTTTTTATTCACTATATTTGGCATTCCAATGATCTTACTCCTTTATAATAACCTTACGTGTTGAGTAGAACATAATGAATATCAACTCCATGACCGAGTGAACTGAAGACCACTTGTTTGGAAATTTCCCAAAAAGCTGATACTAATTACTATATCTAGCCCCCCTAATTGTGTTGAGTTGTTGTAAAGACAAAACATTACCTTTGGAAATGTCCCCATGATGATAAAATAATGTAATAAATTATATATGATTTATTAATAGTTGGGGGTGGTTTTCCATTTTGATAATAAAAAAGTAACCAAATGTTCTAATACATGTTTTATGTTAAAATTGAATGAATAAGAAAGCATATCATTTATATCAGAAACAAATACAAAATGTACCACATTGGAAGACTAAAAATATCAACTATATAATTGAAAACTATAGAAGTAACAAAAAACAATGACCACCAAAACTCCAAATATCCAAGATGATGAATTCTCCAATCCATGAAATAGCCAAAGTATCTCTAACCACCATTGGAGATGTTTGATGCTTTAGAATTTCCCATATCATGATAAATAAATTTTTTCAAAGCACCAAAGTTCAAAAAATCTGTGTAATTAATCACATTAGGCATTACCAAAATGACTTTTCTACATAGGATACTAGTATTGATAAAGTCATAACATTTATAAAAAAAATACTTTATAAAACATTTTTCAACAGTTCAACAGTTTATCACAAACCAATAAATTCCACACGGAAGTAGTTTTATCAATTAAACATGTTTAGAAGGAATGAAACTAAATACCTAATTATAACTATTTAACTAATTTATTTATATTTTCCCATTGCATATCGTATAGCCACACAAACAAACACACACCCCCAAAAAATCTTGGTATTACCATTGTTGTGGGAATTCACATCCATATCACGTACTCCTTGATGATGGTAGTTCGTGGCTGATTTCCATCCATTCCACACATTCTTAAACATTTAAGCAACATCACATGTCAATACACATATGTCTACACAATTCAATCAATTTAATCAACCATTCTATAGTATAAAACCAAAACCAAAACCCAAATCAATTTAACGAAACATTTTTTGAAAAACATTTTTCCAAAAAACCAATTGAATAAAAATGATCATTTACTTGAAAAAAATTCAATTCATCAAAACGAAATCACCATTTGAAAATCATCAATTTAAAATTTGTAATACCGAATTCACCCTTGTCCATAACACCTATTTTTTCACAACACTAAAAACTGTTACCAAATATAGATTCCAAAAATAATTTAATAATAATTTCACAATTAAATTACCACGAAAAACTTATATGATATCAACAATCCATGAAATAAATATAGGATTCAATTTTGATGCCGCATATGTCATAAATTTAGTGAAAACTATAAAATATATGAAACAACTTCCATGAAAATGGGCCAAAAATCAAAACACCCTATGTGGATCTCATCTAATAATGAAAAAATGATAAATATAATAATATTTAACATAATAAAACATAGATATATCTACCACAGAAATAGATCTATGAAACCAAGAATGTGGGAGAAGTAGATCTAAGTAAAACCATCATAACCTACCATAAACTATGACATACCCAGATAGTCGAGGTTGAAAAAACTATGAAACGCCTTAGAATGAGAATCATATCAATGGGTGAATATTTAATGTCCAATGGGAGGGATGAATCCATTATTTGGATAATAATGGAGAAGAAATAGGTGTTAAAACAAAAATCTGACTTTGATCCAGTTTTTAGGGAACTATTTCATAAATAGTGCTTGGTTAGTTGCACGTTTAGGAAAACAGTTCACTAACTGTGTTATAGCTACTAACTCAAGGGGGGGGGGGGAATGGTTAGATTGAATGATTAGAAAATAATTCACTAATAATGTAAGAGAAATCAATCTCAAAGAGCATAGTATCACCTATATGGCCTCATAGATTTGAAAAACCTTGCACATGCCCGTGTTCCTTCTTCATAGACCCTATATCATTGAGCATGATTTTTAAATGTGTTTCAAATTTTTCACAACCTGTGAACCAACCATGAACCATTAGGAATGATCCAAAACATTCCAAAACATCTTCCAAACCCTCCCATACTTCCCCCAAGACACATTACATACCTAAATACCATAAAAGGAAGGTTACTAACTTCATCCCAAGGGTGATACAGTATTCCTTATGACTCATGTTCTATTATTAGTTTCAATGCTTATTTCATTAAAAGGATTTTTATATCATACATTTTTTCCATGTATTTCTGTTGATATCCTTTAAATATGTAGTGGATAAAAGGATGTAAGGGGCTCGTTATGGATATTAAAAAGAAGATATTTAATTTTTCTTTTTGTATTCAATTTATGTAACTACTCTTTTAACTAGATAATGATTTTTTATCCTTATTGTTTATTTGACTGATAATAACTCTTAAAATAATGTAATAATACGTGTACAAATATTTTGTCACTATATTATTAACGTTTTATGGGCTTTATAATATAGTTAGTTATAGCTAGATTATATTTTATCTATATTAAATAAATATTTTTCTAGGATGGATTTTAGAACTCATAATTGATGACCCTAATTATATATTCATAAGATAATCACATGAATTTGATTTTTATTATTTTTATATAATTTATGTGAGAAACATGACGTTATTTAAGAAATAGATTAATGTTATATATTTATTTTGGGAATTGTAAATTTCTTTCTATGTTACCATATTTAAAATGGAATAATTCACATATGGTGCAGAATTGAAAATTTTAAATTTAATGGGAAATAGAAAAAGATAAAATTAATTAAAAATATAAGAAATTATTACAGAATTTTGTATCATAATCATCTTTTTTATACTCTTAACAACCCTATACTATATAATATGTATTTCATGCACCATGAAGTTAAAATTTCACAGGAATTCAGAAAAATTACATATTGAATATTATATAGGAGAATCAAAAAAATTACATGCTAACATTTCAAAATAGAAAAAGAAATTTTTTGGGAATCATACATTTTATTAGGGTATAACCATATAATCATACCACTAATCGATGTAGAATGAATCATATTTTCTACTATCTGGGTAGAATAAAAAAGTTATAATAGTGTATATACAAAATAATAAATTATATAAACATGAAAAAGAATAATTTAGACAGGGAACGATTTAATTTCCATAGAAAAATGATCAATTTTAGGAAATGAGGTTTAGTACACTGTTTTTCATTAAATGAATTGATGTATTGTGGAGAACATAAATTTATTCTATGTTATGATTTTATCAAAAACGTTTCTCATAAAAATTATGTATTCATATTTTATAATTATTATATGTTGTGATATTATCCTAATAAATAACTTTAGATCATAAAATTCATACGCGGATTTATTTCACGAGATTAGTAGTTTATAATATACTATTAAAAATAATTTACTGCACAATAGTTGTAAAATTATTCATTCCAAAACCTTATATAAATTATTTATTTTATTTCATATAATATTGATTTTACATAGAGTCCCTAAATTGAAACACATTATGTGCATATTTATTCATATTGAAAGTATATCCCAAATTATTGTGATAAAGAAATGATAAAAAATAACAATAATATTTAACTAGAATCATAGATTAAAAATTATCATTACAATGTAAAATGAATTTATTACCATATCTTGGCACAAAAATAAAACATATTCTCTATAATTAATCATTATGGTTTTAGTACCATGTATTTATTTCATAAACACAAAAAACATATAGCATGACTATCTTCCGTTGTGTTAGAATCACTAAAATAAAAAATATATTTAATCCATTTTACAATCATAATATCATGAAACATGTTTCAAAAAAATTAGTATATCTTTATCTAATATAATGGATGTAGGTATATTAAAATAATCATATATGTCATTATAATAGTAATAACTTTGAAATGTATGAATGATTTTTAATAAGATATTGAAATTTAAAAATAATTCCCTAAAAATTGTTGTGTCTGTAACTTATAACACAAAATATTGTAAATGAAATATTTCCATATTAATAATATAGATTCCCATAACATAACAGAAAAGAAAAATTCAAAATTTATAATACCCATCATTCATAAATATAAATCTAGACATCATTTTTTATATATGCAATTAATATAAATTGAATTATATAGAAATTTAAGAGAAAAAATTTATGTATATTAATTAGTTATAGATATGTAAAGGTCAATTTTTAAAAAATTCAATGAATGAGTGATGTTCATAAATTATTAATTGAATATATAAGATTCACTCCACTAGAATAAAATTATAAATATCCTATATGTAAAATAACTATTGTAAATGTTTAATTTTTATTCATATGAATAATTAAATATATAATATCCACCACCTAGATAAAATTAGAAATATGAATAATCAAATAAAAAATAGTAAATATTAATATTAATAAATGAAAAAACATAATATAATATTAAATACATAAAAAAAGATCAGATGTAAATAACCTATATAATATTTTTAATTATTTTTTATGTAATTAAAAAAAATGAGGCTGGGATCAGGAAACATTTTCCCTTATTTTGGATATTAAGATCTCAAACTTATTATCATGAATATCTCTAACAAATTTATAAGAATTCAGTAGATAAAACATATAAAAAATAGATCATTCCAAATAAATAATTACAAAGAATAAAATATAACTCATTATTAAAAGAATATGTCACTAAAAATATTTGAATAAAAAAGAAAGTAAATAGAAAAAATAACAAAAATAATTATAATAATAATATTAATAAATGTTAATTAGAAATATCAACAACAAAAATTTTAACAAAAATTTAACAATAAATAGATGTTGAAAACTCCCTAAAATAATTCATACAATAAATTTATAGTTATAATACATATTTAATAAAAATATCAACATATCTTATTTCACATACACTCTATATATTGAATAATTAATATTATTAATATACTAGAGATATATCATAAATTATAATTTATAATAAAAATAATATATATTAATAATTGTTATAATTTATCTGAAAACATAATTTTCCAATAACCATGAAATTAAAATTGACTAAAATTATTCATATAAGGGTATAATCTATGTAAACCCCACGAAATATTCTATGTAATATCTTTTCCGTTATATGAATTGTTAGCATCATATTTTTGGCCTCGTAGAGCCTCTTTGATAATATAATAATGAAATTAAATATATTATTATATTTGAATGTTATTTTTCTAAAATATTATAATTTATTCTCTATAGTATTTTAAATGTAAAACAAAAAATCACTTTTAGGTCCATAATGTGGGCTTTACACTTAGAGAGACAAAACCATTTTTGCTTTTGTGGGGTAGTTAAATGGAACACAATGGTAATAATAATTTATAATAGAATAATTATTAGAGGCATAAAATTAATAAAAATTATATAATTATTAATATTTAGATCAATGAAAAAGGGTGGAATCATTCATGAGTAATAATTAATTATGTTATGAGGGAAATGTTGGTTTGGTGAATAGTTTTTTATGATCAATATAAAAACAGAGATATAATAACTTTTCTTAAAGAAACTCAATTACATTATTAATAAATATTTATTGAAAATTAATGATACATAATAGAATTATTTTTTCAATTGTAATAGGGGATGTGATGGGAGATATATAATAACAATTATTATTATTATTACTGATATTATTATTATTATTAAATTGGGAAAATAATATTTGTGCGTGATAATATTAAATCAAGTGTATATATATGTGGGTTATATATATATGGGTGTATATATGAATATGTGAGTGTGTGTGTTTTTGTGTGTGTATAATGTGTACATATAAGGGTTATATATATTAATACTGGTGTATATTTGAATATAATTGCGTGGTTATGTATATAATTTACACACATATATAAATAAATAAATATATATATATATATGAAAGATTTTTAAATATATATTAATTTATGATATAATTTATTTATCATTTTAATTTAGAAGTAGTAAATAAAATATTAACTAAATAATTTAACCCGGAATGAGGGTACTACACATAAAAACTGAGGATAAATTTGATTTGTATGAGCATGATGCTTAATGTTGAGATGGAAAAGTGAATTTGTTTAACATGAAATGAATATAAATTGGAGAGTTCAGTAAGGAACATATATAGATGGAAATCTTCTATTATTCCCACACCTCACTCTAAATCCCTCTTGCTATTATTTATATTATTATATTTTATTAATTATCAATAATAATAGAATCAATTTCTTTAAAAATGGTGATAATATTTCCACATTTTTAGTTCAATTAAATTCATCATCCTGATTAAAAATTTAATCGTATGTTGTTTTTCAAGGTGGCATGGTATTTCCATTATATTTATACATATTTTTTAATTATAAAAGATATAAATAATTATAAATTAGTTTGAAATGAGAACATTTCTATAATTCAAGGGGGAGACATAACCCAAATATGAACAAATTTCATCAATAATTATTTTGCATATGCTTTGAAGTTTCTGACCATATTGGTCAAAGTATATGATAAACATGATTTGATGTTTATGGTTAAATAACCATTTATTGTTTTGTTATACATATGGGTGTGAGAGTTGTCATGGTGTTTTTTTATTATTACATGTGATTATTTGTTTCTCTTAACACAATTATTGATTAATCTTATTGATCATTTCTTGTAAATGTGTTTGATGTGGTGTTTCATGACATGTGATTTTTTTTCACATATAAATATTATTATGTGAGTCCTTGAGGTTTATTATGATGAAATCTTAGAAACCATAAATAGGGAATGTTAATCTCTGTACATAAATGTGAATTCGTGTTTAGTAACCCAAATTGATGTTATCCAATCATCATTACCGACTGTTGTGGAAATCCTAATATAGGGATGCACATAAGTGGATCATTGAAGGATATCAGTATAGTCATCATTTAGAATTGAGTTGTTGGTGATAAAAATACTAACATTTAGAAGGATAAATAAGAGGGATTATGTATAATTTTAGGTGATAACTACTTACTATGTGGGTTGAACTGTTTTATATGGAAACCCTTTTTCCATTTCAAATTAAAAACAGAAAAACTGGGAGGGGTCAGATGTGAATCCTTGATTATATTTCTTTTAAAATTAATTTTAAGACTAGAGGGATTGTGTTATAGTTGGAGGGTTAGGGGTCCATAGAGGCATGGTTAGAGAAATATGATTCATCACCTATATTTTTGTACATTTATTTGATAAATTATTATGTCTTTTTATAATTATGATATTTTGTTTACATATAATAAGGAAACCTTGATGGTCTTCATTTGTGTCATTTACTCATAACCTATAAATTGATTCTAGTTCTTCTATTGATTTAATGACAGAAGATCAATATGTAGGATAAAAAACTATGTTGGAAAGCTCTATAGTTAATTATGGAGAGATAATAGATTAGGAATATCACAAGAGGACCCCACAAATGTTTATTTATATACTAATTTAATCATATTCTATTTATCATCAGGAAAGAGTCACCACCATGGGTGTATTTTTATATGTATTTCATTTATTTTTTAGCACATGATAAATGTTATTATTTATTATATTGTTTATTGAATATCATATATCGAATGAAATAATACTAAGGGAACAATCTCCCCACTGATGGCCATATACCATCTCTACAAGTCATTTGCATCTTGTGTAATGGGAGGAACGTATGATGGTATGTAACACGTGGTGTGGGTCCGATGGTTAGGGTAGAGATGTTACAATATTTTTTCAAAGGGTTAAATTTAATAACATGACTTTTCCTCTAAATTTATTTACAAAAAAATATATAGGAGTTTGTGAGTTTGGGACTTAAGTAGGGGAACTATATAATTCCAAACCGGTATAGTATAGTTAACCTCTGAGTATCAATATAAAGGGGAATTTGTTGATTTTTGTTGTTATAGTTCATTATATTCAGTTTGGGTGATTCAAATTTTGTTGATATTTATGTTATGATATTTCAGGAAAATTCATTCATCATGAATAAGAATCTAGGTTTATATTCCATATATATAGCTATTATTTTTCTATATAAAAGTCCTTAAATTAAATACCTTGTTCTGTGATATTTTATTGGGATAGTTTTGTATTAGTGTGATATATATGGGTTTCCATGTTTTTAAGATATATTTTTATGTGAATTTATTTGTTGAAATAATCATTTTTTATCATATAATATATATAATTACTACGTATATAGTGAATGTTTGGAGACCAGGGTTAGTTCTAGGATTTCAATACTTTGGGTTATGGGTAGACACATATAATAACCCTCTAATACCTCTTAAACTAGATAAGGTATATTCATATAAGTACTCAACCTTGATACATTACATAATATTTAATTTTAGTCAAGATATAATTTCTGTTCATATTTTGGATAGTTATATGTTTGGAGAATTAGAATATTGGAATATAATATAAGCATATCATTCCACATTCGTATAGTGCAGATACCAAAAAATAGTATCCATATCTTCTAAAATATTAAACTTTTTTTAAAAAAATGTTTTCTTTGAAAAATTGTAATAAAGTTTAACATGGATTCCTTATTGTATTACAGATCCTTATAACTTGTGAAATTAAATTAAAACCACGGGATGAGAAAACAATTCTCAGTAAGGGATATAAAAATTAGGAAATAAAACATTTGTCCATGAATACTTGTAACATTTAAATCATTTTAGAAAAATAAAACATAATTATACCCATATAAACTTACACTGTGAAACATGATATTTCCATGATATTTTAAAAAAAATATAGAACATAAATAGAACCATAAAGGTATTTTTTTATTTTAAATATATAATCTTCTAACCCTCTTGGGTACCTAATAATTTGTGACCCTTATGGCTACTTTATAATTTGGGTAACCATCGTAGTTAGAAATTGAGTAACCAAACAACGGACCACCATGATAAATATTTGCAATTAATTGAAGGGAGATATATGTCACACAATTAATCAAAATCAATTCCCAAGATCATGAACTCAATAATAAAACAGGATTAATTTGATAAAAACATTTCTTTTGAATTTCGTAAAATAGTATTTTAGAAGAGGATTTTAAAAGAAAAGTTCTTCATAAATATCATTTAATTGTTCTGAATCCTAATAGTCTGGATGGAATATATATATATATTTATATTAATTGTATAAAAATTTAATTAAACTTAATATAAACAAAATTAATCTCACAATCAATTTTAAAACGACCTAAATAATGAGGTTGAATGTTAAACCCTGAATGAAAATCAGGTTATGAATTCCCTTTCCTTGGGTTTTTCTAACATCCAAATTATTTAATCATCTATATAATGGTAAAAAGATTTTTATTAATATCTTAATGAAATATATTCATGTTTATAATACCTTATATTATCATTTAAAAAAATTATTTCCCCCTTTACTTGTTAGTATTTTGTTCCTTTCAATGATTTGGGTGCGTTTTTTACATGACTTCCATGATCGGTTCATGATGGATAATCATGAAAATTAAAGTGAAAATCCATAAATGAATTGGAATGGTATTTAATTATATCCATGACCAGAAATTATACTATTTTTCATTTTGAATTCTGACATGAGGATGATTCATAAGTTAATGAATTATTGATATTTTTAGGTCATTTTGGCGATTCTTTGATCGTAAGGATCTCATTTTATTTTATAAATTACTAAATTTTATTCAAATGATTACATAACCTTATATAAAATATTATACATATATTATATTTTGTTTCAGCCATTAATATTTTATCATGACCATAATTGAATACAGTAATAGACATTGAAAACCCACAGTCCTTGAATTTGGTAAATTTGCACATCTCGGATGGTGTTTTAATTTTTAGTATAATAGAATGAGACAAGATTTATGTTGAAGAATCATTAAATTATCACAAAAAAAATTCTATTACATGTGAGGTAATAGATTTATCATAAATTTTTAATGAAATACAGGAGAGGAATGAAAAATTTAATAATGGAATCTCAAAATAAAATAAAAGTTGAGAAATATCATACGAATATTCAGTTGCATAACAAAGCCGCTTAAAATATCATAAAATATATTGATGAGAGAAAATGGGTCTCTCAAAATTATTTCATAATATGGAATTTAAGTTGGAAATGGAATGATATATCCCAATATAATCCAATTGAAATTAAAAAGAATAACATAAAATAAATGCATGATAAAGAGAAGGGTGGTGGATTTCATTACCTAGTAAAGTTACTCCTAAAACATGATGGTTGGGAACTTGGGGGCTTTAGGACACCTTGGGAGGACTTCTCGGGAGTTAATAATATAGGAACATCGAGGATAATGAGTTTAGAATGAATGAAAACAAAGGAATGAGTTGGTATTTAGAGTAAATGAGAGATATTTTTTTATAAATTTCAAAGGACACCTCATTAGTGGTTTCTGCAAAAAATAGGCTTTCCCATGGAATTAGACACATGGGACAGCTAATGTAATATTTTACAATAATTTAGTCGACCAATATTTTATATTAATTGTTATATCATTATGATGTCATTAAATATACCAGAAACCCAAAACTGTATTTTAACTATTCACGAAAAATTCATTTATTTTATAAAAATACAAAAAACTCACCCTAACCATTTCATGATATGTAGAATTAAAAAATTAAATCCATTTTTTTAAATTAATTTTTTAATTAATATAAATTTAATATTCAAATTTAATCATAATTTATTTAAAAAAATTAAAATCTATAAATCATTTTTAACACTATGACAAATTAATCAACATCTCATTTTCTTATATCCTTAAGAAAATAATATAAAAATATTATTTACTATTCATAAGGTTCATGTGACTATTCATAAGGGTATCTTAATATTCACAAGAAAAACATTTTGGTTCTTTCATACTCCAAATAACATACTAATCACAACTATATAGAACCATTTTCAGAAATTCAAAACATAAAATCAGAAATATTAAATTTTGAGTATAGTTCTACATATTTAATTAAAACAAAGATTCATTCATTTCAATTTATTTTTTTTAAAAATGGGGTGTTACATTATCCCCACCATTTGGAAATTGTGTCCTCGCAATTTTATTTACTTATTACCCAAGTGGGGGTACCTTTCCATCATAGAATTTTCAGATTCCAATGTTTCTTCTTCAACCATATGGTTTTTTCACAAAACCTTCACCTAGTGGATTACTTTGTTATACAATACTTCTTCTCTTCAATCAGGAATTTGAATAGATTTTTCTTGATAATAAAGTTTCACTCCCATTTAAACTACATATGGGCTCAAAACATGATATGAATCTACACAATACTTTCTCAACATCGAAACATGAATATCATTATCACCTGATACAAACTCAGAGTCAAAGCTACTCAGTATGCGACTGGTCCAACATTCTCCAAAATTTCATAAGGACCAATGAACTGTGGAATAAGAATTAATTTCATACCAAAACTCATAACAATTTTTCATGGCGAGATTGTAAGTAAAATATGACCACCTATATCAAAAGATTAGTCTTCGATCTTATTGTCTGCAAAACTCTACTGCCTACTCTATGTTGTCTTCAGGTGTTGTTGGATCATATTCACTTTCTCAACCTCTTCCTCAACTAATTCTGGTCACATCAACACCCTTTCCCTAACTTTATCCAAAAAATATGGAGTTATACACCTCTCCCCATACCATTCCTCGAAATGTATCTTTTGTAAACTAGAATGAAAAAAGTTATTATATGAAAACTCAAAAAAGAAATATAATAATCACAAAAAACCTGATATTCCATTGAACAATATCGAAGAATATCCTCCAAATTCTGATTATTCATTTAGACTGGAAACCTGATTGATGATGAAAAGTTGTATTGAATTTTAATTTTGTACCCAACAACTTCTGAAGGCTCTTCCAAAAGGAAGAAGTGATATTAGGATCCCGATCACATAAAATGGAAAAGGGAACCCCATGTTACTTAGAAAAATTTTTGAGGTAAAATCAAGAATTATTATTTATAAACATTGTATCTAAAATAGAATGAAAATGTATAAATTTAGTAATTCAATCAATAATAACCCAAATAAAACTATTACCTTGAAAAATCGTTAGTCATCCCACCACAAATTCAATGAGTAAATTCTCCCATTTCCATTTTGGATTCGAAAATCGATGAAGTATACCATTTAGTAACTGATGCTCTGATTTAACCTATTGACATGTCAATCATTTCATAGTAAAATCTGGAATATATTTTCTTATTCCATCCCAACAACAATACTCTAGAAGGTCTCTATACATCGTAATAGTATCAGGATGAATGTATAATGGAGAACTATGAGCTTCACACAACAAATCATTCATCAATTGGGAATCATAAGGATCACTCAATCTTTTACAAAATATTATAAAACAATCTTTATCAATGTTAAATTCTAGATACTTACCCATTTTAACCAATTCTACCATTTTTTGTAGCTCACATCCTTCTTTATGAAATTTCCTAATTCTTTCTGATAACATTGACAACACTGACACCAGAACCACTACAGTGGTATTTCCTGCACCAACAACTTTGAAGCCAAAATTCATCAAATCATTAATCAAGGGAACATTATCTAAACATAAAATGGTTAATAATTCCTGATGTTTTCGATCTAGGGAATCTTCCATTTTGTTTTCCTTTCTCTAATGGTAATTTATTATGCAATAATTATCCTTTATCAGTTCATGCCATCTTTTCTGCCCCATGATTAATTTTTTCTGAGTTAATATATACGTCATACTTTTATGGTAAGTATGTATTTGACATTTGGCTCCATATAAATGATGCCTCCAAATTTTGGAAGAAAAAACCATAACTTCTTATTCCAAATCATATGTGGGAAAATTTAACTAAGGAAATTTCATTTGTCTTGATGAATAATCCATTACCTGATCATTCAACATCAAAACACAACTAAGTCTCTTCAATGTATCATCAATGTTGTTGAAAATTCACCATTTCGGGACAGAAATGCTAAAACTATATCATTCTCCAATTTATTCATTACTTTCTAAAAAACACCACATTTTTCTGTCAAAATAAATTTAACCACTTTTCACATTAACATATTTAGTGGGAATGATAATCGTGAAAAATGATTAACAAACTGTCGGTAATAACCTACTAATCCAATAAAAATACAAATCTCTATATCATTTGTATGTCTTAGCAATTCATCACCCACTTTTTTGGTAGGATCGCCTATTATTCCTTCCTTATATAGAATGTTCCAAAGAAAATAAATATGTTGCAACCAAAAATCACACTTACAAAATTTTTCATATTGTTTATTTTTATTAAATGTTTGCAAAACAACCTTTATATGATTTTCAGGATCCAATTTAAATTAATAAAATAACAGAATTTCATCAATAAACAGAAGCACAAACATAACCAAAAACTCATGAAATATTATGTTCATAATATCCATGAATAGAGAAGGTTCATTAGTTAACCCAAATTGAATATCAAAAAATATATAATGTACATATCTAGTACATAATGTTGTTTTTCCGATGTCATCCACTTTCACATTCACCTAATGGTATCCAAATATAATGTCAATCATGGAAGAGTATTGAGCTCCTTGGAGAAAATCAAACAAGTCATAGATGTTATGAAATGGGTACTTGTTTTTAATAATGATGTTATTCAAGGCCCTAAAATCAATACAAAGTGTCTTGAAACTATCTTTCTCTTAACGAAATCTAAAAAAACCTAGGTTGATGTTCTAGGATAAATGAAGCCTTTATCAAGAAAATCCTACAACATATTTTTCAACTATAAAAGTTCAATTTGAGCCATTTGGTAAGGGTTTTTTTAAATTGGATTATAATTGGGAACTAAGTCAATTGTGAATTCAATTTTCGATCTGGTATGACACCAGGTAAGTCATCATGAATAAAATCAAAGAATTAATTTACCAATGGAACATCCTTAATATGAAAAGTTCCCTTATTTGAAAAAATATGAGCAAGATATCTTTAATTTCTAATATTACATAGTTTCTCAGTTTTCTAATATATTAAAAATTTTATGGGATCATTATTGTAAAAAAACAAAAACTCATTCTGAAAAAAAATTCTTTAACTATATATTCAATCTTAGCATTATAAAAAAAATCAAATGCATTAAAAAAATTACGTCAAACTATACAATGGGAATAAAAAAAGTTTTTTAGGTTACACCATACCATAAACCACAATGGAAAATTTCTAATAATTCCTATTTTCTGTAATATTTTCCGCGAGTATTTTAACAATAAGTCCTAGTCTCATTTGTTGAGGTGATGTTTTTAATTTACCAGAAAAGTACCTAGAAATAAAGGCATGTGTAGACCTTATATCAATCAAATATTTTACAAAATATGATTAAAAAAACAAGGTAATTGATATAACTTTATTGGATGGCCGAATGACTACAAATACAGTCTCAAAGGTTCTCATCCAACCATTCTTCTTGTATTTTTCCTTCTTTGCATCATTCAGACCCCTCTTTGGGAATACATTTTCTTAATGACCCATCTCTCCACATTTAAAACACATAACAATTTTATTCTCAAATTTAGTCTTCGGATCAATTTCATTACAATCTCAAGACATTTATACAAACATACCACGTCAAAAACACTTTCGAGTTTTGGTATTGAATTTCGTATGGTTCTTTTTCCCACACATTTCATAAATTGGAAGCCTAATATTATTACGATAATATTTCTCTGATTTATTCCTTCGCATCACTTTCCATATAAACCTCATATTATCACTATTTTAAAAATTAATGTGATCATTAAGAAACTCTATATCTACCCTCTCATTACATTGGATAATTATTTCAATACAATTGAATTCATAAAAGGCCAACGCCCTACGATACCTTGGATTTATTCTTTAGTAAAAAAATTTATTTTTCTATCATAATCCAGAATAAGATTTAGAGAATACCTTTCTAGTCGGGTGAAGTTTTTCCTAAAACTTCACGTAATATTCCTCCTTTTGTTTCAAATAGTGTAATTGATTCTCTATCCCACATCACACCAACTTAGGAAAATACTGTTCAAGGAAAATTCATTGAAATTCATCCCACCATAAGGCATAAATATTTTCCCTATCCTTGATATTTTCATCCATTGAAGAACAAAAATCATATTAAAATTCAAAATGATAAATAGAATGACCTACCATTTTATTATCTAAATATACCATAACATCGAATATCTTTTCATGTTCGTTAATCCATCATTCATCTATTATAGGGTCATAAGATTCATTAAAAGGAATAGGCTGTTGTATCATAAAATGTTCCAATATCATCATGTTCCTTTATTGAAGCTCTGTTTGTTGTATTTCATGGATGCCACCATAATATATTTCTTATGTTAGCTGAGCCATTACTATCTCAATTGGATCAGTTACAATACCTACCATTCTGGGCCCTAGATTCGGAAGGAAATCGTTCTGTTAGTGCCTCTCCCCCTCAGCTTCCCTATTTCTTCTGCAGATGTCCTTTCTGAATAAACATATCTTTTTCAAACCAACACAGTAATATTTAAGTTCTATATAATTTCTAATTAACCATAAATTAATAATCATGTAAGTTATTCCATTAACATCATCCTAATAACTAATATTTTCTATACCATCCTCTGATACCAACTATAATGACTCATCCTTATTAAATATCATAGTCTTAAATTTTACTCAAAAAAACAATTTCCTTTAAAATTGAAGACTTTTTTTGGTTTAGACTCTTAGATAATTTTGATATGATACATAAATTACATTACAAATTTATATACATAATATATCACAATTACAATATCCATATCATCCAAAAGATAAAACTTTTTAAATAGAACATGTTCTCTTTGAAAAATCGTCAAAACACATATCATGGATTACTTCTTTTCATACATATCCTAATCACCTATGAAATTCATTTAAAAATATGGAATGAGAACCAAAATCTAAAAATGGGATAGAGAAAAATGAACAAAAACATTAATCCCTGAATAATTCTAATGTATGAAATCTTTTTTAAAAAAGATATATTTATACCCATATAAACATTAAATGTGAAACATGAGATTTCCATGAGAATTACACAAAAAATATGGATCATAAAATAGAACCATAAAGGTATCTTGTGGAAATAAATACATAATATTTTAACCACATTGGCTACCTTATAATTTGTAACACACTTGGCTACCTTTCAATTTGTTTAACCACCGTTGTTTCATTTAGAGTAACCATACGGCTGACCTATAACATACACACACCCAATGAATTGGTGGTAGATATAGGCCCCAACCTTCATCATAAAAAATTCTCAACAACCAGAACACAATCACATAACCTGAATAATTTCATAGAAACATTACTTTTTAATTACGTAAAATATAATTTTAAAAGAGTAGTTTAAAATAAAATGTCCTTAAAAATTTTATATAATTGATGTGGGAATTAATAGAGTGGGTGAAATATGTATATGAACTATAAAAACAATTATTAAAAAATAATATATACAAAATTCATCTCATAATCAATTTTAATACCACATAAATAATGCGATAGAATGTTAACCCAAAGAACGAAAATCGGGTAACGAATTTCATTACCACCGGATTGTCTTAATTAAAACTCATTTAAAACTATTTTATAATAAATAAAAGAGTGTTATTTATATCTTAAGAAACATAATCATGTTTATAATACCTTATATGATCATTTCATTACATTATTTCCACCATTAATTGTTAGTATTTGTTTACGTCCGTTGATTTGGGTGCATTCTTTAAATGATTTCCCTGATCGGTTCATGATGCATATTCTTATCAAATCGAAGTGAAACTAAATTATTTTAATGAGGAAATATTTAAATATTTCCATAACCATAAATTGAACCATTTACCATTTTGAATTCTGACACGAGGATGATTCATATGTAATAACATTATTGATTTTTTATGTCATTTTAGCAATTCCTTGATCATAATGAACTCATTTTATTTTATAAATCAATAAATTGGGTAAATAATGATTCCCTAAACTCATATAAGATATAATAAATAAATTATATTCTTATTAAGCAAAAAAAATTCATGGACATAATTTAATATGGTAAATGAAATTAAAAACCCATCATCCTTGAATGTGGTAAATTAGCTCATCTCAGATGGTGTTTTCATTTTTAGTAAAAAAGAATGGGAAAATATAGATGATGAAGAATCAATACATTATAAAAACTAAATTACAATACATGTAAGGTATTGTAGTTATCCTATCATTTGGATGAAAAGAGGTGAGTAATTAAAATGAAAATAAAGGTATCTCAAAATAAAATAGAAGATGATAAATCTCTTACGAAAATTCTGCAGCCTAACGATGTCGCACAAAATGTCATAAAATATTATGAGGAGAGATAAGTGGTCTATAATCTTTATTAAATAATATTTAATGTATGGGGGATATTTAATGACATATCCCAACATGATCCAATTTAAATTTAAATGAATAAAATGAAATGAAAGCTTGAAAAAGAGAAGGGTTGTGGATTCCCTTACCTTATAGAGTAACTCCTAAAACATGACGGTTGAGACCATGGGGGGCTTGGGGACACCTGGGGAGAACTCCCAGGGTGGTAAAAATACCATATATTCTCGGAGAATGAGTTTGGAAGAAAAATATAATGAAGGAATGAGTGGATATTTATAGTAAATGAGAGGGAGTTTTTATTATTAATTTTAAAGGACACCGCATCAGCAGTTTTTCCAAAAGTACGGGCTTTCCCATGGTATTTGACCATTGTATTAACCACTTGGGACACCTCATGTAATATTTTACTACAGAAACGTCCACTTGAATTTTATATTAATTATTAATTCATAATGATTTGATAAAGCGAACTAAAAAAAACTGTATTTTTACTATTCCTGAAAAAATCTTGCATTTTAGAAAAATCCCAAAAATTCACACTAAACATATTTCAACATGTATAATTAAAAAACGAACACAATTTTTTGAATTTATTTTTCAAAATATTATTAATTTAATTTGTAAATAAAATCATTATTTATTCAGAAATAACAATTTAAGTCAATAACACATTTTTTTAACAGCATGAAAAATTAATCAACATATCATTAAATTATATTCCTAAGAATATAAAATAATAATAATATTTACTATTCATAAGAGTCATATTACTATTCAGATTAATATTCATTAGGGTATGTTACTATTCAGCAAAAACAATTTGGTTCTATAAGACCCCACATAACATTCTGATCAGAACTGTAGATGACCATTATTTGAAATTCAATTCATAAGAGTGAAAAAAGACCATTTAAAATCAAGTTATAGATATATAATTAAAAAATGTTTCATGAATTTATATTTTTTTAAACATATGATGTTACAATTCTATTCCAAAAATTTCCGCAATTCTTAAGAGATCTTACTCTGATGATCTGAAATCAAGAGTACGATAAACATGCCTAGTGACCTATGTTGTTCAGACAAGAAAACTTGTGATAATATTCTATAAAATATATTTATAGTGGGGTTAATTGTAATATCATAAATTTTTAATGATAATATAAATCATATTAGAAAATAAATTATTTGTATTTTATTTGAAAATTTAATTTTCCATAAAAAATATAATTATATATGATTTAATTTCATTAAGAAACAGTTGATCCCATTATTAACAATATGGAATATTCTATGGTTTATTTTTATATTTAGGTTATGAGTTAGCAAGGGATTCTGGTTCACCTAGAGCCTTAAGTATGATAGAATGGAAAGATAAGACATAATATATCACACACACATGAGAATAAAAAAATTGAATATGTACTAAATAGTTTTTTAGATAAAAATAAAAAATATTCATTAGGAATTTAATGTACGATTTACCCTATGCATGAAATAACTATTGTATGGGTCAGGTTTTTTGTTAAATTACAACCAAGGGTAATAATAATTGATATATGACTATTATATAACCAGTTAAAAAACATAAAAACTATATTTTTTTAATTTTTGACATAGAGCATGAATGAAATTAATATATATAATAAATAAATTGTGTTACAGTGGAAATATTTTTTAGAAGAATAATTTTTAATTACCAATTTAATAAAATTTAACATAATACTATTCATAAGGAAATTAAATTTTAATGAAAAAAATTATTAACTATTATCAGAATAGAAGATATTTATATTTGAAATGTTAGTGGTGGAAAATATAGGGGATATTTAATGATAATAATAATAATTATATCTTTATTATTTTAATTAAAAAAAATTTATATTTTTGTATGATAAAAATAATATATATATATATATATGAGTTATATAAATATAACAGTTTACATATACATAAATTGAATATATCAAGGGGTTTTTTATTGATATGGAAGTGTATATATGTATATGTAGTTTTATGTATATTTTTAATTCCTATAAATATATGAATTAATTAATAATATTTATTAATAGATTATTTAATATATTTAAATTTTAATATAAATATTGTAATTAAAATGTTAAAGATGATGCTTAAGAGGACATGGTGGTGCAATACATAAAATTAGGGGATAAATTTAATGTGTAAGAGCATGGTGCTTAAGCTTGATGGAAAAATCAGATATAGGTAAATTTAAAAAAAAATATAATGGGAAATTACATATGAAACACATTTGAATGATATTAATCCTCCCTTTTCATTCCACTCTCTTTACGTTATTCTTTTTGTATTATTTTATTATTTTTTTAAACTTATATCTCTGATATACCCACTGATACTGATTGGATTGACGATGCATCAGTTCCATTGGATTTTTCTCGATTAGTAGATATTTAATCAAATGTTTTTTAGGTGGTGAATAATTTTTTAAAAATATAAATTAATATTTTTATTTATCAAATATATATACACTTGTAAGTAATGTCTAAATGGGAAAGGTTATTGCATGTGAAATTAAAATTGAACTAAGACATCAACCATTATCATCAATCATTCATGCGCTTATGGTAGGTTGTTCCTTATTATTCTGTTCCATATATATTATGTTTCATAAAACGATTATAATGTTGTACAAACTCAAAAATGTTATGGGATACATATGGTTGTGTGGGTAAAAATAGGGAATAATTTATTATAATTAGTGATTATGTATGGATTCTAACATTGTTATTAATTTATCAATTGTTCTATTCTTTGAAACATTTTTCATTTGGTGTTTCATAGAACATGTATCTATGTTTAGGTATTGATATTATCAGTTGGATCCTTGCGTTTGGGAGTGACACAGTCCTCACCTACTTCAAGGTGAGTGTGTATATATTTCTTCAGAGATGTGCAACAGTTACTGGTTACTAATCCTTTAATAATTCAATCATATATAAAGTAAGGTGATTATATTACAATATAGTGATGTGAATAAGTGTCTAATTAGAATATACCATTCTGGTATTCCAATGAACATGTGAAAATGATGATTTATAGGATAGGTTTGTTAGGATTTTATTAGAAAGAATATATGAAATTGTTCATGAAAAAAAAAATAAATGGGTAATGTTATATGATTAATATTGTAGGAGGAGTGGAATTTATTTATGGAACCCACCAACTATGTGGGGTGAGATGTATTCCATTGATTATGGTACTTTTTAATTTCCTTACATCCTTACCTGCAATGATCCAAAGCAAGTCTTCTGGGGCTTGTAGTGTCCTGGAATGTTCATGACGATGGTACCCATGTATTATTATGTGTTTATTTTATAATTTATTTATATTGTGAAGTTAAATATTTTTTTATATTGTGGACATATTTTAAGGATGCATTTGTGGTGACCTAATGAGTTTTGTACTAACAACATACTCTAGAATTATAGTGTTTATATATATTTCATGAACTGAGATCCAGTGAAAGTAAATGGCCCAATGGTGGAAAACATAAAAGTGGAGTGTGGAGTTGAAGAAGATTTGAAATACCCCACTCATATTTATTTATTTTTTCAGTAGTTTCTTTTCATCTTATACTTGGAACGTGCTTACTAAGGTGTCTTTGTTAACATATGTATGTCATTATTTAATTTCTGTTTTTTACTCTAATCATTTGTTAAAATGTTCGTTATCTATCCTATTATATGTAATAAATATATAGTTATCCTAATAAAGTAAATATACACCCACTACTTGTCAATGACATGTTTTATATGGGGAGGTACACATGAGGATACATACACTAGAATTAGAACTAGTGATTCAAGATGGGATATTACTCCTAATTCAAAGGCATCTTTTATAATAAAATGAATCAACCAAAAAAATACTATGATATATACATAATCTAATATTATTTAATGAATACATATTAATAATTTAAAATTATTTGAATCAAACAATTTTAAATAATAATTATTTTATATATACTAACATGGAAGATCATTCTTTCATCTGAATTAGTTCTATATTGGGAGATTATAACATAAAACCCTTACCTCATGTATGAATTACTTTGTTAAAAACATAACATCCTTTATAATAAAATAAAATACAGTATATTTATATAATATAACTAAATTTATATTTAATGTACCTTACATGTTATAAAAATAAATTTTATTCACATGTTCATTGACAATTTCTAAAAAAACACTATTCAATGTGATGGCTATTTCATTATCATTGAATATTTCGATTCAAAAGTTATGGTCATTTAATTTTGAACATGGTTCCATACTATTAATAATAAATATATTTATATAAATATCATAAAATTTTATTATTTACATATTTAGAACCATCCAGTAATTTTAGAAAGAAAAAAGTTAATTATGCAATTCAAGGACATTGTAATCTGTACATATGCCTGAATGTGGTTTATGTTTTCCAAAACAATTAATGAGATAATGATAATTTTTTTAAATAATAATAGTATTATATTTATAAAATTAATTATATACATATTTCATCCATTATTATATCAAAAAATATGTTGTGGTGGTGGAAATTGAATCACATCGCGACGTGAAGGTGGCATTCTGAACACACACACATGAGCGGTACATTCATTTCTCAATTGTTAGTAAAGAGGTTAAAATCGATATTATATCACCCTAGTAATGTATCATCATTTTTATGACCCCATATTCATAAGGTTATAATGGATATAATAGGTATGGATATGGTAGATTAATAAATAAAATTAAATTATCATTTCAAAGAGTTACACCTATTGGTTGAGATGCCTCATCTGGATTACATAGTAATCCATGAATGGTATTTCATAGTAGAATAATTTGGGATATAGTATGAAGGAAAAATAATCTAGGAATTTTTTTGGTTGGAATTTAATAATCATGAATGTTTAAATATTGTGAATAAGGGAGTAGAGAATTAGTCATTTTATAATTGGGGATGTGGATACAAATTGAATTATATAAAATATGTAAATAATATAATTTTATACAATTATAAATTATGGAAGAAAATGGAAAATTATTCAATATTATGGTAATATAATTTATTATTCGCCACAATAAATAATAATTTGAAAGGTTTTTATGGAATTGTTAACCTGACCTCTTTCTTTTATCCCAGGTAAAACTAGTTTAACCTTAACCACAAAAAAATATATTCTTAATGCACATTATGAGAAGAAATTAAAGAGTATTTAGAAAAAAATTTAGAAATTATTATTCCAAATATTCAATAAATTTTATAAAATTCATATTCTTTAAGTGGAATGAATCTATTTTAAAATAAAAATACAAAATGAAATGAATCCCTATTTTTAGAAAAATATATTTTTAATCTGAAAATTGAAATTAAATTAATTCAATGTGTAATAACTATAACATTAATAATAAAATATTTTATTGAATATTAAATATATACTCTTCATGAATCCCATTAATCAATAATTTATTATTTAATTTGTTATTATTTAAACACATTGCATGCATGAAAACTATTTAATGAATAACAACTCATTTTGCTATAAAATAATTTCATCTTCACTGATAAAATTTTGTTAACTAATGTATAGATGATTATTTACATATTAAAAATGAAATTACTCAAATATATATTTAATAATGATCACTAAATTTTAATTTATGAAACCATTTCTTTATATATTTCAAAATTTGTTCGGTCCTCTTTAGAATTTCCAAACCATTTGAGGGGGTATAAAGGTATAATAAATTAAATGTTAATTTCTTTGATAGTGGTGAACATAATTCATGGTTTCTAATACATCACATATCTTATAAAGGTGATACATAAAATATCTTCTAGTGTAACATTCTAAAAAAAACTAAACATAAATTTTAACATAAAATTATTACAATCCTATATTAAAAATGAATATATCTATACTTTATCGCATATTGGAGTTCCAGTGTAATATACATGTATTTTGAGTTCCTTCTACGAACATTAACAATGGAGTAATATTTTTGGGTTCCAGTTTATCTCTAGGATGATAGATTTATTTATGATCTTATTTATATTAAAGATATTTCTCCTAATGTGAATCATTAATACTCAGTACCTACAAAGGACCAAGAATATAATTCCTCAAACAATATATATTGTAAAAATAAGTGGATTTTCCTTGCGATAAGAAACAGATGAAATCTATTAATGGATCTAAAGAGATAAAATATCTATAATTCTCATAATTATATCAATTTTTAATCACATAACATTATTTCATATAGAAATTATGAAAATAATATTCTCACAAATTCCAAATTTTAAATATCCTAGTAAATTTTCAATATATCTCCCATAGAAATAGTGAGCTACCCTGATGTGCGGCTGAATGTATCTATTCTCCCAACCAATATCCATATCCTTGTAAATATCTAGAATCATTATTTCTAAATATTTTCAATTAATTATTGAGTTCTTCACATCCATCTGCAGAGGGATTCCTATGGATAAATTTGAATGTCGGAGTAGAAGCTATACATATAATATAATTCTATAATATGAAGGTCTTAAAGGAAACAACCATTAAAATTTTTAGAAAAAATTGTTAGAATATACTATAATTATTTAATTTTTCTCTAAAAGATTAACAGATTTATGAGAATGAAGTTGTATTATTGAAACACAACTCTCTACCTATAAATTACTAAATACATCACCATTACATCATGGTAATCCACAGATCTCGATCAGATACAGTGTAATGTGGTACCTCATTCAATATTTCAATAAAAATATTGTATATCCTAGATAAAAAATTAACAATGAATTTTTTTCTTATAGTGTTGAAATGATATAATATTTTATGGTTATTTACTACAAAAAATTTATCACTATATTCATTAAATATTTTGTGATATTCCTAAAATGATATCCATTATAATATTTGTATATTTCTATTTTTTCATATGAATTGGTAGTAAAATCACTTAAACTTCTATTGCAACTCAATATTGTATTACATAGTCATTCAATCCATTTTGTGTAATTCTCAACAAATTAAAAAAATAGATGGAGAAATACCGTATTATTTTATTTCCAGAGGAAACATTGAACAAAAACTTCTTGTCTAAAGAATGAAATTCTATTTGAATGAAAATTATCATCCCATTTAGTACTCCTACCAAAAACCAATATATTTAACATGGGGATAAAACATATGAATGCGTGAGATCATATGCTCATTAAGGGTAAAAAAGGGGCACATGTAATCATAATCATTAACATAAGAGTATGAGATCACGATCATGAAAACTGAAGATCATACCCTTCATATCGATGACCATAAACATGAGTCATTGAATAAAGAATGTAAATTCATAATACATGAATCAAAATGAAATAAAGAACATAATCTAGTAAATAATATCATAGAAACAATACATTGAATTTTCATACACATAAACATTTAATATCATTCCCTATAAGTCAAGAATCATGCCTAGAACTTATCAGGGATCTACATGGGTACTGCACCTATGTTTGGGATAAACCACCATCCAAATTCATAGTATTTTCCTTGTAAGGTATCATGTTTACCCTGTTTACATAGTGGATCAGTTTTCCCCACCATCCTATAGTGTATTGGGTTTCACAATCTTTGCAGAGTGTATTTGGTTTCCCCAACTTCCCATAGTTGATCAAGATTATCGACTGGAATCCAATAATTAACTCATGAGACATAAATACATACCCAATTAATTGGGGGGATATATAATTAACACACATCTCATAATCAAATCACACATTTGTTATACAAAATAATATTAATCTTTTATTATATATGACCCCATGTAATGAAACAAATTTCATTGAGTCATAACATAACCCATGGAAAATAAATTGGATTCACAAATATCATTCAATCATAATAATAAACCATTCATATAAATAATAATAATTGATTCATTTAATAATATACCAAATACAAAGTATTTATCATCAACCAATTCTATCATATATGGAACATAATTAAAAGATAAATATTGAAAACAATTCGTAAGTAAAATATCCTTTCCTCTAGGAAAACATTGGCATCAACTGAAATTCAGTGCAATTATGAATGAAAATTGTTTCTTAGAAAACATCATTTTAATAATTAGGTGGATTATTTAGGTTAATACAGCATCATGAAATCAAACAAATCCATCCATTCCTTGTATTTTTAAAAATAATTACTTTTGTACTTTACCCGTAATAAGCTACAAAGTACATCATTTGAAAATTATAAAAATTATAACTTTAAAACAATGTATTAAAAGTTAAAAATGATGAAATATTATCTTATCCATAGTAAAATATGACAGATATTTGAAACCATTTTTAGAAAACATGTACATGGAAGATAAATATTCCCTAATTGAGACTAAAAACAGAATAATACCAAATATTGATGTGATTTTGAAGTAAAAACTTTTACCTTTATAATTAGTATAATCATATTCCCATTAAAGAATGAATATTATATTGATATGAAATAACATAATAAATTTGATAAAACTCATAAAATAAATTAAAGGGATATATATACACCACATAGAAGTGTCAAGTGGGGTACAAGTCATGTGTCCTATAAAAATTAAACTGATACATAAATCCGATACTACTTAAGTAAAATCCGAACTATTAACCCCATAAATAAAAAAGTTAAATTAAATCATTGAATATAATAATAATATTAATTTAATGTTATAACATTTTATTGGTCATTATATACACCACAAAAAAGAAGACATCATTGAATATGGAATGCATCTCATAGAAATAAAATGTGAGATGAAATTCCCTTACCTTATGTCTTACCATCTTATTTCACATGTTAAACCTACTTTATAATAAATTTATTTTAATTATAAATCAATTATTTAATTATATTAAACATTTAATATGATTTACTTATGACTTTATACACTTGTATAATAACAGATCCATGTTAAAGAAAAATTTTGGGTAAATAATCACATTCATTATCATACATGTTTTGAATTTTCATTCACGATCCATTTAATTAAAACACCATTAAAATGTTTCATTAATGTAAATGATTAATTATATTTCATGTATATTATGTATATAAATATTTATAATAAACTATAAATGATAAATATATGAAATGGAATACACAGTTCATGGAGACGGTAGCCCGTATGTACGCATAAACAATGTTTCCATCTTCTTTTTAGGATAAAATAATGTAAATAACATGATATATAATCACTAAATAATCATTATAAATTTATATAAAACCATTTTATTCATAAAAAGTACTCTTTATTACTATCCATGAAATATAGGTGAATAACAAATCAAATCTAATTTTAGAGATGGTAAGCCATACATTCGAATAAGCGATGTTATCTTTTTTCCAAAATTATAGATGGTAAAAATTATTATATGATTTTATAATTCCATAAGTATAACTATATAATAAATATTATATTGAAATTTATTTTCCATTGTAATTAGTAACCATACAAGGTGGTAAAAGGTAAAATGAACAACATTATTTCACGATGTTGTAGTTCTCCGTAAAAATGAAAATTCTATTTGTTACCCATGATATGGAAGTTTGTAGAAGATTACATAAAACCACTAGTATAAAAATATACCATTATATTTTGTATACTGATGTTATTTTATAAAAATTCCATAAAAATAATTTATGGGTTTCAATGTAGAAATCAAATAAAAACATTTGTTCACTAACATTAACTCTTTTATTGGTATCTCATGTTTATTTATACAAATGTACTAATGGGGTTAGATTTATGAACAATGTATGTCTTATAGAATTAAGGGATGATTTTTTAGGATAATTGGTAAGCTTTTGGAATAGAATATGGCTTTTCTGGAGTGAATAGAATAGAAGGATAGGTTCTCTTTTATAAGATATAGGAGGGGTACTCTTGGAATCTACAATAATATTAATTTAATATAAATCAACATTTAATTAAAAATATATCCAATGAGATTTATGGATATTAAATAATGATGATATATCTAAATAATATCAATAAAAAAATTTATACTTGTTTAGTGAATGTTATTACCCTAATCTATTGTTATTAACCATAATTAATCTTGTAAACTCTTATCGTGACAACTTGTTTTTTCACTACATATGGGTTAATATAGATATAATAAAATTAAAAAGGAACCATAAATGAGTAATTTATGAATTTTTTATACATATACATATTAGTGTTCAGAATATTATATTTTTATAAATTTAATATCATTTAATCAAATATAATTCATTTTAAAATTTCATTAATGTCAATATTGACACTTCAATACATGAACTTTTAAAAATGTCATAAAACCCTGATATCTTTATACTAACTACATTAATTTATTCCTAACATGTAAAAGTAATACAAAAAATTCTTCCAAGTAAATAATTATTTGTAAATAAATTTATTATAATTTTTTTAATAACATTTATTTGATTCTTATTTTAATTAAACAATTCATGAATCATCATAGTGTCAAAAAGTAATTTAACTATTTCATTACTAATAGTTATAAATAAAATAACATGATGTAAAAATGATTATTTCCAAAATAAATAAATATCTTAACATATCCCTTACAAATAAATGTATTAAAAATATTTCTCTTCCAAAAACAAAATTTTGGAAAAAAATTATTTCATATGAATATAATACTATAAATATGTTAAAGTATTACATGTGGACAAATGTGGACATAAAATACTATCATGGAATATTTTTGTTAAAATAAAATCATCCAATAAAATTATGAAAGTTTTTAGGGTAATTTTATAATAGATATGATATTATTTTTACACATAATTACAATATTTATCCATAATCGTGGTAATAAATATTATTAGAAATGTTACTATTTATAATCTACAAAAATAAATGGGACCTATTTATAAAATTTTTCTCTATTGATTTGTTATTTTGAATCCATTTTTTCATATGCAAAACATAGTGTTTATTGAAATTAATTTACAATTTAACCGGTTGATGGGGTTAATGAAATAGTTATTGAATTTTAAATCTGAAAAATAATGAATCATTTTTATTTCTAAATTCCATTTAAAATTATTTCAAATGAAAAATATTATAGTAAATGATAAAAATTGTCCTATTTTATTTTAATAATACTAAAAATTATAATTTTTCTCTATAAATATTTTCAGGGACAAAAGTTCTTTTCCTTTAAGATTTAGTATATTTTTAATACTCAGCAAAACTTGAATCTTATCAAAAAAACACTAAAAAGTAAACCAATGTAAAAAAATATATTTCTATTTAATAGCTGAAGATTTATTTTTTAGATATAATATTTAAATATTGTAAACATTATCATTTTAAATTTTTCTCCAATAAAATGTGGTAAAATTACCCTTTTAAAATAGGGTTTATGCACAAAAATGGGTTTTTTTTTATTTAATGCCTATAAAATATACTCAATGGATATAAATAATATATTATTGAATATATAAAAATTACATTTCATTAATATAATTCACTAATAGTAATTAATTTAATTTATTATGTGAATTGTACTTGGAGAGTGTAAATATGAAATTATTTTCTTTATAATCAAATGTTATATAATTTCATTTTTATATCTAGGTAATATCTTATTATATTAAATAATATTATTTTAATAATATATTATTGTTCGGTAAACACTGATGTTCTGTATAATTAAATATCTCAAAATAAAAAAACATTTTGTGTAACATAAGAAATTTTTTGTGTTGGTTTTAGTGAAATATAATCATGATCTAGTTTATAACCTAATCCACAAAATGTTTTTTTTCATTTAGAAAACTATATATTCAGTATTGTGTGAAATTAAAAATATACAAAAACCTAAAATAAATCAAAAAATATATTTGAAAAAAATCTATGGATGTTAATTTCTCCCCCCTTTAAATGAATTTAATCCTAAAAAATTAATTGTTTTATCAAAGTTTCAATACTTTAATGTAACTTTTATTTAAACCTACACTATCAAAATGAATACTAAAACTTTATTTAAGAAATGAATGTTTGAAACCTAACAGTTAGTAAAAATAACTCTTAATTAGGTATCAATATTGAAGATCATAGGTGTAAAGTGAAAAAATTGACATATAAGAGATATCTAACTATTATTTTTTGATGGAAAGTGATCTAGAACATTGTTTCGAGAGTGTTTACACTCACAAATCCAAAATTCTACAATAATATTAGGGGATATTTGATTCATTAGAAAAAAAGGTAATAGGATATACTTATCAATTTTGAGAATATTTCCCTAGAGTTAAAGAATTTTTATTAGAAGAAATACTTAATTTATTTGAATAAATCATCACCTAATTTATACCCGGATAAATTTTCATAAAATGTGAGTTTTTCATTCATGAAGCATTAGAAGGTCATGAGATCCATAAATAGTATGATAGTTAATCCATCTATATTTATCACAAAAAATTATAGCACAAGTTATTCAATATGAATCAATTCTTATATGGTGAGATAATAATTTAATCTATAAAACCACATCCAATGTCTAATATAATCAATTCGAAAAATGTTTATGCATATAACCCTTCTAAAATATGAACTTACAAAACATTAGAATAATGTATCTAAATTAGATTAACATTTATCCCCTATATAACAATAGTTAGATGTTGGTTCCACATTTAATACATGTGAATACATTCAAAAATTATTATTTAAACATGGTAATTACTCTATTTTTTCATTAAAAATATTCATGTTTTTTAATTCGAATGATTTTTTGATATATCCATTTAGTCCAAATAGTTGTAAAATTAGTCCATGAAAGCATAAATGACATTTCAATAACTCAATAATAAGTTCCAAGGTAATAAGTACCCTCCAATTTACTTATTCATATCCATCATAAATTTATCAAAATACCATTATCCAAACACCAATCACATATTAAGGTGCATCCTTCCCTTAATGTAATTTTTTTCAAAAATATCACCTCACTACCTCAATCACTATTAATGGTTACAAGTTCCATTCATCATATTTTCTTAAATACTTATGGAAAAAATATAGTTTACAAATACATGAATGTTTAATTTTTTAATTATACCATATATTCAATTCTATGAAAATATTCATTAATTCCACTACATAATTACTTGATCATTCCTTAACAACATTTTTATACTCTACATCTTCAATAATTATAACATGATATTTCCATTTTTAATTACCCTTAAGAGGATATAGATTGGGGTCGTTATACTTAACCCTTTTATTTGGGCATGGATTAACATAATTCCCATTCTCCTTGAACATGAACTACTGAATTGTGGGTGGATCATCATGTTGATATTTTTCTTTATGTGAATCACTAGGCAATATATTCATCCCATTAGTTTGGAATTTTTTTTCTAATGGCCTTCCTTTCCTTAATTAAATCATTTATTTGGCCTCATATTATAATTCAATGGATGTTTTATTCCACACACAGGGCATAAACTAATGTTCATCTTCTTATCTACATAGTTTCTATACCTTTTTTTCGTACTCTAACATCAATTTTATAATAAAACAAGGAAATTTATATGTAACTCCAACCTTAATTTCAACATCAATTTCACAATAGGAAACCTCGTATTATATACAAATATATCTTATGGACAACTCCCTTTTTGAAACAATTACATAATCCACTAATGAACCTGTAAACGTTACATTATGGATTGATGATTATTCTAGAAGCATAAAATGCATGTCTTGAAAAATTATCCTAATAGGTACTGAAAGATTCATTATCCTTTTGATTCCACTAAATGAACTCTTTCTCCAGTATCTTACGACGATCCCAAGAAATGTACATATTTAAGAATATGTTCTTTAACATATCCCAATCCAAGAATTCAATTTCATCTTTCTTTCTTATTTTCTGGATTATAGTACACCATTGGTCTGCTTCACATTCCAACAGATAAAAATCTCTATTAACTATATCGTGTTCTAAAAACCTGATAATAAAGAATATATTTTCAATGGTACTAATCCAGTGCACACAAAAAGATGGATTAGAAGACCCGTTGAAAGAAGGTTGATGATTATTCAAGAAGGACGTAACTGAATATTGTTCCCCTTTTTTAATATTGATTACCAAGAAGACTCATAACTTTTGAAAGAGTTGTGAGCATAGCAATGTCGTTTTTTATTCCATCTCCCATGATATTTGAATGCATAGGAGAATGAAGATTGGTTTATCCATTTAAATAACCATTAACATGGGTCCTTTGAGATGAATCCCATGATTAAAACAAAAAAAATCCATGATTAATAAGTAGTTATTGTAGTGAGGAACCACATAATCATGGAAAAATCACTTATAGGATTTATAAATGATTACACTTTCTATAATCTATGATTCCTTAGGTTTATCCTATGTTATCAACAACCAACAATCATTTTAATCCTTCATGATGGTTGTTAATGAGTTTTTGAATTTATTAATCTTGTTTCCCTAGAGTATCAAAATAGGTTTGTAGCAATGGTCATTGTTGTGTACAAGGTTACGCTTGACTCAACCCTAATAGAAATTTTTAGATTTGTTACCCTTTGGTACATTTGTGCAACATTCACATCGAATTTTAGTTTGTAGATGTTGATTTAATTATAGGAAACCTTACACTCTATCCTCTACTAAAATTTAAGTACATTTCACTGAACATTAACTCTTCCTCATAATTATAATTAGAGAAACCCCTAGAAATGTACTTATAAATATCCCTAGTTAAATTACTAAATATTTCTCATACTAGTCTCGCAAGGTTGACTAAAACATTTCTATGATAGAATATATAACAATCAAAAATTTCTATATATAAAAATTACATCACTTTTGTAGATTACTTAACATATTATAATATACAGGAACCCAAATACCTTATTTTTTAATCCCTTTCGAATCCATGATCAAATTCATCTACTATGGGGAATGATCTTCAATACATCACACAATGATCTCCCACCTTAGTACACCTACAAAAAACCATTCATTATAACCTGGGAAGAATAAAACCTAAGAAAGGGAGAGCTCGTATGATCTGTAATGGTAAACAGAGGATACATGTATACATAATCATGATAAGATTTGTGTGAAAACATGATCATGAAATAATAAGATCATATCATGTCTATAAATGATAATAAACATGAATAATGGAATAAATATATTAAATTCATAATATTTAAATCATAATTAAATAAGGGAAATAATCCATTAAATCATAACATATGATTATGACCTGGAATTGTCGTATATACAAAAATATATAATTTCATTCCCTATAAGTAAAGCCAAATTTCTAGAACATATCATGTAAATTCATGGGGACTACCCATACTGGGCGGGGAAAACCATCATCCACAGTCAATGTCATTTCATAATAATGGATAAAGATACATCACTATTATAGTGGATCAAGTTGAACAATATTCCCATAGGGTATCAGGTTTCCAGATCTTCCCAAAGTGGGTCAGGTGTCCATATCTTCCCAATAGTGGATCAAGTGTGTTTACATGATTCCCATCATTATCCCTAGAGAAATAATCCTTTTCCCAATGAAATTATGGGAGATATAGGTCCCACCCATCCCATAATCCTATCATAAATATGTTTTCTATAAGACCATAAATCATTTATAATATCAGAATCCATGTAATGAAATTGATTTCATGCAATCATTACATATCCCACAGAAAAGAAATAGATTTGATAAATATCATTCAATCATAAACATTAATCCTTAATAGGAATAATGTGAATGTAACATTTGAAGCATAAACCTAGTAAAATATATGTAACATAAAACAAAGTTATATTAGATGGAAAGTATTTTTGATAGAACTCTAGAAAATAATCCATGAGGAAAATATCCTTTCTTAATAGAAATATTTTTTGACTTGAAATTCAACACAATTTTAAAAAGAAAAACAAATATCTGAAAATAAATATGTATGCTTGTAGGGGAAGCATAATGTAAATGAGGCATCATAATATTATTA
This sequence comes from Viscum album, assembly GCA_963277665.1. NCBI lineage: Eukaryota > Viridiplantae > Streptophyta > Magnoliopsida > Santalales > Viscaceae > Viscum > Viscum album. Next base: position 852,590,145 of record OY728161.1, read on the forward strand.
AAATATACCCATTCTTTATAAGATGAATAAACATTCCTTTCATACTTTTACTTAAAAAATATGAATGTACCACATTTGGAAAATAAAAAAAAATCATCTTATAAAACCATGTAGATAATGATAAAAACTTGTAAAATGAATTCAAAAAAGTATATAGGAAAATAGTAATTACATTTTCAAAATATTTTATTGGAAATTGGACATAGAAGATAAAAATTCCCTAATAGGGTATTAAAAGAAAACAATCTGTAATATTGATGTGAGAGTGATTAAATACTCATCAACATATAATAAGTTTAATGGTCTTCCCCATGAAAGAAAGAAAATTATATAGATATTCAATATAAAAATATTCATTATACAAAATATAAAACAAATTAATGGGATGTATATACACAAAGTAGAAGAAACTTGTGGTGTATTAGGCTTGTGTCCCAGAGAAATAAAGGCTTGACAAAAATTACTTTCAACGTTAGTAACATTATAATCATGAACACTATTGAGGGATATACCTCAATCACATCTAGGGGAACCCATGGTACCAAGATCTTTGGGAGATCCTAACTAAGGATTAATCATGTCCCCGAGTATAGCAATATATTTAACCTAAATGGCTATATTATAAGTCCCATAAGATTGTGAACATGTAAGCATTATTTGTGACATGTATAAGGCCACAGGTGATAGTGGGCCTATATGGGTGACCATGGATTGTTTGGAGTGCAGTGCATGTTTGATCAGTGTGGATCCAATATATCCATCTCAATAGTGTTGTGGTATGAATATAAATAAATGAATGAGAAAAAAGGAGCTTGTAGTCGATGTGGGAAAAATATGAAGTAGATAATGTCACTACTTTGTTTATTTGTTGGATTGAATGAGGGATTCTCTATGGAATCAATCTAGGTTATCAGGTTTCTCATGTTGTTTATATTTGATATCACCCCTCTTAATCCCCCCACAAATTTCATAGATTATTATTACATGGGTGGATAAGTATGTACATCCACATTGATCAAAACGACAGAATGATACAACACGATCGAACTGAATACATGCACACCACTTCATCTTGAATACATGAGTATTAGTCAAAGAATTACAATGATTGATATAGGTAATAAATATTTTTATCACTTATTGATATAATGATCATTGGACTAAATTTTAACATTAATAGAGTTATCGTAAAAATATGTCATGATCAATGAATATGTTCACAATGGAATGTTGTTTTTTTCGAGGATCATATAATAGAAGGAATTCATTCTGTGAAAAAAAAAATGATAAAAAGATGATCCCATCATTATTAGTAATTATCAGTTGAATAATATGAGATTATATAATGTATATCAACATATTCCTCACATGACCAATGATTTTGTCATGCGGAGTTATAATGTGATAACATGATGACCTCCACAACGAAGAGAGAAGCCACAGTTTTTGGTAGATCAAACTAAATAGGACCCCTAGACCCTGTATAATAATTTAAAATGTCATGATCATGGACAAAAATTTATTTAATATATAAATGATTTATTCATATCAATATTTTAATATTTAATGAAAAATTACAATCATCATTGATAGATAGATATAAGAAGTTGATATAGAGACACCTGCATTATAATTGATGTATGAAACATAACATAAAATCCATCTGTATCATGAAGAAGATACTAATAAGAATTTAGTGATTCACAATAATACTGGGAAGAAACATATAAGACTTTTAGGAATCATGAATGGAGAAGTTGTTTTCATAAATCAATCATGTGATTCTATATCACAGATGCATGTACCTTTTATTGAATAGTAAAATATTGGACATATCTGGTTACAGGAAGTATCATACAAAAATCATATCATGAGTTCTAATTGATTAAGGAGTAACACATGAGATATGTTCCAATATTTCTTGTGAATATTTATATAGAATGAGGACATATAATGTGAGCCTTACTTAGTCATGTGATGGATGTTGTGTTATTTCACAAGATCCATTATAACAATGGTGGAAGAGAGACATATTATTATAAATTTCTCTGGAAAAGTCGTGATTTTTTTATAACCTATTATTTATTACCTAACACTAGAGATTTCAAGTGATTTACATTAAATTTACCAGTTTTCCAGCAGAAAAATAAGGAACGAAACACATTGTGGATTTAGGAAAGAAGAATGCTCATATGGTCAATTTTTTTAAGAAATCAAGGGAAATTAATATTTTTCTAATAAAATTATTTTAATGGTTCAAAATAAGTAAAATATTATAGATTCTTAAGAGAAGGAAATATACTTAATAGATATTTATTATGTTTTTTCAATTATGTTTCATGTATTGCGATGTTTTAGTATTAGAGGCACTTGGGAAAGAACAATAAAATTCTATTCTAATAATTAATTTTATTTTATAACAACTTGTTATTATAATGAAGAATCTATGATTGGGGTATCTAAGGTATATTAGAATGGTTCATGATAATATTTATATTGAACCTTTTAAAAATATTTTCTTCTCATGTTATTTACTTTTACTAAATTGTATAATGGTTGAGGAATCATAAGAGTTGACCAGTATCTAGTAGTCCAATTAATATAAATCTAAAATGAAATAAAAATAGTAAAATAACTACTCATTAAACCATCAACCCTATCATAGAAGTGTGGAATATCAATGATCGCATTGGATTTTATCAAATGGTGGTTTCATATATTAAGATCCACTATGTACTACAGATGATTTTTATAGTCTTTTTTAGACACATGTTCAAAAAACAATATGGGTGCCAAAAATACCATGAATAACTGAGATAACTTTTAATGTAGTTATGATGTAAATAAGTATGTAAAAGATGAAAAAATAAAAAAAATGTTGATGAAAATCTTATGATATCATTATTGTTGATGAAAAATACGTTGATGACTGCTACACCAAATTAAATGTAATTGTTTGTAGTATTTAAGGGGTTTATAAAAATCTAGATGATTCCATTATCATCAAAACACTAATATAAAACATTCCTTAAATTCTTGATCCTAAATTATTATATTTTGAAGATATAAATGACATTAAAAAATATGAATAAAATAGCATAATAGTTACATATGAAATGTGACAAGTCCCATCATTCACAAAAAGATCAAATATGGGACGAATTCTAAGGCCACAAGAATGCACAAAATAAGAGATGATGAAATTTTAAAATCATCTTATTATAATAACGAAGATAATGATATTGATTATAGAAAATAAATTCTATTTCATCAAATAGATTCATTATGTGAATCTTTCGTGGTAAATTTGATTTACAACATATATGAGACAACTTTTATGAATTTGGGCATTTTTACATATGTTTTCCGAAAATGATATTTGTGGATCCTAAGATAGATGGTGAGAAATGACATAAAATAATGGGGTATGGGATCAAATTGAAAATAAAAATTTGATATATGAAATATTAAATTAGTTAAATATAAAAGATGATGTTCTGTGGGAAATGACAAGGAGGATAAATCCACCTCAAGTAGAAAATAAAAACAGGAATACATCTTCTTGGATAATATGGAAAAAGGGATTTACACCCCTATAATTGAAGATGATTAATGTTAATGAATAGAGATATATCACATATTGGTAAATGTATTATATGGGTTTCACATGAAAAAAATGGAGTTCAATAAATGAAAAAAGACTATTATTGAATGAAAAATAAATTATAGGTTATTGAAATAAATAATATGAAAATGATGATATTATATAAATATATTAAGGATAAAGATATCAGGTAAAATAAAATTTATTAGAAAATATGGTACAATAACATGAATTTTTTTTCTAAAATATAAAGAAATTAAAATATTTGGTTAAAATTTCATCAAGCACATAATTTCAGGGAAAATATGAAATAATATTTCAATAAGGATATTGTGGCTGAGGATGAATGATCTAAATTTGATGGATGGATGTGATCATAGATGTTGGTTATTTTAAAACTCTATTAATATCAAAATAGATTTACTATCTTTAACAAAAAACATCCAAATATAAATTATTAATAGGTATCGTTCACAAAGAATAGTGAAAAATCATACTCCAATTAAAAAGAAGAATGAAATTCTATTTAAAGATCATTTCCCCTAGAGTAGAGATAATATATGTATATGGAATGAAAACCACAAATACCATCATGTTAGGTATATTGTGATTTAGAAGACAATGATTTTAAGGATAATTCTTGTATTTGAGTGTTCATGAACAAATCATACTTATTTATCTATAAAATTATCATACCATTGATGATATAATATCAAAATAGGTAGATTCTCTTGGAAAAGGAAATAAAATTTCCAATGTATGTATTAAGTTACCATTAAGTCTTTATATCTTCCATTAGAATGAAAATTTCATTATTTATAAGTAATATATTGTATATTTTATTAACATGACAATATTTTTAAAAATTACTTGAATTTTCATCCTAAAAAATTTTAATTCATATAAAGGAATGGGGGTTTAAAAAATAAGTGAAGAAAAATAATACCTCACTAATGTTTCATTAATATATACAATAAAAACCAATTCATGGATTCTTTATAGTTTTTTATCATCACACAGAAATATTGGAAAACATTATGAGAAAATTTGATTTTCAAGAAGGAGGATAAGTATCTATTGTAAATGATTTCTCCCTAGAAAAACTTGGTACTTAGGAAAAAATTATTTAATCCTTAAATATGAATTCTAATAATGGATTATTTTTTTATGGAATGAAGAAAAATTTTCATACTTTCATCCAAATTTGTGATTATTGACAAGGGCGTTGTTCAAAGAGGACTCATGATTCCTTAAAAAAAAGGCATGAATAGCAATCACTCAATTGATATGGACCAATGAAAATCTATGTGAAATTGTTTTTCTAACAATTCTTGTTATATAATTACCAAATATGAAAATAACATATGTAAATTAATGGTTGTAAACATTTTTTAAATACATTATAAATATACATTTGAATCATGAAACTATCAGATATTTTCCCAAGATAAAGAGAGAAAGAGTTAGAATATGTGAAACCTATCAACATGGAAATTGGCTCAAAGATCACATAAATGGGTGGATTTTAAATCATTTAGAACCCACAAATATTTCCATACTCATTTATGTGGTCCAAGGAGACAAAATTATATAATAAGATATTTGTATTTTTTTAACTTTATTTATTTTTATACCCAGTTCAATAATGTCATGTTTATCGAAGACTTATTAGAGGAAATCAAAATATTAATAATTTTTAGAAGGCACGCTATGATGGAGATGGGTATCTATATCTAGAAAATGATATTATAAAATTTTAACGTTTTTAATTTTGATTATATATAAATATTTGTTTCCAAACATGGAATTAAGAATCCATATATAACACTATGTACTCCCCATCAAAATTGGGATACTAAAATAATGAATAGAATCCCAGTAGATATTAGAAATATTATGTTATATAGACACATCATGTTGAAGTATTTTTGAATAGAAATTTTTTGTAATTTTGATCATATACATAATATATTCCTATTGATACTAGAAATATAATTGTTAGAATATGAAATGCAGTACAAGAAAAAACATATGGCTATATAAAATAGAGATTTTGGAATCCCTTGAATTACAAAGATCAAGAACATCAATATGACATATTTTGATGAATAAGACAAAGAAATAATTTTCATGTGTTTTATATATAATTCCAGTGTATAAAAATGTTGAAAGCAGGGGTAAAAATATCTATTTTACTATAGTGATGTGAAAATTACTGAAATGGACAAAAAATCAAAAAAATTAGTTGGTACTTATTTAAAATATTCAGTTGGCAATTATATGTAAATGTAATAGATGAATGATGATCTAATTGAAAATTTTGAATGTAGAAGTCAAGGATACATGATATTGTATCATCATCACACAAGATTTTTTAAAACAAATCCTTGAATAATTGATAATCACGAAAGAGGAGAAGTATCCATTGAAAATTATTAATCCCAGAAAAATAAACAATGTAAGAAAACTTTAATTTATTCTCTAAATATGATTTCTAATAATGTATAATTTTTTGAAGGACTGAAGAATCTTTTTCTTACAATTAGAAAACAATGTGATGATTTAAAAGAGATTTTGTTCGAAGAGGATTCATGATTCATTATAAAAATAATTGATGGATGATTTATCACCCAATTTAAGTGAACTCATGGTTGACTTTAAAAAATTGGTGATTCTACAATTATTATTACATTAGTCCCAATGATGAAAATAACTTTGTAATACAAGGCATTGACATCATGGTCAAAATATTATATGTATAAATTTAAATCTTGGGACTATGAGAAATTTTTTTAAGATAATCAGACAAAGAGATGAAATATGTGAAACCTATCGACATGGAAATTAGTTCAATGTTCACATAAAGGGGTGGATATTTTATCTTCTATAACCTATATTCTTTTACATACACACTTATTTGGTACAGTGAGACAAAATGATATCATAGGATATCTTCATTCAATTATTTTTATTTATTATTATACTTATTTCAAAAATTTCATGTTTATCAATGTCAATTCAAAGGAAATAAAAATGTTCAGAATTTTTAAATGGAATTATAAGAATGCAATGGATCTCTATATCATGAAAATGATACCAGATAATGGAAAATTGTTTAATTGTGATTCATTATAAATTTATATTCCCAAACCTGGAATAATGAATCTATGTATATCACTATATACTACCCAAAAAATTATCCTACTAAAATAACGAAAAATATCATAGTACATAGTGGATGCAATATGTTAGCAGAAAAAAACATGTTGAAGTATTTTTGGAGAAATGATATATTTAATTAGAAATATATACATAACAGATACTAAAAAATTATATAATATGAAATATTTTTTATGAAACATCCTACGGTTACATAATCTATAGATTGTGGAATCCCTTGAATTATGAAGATAAGAAACATAAATATGATAAATTTTTAAGAATAATATGTGTAAATATTTTTCATGCACTATATATCTAATGGAAGTGCATAAATATATTTCCTCAAATGGTGGAAAAATCTAGTCGACTATAGTGATGTAAATATTATTCAAATGGAGAATGAAAAAAAATTCTTATTTGGTACATATTTAAACGATTCATTAGACAATTTTATGTTAAATGAATATATTCATGATGATGTGACTAAGAATGATGAAAGCACTGCTAATATGTTTTTATAAAATGACAATTGAAGAAGATGAAGATAATAGAAATAAGAGAAAATAACACAAAAAGTTGAACAAACTTATTGAAATTAAAAATATCAATAGTAGTGAACATGAACATTTTGATAGATGATGATTATTGATAATTAATGATAAAAAAATACTTATTTCTCAAATTGTAACTCATACGGTTGAAGAAGTAGTTCTCCATGATAAGTATTACATTTTATGGATGAAGAACTTGATTATATTTAGTAGAATTACATATGAGATCCATTTTAAAGATCGAAAAACTATATTGTTATTAGAAACATGTGTGTTTTACAAAACTTGCATAATGAGAATTATGTGAAATCATGTAACAATGGTTTTTTGTGTGAAATTGTTAATCTAAAATGGATATAATTAACGTTGAATAAACAACTATATAGGTATCATGATTGGAATATATTATAATTTTCATGGTATTGGAATATTATAGAAATTAAAATTTTGGTCATATGGATATCAAATCTAGATATATATATATGTAGACCATGAGGATGAAATAAATATGAATGAATCTGATAGGTTTGTCATTAAAAATTATTGAAGCATGTTATGTAGATTGAAGAAATCCTCATATAGTTTCAAAAAGGCACATAGTGATGGTATTTCATGTTATATGGTTATTTATGGGATATTATTCTTATAGTATTTAAAGTTTACTGTAATCATTATGTGGTAGATAATTGCAAAGTAACTCTCATAGTAATTGTATATATGGATTACATCATCTTTGATGACGAAATAAAATTTCTATGGGAAAAATTATCAGAGAATAAGAAATGGAATATTGAGATTTTTGTTTTTGTTAAGATGAAATGTATTTTGGGACTCTATATTGATCAGAAACCAAATAACATATTAAAATATCTGAAAAATTATTCTTAGGGACTGATGAAAAATTTTGTAATGGAAATTTATAAATATGTTTCTACTCTCATTTTATTTGAACCAAATTTGGAAATGGTGAATCATGATGAATTGTTGACATGAAATAATTTAGATATATAATTGGATATATATTTTATCTAATGTCTTCAAGTATATATATATCATATATAGTGACACTACATGGTATATTTCAAGAGGATCCTAGTGAGTCTCACTTTTTGTATAGTAAGAGAGCTTTGAGATACATGAAATAAACTCTAAACTGCAGGGTACTATAGAGACTCAATGAATATTTAGAACTATTGGGTTTTATAGATTCATATTGGTAATGTGATAATACCGAGTGAATATAAACATCATGTGGATCATTCATTCTATGAGAGGGCTATTTTACTTGTTATAGTATGAAATCAATCTTGTGACATGGTGCATATTCATGGAAGAATACATAGCTAATAAACATTCATTTAAATGATTATATGGATAATTTTTTAGTTAAAATATTTGATTATGGAAACTATGAGATCACAAAAATTTTCATGTGGCAGTCATTTTCAATAAATATAGTCCAAGAGTGACATTTTTTGAAATAAAGATGAATCTTTTCATTTATAAGTCAACTATCAATTTATTTATGGTAAGAGATTTCTCCTTATTCCCTATAATTAGATATTTCATTAGCTAAGATTTTCAGAATTGAAGTATTGTTTTTATTCATCATGGAGTTCATGATGTTCTATATTGATAAAAACTGGTCAATTCCTTGGGGGATATTTCATGAGTTGAGGATGAGATAAAAAAGGGTTTATATCCTTTTCACTTTACCTTTCTGGGATGTTTGTTAATGTGTTTCTAGGATTTATCATTTCGTTGATGAATTTAATTTTTTTCAACCACTTAATGAAAAATTATGATTTTATGAGGAAGATTTCACATGCATGGTCAATCATAGATAATTTTGACATCTTCGGTTATATAAATTTTTGTTTTCATACATTAGGTCATACAATCTAGACATTATATTGATTAACAACATGCTCTTTGTGAATTTATTCATGTGATATATTCCCCAATCACAATGTTTTCAATAAATATGTTTCAAAATAATTAGATGATTCTTTTGAAAATAATGTTGATATTTGAAGATTCATCAAACCCATTGTATTTGATTAAAATAACTGGATATAATTTTTTCCACATATTGAATTAATTTGATATGAATTTATATTAAGATAAAAATTTCATATCATGTATTTTACATGTGTTATTTTAAAATGTTATATGGAATTATTTCGAGACCAGACCATTCGATGACGTACAATTCTGAGGGCCGGAGTGCCCGGAATAAATGTTTTAATTAATTTAAACTTTGGACAGTGCACGTGAGATATTTTCCTAAAAAAGTTGACTATATTTTAAATGGGTTCTCGGATAAGAAATATGAGGGCACTGTTATGTTCACAACAATGACTTTACCTTAGGCGGGGCCTAACAACAACCATCATAGGTCAACTGTGAGAGTTAATATTTGGACACTTTAATGGAAATAAAATAAAGTAATGATTGATTTTATTTAAAAGTTTCCTTTTTTGCACAATGACCTAATACCTCCCTTTTGAATACCTACTTATGGAAAGTTCATAGGGTTAGCTTCATAACCCAACGAATTGAGAGATAGAGAGAGAGTCTCTTGAATACTTAGAGGATTTTTTATTGACACCGATGAATGACACCACATGGATCATTGTACAAATGAGATGGAATCCTGACTGACAATTGATCTCCCTCTATGTCGACAAACGAGGAAGGAGTTTGTTATTTCAATTCTTCGTCTCCCCATTTTTGAAATAAAACAACAAATGCCGATCATCCCACAAATAGGTTGACCCATGGATCATGCATTCTTACAAGAGGGTTTTTTGTTGTGTTTATTTTTGGGATTAATCCACAATGTTGAAATACATGTTTTGATTCTCTCTATTTAATGCTTTTAATGGGAGCGGATCAACGGTGTGAGGATTGATGGTGAAAATTATTTCCTCTTTTCTTTTTTGATTTGGATTTTATCCCTGCGTTCTATGCATTCTTCTTGGGGTGATGAACAACAGATCATTGTGCATCCATTCTGTAATGAAACAATCCCAATTTGGAGAACTGACATCACGATGACCTAGAAGAGGTGTGGCGACAATGATGGATGACAAATCGACTTGGATCAGGAGAGATAGTTCTTTTAGTATTATTCACGCGGTTAGATCGATAGACGTTCCTGGGATCGATCTAAGGGCCAAAAACAACGGAGACGACTTAGGGACATTGGGGACAACTTCATATTAATGTTTCATAGAAAATGGATGGCCAGATCAAAGATCAGAGCTCCACCTGAGGAAGGGCGGTGAAGGTTCGTGATTCTGGGAATATCTAGAACACACAACGTGTTTCCTGAGGAGCATGACGTGTAGGTCCGGCTATGTGGTGGTAGGGTTCTGTAGTGCTTGAAGCAATTACACGTCGTGTTCTCCAATGAAAACGGCATGTGGGTCCTTAAACAGGACTTGGAGTGTATCCCGGGGATACACAGACATGGGTTTGGGTAAAAGGCCGTGTACTCCACCACATGACTAGATTAGGCTGTCTGTATTGGTAACCCCCTGTACCGGTCATACGGGTTGTGATATATGGGTTGAAGCTATGTATGAAAACATGGACAACCTACATGGAGCCCTCCCCAGATAGAGGAACACAATTTGTCACTCGCTTACACGTTCTGTGTACCTTCTTCTACATGACTAGCCTTACGACACAAGCCATTGTACACAGGAAGTACCAGGGGTTAGAAGACATGGCGTGAGACACTTCTACACACCGTGTACTTCTCCGTAAATGTATTTATCTTCTTGTACACTGTATCTAGGACATGTTTTGTTTGGGTTAGTTCCCCTTTTACTCATTCCCATGGAGGTAAGGTATCATTTCCTTTTTTAGGAGAATGACTCCTTCAGCAGGACTTTCTGAGATAGAGTGAGGTATCCCTCCAATAGGCCCGAAGAGAGATCCTCTGTCCAGTCATGACCCCATGTAGAGTTAGGTATCGACACGACTATTCCCCTAGGGAAACGATCCACTACCAAAAATGTGAATCAAGATGAGTGGAATTATCCGCCAAGTCCCAGATTGTGATCTTCATTTGTGTATCTTGATGTTTCCCCACATAGGAGTGTGTTCTCCCAGAATGAGTGTATCAATCTCCTGTGACTTTTCCCAATGGACATCACATCTCGGATAGACGTCATCACAACTATCAGACTCATTGAGTGAGTTCTCATGTATGAGTTCTTCTTGGAATCTTCAAAACAGAATCTCTAGCAGGGGAATGCGGTTGTGTGACATGTCTATAGACCACGGGTATGGGTTTTGAGTATATAAGGATTGGGTTAACCTATTATATGTTTAGAAGACATATATTTTGTAGAGAAGACTTTAACATTCCTTTTTGTATTTCTTTGTGGTTTTCAGGCACCTCTACTTAGTATTGTTATACCCACCACTGCACAGGCTTTGCCCGCACGGGTCGTGTCTTGTGCAGACAAAAAACATTTTGAAAAAAGTCCAGGGAAGACCAAGAAAGGAACGAGCATTATGAGTTCCTTATAGGAAGAGGTGCTCCTATAGTGACGAGAAGCAGTCCCAGTACATATTTGTGTTTATATTTTGGGCTTTTTTGTTTTCAGACACTTGTAGTTTTTTGTGTACTTTAATTCTTGACCAATTTACATTCAGTACATTACTTCCCATTTTACTCCATTGGTTGGGTTTAGTTCTACACATGTATTTTTTTCCCTTGTGTTATTTTTTACTTTTAAATATTTGTGGGCTTGGAGATGTGTGTGTGTGTGTATAGGTACTAAGGAAATTCCTCCCATGTTAGTAATATGCCTACTCGGTGCTAGCCACTAGCCCCTGGCCTACTATAGCTGGGCATGGGGAGTCACGGTGCAGGTCCCACTAGAACGGGTCATTAAAAAGTGTTATCAGAGGTGGTTGGTTCTACCTTATAACCAAGAGTCTGTGAGATAGGTCTGGGGAAAATCTGTTTTGCATTTCAAGCTTAGCTTTTAGGCAAGTGAATCCAGTGTTGGTGTAGGTGGGCGACATATTCAAACACCAGGACCCTGATAACCTTCTTCATTACTCAGTATATGAAAAACCAAGATGCAAGGAAAAAAGAGATTCGTACATGCATCATATAAGAATGGGTTGTGTTTTCCATTTACTTTGTGTCTAATATCCAGATATACTCTTTGACCATGGTACATCTTGTTCCTTACAGGATACTCTGCAATGCATGCCCACTAGGATTCAACAACACCATCATGAGGATGACCTTATCAATGACAAGGCTTTGATATAGGGAATAGTTCTCTAGGTTCTTCCTCATGGTGGTGTACCTTCTCTACCATAACTAGTGGAGAAGCCTGTGGTACCTATAGTAACAACAGAAGAGGGGCGCGGGCCTAGAGCCCTATATGAGTTCCAGAGACAGTGACCCCTTAGGTTCCGAGATGAGCGGACCCTTAGGTGGCTGAGGATGGGATTGCGATGGTGGCCAGTGTTTTGCATGTCGTGAGGACATCAGCTGACCAGATGGTGATCCTAAGAGCGAGCCTTCTCCATGTTTTGACAGTATGATGGAGGAGTCTGACCACACAGACTCATGATGAGGAGACTCTTTCGTGGGTGGATTTTGAGTGACTCTTTACGGAGGAGTTATCACTGATAACGCTGAGAGAAGTGTGTATCAAGGAGCTTCTTCAGCTCCACTAGAGTAGTCTAACAATGGCTGACTACTCAAAGATGTTCACTAACCTCACCAGGTACGATATAGATATGGTTTGGGATCAGTAGATCAGGGCATAGTCCTTCGAAAGAGGTCTACGATAGGACATCTGAGCTAGGTTCATGCCTCATTGATTTCCAAATTATGCTGGATAGCTCGAGCGGGCCATGGTGATCAAGAGCATTTTGGAAGATCCGAGACAGCCAACGACAATCAGCAGTATCCAAACAGGTGCAGAGACCTAAGTAGTAGGGAACTGACATCAGGAATAGGGATCATGACGTGGGAGACATCACCGAAGGACCCAGGACATGAGTATGGAAATCCAGGTCTCTCAGGATGGATCTATTCATCCATGGGAGATGTGATGTTACTCATGAAATGGTAGAGGAAATCTCGCTAGATATTGTCCAACCCATCAAGGTGCTGAAATGGAGACGGTGGATGGACCACCAAGGCAGAGGCAGAGACTGGAGCAGACAGACCCACCAGGTAGCGAATGTGGCAAAGGAGCAGGGAGAGATGCAAGTGGGGGAAGACGCTTCGATCTACTTCCACCACCAACCCCAGAAGTCCCACACCAGGCTCAGGGTCCTGGGGGATAAGGGTGGGGATAGCTACATGTTGTCGAGGTGTACGTCCTGGGGACTATAGGGATGATCCAATGAATGTTCTGTGTATTCTCTACCTTTGATTCCTTACTTATAGACTCGGGTTCCAGTCATTCCAACCTTAACACATGTCTTGTGGGAATCCTTGAAATTACGATAGAGTCGTTGACTCGATCCTTATTCCTGGAGACACCTACGAGAGGAGACTTGATGATCATGCACCTTTGTAAGAAGTGTGATCTTACCCTTGGAGGCAATAGTTTCGGTTGGATCCCCTTGGAGGTAGAGTCGATGCCTTACATCATCATTCTCTGTATGGATAGGTTATCGTCAGTCCATGCCCAGATTAATGGCTTTATGCGATGTGTACGGTGTGTCCACAACGATGGGACGAGGTTTTCCATTGTCGGGGAAAGGGAGAATCAGGCAACATAGAATGGTCTCATGCATGGGAGTGTACAACCGATCACTCATGAGTTGTCTTGCATTACCCTTGGAGCAGTAGATGTTGTGAGCTTCTTTTTTCTAGCAGATGTGGAAGAGTACGAGGATGCCTTCCCGATGATGGTCGAGAACTACCTCCCAGATTGGAAATCAACTTTTTCATTGACTTGTATCCTAGGAAAACACCAATTTGTTCATTAGCATATCGGATGGCTCCTGTAGAGCTTTGTGAGATGAGGGTGAAGTTAGAGGATTTGTAGAGAAAGGGTTTTGTGAGACCTAGACTTTCACCTTGGGCGACCCCAATATTGTTTTCCAAGAAGGCAGATGGGTGTTTGAGGTAGTACGTGGATTACCGATGCTTGAACCAGGCAACGATGAATAATAAGTTTCCAGTACCATGGATCGATGAAATTTTCGGCTAGCTAAGAGGGGAACAGTTGTTCTTAAAGGCTGACCTTTGGTCACGTAACCACCAGTTTTGAGTACGGGACGAGGAATACAGAACACAGATTTCAGATCCTGCTAACATTACTATGAGTACATAGTGAAGCCTTTCAGCATGACGAACTCCCCCATAGTGTACATGGGATTTATGAACCAAATATTCCAGCCATACATGGACCAGTTCATAGTAGTCTTCATTGACTAAAACCATGTGTACGGGGCATCATAGGAGGAGCACACGAGACACCTGCAAATGGATTTGAATGTACTCAGAGACCACCAACAATATTGGAAGCTCCCAAAGTGGTAGTGCTAGAATTTATTGGTCCACATTCTGGGTCATTTCATTTCAGTAGATGGTGTACCTTTGGAACCAGCCATGGTATATGCAGTGTTAGAATGAGTGCCACCTCATAGAGTGACAGAGGTGTGACGCTTCCTTGGGGTAATAGGATATTACTAGATATTCATTCATGATTTCTCCCAAATATCTGTATTGATGATAGCATTGTCCAGGTAGGGGAAACACTTCATGTGGATAGAGATGTTCTAGTAGGATCTCGAGCGGTTGAGGCATAGTTTGACGAGTGCCATGATCTTGAGATTATTTGAGGAGGGTGTCATGTATGTAGTTTTCTGCAACACATCACAGAACAAGCTTTGCTATGTCCTAATGTAAAGACCAGGATTGATTTATTAGGGTTTGCGCCAGCTTATGCCACATGAGAAGAACTATCTGACCAATGATCTCGAGTTGGCAGGGGTAGTATTTGCATTGATGATGTGGCGAAACTACCTTACGAGCAAGCAGTTCATCATCTACTCTGACCAAAAGATCCTCTAATACATATTCCCACATAAGGATATGAATCCGAGAGGTAGGTGATGGCTAGAGTTCCTCCTGGACTATGATTTAGAGATCATCTATACTATTGGGAATGGGAACAATGTGGCAGATGCTTATATCATATGGTCAAGATCGTAGCTATTGAGCGAGGTGATATGGTAGTTAGCCAGAGTGTAGTTTACCTTTGTGGACAGAGGGGATGCGGATTACCTTCAGTCAATGGTTGTCACCCCTCCAATCATACAACATGTTAGGGAGGCACAACTTGGGGATGTCGACTGTGAGGGATTAATTGCTCAGTTATCTACATGACATGCTCTTAATGCATATTCACAAGGTGGAGAGCACATAGTTCTTTTCCGAGGATGCCTTGTTGTGCCATTAGCGTCATGGGATGAGGTCCTAAGAAAGTTTCATAAATCCCCCATTGCGGTACATCATGAAGTGGTGAATATGTAACGGGTTCTCTGATGACATTTATGGTAGTTAGGCATGAAGAAGGAAATAGTAGAGTTCGTTTCTCGATGCCTTAGGTGCCACCAGGTGAAGGCTGACCACCAGGTTCTAGCAGGATAAGCTCACCACTAGAAGTTCAAGAGTGGATGTGGGATGGAATATCTATGGACTTTATGACAAGCTTACCATGAATGTCCATGGGGCACGATTCCATCTAAGTGATCGCTGACCGACTCACCATGTTGACCCACATCCTATATTTCAGAGAGTAGAGTACCATATAAGGATTGGTACGCCTCTATGTGCAAGAGATAGTTCGTATACATGGCATCCAATCGATGATAATCTCAGATTGCGATTCCTGCTTCACATACTGATTGTACAAGGGATTGCATGAGGCTTTCGGAACACAACTATGCTTGAGCACAATGTTCCATCCCCAGAAAAATGGCCAGACAGAGAGGACCATTCCAGTTCTGGAGGATATGTTGTGGGCCTATATCATGGATATTGGTCGTAGTTGGGAGGACCACCTACAACTGGTTCAGTTTGCATACAATAACAGGTACCACTCCACATTTTGTATTGAACCTTTTGAGACTTTATAT
Organism: Viscum album; assembly: GCA_963277665.1. Classification (NCBI taxonomy): domain Eukaryota; kingdom Viridiplantae; phylum Streptophyta; class Magnoliopsida; order Santalales; family Viscaceae; genus Viscum; species Viscum album. The sequence continues at coordinate 852,606,603 of OY728161.1, forward strand.
GAGAGACCCTTCCTGTCAGCGCTTTGCTGAAATGACCTCGGAGGGTCAACACTCATTGGTCCAGAGTTGGTGCGAGCTACCACCGAGAAGGTGGAGATCATCCATGTGTGGATGAAGACTTCAAAATTCCTACATATTTCTTATGCTGATAGATGATGGAGACCTATGGAGTTCGAGGAGGGAGACCACATCTTCCATTGGGTCTGAACTCGATGAGGGTTGCAGAGATTTGGTCTGGGCGACAAGCTATCTCTGAGGTTCATCATCCCTTTTCAGATACTATGTAGAGATGGCGATGTGGCGTACCACCTAGCTCTACTGCCACAATTGTACTATGTACATGGTGTATTCCACGTGTCAAAGCTAAGGAGGTACGTGCATGACTCATCGCATGTCAACGACTGGGGAGAGCTAAACATTGAGGATGGGGCGACCATTGCTAAGTACATGGTAAAGATCGAGGATCTGTAAGAGAGGATCCTTCATGGGCGATTGATTCACATGGTTCACGTCTGGTGGTAGCACAAGAATCATCCAGAGAACTCATGGGAGTGGGAGACACATATCAGTTCCCAATACCCACCTGTTTTGGAGTAGCCCTTGTTTTGGCATTTCGGGACGGAAATCCCCAAGGTGGAGAGAATGTAATGCCTCGGATTTCCAGTGTATTATTTTTAAATATTATATAGAATTATTTTGAGACCATAACTATTTGGGGAATGCGATTCCATGGCTTGGAGTGCTCAGAATAAATTATTTAATTAATTTAAACATTATACAGCGTGCACGAGCAATTTTTGTGAAAAAATTGAATAACTTTTGAACAGGTTCTCAGATCATAAATATGATGTAACTATTGCATTCAGAGAAGAATCATTACCCTAGGTATGTACTATCACCAACTATCATTGGTTGGTTTCGAGATTTAGTTTTTGGATGCCTTAATGGAAATAAAATAAAGCAATAATTTATTTTATTTAAAGGTTTCCTTTTTGTGAAGCAACATAATTACTCTCTTTTAAATACCTTCTTAGGAATTGATAGTAAGGTTAGACTCATAACCATGAGAATTGATGGAGAGAGATAGAGAGAGACACTTATAGAATTAGAGGATTTATGATGGATGCCGACGAACAATGATACGTGGATCCTTGCGCAACAAGATTGAATCCCGACGGGAAAATGATCTCCCACTTCATTGACGACAGAAAAAATGGTTTGTTATTTCAATTCTTCCTCTCCTCATTTTTGAAATAAAAAGATCAACACAGATCATCCCAGAAATAGGTTGACCCATGGATCGTGCTTTATTGCAGGAGGTTTTTTATTGGATTGTTTTTTTCGATTAATCCACGATTTTGAAATCCATGTTTCGATTCGTTCTATTTAATATTTCAAAAGGGAGTGGACCAATGCCTTGTCTTATGATGGTGGTGGTTAATTACACTTTTCTTTTGTGATTTAGATTTCATCCCTGTGTTTATTGTGTTATTCATGGGGCGACGAACAACGTATCATTGAAAATCTGTTCTGCCATGCAATGATCCCAATTTCAATATCCGTCATTGTAATGACCTAGAGGAGGTTAGAAGAAAATGTTAGGTGACGAATCGACTAGGATCGGGAGTGACCATTCTATGAGAGTTCTTTGTGAGAGTTGATCAATAGATGTTTTTGGGAATGATCGGAGGACTGAAAACAACATATAAAACTTCAGGATGTGGGGGAATTCGTAATCATCATGTTTCATGGAAAAGGGACAGCCAGATCGATGTTCAGAGTTCCACCTGAGGCACAATGAAGGAGGTACCTGATTCTGAGAATTTTCACAACACACAATTGGATTCTTGAAGAACACAGTGTGTAGGTCTGACAAAGTGGAAGATAGGGTTCTGCTGTGCATGAAGCGATGACACGACATGTTCTCCAAAGAACACGACATTTGGGTCTATACATAGGACTCGACATGTATCCAGGGGATACACAGACATGGGGTGGGGTAAACGGTTGTTTACTCCACCACACGGCCAGACCAGTCTAGCTGCATGGGTTACAGCATTTACCAGTCACAGTGGTTATGATACACTAGTAGAAGCTGTGTACGAGCACATGGACAGCGTACAGAAAGTCCTCCCCGGATAGGGGAACACAGCGTGTCACTCTCATAGACTCCATGTATACCTTCTTCTACCTAACCAGCCATACGAAACGGGCCATTGTACCTGGGCAGTACCATAGGTCATAATACATGGCGTGTGTCACTTATACATTCCGTGTACATCTCAGTACATGGCTTGATATTCTTGTCAACCAAATATTGGACATGTTTTATTTGGGATAGTGCCCCTTTTACTCATTCACCTAGAGGTCAGGTATCATTTCCTTTTTCAAGAGTATGATCCCTTCAGTAGGACTTTCTGAGATAGAGTCAGGTATCCCTCAAAGAGACCTAGAGAGAGATCCTCTATCGATTCTTGACCCTCGGTAGTGTCAGGTATCGATGTGACTATTTCCACAGGGAACCAATCCACTTCTTAGTAGGTGAATATAGATGAGTTGCGGTATCTGCCAAGGCCCTGACAGTGATCCTCATCTGCCTAACATGATCCTTCCTCACTCAATAGTTTTCTCTCCAGGAATAATTATATCTATCTCTTTTGACTTTTCCCAAAGAAAGTACTTATCAGACAGACATCATAAGAGATATTAGACTCATGGAGTGAGTTCTCCCGAATGAGTGCTTCGTGGAATCTTCAAAAAAAAATCAATAGGGGTAATGTTGTTGTGGGAATTGTCTCTAGAACATGGGTCGGGGTTTTGAGTATATCTGGATTGGGTTCACCTACTATATGTTCATTTGACATATACATTGTATAGCCGACTATAACTTTAATTTTTGTATTGCTTTGTCATATTTTGGGTCCTCTACGGAGTATTGTTATACTCACCCCTACATGGGATTTTCCCACACGCGTCATCTCATGTGCAGAAGAGAAAACTTTTAATAGATTCCATGGAGGAATGGGAAATGAACGAGATTTCGGAGATCCCTATAGGCCAAGGCGTTTCTAGGACTACGAGCAGCTATCCAAGTACCTTTTTGGGTTTATAGGTTGGACTTTGAAGTTTTCAGACTCATTTTTTGGGTGGCATTGTATTCTAGCCAAGTGTACATTAGGTACTTTACATCCCATCATACGCTTTTGGTTGGGTTTAGTTGTATGCATTCGTTTTGTTCCTTAGTGTTTTTTTATAATTCAACATTTGTGTTCTTGAAGATGTGTGCATGTGTATGGGTACATAGGAAATCCCTCAAATGATAGTAATATGCCTACTCAGTGCTAGTCACCATCCACTGGCCTATTGGAGGCATGCTTGGGGAGTCGCAGCATGGGCCCCATTGGGAGGGGTCGTGAGAGAGTGGTATCCAAGTTGGTCAGTTCTACCATAGAACCAAGAGTCTATGAGATTGGTTTGGTGAAATAGTTTTAACAATTTCAAGGTTGAATTTCAGGTAACACCCCACAATTTCATAGTACATTTTTTCTTCAAAATTATTCAATAACTTGTGCTACACACAAGACCGAGTTTGAGCGTAACACAGCTTACTAAACTTGCTGTTCAAAAAGTGGTTATGAATAGTATTAACTGAATTTTGAATTTTATATAATCTATAAAATATTAGAATCTATATTATGTGTTTCTTCGACATAATATATGAAAAAAATTCATTTTTCAGATAAAGGAATTATTCTAAAAAAATGACATTTTACCATCTTTTAAGGGAGATACCTTTTTAAAACCAATATTTGAAAGTTTTATATATAAAATTTAATGAAATTATTTTCTTATTTATAATAGAAACATAAAAATTTTGTTTGGATAAATTTATGATATTTTTCTGACAACATTCATATTTTGTTGAATATGGAAAAATACTAAATTTTAATATAAAAACAACTTTTTTAATCAAAATACATTATTGTGCTAAATTATAATTTTGAGTTGTTTTAAAGTATAATTAGATTATAATTTTACCATTTAATACAATATTTGACATTATATGTAATTTAACATTTAAACTAGGCAGAAACAAGTGTCGATAATTTGATAGTTGTTATTTTATAAAGACGCGATTTTTGTTTTGTGAACGGGAATTAATTTTAAATTAATTTAGGCCACTTCTGTGTTTTGAATTTTGAAAAATGGATTCCATATTTTTAATCAGGAGTTAAAAATTGATTAAATAAGTATCTTTTATTTTTAGATATTTTAACTATTTACTTTAGTAAATATTTTATTTACCTTGATTAAAGGGTAAATATAATAAATAAGGGTAAAATATAGTATTATAAAAATATTAAATTACACAAACATTTGTTCTAATCCTATTGGAGGATAAATATCTGACCATGGGAATCCATGGATCTAATTTGGGACCCCATGGAGCCACGTGGGAGTAATAATGACACTTTATATTAATTAATTTAAAGTAATGACAAAAATGGAATAAACAAATATTTTTAGTAAATAAATTTTTACATGGGGTTATATAAGTTATCGTTTCAACTATACATATTATTTAAAAAGATAAATCAATTTCCTACATCATGGTATTTTTCTAATATTTTTTGGACATCAAATAATTTAAATAATGTTTGACATAATAATGATGCAATATTATCCTCATTAATAAATGATTTAAATAAATAAGATTATAAAAATATCCAAAACCTGTCAAATTATTATTGGATTATTTTATTTTGACCATGAGTCATCTTAACATAGATTTTATTGACTAGTTGAACATTTTAAAATGAAGATGAGTTTATAATAAAATAATTGTTTCAAACTTTCCTAAAGAGCCCCTCCTCTCCCTTATAAAAAGCCCTCACTTCCTACCCATTTCTCACACTTCTAAAGCCTTTGGATCAAGAAAACAATGCCCAAATATCCTCCCAAAATCCATAACTTCGTCTTAGAGGTCTTAATTTGGTATGAAATCCATCTTATGGAGACCTTTTGTTCAAATCAAAAGGAAGAACCCGATGTATAGTTAATAATTTCACCACCCACTTACAAGTTCTTTTCTTCTTCCACTTCCTCTTTCATTGTTTTTTCCATTATAAATTAATAACTCTAGTATATTATATATAATTTGATGTTATTATAAATATGGTACAACCATATTCATTATTCTGTCCATCCAATGAATGACATGTCAACATATATGGTTACGTACGACTTACCGTCTCCACGTCGTGGTGTTGTTGTTATTAAAATAAACTATTATTTGGATGGGTATTATAATGATGTATAATTGATGAAAATAATTAATATAACATGTTAATGATTCTTTATATATGATATATCATCTTTTTACATATGTTTTTAAAACAAAATAATGATATTGTCTCTTGTACGTACATAGAGATTACCGTCTCCACGAACCCGATGAGATTCATTTCCCCATTGTAACCATTCAATAATTATTTTCATTTGGTTATTAAAAAAATTATTAAGAACATAATTTCATTCTGGATATGAATCAAATACATCATATCCATAACAAATAATACATATGTGTTAAAACATATAAAGGAAAAAGAATCAGTGGACACTCAAAACGACGATACAACTGAAATATCATTATTAAAGAAATACTAGAAGATCATATATGATATAATATTAATGTATATGGTTCCTGTATAATTTAATAACAATGATTTAACCATTATATTGGAGGTTAACCTACCCTTGACCAAGGGAAAGAACATGGTAAGTGTAAATTTCAAAATCACTTCATTATCTGAGGTTGTTTTTACGTAAGTATCTACGAGGACCTCTTCATCACCCACATCTGTGTTTCTTAAAAATGTATTTCAAAAAAATTACAATTTAATATAAAATTGGTTAAACTCATTTTTTCTATTATTTTACCATATATGTTTTGAAAGGAATCATTCCTTCATTTCCCAAACAATGTACTTTACGAACTTTTCGACAAAATTAAGGTAAAAATGTTTTTTAAAATTATATGGAGGGCATGGATATTCTCTGCCATTATAACATTTTTGAAGCTTCCCTTATATTATATTTAGAATATTATCAAAATAAATGTTGTCTTTTATGATTATGTGACTTTAAATGATTTCAAAAAAAGAGAGAGATGTTTCTGTCAGATTGTTTTGATTTCATCTATGTCAACATGCTTTGATGGATTTTATTCTTGTTTGAAGTAGATTCATTATGATACAAATATTCCATATTTTGTTCACAATTTTGTGATATGTTTGACTATGGATGTGTTATTTTTATACCATTCATGGTTTACGGTTAATTTATTGTCATTTAATATGCTTGTTTTAAAAAGAATGTCTGTGTTATGTTAAAACCTTTCCAAATGATGAATGTATTGGATTATTATGTGACAGGTGGAGCGTGATATAGCTCCTCGGTGCATCGGTAGGTCTCATGAGAAAATTAGACATGGAATTGGCTGAGGCCTTTCCAAATTTTGATATATGGTTTTTTCCTAGGCCTAAAAAATTTAGATGTCTTCGATGAAGCCTTGATAAGATGTTTATGAATGTATGGCATTACACATTCCCTCATTATGAAAGAAATATTGATGGTTAATGTGGTCATTAGACTAGTAGAACATCAATTATTATGTTTTATTATGGAATTATTAACTAAGATCATATTCCTTACATAAATGTGTTCATGTTTATTACTGGTAAAGGCATGTGTTTGCAATTATTATCATGCTTAATATCTATGTTATCTTCCACAACATTTCTTACATTTACTGAGCGTTTGAGCTCACCCCATTTTTATGTTTTATTTTCCTAGGATTTGAAGATGTTGGTTATGAGTGATGTGGAGGCATAATCTATAAGGCTTGGATGTATCTAATGGAATACATTAGTGTTGTATTTCCTTTCATGTTGTAAAGTTGAACTTATGTATGAATATTGTTTCCAATAATACTAAATTTATCGGTCATTCAGGACATGATTTCGTTGTGATCATTCCCATGTTATGAAAATAATACACCAAATCTAGGTAACTGGGGTTGGGGCATTACAGTTGGTATAAGATCATGTTTAGTATAAACCGTGGAATCTAGATTTAGATAAACTCTGATTAGAGTACATTAACCTTAGATATATTTCGAGGATTCGTATAGAAAAACTTCCTAGAGTATTTTTAATGTAGAGATTTATTGTGTTTTGCAAGAAATACATCCCTATATGGATACCAGCTGGTAGATGTTCCTTTGCCACAGATGTACCTAGGGGTAAAACCTAAAAAAACTGCTTTGAGATAGACTCAAACGGGAACTGGTGCATGAAAAAGGGCCTTGCCTCACTCTTGGTTACGACATTCATGGGGGGTATTCTTAGGATATTTCTCATTTTCTTTATAAACCATTATGAAGGGTTTATGAGTATATACATCCTCAAGGAAAACATTTTTATGATTTTGGATTATATCCATAAACTGTTAAATTTATGTTAACTATTTTACAAGTATAGAATTATGTATTTTGATTCATAAACTAAATTAGTTTATGCCATTTTTTAGAAAAGGAGCCTAGTTGAAGTAATAGAACTGTATAAATGCATGTAATCCATTTAAGGATTTCCCTCCTACTGAATATAATTATAGCAGAGCTTGTGATGCAACTGCTGCTGATCAAATTATCACCATACTGGGACAACTCACTCAGGTTATGAATAATAACCTTACCCATATGGAGCACCCTGATCCACAACTTGGAGGATCAATGATAGATCGCTAATGATGCAACTACCACAAAAATTTAATGGGAGTACAAATCTGTTAGTAGTTGAGAAATGGATAAATTCCTTAGAGATAATATTCCACGCCTTGAGAGTGTGAAAGTGAAAAAGTTATCATGGAAGTTTATTACCTCGCTGGAGATGATGATCAATGGTGGTCATTGATTCAAAACAGAAAGGATGATGGTTAAGGATAAAATATGGAATGTGGGAGTTTAAATAACTTTTCAAAGAAAAACTCTTTCCTCGTGATCATAGAGCGGATATAGGAAGAAAATTTCTGAGCCTGAGGAAAAAAGAGGATGAGAATGTCACAAAGTATGAGGCTTACATTACAAGGATAGCAAGGCATGTAGAAGATTATATATGTAACAGAAAGATTAATATTTATCATTTATTTGAAAGGTTAAAACCATTTCTTCGTTTAATATTAGTCTCACAATCCTTCTCAATGTATGACGATATAATCTCTTTTGATATCAAGTGTGAAAATGAATTCTCTAAATAATATGACAATAATGTAAAGTAGGAGAAGAAGAGAATGGTGGAGCAAGATATCGATAATGGGAAAATGGGAAATAATGAATTTCCATTATGTGATAATTGTGAGAAAAAAAACACCACGGTACTTGCCTAAAAGCCATGAGAGTTTGTTACAAATGTAGAGAAAAGGGTCACCAGGCTCGTGATTGCAAGGGGAAAAAAGAGACTTTCGATGTTGAATGCTACAATTGTAGAAAAATGGGGAATTATACAAATGAATGTCCTAAGATATATGGAAACCTACCTAAAAAAGGCCAAGGGATCAAAGCCAAGCATATGCTCTTACTATAGTTAAAGTAGAGTAATTTATTTATTTATGTTTTTTAACTCAAGGATTATATTCTAGTTATAAGAATAATGTGATATATATAAGGATTTTACTTTAGTAATTTTTTTCATTAAATTATTAATATGACTATGGTAAAAATATTTTCAGTAGGTTACAATAAGAGAAACATTACTTTTTGGGGGGAATATGATGTTACTATTGATTTTAGAATTTAGATAACTTTTACAGAGAGTCTGGAAAGTGGTATTTTGGATAACTATAATGTTTGGAATGGATTAAGTTGAACTTTTGATAGTATTGATTACGGTTAAAACATTTTTTATGATTATTTTTATATTATATTATAATACTATAGGTTTAGGAAAAGGAGAACCTATTGGTCGACTGATAACCCGTCGCTTCGGACAAAGATGCATGAATTGAACCCACAACCACAGTGTGACAAAACATTATTACCTAGCACTAGCATACAGAAATTACCTGGTTATTATAAAATATTTTTGTTCATTTAAATCGTATGTGTTGATATTTTTAACCTTTTACGATTAGGATAAGTATAATATTTTTGAGTTATATTATCTATTGGAGTGAAAGATGAGTCTGTAGTAGAAATTAGTTGAAGTATGAAACTCTACTTGTCAATTATATATATATATATATATATATTATTCTATGATGAAATTAATTCAGAAACATTCAGGAAGGGATATTAAAACAAAAAATGTGTGGTCCAAATACCGTATGTTTTGTTGAACTGATTATATTTTAAATCATCATAGATCGATAGATTTGAGGCCCTCAAGTGTACACTTGTTTTTGATTGATGACATAAATCAATCCCTATAAATATTTACATTTTCCTCTAATTTTATGTCTTTAATTTCCACCAATGTTCTTCTATTCAAGATCATAATTTGGTGGTGATCTTTTCATTTCTCTTTCGTCTTATTTAGTCTAAATTTCATTAACCCTATATCCAAAGTGGTTTTTCCTGAAAGATATTTTCAATTTCAACCTTTTATTTTCAAAGAAAAATTTCATATTGTGAGGATGTGATTTATTGAAGGATGGGAGAATGTAACACCCCATGATTTCATTGTACATTATTTCTCGAAGTAATTCAATAACATACACTACACGCAACACCGAGTTTGAGCGTAAAACGACTTAATAAACATGGCTATCAAAAAGCGGTTATGAATAGTACTAACTAAATTTTGAATTTTATATAATCTATAAAATTTTATAATCTATATTATGTTTTTCTTAAACATAATATAACAAAAAAAATTCAATTTTCAAATAAAAGAGGTAATTATCAAAAAATGCAATTTTACCCCCTTTTAATGGAGAACCCTTTTTAAAACCAATATTTGAAACTTTTATATTTTAAATTTATTTAAATTAACTTCTTTATTATATTTGGGACAGAAAATTTTTTTTGGATAAATTTTTGGAATTTTTATGATAACTTTCATATTTTGATGAATAGTGAAAAATACTACAATTTAAATAAAAATAACTTTTTAAATCCAAATAATTTATAGTGTTAAAATATTATTTTTAGTGATTTTAAAGTAAAATTAGATTATATTTTTACCATTTAATCCAATATTGGTCATTGTATGTAATTCCACATTTCAACTAGACATAAACAAGTGTCAATTTTTTGATAGTTATTATTTCATAAAAACACACGTTTTGTTTTGACATTGGTAATTAATTATAAATTATTTTATGCCACTTTTATGTTATGAAGTTGGAAAAATGGATTCCATATTTGGAATCAGGAGGTCCAAATTTGGTAAATAGGTCTATTTTATTTTTAGACATTTTAAATATTTACTTCAGTAAATATTTTATTTACCTTGACGAAAGGGTAAATATAAAAAATAAGGGAAAAATATTATATTATAATAATATTAAATTATCTTAACATGTTTTCTTATCCTATTGTCTGATAAATATCGGACTATGGGGATCATTGGGTTGAATTGTGGACCCCATGAAGCCAATGGGAGTAACAATGACACTTTATATTAATTAATTTAAAGTATAGACAAAAATGTCATAAACAAATATTTTTTAGTAAATAAATTTTTTTAAATGGGTTAAATAAGATATCTTTTTGACTATATATATTATTTGGTAATCTAAAAAGGTTTCCTACATCATTTTATTTTTAAAATTTTTTTAGACATCAAATAAATTAAAATTTGTATGACACAATAATGATTCAATATTTACCCCATTAATAAATGATTTAAATTAATATGACTATAAATATTAATACATTATCCAAAACCTATAAAATTTTTATTGGATTATTGTATTTCGACAATGAGTCATCTTAACTTCAACATTAATGATTATTTTTCCTTTTGAAACCGTATATGAGTATATAATAACATAATTGTTTCAAACTATCTTAAAGAGCCCCTCCTATCCCATATAAAAATCCCTCACTTCCCACCCATTTATCACACTTCTCAAGAATTTGGATCATAATAAACCTACCCATTTATCCTCCCAACATCCCTCACTTCATCCTATAGGCCTTACATTGGTCATAAATCCAAATTAATGAGCCATTTTTATCAAATCAAAAGGAAGATCCTAAAGAAGAGGTAATAATTTCACCACCCTCTTTCATATTCTTTTCTTCTTCCACTTCATCTTTCTTTGTTTTTTCCATTATAAAATAATAACTCCAGTATCTTCTATATACATTGATTTTATTATAAATATAGTACAACCATATTCATTATTTTATCCATCCTATGAATGACATGTCACCATACGTGCATACGTACGACTTACCGTCTCCACGTCGTGGTGTAGTTGCTATTTGAATACATTATTATTTGGAAGGGTATAATAATGATGTATAATTGTTGTAAATAATAAATATAAAATGATAATTATTATTTATATATGATATAACATCTATTTACAAACGTTTTTAAATCAAAATAATGATATTGTCACTCGTTCGTATGAACAGATTACTGTCTCCATGAACGCTATGCGATTATTTTCCCCATCGTAACCATTCAAGAATAATTTTCATTCGGTTATTAAAAATAATTATTAAGAACAGAATATCATCTTGGATATGAATCAAATACATCTTATCCATAACAAATAAGGCTTATGTATCAAAACCTATCATGAGAAATGAATCAGTAAACACCCAAAACAACGATACTACAGAAATATCATTATCAATGAAATATTAGAAGATCATATATAATATTATATAAATGTATATGGTTCATGTATAATTTAATAACAATTATTTTACCATTATAGAATAATTTAACCTACCCTTGACCAAAGAAAAGAACAAGGTAAGGGTTAATTTCACAATTTCTTTCTTATCCAAGGTTGTTTTTACGTAAGTATATACGGGGACCTCTTTGTCATCCACATATGTGTTTCTTAAAAATTTATTTCAAATTTTTTTTACGATATAATAGAAAATGGGTTAAATTCAATTATACGCTTATTTAACCTTATATGTTTTGCAAATAATCTTTCCGTCACTTTCCAAACAAGGTACTTTACATCCTATTCGACAAAATTAAGGTAAGAATGTGTTTGTAACTTATACGACGAGTGTAGTTATTCTCTAATGTTATAATATCGTCAAAAATTCCTTACAATCTTATAATAATATCTTAAAAATAAATATTTTCTTTTAAAATTATGTAACATTAAATGATTTCAAAAAATAAAAGAGATATTTGATTCAAATAGTTGTGATTTCATTTATGTCAACATCTTTTGATGGATTTTATACCTGTTCAAAGTCGATTCATTATGATATAAATCATCCATATTTTATTGATGGTTTTTTTGATATGTTTGACTATGGATGTTTTTTTATACCATTCAAGGATTAAAGGTAATGTGTTGACATTTCATATGCCAGTTTTAATACGAATGTTTGTGTTTGGTTTCATCCTTTTAATATGAGGAATGTATTGGACTTAGTATGCGACCAGTTGAGCCTGTTATTGCTGCCTGGTGTATCGGTAGGTCTCATGAGACAATTAGATGTGGAATTGGTTGATGCCTTAATCATTTTTACACATCTTGGATGTGGCCATGAGAAGATGTTTCAGAATGTTCAGCATTATATATTCCCTCATTATGAAAATAATATTGATGGTTCATGTGGTCATTCGACTAGTAGAGTACCCATGATTATGTTTTATTATGGATTTATTTACTAAGCTAATATTCCTTCTGTAAAAGTGTTCATGTTTTTTATTTGTAAATGCATGTGTTTTCAATTATTCATCATGCTTAATATTTATGTTATCTTCCATCGTATTACATACCCTTACTGAGTATTTCATCTCACCCCTTTCTTATGATTAATTTTCCCAGGATATGAATATGTTAGTTATGAGTGGCTTGCAGGAATAATCTAGGAGGCTTGGATGTTTCATAATGTAATAAATTAGTCTTATATTTCCTTTCAAGTTGTAAAGTTGAACTTATATATGAATATTGTTTCCAATAATACTAAACTGATCAATTTTTTAGGAAATGATTTCGTAGTGGTCATGACAATGATATGTAATAATGCACCGACTCTGGGTAACTGGGGTCAGGGCGTTACATTTCATTACAGAGACTCTACTGTTGATGTGGGCGGCCGAGGTATCCATACATAGGGACTCTAATAACATGCCTTTTGACTCTGTACATGAAAACACTAGTTGTGGGGAAATAATATATTGGTACAGGGATCATATAATAATGGGTTGCGTTTTTTTCATATCCTTTGTGCAAACTATCTAGATATACTCTTTGACCATGGTATATCTAGTTTATTACAAGATGCCTCTATGACACATACCCATGAGGATTCAATAGCCCGATCATGAGGATGTCCCCCTCAGTGAAAATGCTTTGATATGGGGACCAATTTCCCATGTGTTACATGCATGTGGCTTACTTGTTATACCACTACCAGTGGAGCAACCCTTTGTACCTTCATTATCGATAGAAGAGGGGCACATGCTGAGTGCACTCCATATGTTATAGAGAGAGATAACCCTTTGGTTCCGAGGTGAGCCCGACCCTCAGGCGGCTAACGACTAGCTTGAGGCGGTGACCAGAGTTTTCCGACTCATGAGGACACCGACGGATGATATGGTGATCCTAGGAGCGAGCCTTTTTCAGGGTTCGGTGGGATGATTGTGGAGTCTGACCACACAGAATCACAACATGGAGACTCTTTCCTGGAAGGAGTTTGAGCGAGTCTTTAGGGAACAGATATCACTGATTACACTGAGAGAAGTGTGTATCTAGGAGATTATTCTTCTTTATCTAGGTAGTTTGACGGTGGAGGGCTATTCATCAAATTTCACCAACCTCGCTAGGTACTCGATGGATATGTTCAGCGATCAATAGTTTAGAAGTTAGGCCATTGAGCGAGGTCTACGATGGGACATCTGATCTAGTGTCATGTATCTTTGTATTCAAACTTATGCTCGGGAGCTAGAGTGGGCCCTGGTGATCGACAGCTTCTTGGAGGAGTAGAGACTACAGATGGTAGTCACCAGCTGGAAGATAGATGTGGAGACCTCAGAAGCAGGGAGCCGTTGTCAGGGAAATGGTTCAAGAATTAGGAGACGTCACCAGGGGACCCAGGACATGGGTTTGGTAGTACATGTCCATCAGGCTAGATCTATTCAGCCTATGTTGAGGTGATGCTAGTTGTATGATGGTAGGGGACATATCGCTAGACATTGTCCAACCCATCGAGCTACTGATAGGGAGATGGTGGATGGACCACAGAGGCCAAGGACGAGAGTGGATAAGACAAACCCACCAGGTGGAAGACGTGGCAGATGAGTAGGAACAGCTGTAGGTGGTGGCAAATAGTTTAATCTACTTCTACGACCACACCAGGAGGTCTGAACTAGGCTCATAGAGCTGGTGGATACGGGTGGGGACTACTACATACAGTCGAGGTGTATGAAAAAGGGACTACATGGATAATACAAGATATGATTTGTGTCTTATCTACATTAGTTGATGTAATTATATTCCTAGGTTCCAGTCATTCCTTCCTCATCACATGTCTTTTGTGAATCCTTGAGATTCTGTTAGAGCAATTGACTCGATCCTTATGCCTGGAGACACCTATGGGAGGAGACTCGATAATCAAACACCATTATAGATAGTGTGATCTTACCCTTGGAGAATATATTTTCAGTTGTAACCTCTTGGGGGTAGCATCGAAGCCTTATGATGTCATTCTCAGTATGGATAGGTTATCCTTGGTCTATGCCCTAATTGGATGCTTCAGGTGAAGAGTGTGGTGTGTCCACAACGATGAGATAAGTGTTTCCTTTGTCAGTGAAATTGAGACAGAATGCACAGAATGGGCTCGTGCATGAGATGGTACAACCGATCACTCATGAGTTAGCTAGCCTTACCCTTGGAGCTGTAGATATTGTGAGCATCTTGTTCCCCGCAGTAGTGGCAGAGTACAAGGATGTTTTTCTCGAAGATTTCCCAAGACTACCTCCCCACATGGAAATCAAATTTTTCATCGACTTACACCTTAGGATGACACTGATTTATTCATTAGCATATCAAATGGATCTCAAAGAGCTTCGCGAGGTGAGGGTATAGTTGGAGGATTTGTACAGTAAGGGTTTCTTGATACCATGCATTTCACCTTGGGCGGTGAAAATATTTTTTATAAAGAAGGCCGATGGGGTTTGAGGTTGTGCGTGGATTACCAACACTAGAACCATGTAACCATGAAGAACAACTATCCACTACAAAGGATCAACGACCTCTTCGGCCATCTAAGAGGGGCAAGGTGGTTCTAGAAGGTTGACCTTCGGTCAGGTTACCACCAGTTGCACTACAACAAATATGGATTATAATAGTGCTAAAAACTACCTTTAATGGCGCTAAAAAATCACTCTTAATCTCGGCGAAGATAAAGGGGGGTCCCCTTTTTCAGCTCTAAGAAAGCGCTGATAAAGGTAGTATTTATCAGTGGTATTTTTAGCACGGATAAATGTATAATATATCAGCACTATTTTGAGCGCTGATATTAACTATCTTTATAATCTCTCAAAATAGCACTAATATATTATCCATTTATTAGCGCTTAACTAGAGCTGATAAAGGCCAAAGGTCCTGTCCAAAACTAGAACCTGCACAGAACCTGCCCAGCAGCTGCACACATTACAACACCTGCACAGAGTCCAAACAACACCTGCAAACAGCACAGACAACACCCACACACAAAGCACAGAAGAAAAAAATGATACATACATTTACATGAAATCATGAATACAAAACAACACACTTCTATATAAATTTCAAACAATGTTTAATTTGGTTACAATTACATTTATCCAACAAACAGTTAAAATCAATAATGTTCCATCCTTTTTGCATCCATCCACTCTAAAAAATTGTCGTCCATGGCGGCGGTTTCCGAACAAAGCATTTGAACTGAGTAAAAAGATTTCACCTACATAATAAAACAAATATTATGTTAGTAATACAATAATGAAATAAATAATGGGGTTTCTAAATGGAATTATACTAGTGAGGCATAAAACATAAAATTACCAATTAACGAAATTGTTGCATAGTTAGGGCTAATCATCTATAATAATCAAATGGCCCAATTCTTAGTAGAACATGGGATATTTAATGATTCTAGGGGGAACAGATAAAACTACAGTTTATTTCTAAGGTTATGATGGTCTCACATTGATGGTTAATGGTTTTTCAAATAATGTGATGAACTTGTGTAAGGTATGAGTTTTTGGGGAAGTATCTCTATATGGTTGAATAATGGATTGTAAGCCACTCAATAAAACTATACGGATTAGATGTGTGTGTATATTGATTCCCAAATTGTTGGAAAATGATTTATTTTACCCTTTGGCCTAATAATTCACCTAATTAATGAGTGGAATTAACAAATTTTCACTAAAAACAATTAAAGTGGTTTACCCTCATATATCCATCATTCCAATCAACAAAATACTTTACAAACACTCTCCTCCTACTCCGTTCCCCCATGGGATATCTCCCTTACTATTGAGATAAATCAAATACTATCAATTACATTAAAAGAGTGGTGGAATACTTTCAACCATATTATCCTCCTCTATTGGATACCAATGATGGGCCTTTTGAAATGACACTAAACCTTGGATATATACATATAGCCACGGTTTAATACCATGGCTATATGTACCCCCATTCCATAAAAAAGAAGCACCCCTGCCCCCTTCCCCAGCACACCCCCTACACACTGCCCACCCCCGAGAACACCCCCTAACCCTACAGACTTCCTGCCCCCTGAACACCCCCTTCCCACTTCCCCAGCACACCCCTGCCCACTGCACTTCCCCCTGCCATTGCACACCCCGCTGCCCACCACCTACAAATTTAAAAAGAACCCCGCACACACCTACCCCTTCCCCTACCACTTTTACCCTTCCCCCTCCACTAGAAAACCACCCATGTCCTCTCACACTGTCCCCTGCACAACATAAAGAAAATACCTTGTATGGAAATTGTTCTCAATATAAATTATAAAAATCATATATATCAACACATTCTCATGTACTTTTATTCAATTTAAATACACATATATAGACTCTATACATCTCATAAGAAAACCCTCTTTAAAATTCACAAACACATTAAATTCATATGAAAACACCCATCACACAACTTTCTCATTTATTCAAACACATTTAAAGGACATAAGAATGAAAATCCACAAGAAATACAACTGCATTCATTTTAAAAATAACTTTCAAGTCTATACACACCCCAAATTCCTTGGATAACACATTTTTAACCACACAAAAATTTCATATAGTACACATAGCAAGAAAGTACAACATAATAAAATCATCATGTAATGTAAAAGCATGGAATCACCTATATAAATCTTGGAATATTCCGAAATCTACTAGAAAACAAAAAACCAAACCTCCACAATATATTAATAAGGACTTATTAAACATTAATATCTAATATATTAATGGAAAACCATGTTTAACTTGTTGTATTCCATGAGTTTAACATACCACAAGGATAGAGGGTCATGATTTAATGTCTTATAGAGATGTAAGACCTGGGTGGATCAAAACACTTATAATGTTGGATCATGTAGGTACATGTCTAGGAGGGAGCACCTGGAATGTTTACCTGATAGATGGAACAAAATGCCCAATGAGGTCTGACCCAAGTGTGGTACATCCCATAAAGGTACGATTTGTAATTTTGAAGACTTATTCGGACGCCACTAAGGGAAATACAAGAGGGAAAATAAGCGAAGGTGTACCCTAGTGAGGTGGTCACCATGGTTTACCATTGGTTGGGATTTAATCTCATTGAGGATTCCTACGTACCCTATTTAGAATACAAGGATCAAACCCCATATATTTAAAAGAGGTATGTTGTTGGTATTACCCATGGTTAGCATCCCTTCACACTAGGAATACTCTTGGTTGGATGAGTATGGGTTTTGTGGGGCTTATGTATTGTCAGATACTCAGGTTCTTCCAAGAGTAGAATGGGATGAATGGGGCATACGTGCTAAGATGGACCATGTGAATTGTGTGATCCTTGTAATGAGGCACGAGGCACAAAAAACATGTGGAGATGTCTGTAAACATTATTTATAGTGGCCATGGTGCTCATCAGACTCCCCATTCCTTCCATAAACACCTCAAAACATCACGAGGACCAGATTCTACATGATGGTGCATCACAGGGTTGATTATTTTGATTATTTACTGGTCGTTTGAGCTTGGATTTCATCTCAACCAGCCTTTCCCTTACTTAAATTATCCTGGGACACATATTTTGGTTCAAAAAAATCCCTCAAAGATACCGATTATCTCATGAATCTACCTAGAAATAATTGTGCATGTCAAACAACAACACATGTGCTCAAATACATGTTCAAACAAGCGAGATATAGAAAATGGATTTTTTCGATCCTCGGTGGTTTCGTGGTTCACCCCATACGCACTGCACACCATCATGCCTTACTTCAAAATTGATTTGTTCAAAGATCAATAATATGAATCCGGGGATAGAAAACATTGAGTATTAAATTAAGATTTCAATACATCAGAGCATTCTCATTTAACCCAAGCAGGTTGGAGTATAATCAATGATCATATATAGATAACATAAGTGGTTGGAATTCACCATCATCCTATTTGTGTAAAATATTCCATCAGGTATTTTGCCCATTTATTTCTAAACACATGTATATCATCTTATGAATATGAGTTTTTGCGACAGTCATGGTATTACTGAAAAAATATAAATACACAAAGGATTAATACATATTTTAATTGAACTCGTAATTATTTTTGAAAATACCTCATCAGGGATGCTAGTTTGTTGATGAAACAAGATCTCTTTCATAAATTTACAAATATAATAACCAAAGTCCTTTCCGTTTGTTTATTTTGGACACTATAGAAACATTGACATCAATAAGTAATTTTTTTTATATGTGTTTGGATAGTGCAATGTTTATATATATACCTGGATACTTTTCCAATTGTAGATCTTGTAGGCGTGCTCATCCTTATGCCTTGGATTCATTCCATGCATTAGATGATATTGATGCACCACCATATCATAAGAGAATCCTCATTAAAAGATAACATAAATTATATAACTAGATGTTTAGTTTTAAAATGTTGGATCTAGTGTATTAAAAATCAACAAACTCCATCATGCGTGGTTTTTTTGTTGGATATCCATGCGTTGAATCCAGAAAATAAATCTTTGGAGTATCCAAATTGACTACAATCAGCATCAAATGCTCCCTAAAAATACAAAAAGAAATAAGTAAAGAAAGAAATGAAAATATAGTTGATATGATTAAATTGTAGAGTTTTACCACTGCATCGTTGGTATTAAAAAGAGTCTGTCATCCGTAATTTTGTTTTCAAACAAATTGAGCAGGGATGACATTATTGCAGCCTCTTTATCAGAATCTATTTAGTATTTTGAAGATGTGGTGTGAGGAATAACGAGTCCAAATTTTTGTTCATGGGAAAATAACTTCAATTTTTTTTTCATATATACGTCTATGACAAATATAAAATGTATTTAGTCAAAATTATCAGATTATATCAGCTTTTGTAAAATCAAATCATGAAAACATACCTCATGTATACATTTACAACAGAGGCGCCTAGCCATTCATACTTGAGGAGTTCATTTACATTTTCAGCACTAATGAAATCTGATATTTCCTCTCCATACATAACTTTTCGAAATCAACTATGTGATTATTTATGTCTTTTAACATTGTATCCATATGAGCATGCAATGATATTAACTCTGGATATAGAACTGGTGGGATGAAGGTGTTCTGAGTAAACAATTTCAATCAGTTGGTTGATCCTTGAGATTATTTTGAGCTGATATTTCGTTTCACCCCATAGTCTTTGTCATTCTGTAATGACAGTCATCGGTTCAGATCTTTTTTCATTAAATGTTAAAGGTCCAGCATGAAAAATAAATTTGAAATGAATACATTTTTTTGGACATGTTTTTTTACAAGAACTGTCGGCCTTGAGATGAATGTTCCAACAACTTGTTCAACCGTATGAATGTCTTCATCATCATTTGGAATAGGTAGCTTGGCACTCACCTCATTAGCTACGTTAATTGACACTCTAAGATGATCTTTTGAAAGCTGTTTGATGTGTAGCATGTCGTTTTGCATATTGAACACCGTAGCCCTCACTACAAGGAGATAGGTTGGAGTTGATAAATATAAATCACAGTCATTTTCACACTATGTAATTTTATTACATGAAAGGTATCGGTGTATATTTAAATCACATTTCACAGAAAAAATTATTAAAACATTGATTACCTCATCTAATTGAGGTTTTTTAGGGGAATGGCTCCCCTTAAAGCTGTTGGGGGGTGGGGCGAGATCATCACACACTAGTTATCGTTGAGTTTTTTCTTCCATTTGCCCCTCCCCCATCAACTTTTCTATCATCTCTCTCTGGTATTGTAATTCATCTTGAAAAATAGATAATTTTTCTTGAAGCTTTTCCATTTTTTCATTATGATCCCCCGCTTGTTTTTGTTTTTGAAAATATGTTTGGGGTGTCACCCCAAAACCCACACCTCTGACGTGGCCATACTTTTCTGGTTGCATCAAGGCTTCTGAGAGTATCTCTGCATCTGGTGTGGTTGTTGTTGATTCCTATGACTATTTACGATATAAAATATAGAATAATATTTAGTAATTTTAATGTAATAGCGATTTAATGCAACTCAAATTTATATTATGTCATACTTACACATTTTTCCCACACTTTTTGTGTGTTTTCATCTATCAATATACCCTCTTTATTTACACGAGCCGCCTTCCATATCACATGGTGCGGGATGGATAAGGCTTTCGATTTGGATTCATCAATCAGCAAATAAACAGAGAAACATGGTTATGGTGTTGTTTTATGTCACATACTAGTTTTAGGGTAGATTTAAAAGACGTATCAATTTTTTCTCAAGTTCAGCGTACCCCATCCTTGCTTTACAGTATGGGTACGCTGGTTCTGTTGCACGTTTTTTATTTTCAGCACTCATTAGTTGTTTCATAAATAAAAAAATATCAATCAGAGTGATGAATACAAGAAAACATCAATCAATGTATTACCCCACACAATGTACCTATAATGTATGCTCCCCACGATGGTTGCTAAACTCATCCCAGGCTCCTTGGGATATCAAGTCTGCGTAAAGAGGAGGTGGGTGTGGCTTGATTTTCCCTTCTTCATCTTTACGATGATATTTTGTTAAAATTGTGTGGAAACCTCTATGAATACTTCCTGCAACTCTTAATACATATTCCTTGTGCCAGACATCTACTATGAATGCACTCTGCAATGGATGATGAAGAGTAAGTCAATGTTTTGGTATTTTATTTTATTTTAATAAATTAATAAAAATGATATCCTAATGTTACCGTAATCTCATCCCACATTAGTGTCTTCAGCCTGGTGACAACATGGTGCCACGACTGTACATCAATCGGAACGCGTTGCCAAGTGGCGATTCCAAGGTAGCTACTAAAGATGGCTCTATTGGGGTTAACATGTTGGCCTCGATTATTACATTCAACCTCAAATTTGATTCCTTTTTCTTTTGACTTAAGGATTTTGGCTAACACTTTCATACTACGAAGCTCTTGTTTTTTTTCACTTTCAGGGATTCATTTCCTACCATTTCCTCAGAAGTAGCATCAATATCTTCCCCCAGAGCGCTATCATCGGCAATGGGACCAGCAACAATAGGTTGAGAAACCTGTTGTTGCTCTACATTAGGACCACCAGCATCTTGTTTAGAAACATGTTGTTGCTCTGCAGTGGGACCACCAGCTGCGGGTTTGAGAGACCTTTTGTGCCTCAGGATTGGGCACATCAGTAGGTGCATAAGTCATTATCTTCAGAAGTGCTTTAATATTTAATTTAGATTACATGTAAATAGCAGTAGACAGATAATAACATAACGTAACACAATTTATGTTACAATAATCAAATATCCTGATTATTGTACTCTCTTTTTTTCTTTAAAGGCTAACGAGATTTGACCCCACTATCGACTATGTAAATTTTTTAATTGTGGTCTCCTCTAACATAAAAAATTCCGTCTACATTGGAACCGCTGTGAAATGATTATGAATTCCCTATAAAAGGGTCAACCTCCATTGAACTTTCATATGACCTTTCAGTTGTTTTGGTCGATAACAGAAAAATTGACGAATTTTGGTTTGCGGGGTCTGGAACATAAAATACTTGTACTTCATGTGATTCCATTATAAATGGTTCGTCTTTCTCCCCTTCTGTACTGAAATCAACTTTCATGAATCCTAATTCATCTATTTTAACAGCACTCCTGTTATCAACCCATTTTCATTGAAAAATCGGCACTTTGAATTTCGTATAATCCAACTCCCATATTCGTTTGATGATGCCAAAGGAAGACATATTTGCATAAATTGGATTTTGGTTCTTAGTACCAAAAACATGCATCGCCTCATCCACAAGTGTAACCCCACTATTCTGCATGCTACTATCTTCATCATGTTTATTAGTATAGAATGTATAACCGTTAACAGTATAATCATTGTAAGATAATACATACACACTTGCTCCTCCTGCCAGCCATCGAAGTCATTCTGAAATTGACTCTAGAATTTCATCTAATTGATTAAAAATATGGCCTCGAAACCATTCTATAAATTATCGATTATGTGTATCTGATATCCATTTTTTATCACTAGAACGATTCAAACACCTAAGAATTTCTTTGTGGGTTCGAACATATGGGTCAACGTCGAAACTGTTATGCAAAACATAAAGGTGGGCCTGCTATCGATCTATAATATTGATTGTGACAAACACTCTTCCAAAAATTCCTTCACCCTCAAGCCACTCAGTGTGATGAGAATTTGGTAGGCCAACAATTTCCACACCAGACAGGTATTTGGTACAAAATTCAACAGCTTCCTCAACAATATATTGCTCCGCAATACAACCCTCTGGCCGACTTCGGTTTTTAACATAATCTTTCAAAATCATCATATACTATTCAGTGTGATACATACATATATAATGTATAGGACCACATAGTTGAAACTCTCTCACCAAATGAACCATAAAATGAACCATCATATCAAAAAATGTCAGTGGGAAGAACATTTCCAATTCACATAATATGACGACGATTTCTCTTTCCATAGTTGCCAATTTGACCGGGTCTATAAATTTGCTACATATAGATTTGAAGAAGAAACAGAGCTTCGTTAATGTTTGGTGGACATTCTTGGGAAAAATGCAACGTAAAGCTATAGGAATTAGATCTTGCATCAAAACATGGCAGTCATGTGATTTCAGACCCTTTAATTTTAAATCTCCCATTGACACAATGTTATTGATATTTGTTGAATACCCCTATTGAACCTTTATGTCATTCAAGAAGTTGCAAAACTGATATCTCTCCAGCCTGGAAAGAGTGTAAGCAGCAGGAGGAAGAAATGTTCGTTTTTCACCCTTCATTGGTGCCAACTCTTCTCGTATTCCTATCTCAACCGTGTCCAATCTAGACTTAATTGCATCCTTTGTTTTTCATGGTTCATTTAGCAACATGCCAATGACACTATCACATACATTTTTTTCAACATGCATAACATCAAGAAAATGTTTGACATACAGACAATTCCAGTATGGTAATTCAAAAAAAAATGATCTCTTTTTCCAACATGTTTTCGTACGGTTTTTTGAAAAAGGTTTACCAAAAGTAGTGTCCAAATCTTTTACTTTCTCAAAAAATTTATCACCTTTTAGTGGGGACGGTGCTGTACGTTCCTTTGAACATCCGTCAAATGATATCGTCCAAGATCGGTACTTATGTCGTCGGGGTAGAAATCTGCGATGGCCAAGAAACACGAATTTCGATGAATGTTTCAACCTAACTGACTGCGTACCTTGTTCACAAATGGGACACCCATTAGTTCCTTTAATTCTATATCCTGACAAATTTCCATAAGAAGGAGAGTCATTTATCATTCTATACAACATGACTTTCAAAGTGAACTATTCATTTTTGTAAGCATCATACATCGTAACACCAGAATCCCACAATATTTTCAAATCCTCGATCAATGGGGCCAACTAATCATCAATATCATTACCCAGCTATTTTGGTCCTGATATAAGAATATATAACATGATGTATTTTCATTTCATGCATAACCACGGTGGTAAATTATAATTTACAAACATAACCAGCCATGTACCATGACAGCTGCTTTGAAAACCAAAAGGATTCACCCCATCTATAGATAACGCCAGAAGAAGGTTTCTCATCTCATTCCCAAATTTTGGATACTCGTGATCAATTCTCTTAAACTGAGGAGAGTCTGTTGGGTGACGTAGTTTCCCATCTTTAATTCTTGTATTTGCATGTCATGTCAATTGTCTTTCAGTCTCTTCTCTTCCATATAGGCGTCTAAACCTAAGAATGATTGGAAAGTACCATACAACTTTTGTAGGAATAGAATCATATTTCTTTTATTGAGAAGCACCACACATTGGGCATTCTTTATGTGATGTGTGGTCCTTGCGAAATAATATACAGTCATTTAGGCAAGCATGTTTTCTTTCAGAGATCATACCCATCGATCGTAACATTTTTTTGGCATCATATGTTCGGCTTGGGAGGTAATTATCTTCTGGGAGCATGTCATTCATTATAGAAAGTAGTTCCGTCAAACTGGTGTCACTCCACCCATTGCCGGTTTTCAAATTATACCGCTTCAATATGGCTGAAAATGCTGTATATTTAGTGCAACTAGAATACAATGGCGTTTTTCACAACTCTTTAACTTTTAAAACAATTTTGGGAAATCATGAAGTTCATCTCCAACTGTCCTTGTCATTTCCTCAATACGATCTTCATCATCATTCACATCTATAATCACACCCTCCATACTATTTTCTTTACTGTTCACGCTTCTAATCATATCAGATGATCTATTAAATGTCGTGTTCTATGAGTCACTACCTACATTGGTTTTTTCACCATGTTTATTCCAACATGTATAACTTCGATATATTCCATGACAGATTAGGTGTTCTTCCAACTCCTCTAGACTAATTTGTCTTGAATAACAATAGCGTAAACACAGACAAAGGATTTGAGAAGGGTCACATGCATGATCTACTGCAAACTTGCTAAACTCTTTCATGCCATCTTCATACTCTTTTGTCAACTGATTGGCATTCATCCATTCTTTATTAATATTAATCGTCTTTATGGGTTCTATCTTGATAACATGCCTAATATTATGTTTTAATTAATCAGGTATCATTTTTTGGGTTTTATAAAAAAAAAATCATGGTGAAAATGCCTTTAAACACATGTGAAATCCATATACATGGTGTGTCCTATAGGGTGAACATCGTGTATGTATAAGATACTTGATTTAATATGAAATATATCAAATTTATTCCAAGTTAGTATTACAAAGACTGAATGATGCCTCAGAAAATACATGACATTTAGAACAACTTGATCTAAATGCGTGTACTTTAGATACATATTGAGTCACCTGACTAGCTATGCATAACATTTTTGAAGAATACACGGTGTGTAGTCCTTACATGACCATTAGGAGTGTATAGTCTATACACATCTAGTCTCTATGGTATCTATACATGGTGTGAGTGAAGTAAAACACATGTCATCCTGGGGTGTACATTCATAAGTCAAGTATATGTAAATTACCAATTTTAATATTCCAATGTTCAACAAGAGCCAACAAACATTCAATCCATTTAGTGCGCAAACAAGGACCACCAACAACCACGATTTTCAGCGGGGCGTTTAGCCCGTACATTTCACATTATAACCATAAATATCAAACAGTAGAAACATGTGAACAAGAGGAAACCAATGAGTAACAGGAGAAAACAGTAATAAATATGATGATATCTCAATATACTCATGGTGATGATAAGATGTTGGTCCAGATCAACTATGGGATGGGAGTACACTAATATTTAATTGAAAAAAACTACTAAAAACTGATCCAGAAAAGGATTAAATATCCTATTCATCAAGTTCCTTAATACAACCAATGCATTAGTTAAACCAAAAATCATCGATAAAAATTCATACAGGACATAACTACTTCTAAAAGTGGTCTATGGTTGGTCCATCCATGTCCAACTAATCTAATGGTATCCTAATGTCAAATCTATCTTAGAGAAGATCATAGAACCTCATAGATGATCAATGTGACTGTCAATGCATGGATGAGGATACAAATTCATGACTCTCATCAGGTTCAATCTCCAATAGTCCAACAAAAGAATAAATACCAATCAATTGTCTATTTTAGAGAACTATAAAACCCCATTGTAAAGTATTATGCCATTTGAAACCATTATATTCTATATCATCAAATTGTAATTCAAATAACTGATGCTCTTTTGGTGTTATTCTAGAACTTGTGATAGAAACTGAATTTTCTCCCAAAACAAACTAGATTATTAAGTTTATCTCTTAATTACCAAGTAAATTTTATACCTAATCAGTGAAAACATCCTAAAAATGTACTACCATTGGGGAAAACAATCCTACAACATTCTAGAAACATCTACAATATGCCTGACTATTTGAGCCATGAGAAAATACAATATAGATTGAATTGGTTCTACATGACCAGATAGAAGATTCCTCTTATCCAATTGAAAATAACTCTGTCTATTTCGTATATAAAAAGGTAACTCTAATATGGGAACAAATGATTTTGGATTGTTATAAAACAATCTAATCTATAACAAAACTAAAATAAAATATTATTATATAAAGCATGGGTGGTTCACAAACTATATGATAACCACCAATATCTAGAGATCATTCCTTACGACATGTTATTTTCTGGGACTATAATACCAATAGTGTGTCGATGGTGATAACATTATCCATGCTTTACACCTCCAAGCCTAAAACATTTACAAAAAGTGAGAAAAAATGAATGTGATTCTATTTTATAAAAAATAAAATAAATGGTAGATGATATAGGAGTTTTACCATTGACAGTAGATGATCAAGAATCCATAATATCCATAGTTGACTACATAACATGCATATGACCAGCACCTAATCCCTAGGCTGGAGCTAGACTCCCTATATGATATGTACTCTTCATTATACTGTCATCCTGTATGGTGGTACAACATCCCCTCCCTTGACCAAATATTCCAATGGGACTCTAGATACCTATTATCAGAAGAGTGATTGTGTCCTTACCAAACTCTAGTTCCATTCATGTTCCCCGATAAAGGCCCTATTTATGCATGCCCTTAGAAAACCACATTAGGTGGACGAATATTTTATAAGAATGACACCTCACTCCCAACACCATACAAACCAAACAATCAAAATTTTAGATTTTACAAAGCATCCCTTCTTCAAATTTGTTTGTTAATTCAGGGGTTATCACAGAAGTTTTATCATCCTGGGGTGTTCATTCAGAAGTCAAGTATACATATATTACCAGTTTAAATATTCCAATGTTCAACAAGAACCAACCAACATTCAATTCATTTAGTGCACAAACTAGGACCACCAATGGTCATGATTTTTAGCGGGGCGTTTAGCCCGTACATTTCAGATTATAACTATAAATAACAAACAGTAATAACATGCGAACAAGAAGAAACTAATGAGTAAGAGGAGAAAACTCACTGTGAAGGTGTCATTAAGCACACGATAGAGGTGCGTACGTGGAAGAGGATAGGCGCACATCAGATTAGATTTCCAACTGAAAAGAAAAAATTAAATAGTGGAAACCCATGAGAATAAAATAATCCAAAACCGAGTACACCATTTACCACATCCCACAAACCCCAAAAGACTATTCATGCAAATAAATTTAAATTTATTTATAGAAAAAACTATCTGATCACTAATTTTATTCAAGCCATAGGTGGAAACAAATCCAAATAGGAATCAGAAGGATCACATACCTTGAGAAAAGAAATCCAACCATAATAGTGATCAAGCATAGAACAATGTGAACTGGATGGAACTCAGGATGGAGAGTAAGCCTTCATGTAATAAATCTATGAAATTGGTGTGGTGAAAAAATCCCAAAATCCTATTAGTATTTTTGGTGCGATATGTTATAATCAACACCTGATGTAAGGGAGTGTGATTTTCATATATTCTCAACAATTACCTTACCATCTTATGTTTCCCTCTATAAAAGTGTATTTTAATTTTAACTAGAATGGGGAATTACCTCCCATCCATCAAATTAATTAGTACCATTTGTATAAGTAAGTCCTTATTCACATTCATATTTATATTTAAAAACATGAAGAAAAACATCTCATATGTCCCATTATCCATGTACAATTTCATTCAATGAAATGAAATATACAATTATAATTTTATATAACATGTAGTAGAGGGTGTTCCCTTTCAACCCATTATAGATCATTTAAATTCATTCAATTAATTAATAAAATTAAAATAAATCCATCATGTAAAATTCACTCCTCATTATTATTACACATTCAATTTTACCAAGAATGTAAAATTCCCTAATAAAGATCAAAGGGTCTTCAAAATGGGCCATAATCAACATGGAAATTTCTTACATAGTAAATTCCATTAAGAATCTAGTCCAAACACCTATAATGTGTCTTTAATTCCATTTATATACCCCTGTATCAAGGGAAACCTCATTTAAAATCTTTGAAATAAGCTAAATAGGTGTTCAGGGCAGTTAATAATTTGACATTAATGTGATAATTTTACATGGCACACTTAAGGGGTGTCCATAAAAGAGTTCAAGAACATCTAACCCATAAACCAAGATTCAATAGGTGTTTATTGAGGTGAAAGGATTAAATAAAGGACTCAATAATATCAATAATCCATTGACTCTTGCAATAACACCTTAAATCAAGAATTCACACGTTCAATTCAAGCGGTAGAAAATTGTTTACCTAAAAATGAATATCAATAATGGTAGCGGCGACGGAAGAGGCAGTTCCGGAGGCAGAGGCGGTGGGGGAAGCAAGGCGGAGGCAGTGGAAGAGGCGGAGGCGGCGGCGGTGTCAGAGGCGGCAGCGGTCGCGATAGCGAGTGTGGAGGCGGTAGAGGTAGTAGCGGTCGCAGGAGCAGGAGCTGGGGTGGAGGCAGCGGCGGTGGCGGAGAAGGAGGGGGATGAGGAGGAGGAAGGAGGAGGACGAGGAGGAGGAGGACGAGGAGGACGAGGAGGAGGAGGACGAGGGAGCGACGGTGAGGGGCCTGGTTCAACATACGCGAGAGCTTGACCGCATGCAAATGAGGATGGCCTGTTAGGGTTATTAAATAAAAACCGACAGAACCTTTATCAGCGCTCGTTAAAAGCACTGAAAAAGGTATGTTTTATCAATGCTAAAATAATAGCGCTGATAAAACATTCATTTATCCGCACTTTTTTAGCATTGATAAAGAGATACCTTTATCTGCGCTAAAAAAAAGCGCTGATAAATGTTCCCTTTTATCAGCGCTAAAAAAAGTGCTGAGAAAGGGGTACCCTTTTCATCACTTATTTTAGTGCTGATAAATGTAACATTTATCAGCACATTTAGATAGCGCTGATAAAGGCATACTCCTTTATCTGTGCTTTCTGTTTAGCACTGATAAAGGGCAGCGCTTACCTTGCCCTGTTTTGTGGTAGTGTTGCGAGTACAGGATAAGAATATACTGAAGATGGATTTCAGATACCACTATGGTCAAATTGAGTACTTGGTGATGCATTTCAGCATGATGAACTCCCCTGTATTGTTCTCAGGACTTATGAACCTAATCATCATGACATACTTGTACCGGTTCGTAGTAGTCTTCATCAACTACATCCTTGTGTACTCAACATTAGATGATGAGGACATGAGATACCTTTAGATGGTTCTGGATGTAATCTGAGAGAACCAACATTATGGGAAGCACTCGATGTGCCAGTTCTAGATTCAAGAGGACCACTTTTTGGGACATGCAAATTCAGTAGATAGAGTAGTTGTGGACCCAGTCACGGTTGAGGGAGTCTTAGCATGGGTACCACCTAGAGCATGAAGGGGGTGCAGAGCTTCCTTGGGTTGGCAGGATATTACCAGAGATTCATTCATGATTTCTCCCTATTATCAGCACCAATGATAGCCTTGACCAGGAAAGGGAAACCCTTCAAGTGGACAGAGAAGAAACAGTAGGCTTGCACGTGGTTGAGGAAATGTATGATGAGCACCCCGATCATGAGATTGTTGTAGGATGGTGTCGAGTATGTAGTTTTCTGCAACACATCAGGGATCGGGATTGGCTGTGTCTTGATGTAGAGACAGGAAATGATTTCTTATGGTTAATGACATCTTATGCCACATGAGAAGAACTATGAAACAGGTGATATCATGTTTTCAGCGGTAGTATTCAGGTTGACGATTTTGTGACACTACCTTATTGGAAAGAAGTTCTTCATCTACTCTAAACAAAAGATCCTCAAGTATATATTCTCACAAAAGGATCTGAATCTGAGATAGAGGCACTGGATAGAGTTATTCCATGACTATAATTTGATGATCATTAATACTTCTAGGAAGGGGAACAAGGTGGTGGACGCCCATTATATACGACCGAGCTTTCCGGTATTGAACGAGACAATATAGTAGTTAGCCACATTGCAGTTATACATTAGGGACATAGAGGATGTGTCTTACCTTAAGTCGATGACTTTCACCCCTCCAATCATACAATGAGTTAGGGAGGCAGAGCTTGGAGATTTAGACTGTGAGGCTCTACGTTCTTAGTTATCCACAGGACATGCTCCTGATGGATATTTACTAGCTGGAGAGAAGGTAGTTATTTTCAGCGGACACATTATTGTACTAGTGGAATCACAAGAGGAAGTCCTGAGGGATTTTCATATATCCCACATGGAAGAACCTCTGGGAGAGGTAAAGATGTATCAGGATCTTCGATGATAGTTTTGGTGGCCAATCATGAAGAATGATGTATCAAAGGTTGTTTCTTGATGCCTTACCTGCCATTTGGTGAAGGATGAGCCATATGTTCTAGTGGGTTTAGCTCACCCAAAATATGTTCCAGAGTGGAAGTGGGATGGAATATCGATGGACATTATGATAGTCTTACCACCGACATCCAAGGGGCAGATTCTATCTGGGTGATCATTGAGTGACTCACCGAGTTGGCCCAGTTCCTAGATTTCAAAGAGTAGAGTTCCGTAGAGAGATTGTGACGCCTCAAAGTGCATGAGATAGTTTGAATGCATGGAATAACTTTAATGATAGTCTCAGATTATAATGCTTTTTTTACATCCCGGTTTTGGAAGAGATTTCAGGAGGCTTTGGAACACAGCTATGCTTGAGGACAACATTCCATCCCCGGACCGATGGTCAGATGGAGAGGACCATTCGGGTTATGGGAGATATGTTTCGGGCATGTATCATGGTCTTTGGTAGCAGTTGGGAGGACCACCTACCACTGGTGGTCTTTTCATACAATAACATATAACATTACACCATTGGTATGGCAATGTTCTAGGCTTTATATGGGATACCCAGCCGGTCACCACTTTGTTGGACTGACCCTAGGGGGTCAGCACTCATGGGTTTAGAGTTGGTGCGAGCTACCACTGAGAAGGTGCACATCATCCAGGAGTATATGAAGACTGCACAATACCGGTATAAGTCTTATGCTGACAAACAACAGAGACCATAGGTGTTAGAGGAGGGAGACCACGTCTTCCATCGGGTCTCACCTCGATGACGGTTGTGGAGATTTGGCTTGGGAGACAAGATATCTCTGAGTTTCATCGGCCTTTTTCAGATACTTTGTAGAGTTGGTGATATGGCATACCACATAGCTCTACTGTCACAGTTGCATCGTGTACATGGAGTCTTTCACATGTCACAGCTGAGGAGGTACATGCATGACCCATCACACATCATCGACTAGGGGGAGCTGGACATCGAGGAAGGAGTTAACTTTGCTAAGTCCATAGTGGAGATCAAGGATCGATAGGATAGTATCCTCAATGGGTGATTGATTACCTTGGTGCGCGTCTAATGGCCGCACAAGAATCTTCCAGAGGGCACCTGGGATCCAGAGGCTCAGATCTGTGCCCAGCGCCCACATCTTTTGGAGTAGCCCATGTTCTGAAATTTCAGGAACACAAAGCCCTTATATGGGTAGAAGGTAATATATCATATTTTCAGTGTATTATTTTTAAATATTATATAGAATTATATCCAGGATAGTACTTTTTATGACGCGTGATTATAAAGACCATAGTGTCCTGAATAAATATTTGAATTAATTTAGACATTAGACAGTAGGTGCGGGCGGTTTTCCGAAAATTGTGGAATATGATTTGAACTAATGCATGGATCATAAATTTGAGGGAACCACTTCATTCAGATCAGAAACTTTTCCTTAGGTGGGTCCTAACATCGACCAATACTGGTTGGCTGTGAGAGTTATTTTTTAGGACACTTTAATGAAAATAAAATGAAGTAATAAATTATTTTATTGAATTGTTTTGTTTTTTCATAGATCCCTAATTTATCCCTTTTAAAAACCTACTTATTGAATGTTCATAGGGTTAGCCTCATAACCTTATGAATTCAGAGAGAGAGAGGGAGAGCCTCTTGGAGCCTTGGAGGATTTTTGATGGACGACAACGAACGACGACGCATGGATCATTGCGCAGCGAG
Source organism: Viscum album (assembly GCA_963277665.1). Lineage (NCBI taxonomy): Eukaryota > Viridiplantae > Streptophyta > Magnoliopsida > Santalales > Viscaceae > Viscum > Viscum album. The sequence continues at coordinate 852,639,593 of OY728161.1, forward strand.
ATCGAATCCCGACTGACGACTGATATCCCTCTTCATCGAAGACAAAGGTAGGGGTTCATTATTTCAATTATTCCACTCACCATTTTTGAAATAAAATGAAAAACACGGATCAACCCACAAACAGGTTGACCCGCGGATCGCGCGTTCTTACAAAGGGTTTTTATTGGGTAGTTTTTGGGGATTAATCCATGATTATTAAATCCATGTTTTGATTCGCTCTGTTTAATAAATCTAACCGGAGAGGATCAATGCCATGATGAATAATGGTGGTGGTTCGTTACTCCTTTATTTTGTGATTTTGATTTCTTCGTCGCGTTATTCATGTTATTCACGGGGCGACGAACAACAGATCTTTGCATATCCGTTCTTCAACGCATTGATCCCAATTTAGAGATCTGACATCATGACGACCTAACATAGGTGTGAAGGAAAAGGAAGACGATGAATCATCTCATATCAAGAGAGATGTTTCTTTGAGCGTTCATCACTCGGGTTGATCGATACACATTTTTCAGTCCGATTGGAGGCCAGAAAACAATAGAGAAGACTTCGAGACATCGGGGTGTCATTAATCTTCATGTTTCATAGAAAATGGATGGCTAGATTAAAGATCAGAGCACCACCTGAGGCGTGACAGTGGAGGTTCATGATTCTGTGAATTTCTAGAACACGCGACGTGTTTCCTAATGAATACAACATGTAGGTATGGTTATGTGGCGGGTAGCGTTCTGTGGTGCGGGAAGAGATTACACAACATGTTTTACAAAGAATACAACGTGTGGGTCATTACACAGGACTCAGCATGTATCCAGGGGATACACGGTCACTTGGTGGGGTACATAGCCGTGTACTCCACCACACGGCCAAACCAGGCCGACTGCATGGGTTACCCCATGTACCGATCACATGGGATGTGATTCACGGGTTGAATCTGCATATGGGAACTTGGCCATCGTATATGGAGTCCTCCCGAGATAGAGTAAAACTATGTGTCACTCTATTACATGCCATTTATACCTTCTTCTACATGAGCAGCATTATGATACTGGCCATTGTACTTGGGTAGTACCCGGGGTCAGAAGACATTGCGTGTGACACTTCTACACGCCATTTACATATTAGTAAATGGCCTGATCATCTTTTCCACCATATCGTGGACATGTTTAGTTTGGGATAGTTCCCCTTTTACTAGTTCCCCTGGAGGACAGGTATTGTTTCCTTTTTCAGGAATATGATCCCTTCAGCAGGGCTTTCCGTGATAGATTCAGGTATCCCTCCAGAGGCCTCGAGAGAGATCCTCTATCCATTATTGACCCTAGGTTATGTCAGGTATCCGCATGACTATTCTAACAGGGCACCAATCCTCTATCTATCTAGGGAATCCAAATGAGTCGCGGTATCCACCAAGGCCCTAGAAATGATCCTCATATGTGTATCATGATCTTTCTCCACTCAAGAGTGTGTTCTTCCAAAATGAGTGTATCTATCTCTCGTGAATTCTCTTGATGGACATTACTTCTCATACATACATCATCAGATCTATCAGAATCATGGGGTGAGTTCTCATAGATGAGTGCTTTGTGGAATATTCAAAACTAAATCCCTAGCCGGGGAATGCGGTTGTGTGACTTGTCTCTAGACCACGGGTCTGGGTTTTGAGTGTATTTGGATTGGGTTAACCTATTATATATCCAGTAGAAATATATTGTGTGAAGCTAACTGCACCTTTCCTTTTATTATTTTTTTCTGGTTTTCGGATTCCTCTACTGAGTATTGTTATACTCACAATTGAACGAGATTTTCCTGCACGTGTTGTGACTTGTTCATACAAGCAGCCTTTTGACAGTGTCTAGGGCATACCAGGACATGACTGAGATTTCTGAGAGCCCTAGAGGATGAGGTGTTCCTGGGACTATGAGTAGCAGTACTAGTACCTCTTTCTGTTTACATGTTTTACTTTTTAGTTTTCAAATTATTTTTTGGGTGGGATTGTATTCTGGATCAGTTTACTAATAGTACCTTACTTCATGTCATACTCTGTTGGTTGGGTTTAGTTGTATGCATGCATTTTGTTCCATAGTGGTTTTTTACATTTCAAAAATTGTGGGATTGGAGATGTGTGTGTGTGTAAAAGCAGTTAGGCAATTCCTCCCATGTTAGTAATATTCAAACTCGTTGCTAGTCACCAGCAACTGTCCAATTGGAGGTGTTCTTGGGGAGTCATAGCACGGGCCCCACTGCGATATGTCATGGAAAATAGTAAAAAAAAGGTATAATTTTGATCATAGGTTTAATTTTTTATAAATAAATATGTTCTTTGGATGAAGTGGGGATTCATGGATAATTGTTAAGTATTAATTTCATATAATTACATGTGTCAAAATTTTACAATTCCCCATAGAAGAACTCTAATGATTTTGGAAATGATCTTCAGTTCCAATACATGTGTCATTGATGAATATTTTTTTACTAAATGTTGATAAAGATAGATAAGAAGACCATGCAATTATATATTCATGATGAATGTATTTTACTAAAGGTTGGATTTAAATATATATGAAAAATGGATTTAGGAATTTATTTATGATAAATTACTGATATTCCATTGTTATGAATAAATAATTTTAATATATATTTATATTAGTAGTACACATAAAAAATAATAATGAAAAACTACTGAATCCCCTAATGGATAATTCTATACCACTTATATATTGGCCATGTGGTAAACCCTTATGAGGTATCCTACATAAAGAATCCACATATCAATATACAAGGTAGTTAAAAAGTACCGAGCGAGACAATGCATAAGTCCCAAAAGATTGTGAAAATGTAATAATTATAGGGTTCATGTGTAAGGATCATATTGTGTTGTTGGCCACACAAAGGTGAGGTTCAGACCATGTGGCATGTTGTTCAAGTGTTATAGTGTGTGATCCCCTATAGAAAACTATGTTGTGTTTTAAAGGGAGGTGAAATAAATTGAGGAGGAGAACCAGGACCATTGTCAGAGTGGGAAAAATATAGATCTACTACTATTACTTCATAATTTATGAGTTGGATAGAATTATGCATAGTTTATGGAATCAATCCTGGCTATCAATTTCTTATGTCACATATATTTGTTTTTTCATATATTCATCATCCCTCATATTTCATGGATTCTACTTTCATAATTTATTATACATAGACATCCCCATAAGTAAAAATAGGGGAATGGAACATCTTTACTTAACCAATGAAATGTAAGAGACTTTTTATTACAAGCATAATGATAAATCAATGAAAAAACAATCAAAATATGTAATCTCATGATCAAATTGTGTGATGATTTTAAAGTATTGTTACAAAATAAAAAAAATCAATCCGACATTTTGATAAGGTGTTACAATAAATGAATACATTAATTATGACATCATGTGATTTCCATGTATCATTTGGTAGTAAGACGTCATTATGTGAAAAAGTTGATTCATAAGATAATTTCATATTTTTCAGGATTTATCATTTCAAAAATTTGGGATTGATGGGAGGATGTAAACCGATTCATCACATCATCCACAATGTGATCATGAAAATATATCAGTTGATAAATTGACCACCATGATAGTAGATAAAGATAATTATGTTTTCAGTAGATTTAATAAATTGGATCCTAATATACCTAGATGAAAATGAATATATCCTCGACATGGAATAACATCGAGAGGATTTCCAAAGGATTACTCACTATATAAATAGACCCATGAGAAATAAAGAATTATTTGTCCCATTAATAGATCAAAATAATATCTCAATAAGGAGACTCCAAAATGACACTTGATATGAGAATGATATTGAAAAATACAACTATCTCATGAAGAAGATAACCATGATTCTTCTAAATAGAGGATTAGATTCTACTAGGTCAGTAGAGGTTAATTTAAAAATAAGGAATAATTATAAAATCACCACTTCTTTACCACCTTCTCAATGGTTATAAAACGTTATAATAAAATAAATCTTGATTGATAGTAATTCTTATTATATAATATGGTTATAAATATATGTTTTCATAATAAATTTTTAATAGAGTAAAAAACCATACCACTTTTAAGGTGAAAATGAGTTTAAAAATGTTTAAATGAAATCTCTATGGTTTAAAATGTAAAAAATACATTCCCAAATTATATTATATGTCCACATTTCAACATTATATCATTTGATTATTGGTAATTGTAATGGTTTTAACATATATTTTTTAAAAAAATAACCCTTTTTCTTTTCAAAACATTAATGTGTTTCCTCTCCCCCAATAATAATAGGACACATCCACTCCCCATCTTTTCATCCCATCATTTCATTTTTTATTTTCAATGTCCACCCAAATACCTTTCATACATTCCTCCCCACATCCTAAAAGATATATTTTTTATCATAAATTCAAAATATATTAGAATTAATAATATTCTTAAAGGGGTGGTCTAAAAATGATGTAATAATCTTAACCTATTGTTTATTTTTTTATAATTCTCCCACATTAAAATATTATTTATTCATAATTATGAAAAATAAAACTAACTACCATATATTAATATTTTATTATTTTAATGAAATAAAATAAATCCTTTTCATCTTCCATAACATGGGAAATGAAATAATCATTCATGTGTATTGTATACTACCAACTTGTGGACCGATGTAATTCGTCATTCATCATCACATCTCATAAATTTTTATATTGTTAAATTTACCACATATATATATGATTGTTTTTAATATTATTACAATTTATTAATTTTTCTATTGCATATAAATTATTACTTTCTATTTTATGTGATATAAAATAATTCCTCTTATGTGTATGATAGACTACCTCTTCACAATACACCAAGATTCAGTTTTCAGTAACACTTTAAATTGAAGGTAATATGGAAAGTTCTAATTAATAAATTTGATATCCCTGATTTCACTAGGATATTTATAATAATTTTATCATTTTTAAAATATAATATATCATATTATTTTTATATTGAAAAATGATGTTGTTGTTCGTGTGTAGCTATGGAATACCACCTCCAAAATAAAATGTGATTTTCTATTCATCACCAAATCATATTAATGATATATATATATATATATATGTATATTTAAATAAATAATATCTTATATAAAATATTATTATAATTTTATAAATATAAAACATTAGTTACCCTCGTTACAATATGATCATTGAAAAATGGAATCCTGACTCATCTGTACGTTTGGCCTACCATAACCAAGATTGTGAAATAGGAAACATTTCTTAACCAAAATTCATTAAGGGTTTTAAAAATATAATTTTTTATGATATTTATAATAATATCATTTTTTTTGAAAGGTTTATTTAAAAATATATTTGTCTACAGTCAATCATAAGAATTAATTTTGGATATATAGTCCAAACATCGTCAAAATAGCATATGAAAAGAGTTTTAATTACGATGTTGTATCTAACATAGAAATAAGTTATATATATGTAAAAAAATTCTTAATATATAATCATAAACATGTAAATAATTTACATATGTTTATAGTTTATGATAATGTTTAATATAAATGACGAATCTAACTCTATATAAGGTACCCTTAGATTTTAAACCATTGTTTCAAATATTTAATGATTAAATTTCGAATTATACATCATCAATAATATTATAAATGTTTCAATAAAATAATAATTTCTATATTAATAGATCATTATGATCATTTTTTTACATACTATGTATTTAAAACATAGAGGATATTTTGTATGGTTTTACATAATATTCACTTTACTTCTAAAACAGTTCTTAAAAATGATATGATGATTTATTTTCCAATTATTTTAATTCAATATCCATGATCTATAAATTTTTTATGGTTGTATTTACATTTATATAATTAAAAATAATGTATTTTTATATATCATTTTAATTTTTTTTCAATGGATTTTAACAGTAATCATTTAACATGTTTTGCAATGAACAATTTGTGAAAAATTGAATGTTCTATTTTGTGCTATATAATGACAATGAATTTTCAAAAAAATTAAACCATTATTTGATTACTCAGTATTTTTATTATTTCATGTCACATTTAATTAAAAAACACATTATATTTTTCATTAAATTTTGGTATCGAAAATGGGTTTTTAAATGGGATAGATATTTTAATATCTAATTTTTTTTTCATTTGCGCGGAAAGAATATTTAACGAGTATAATGTTGAAAAAAGACCTTTTTTTGTTATGATTTTTAATGGATAATGAAATGTTTTTATTATGTTTGTTTATTCCATTATAAACAAATGAATGTAGGTTATGGTTTGAATCAATGATTGGTGGTCACATTATATACCATGAATGGGTGGTTACATTATAAACATATGGCTAGGTGGATCATGGTCGCCCTCTAATGAATTAGGTTTTAAGCTCGACCATGTGGTAATTAAATTTAAAAGAGTGATATGGAATGTGAAACCACAAGATATGAATATGTTGAATTTATTCTTCCTTTTAGTTTTTAGGAATATAATATTATTTCTAAAAATTTATGATTTGATCTTATTTTTAAAAAGAATGTATTTAATACTTCTCAAGGATGAAATGTTAAACTTTTTGGGGAAAAATGTTAGTGTTTTGATGGTTTTAAAGAAAAAAATGTGATTTTATTCATTCCATGGTGTTTTCATTTGATATTTTTTATGAAAATATTTGGGAAGAGAAGTTGATTTCTTGTGTATGAAAATTATTACTTCAACCCCAAATAATTATTTGGAAGTGGAAAATTTTCTACATATTAATGTATTAACATGTTTGTTTCTTTTGTTTATGTCCCTTGCAAATATTTTTCTACTCATACAACATCATTTGAATTATGTTTATAGGATTAAAATGACAATAAAGAAAAAAAATGGAATCAAAATTAAAAATTTGTTAATTACTCATGAGAAAAAAAAATTATTTCTTTTTTAAAAAATAATTTTTTTCAATATGGATTAAAATTTGATGTTTCCACACTATAAGTGAATATTTTTTTTGTATGAGATATTAAATAATTCCCTAAATATAAAAACCCAAAAAGATATTTTCCAAAACAAATATTATATTAGGTTTTTGTCACATGGATATATATATTTTTTATATCATGTCATTATGTTTAGTATCAAAAACATTGTTTAGATAAATTTAGAAGTTGGTATATTATTTGTGCTCATCTTAAAACTATATGAAAACCAGAAAATATTTTTTTTCTGTGGAGAATTATACTTTTCTAGATAAATAGAATGATTTTATTACAAGATAAAATGGTTAAAGGTATCATAGTATTTATCAAATACATAAGATTGTTTATTATGATTTATTGAATATACTCACAGTAATTTTTGTTTGTTTCAGTAAATAGATATATCCAGTAGGAAATAAATTTAAATTATATGTGAAGAATTATGTGGTGGATGTGTTAATGAGAAAAAATGTACTATAATGTATATATTGAAATATGTTTTAGTCATTCAGAACCATCTATCACGAGTATTTATTGACAATGTAGAACTATGTGAGTTTCTTAAGGTTCTAATCAATAGAAAAATGGATGTTCATAGAAGTTTACGTGAGAAGGATCTAAAATGTATAAATATTCGATGAAAAATGATTCAATAATGTGGGATGATGAACTATGGAAAAATCTATTTATAGAATAGGATGAAGTTTTATATGTGGTAATGTGGTTAATAAATCAATAATATTCTAAGTACAAATGAAGTGTTTCTTGACTACATGATTATGAATAAAATTCTTCCCAAGGTATAAATTATGTGTTTCCAATTATTAGGGTGTGCGATTAATGAAAATTAATGTTCATTCGAAAATATCAATAATAATAATGTAAAAACCGAATATTCACTCAGGTATGTATCCTTAAATTTTTGCCTATTTTATTATATTGGAAAGAATGTAGATTCTTTGTGAGTTAGTAAAGGATTCATGGGTGATCAGAGCTTGTTTTGAGATCAGAACTCTGACCAGTGGGGGAAAATTACCTGTCGCATGGTTCGAGTAAACTGTGTAATGGTATCCACACTGTTAGATTTAACCATGTGAGGTTGGAAAATGAACAAAAATATGGCATTTTTTTACCTAACCTTACGAAATGGGCCACACAATCATTCATGATTGCCAATAATTTTTATAGTAATGTTTCACACACTTTACAAAATGATAGTCAAGCCATGAACACTAACCATGTAGTCTGAATCATCCTACTAATGACAGTACATGTTTGGTTTATGGTTTGGCCAAACCGTGTATCAATACAATATAAAGATTATTGTTTTTCTTGAAATTACCAATTCAACCATAAATTAATTTTTAAATGAAACCCATAATCCCATTTGTTTTTTAATAGTGAACAAACCTTCCTCCCCCCTTTAGGATTTTATTTTGCCCTCGAAGATATTATTTGATCATGAGAATTCGTTTAGAGTCTGATCGATGTGTGGTCTCTCTCGTTAGATCTACACTGGTACATTCCAAATTATTTTCAGTACCTTCTTCACTCTTCTTCCAATCAATTATTCTATTTTCATACTAGCTCGTATATGCCAATGTCTTGGTGTTGACCCATTCTACAGATATCTACCAATCTAGGATGAATTAAAAGATGATACTAGATGAGGATAGTCGTATGAGTGTGGGGTATTTGGTCTATAACACACACTTCATGATTCATCAATTAATAAATAGAAACATGGGGACACTGATTTCATTAGTAATCATTTTAAAAATTTATAATCCTTTTTTATATTTACTTTAAGAATGTTTTTAGAACTCTTCTATATATGTAATTCATAGTTGGTGGTTACGTCCACAAGATAGACCACACCATGTTTGGTGTTGTTAATAATTTTGTTTTTATTATTTTGACATGTTCGTATGGGACATCATTCAGGTGTCATTTAGGTTTACCCTACTAATGGAAATTATTCCATTAGTGATTTATATTAAATTGATTAATGGAATATACCTTTTATGGTAATATCATGAACCAAAAGGTTTGTTCATCAACTTGATTAATCAATTTTAAATTATATTTTGGAAAGTATATAATTATGATATAACTTACCCTGATTTATATTAAATTAATTTCATGAGGATACTCATTCTTTTCCAATCCATGTCATTTTATGAATGGTAAAGGAGAGAACCATGTAATTTACCATGAAATGGCATAAATGGTTTCATGCCCCACAACCACGTCACAGTAATGAAAGGAAAGGATTCAACCAAATTACTTAGAAAATGTTACGACTATTACATGTCTCAATTTTATAAATTAATTAAATGTAAACTTCCAAATTACATATGGATCTTTACATAATTCTATTATGGTCAGACTTGAGTTAGCGTTTGGATTCTTGAAGTAATTTCTTGAGCACTTGTGGATGCCATTTCGATTGAAGAATGTTGGTGGACTTGGTTGAGACCCATATTGGAACATGATCCCCATCTATTAGTGGATTTCTAGTAAGACACCATAAGATCCCATCATTACTATACAGGATGCCTCAGATATAGTCCATGGTTCCGACATGGCTTCTTAGAACATGAGACTACTTAGCTGCATCCTTTGGTGAGGCCACTACTTGTCCCATTTTTAATTGGATATATTAATTAGACTTAGTTAGATTATACTATTTTGGAATTCAATGGATCACACTCTACCCTTATAGATAGGCTAGAGTTATTACTTAGTTGGTAACACATAATGTTTAGGTTTCCTTAGTTACCATTATGGAAATTTTCATTATTGTTATCAGCATGGAATCCTGGTTTAATAATGGCAAGTAGATATTAATAATATAATGGGATATGAATACTAGGTAAGAATCATGGGAATTAAATATTCATATTGAAAATTAATTAATTAATTAATTGGTTAAATGTTCAGACACTAACCTAGGGGTGAAATAGGTACATGGGTATTTACATTATTGTACTTCTTTACATTTATAAATAAATTCATTCCCATTATTTCAGCTTATATTACTAGTACATGGTATTATAGACACCATTTGTGGTGGTCTATGACTTTTTCCATCACCTGTTATATGGTAATCCATTGGTACCCTGATAGACGACACATATTGAGGAGTTGACAAGGGGAATCATTTCTCTTTGGAGACAAGATTGAATGATGAAGTAGGATGAAACTATTAACAGTTTATTGAGATAGAGATCGGGATGCATGGGATTTTTTATGGATATATTTTTTAAAATGTTTATAGTATTATTTTCTTTTTATTTGTATACATGTTTTCCATATTTATATACACCTCACATATAATCATCATCTTTTTTATATTTATATCTTTTTCATATATAGTATTATTAATCATGTATGCTTCTACTATGATATCAGTTTACGTTTACTACTTCTACTATATAAATTACATTATTATATTCACCTATTATTCTACACTCATATAATTGGGGGTTTAGTCTCCCCATAAACAAACCATATTCCCTCATTTCCAGACGAAAGCCTCTAGTGTTTTGGTGGATGTTCAAGAAGCTGTGTGGCCAACTGGGCTCAAGGAGCCTTTAGGGGCATCCCAGTTCAAGATGATACAAAGAGGTGCTTGAGGATTCAATTCTATCATTTTTATTTCGATACAATATTCATGAAATTAGTATTGAATGGAACAATGTTATAATCCATTCATGGGAATCATGAACCCCTATGGGTGTAAATACTGGGTTTCCTGACTTACAATTCTTGTTCATCTTTTTGAAATTACAGTTGATATAATTTTACTTTTTCATGAATCAGATGAAATGTTGTGTTCTTAATTATCCATAAAATTATTAATATCATTTCATACATGGATAAATGTTATGAGGGAAATATTAATCATTATATTAAACATCATATGCACTTAAAAATTCACATGTCATTATTATTATTATTTAATTTAGGTAAATTTTATATCGTTCATTTCCTAATATGACTAAAATTATTGAGTGATGTTTTGGAAGCAAAAATATGCAATCATTTTTCATTAAGTATGATTTAGGATATTTTAGTTTCAATTCAATAGGTTTTATGGGCCTTCATAGGATGAAAATTAAGATTTTTCTACTTATTCCATAGATTAAAATAAAATGGGTTACATTTTAAATGACATGGTGTATGGTCCCTCATTCACTAGGAATGAAAATCCAATATAAATGAAAATCAATATAATTTATATGAAAGTGAAAATAGTGAAACTAAAATATGACTTCTAAAATGATACTGTTTCTAGTAAATGGTAAGGTGTTGAATAGTTGACACTTTCTCTACTGACACCCCTATAATTTATACATTTTAATTTACCCATGTATGGAATTCTAGGAGGGTAGTTTAGGTAGTATTACAAGGGTAGTTAGCCTCTCATTACCTTCAGTATCATATAATGTTGATGTCTATATTGTATTTATTATTCTGAGGAATGTTCCTCTCATTTGTAGAACAATTCTGCCACAACCTACCCATGTCATGATCCAAACAGGTGGAGAAGACCATGCTCCAGACATGGTGGGCCCGGAACATCCATCATTTCCTCCATTTTTTCCATATGAGTCATCTCTTTCTTCACCTTATTAGGACACTGACTCTAATATTTTAAATAGTATTCTATTTCTTATGCATTCCATGAATGGTGCCCCACGTCCTATAAATATGATTCATGATCAGGCCTACGATTCCTAGAAGAAACATCCTATGAACTTCTAATGGATGGTGGTCTATATTATTTTGAGTCCTTGTTCGAGGCCATATTTTCTATATTTGAATGGATAGATAAACATCTAGAGTAAAGGGTCAATATTTCCACTTAAATGTTGTAAAATTTGTTCAACTACTGGTGGGATATAGTTACCCAGGTTGGATTCCATCAAGGAATGGTATTGGTTTATTTCAAAAATATATTATTTAATCATTTCATTACCTAGAGGAGGATAAATTATAGATCCAGATATTTAATTCATCTTGAGATTGATTATACATAAGTTATGATATATTTAGAGCATTTAAATATGTTACCGGGCTTTTGACAGCTTCTGGTTGGTGATGATATTTCACAACCTATATACATGAAGAATGAGATTTTGTATTCAATCAATACTCATGTGAATTCATTCAAAAAAAATACTATTCCAAAATAAGTCAATCAGGCTATTATCACTATGTTTAACCCAAGTTTATTATAAATTACTAGGCATAGAGGACCAATACTGAGCCATATGAGTAGCTCCTTTAGAACCAGGAAGTTATCCCTCTAGGTTTCAAATTAGGGTCGTGGAATCTAGGGTACTCATATTGGTAGCTCTATGTCATGGTACTATTATGGAAGAATAGGGAATCTAAATCATCATTTGGATAAATACCCTATGGAGTGAATGGTTTGTGTATGTATGGGAAATATTCCTAAATTTTCTATTAACATTCCAACATCATCTAGTGGAAGTCTATTTTCAGAAGCTCTACCTTCATAGGAAGGTTATTTTACATCATTTCATGTGGGGGGATAGAGTAGCACCAATAGGGACGGATGAGGAGGAGGTAAGGGTTGTTGTATCTTGACACCAGATCACTAGCTGTTCAAAGTGAGCAATTATGATAATGTTAGTACAGCTAAAGTACAAGATTGTGTATTAGTTAAGATTCATGAAATAAAACTGATACTCGAGGATCTGGATGGATGACCATATATAGTACGAGGTTCTATCCTAGTAACCCTAGTATAGTATCTGTCTTATTTGATATAGGTGCTTCACACACTTTTATCTCTTTATTTATCATGGAATGTCAAGGGATGGAAAGACATTATTACTGTGGTGTTATGACCCAAGACACATAGTTGAGAGTATAGTAAGAGGGAATACACCAATATAGGGTAGTACCCTTGATATAGTAAGTTACCCTTTATTGTGGGAACTCTTTGTTCTTGATATTACTGGATTTTATATCATCCTATGGATGGATTGGTTGGATTTGTATCACACCTTTGTAGACTGATATTTCTATGGGGAATCTCTCACATATGTAGAGAAAAGTAATTATGTTCATAAGGGCGAGTTGGATGTACTGTCTAGTAGAGCTAGACTAGAGAATCATGGTCTAGGTGGAGTGACTACCAAGACTACCAATATGTTCTTGGAGGATCATTTTTTACTTTATTCTGACTTTTTTCTAGTAGTAGATCATTTTATGAATGTCTTTCTTGATGATTTTTCTAGATTACCACATGATACAGTGTTAGAGTATAATATTGATCATGTTCAAGAAGAATCTCCAATGTTCATTCCTTGATACCAGATACAACCATATGATCTCTAAGAGAACAATAGGCCGTTAGAGGATCTGGAGTCCAATGGTTTTATAAATGATAGCACTACCCCTTTGGGTTATCCCATGGATTTAAACAAGAAAGCAGATGTGACCATTCATCTATCCATGTATTATAGATGTTTGAACCAGCTAATATTTAAGAAATGTTCTACACAAACTCAAATAGATGTTATATTTGAAAATATATGAGGGGGTTTTGTGTTTTCTAGGATCAATATGACATTTTTTTATCAGTATGTTAATGTCAGGAAGATATACATAACTAATAAATCCTTTCTTAAAAGGTTTGGACTATATGATTAATTCATTATTCTGTCCAATATTACAAATTAACTCACCATTTTCACAGTTCTAATGAAAAAGGTTTTCCATCCCTATCTCGAATCAATTTTAATTGCCTTTATGGAACCCATCAAAGTGTATTCTCACACTATGGGTTACCATGATAACCACATTGAGATCACTTTGATTATATTGAGAGAGCATCGATATTCATCCATGATTTTAGTTCCACTTATGGATCGAAAAGGTTTTTTACCTTGGTTATATTATCTCATATTATGGAGTCTTTGATGACCCATAGAAGATGAGGGTTGTGGTTTCTGGGACCTTCCCAAGAACATGCTTGACAATTATGTTTTGTAATTGTGGTCTGTATATTATATGAACTATATATAGGATCATTGACGCCTTTCTAAAACTCATACAAGGCTCAAGAATAAGTATGTTATGTTCTAGTGGTCATAAGAGTGTGAGACATTCTTTCATGATATGATTGTGAGGCTTGTCTCGACACCAATTCTAAATCTACAAGTTCCAGGAAAAGGAAATATCATGTTATGTGATGGATAAAGAAAAAAACCTATGTGTAGTACTAATTCAAGAAGAAAGAGTCATTACATATAGATCTCAACATTTTATTCCTCGGGAGAGAAACATCATGATGCACAACCTTGAGAAGGGAAAATTGTCCATGGATTACATTGTTGGAGACAATATCTATTGGGTAAACAGATTTCGGTGTATACAGACCACAATAGCCTCAAATGTATCTTCACATAGTTTTAATTTAATCTTAGATAGCAAATATTGGTCGAATATATTATGTCATTCTATTTTGAGTGTTCCTATACATTTGTAAAGGGAAAAAAATTATCTGATCCAATATGTAATAAATCATAAGAACATTCTGTATGGGAATCTGGAGATGAATGTTAATTAATGTTCCTCTTCCCTAAACATTATCTTGAGTTTAATGATAGACATGGGTAGTCTTACGTCTCATCCGTGGTATATACCACTTCCCTCCATTAGAAGGTGAAGAGTAGGGAATTTTCAGATCTTGAGGGATTGGATCTTAGTGAGATTATTGTACAATATGCATTGCCTATTGATTGGTCTATGGATAAGGAAATATTCTATCTATACATGGATGTGTCTAGGTTCCTAAAAATATGATAGATTATTTTATGGGGGAGTCCCATTCTACCGAGTGGGTAGTTTATCTATGAATTTCCATAATACATCCAGATATGTGATACCAATATTGGTGGTCTAGGATAAAACATTAGATAATAGACATTATCACTATGTGTTCCACTTATATGTAGGTTAAGTTAGAGCACTAGTGGAATTACAAATTCATAGAACCACTTATAGTTCAGAAATGGAAATCGGAATATTATTACGTGGACATTATAATTAGTTTACTAAGGTCTCCATGATGTAGTCATGATTTTTGGGTTTTCATTGACCGACTGATGAACATTCCCACTTCATTCCGACCAGGGAGACTTTATCAGTTTATGTGTTGTCTGTGAGATCATTAGAGAACATAGGGTCATATGTACTATCATTTAAGATATGGATTCTCAATTTACATCACTTATCTATAAGGGGTTATAGAAATCTGTGGTTATACTTGTGCTTCAAAACAAAATCATTCACCCTTAGGTTGGTGGAAAATCAGAACATATGATACTTGTTTTAGAGGATATTTTATGAGGAACCATCCTTCATTTCAATGGTTCTTGATAGAATCCTATATATCTAATTGATTTCACCATTAAAAATATATTTTCATTGACAATTTATGTATCCTTTAAAGGCCATGTATGGATGGCCATTCTATTGGTCAATGTGCAAGCTAGTGGTAGGAGATGTATCCTTAATTGGTCCTCACCACATAAAGGATACTTCAAAGGAGGTTATAAAAATACAGAATTATATTTATAATTCTTTGTATATAAAAAAAATAATATGTCGATCACCAAATATTACCTATGGAGATCAACATTAGGGATTGTTTTTTCCAATAAGAATCACCTAGGAAGGGGAATAGATATATATAGATGTAGGGGAATCTATCACTGAACATTTTCAGTCTGTTTTAGATATAAGAGATAGTATGGTTAGTATCCTATATGTTTTTACCACCAGAGAGGGACCATTACATTCAAAACTTCATCCATATTTCAAATCTTCACCATTATCATGTTCATCCATCTCAAAATTTTGATCATGATAATATAGAGCTATATGTAGATGCATATTTTTAGTAGAATCCTACATGAAACAATGACCGAAGCATGAAGGATATCTAAGGCTAGTCAGTCCATCTAGTATGGGTGCTATGGAAGTAGGACCATATACAAGACAAGACAAGGGAGTGGGAGGATGATGTAAATGCCCAGTGTCCAAATATTTCTTAAGACAATGTTTCTCCTCCCGTGGATGGTGAACATACAGATAAGATCATTTTTTGAGGGAGATATCAGAACCCAATTTTTCAGACATGTACAAATCCTTTAAATTTGATCTAATTTTTTATATTGGGCATAATGTGGATTCTGTATGAGTTATCTAAGTTATCATGTGTCATAGGAAAAATTTGGATCATGGAGGCCCATACAGTGAGAGAAAATGGCATGTTACATAGTAAGATTAAACCATCCAAGGTGTTCCACATGGTTAGATTTAGTCGTGAGAGGCTGCACAATGAACTGATGGAGGGAAATTGGTTTTACCTAACTATGGGATATTCCCCACACAACCATACGATAATGTATGCAATCATCAACGGGTATTTTTCGGTGTTTTTACATTGTTAATCAAACTATGTGTACGAACCGTGCGGTATGCCCCTACACAGAGTTGATCATGCATGGTTGGAACCTAGTTTTTCCAAAATGTGGGTCCAAACAATGGGAAGGCTATTTGGGGTGAAATTACTATTTTTAATTATATTATTTTAAAATGGAACCCTGAATTATTTATGGGTTTCCAGAGGAAACCATCCATTCCACCTCCCCTTTGATGCTAAAATCTCTCTATGAATGGATTTTATACCGAGTGTCTGTATGGTGTTTGATCTAATTTCCATTGGTCTCATTGGATCCTAACTAGTATGATCTCAATAGATTTTCAATATTTTTTCATTATTCTTCCTTTAAAGGTTTCCCTTTTGATTTTGGGTCACATTCTACAATTTTGTGGCATTGTTGCAATCTTTAAATAATTCTTAATCCATGATAAATTAGATGTTGTGACTAGACAAGGAATGTCAGACAAGTATGAGGTAGTTATTCTATAACTCATTTCTCAAGATTCATCATTTTTTAAATTATCTTGTGGGATTGTATATTTCATCTGGAAATTTTCATTGTGTTTATATGAATAGATTATTGTTTTCTTAATTGTTCTCGAAGTCCAATTCCATATATATAATTCATTATCAGTCCTCATTTCCACAACTTCAACCACCCCACAATGTGTGTTGTTTATAATCTGGTTTTTTGTGTTATAACATGTTTTTCTAAGCCACAATTATTGTGTAATTTAGCATGACCATGATAGTGTTAATCCTTATTTAATTGTTAAATGTTCTAAAACATGTATGCTAATCAGTTGACCCACCTAGGAATGTTCTTAAATTTATTTATTCAGTGTGAATTGGTAAGTTGGTGTGTATACAGTATTGATATAACATGGACTTGTTTATATTATATGAATACCATCTGGTTTATTATCCTCAGAACAATCATGTAATGTTATTATATATAAATTAGGGAACATTGAAATTAACTATGAAATTATTTAAATGGTTCTATTCCCCTTATCCTTGTCACGCTTATGAAAGGGAAGGGTTGAACCAAATTAATTAGTAAATGATATAAATTTTATGTTGATTAAATAAATAAATGTATTAAATATAATGTATTTAATTACATATAGACCATGAAATAATTATATGAGTTGGTATAATTGAGTTAGATTTTGGATTTCGAATTGAATTCCATATGCACTCATATACTCCATTCTGATTCCAGGATATCAGTTGTTTGGTTGAGACCCAACATGGAACCAGATCCTCGTCTTTCAATGGATTCTTAATATGAAACTGTGGGATCCATTATTTACTATAGAATATTATTTGGATAAAATAAATTGATCCAAAATAGCTTCTATGTACATGAGACAACTTTTTTTCATCGTTGGTTCTTCTACTACTTATCTCGTTTTACCATGGATATATTCCTATAACTTATTTAGATCATACGATTGTGGAATTCCATACATGACACTACATGGATAAAACTCTTATACCTATATCCAGGATGCAGTTACTACTTTTTTGGTGATGCTTGATGTCTTCTACAACATTTTTTCTATAATGGGACCTTTAATTATTATTATCTTTATGATTTCATTGTAGACCCTCGGAACAAATTCTGTTAAAATCATTATGTGATGTCAGTGGTGGGTATGCCTCTCATGAATTAAATATAGAAAATGTAACTAAATTTATTAATGAACTGGTTCTGTGTTCATAAACTAGTCGAGGGATGAAGTTGGTACTAGGGTATTTATATTACTATACTATTTTAAATTTATATATGGATTATTGCTCATTGTTTTAGTTTATATTATAATGAAATTTTTTTGTTGAAAACATTGTATATGGCCTACTAAGATTTATCTAAAACACCATCTAGGCCGCCATTGGTACATGAAAAGGTTATATGTGTGCAGGTGTTGACAAAGGGAAGCGTGTCACTTCAGACACTAGATTTCATGTTGTAGTAGAATTGATATAGTACCAGTATACCGAGCAGGATCTCAGTATTGTTGGGATGGATTTTAGATTCATTTTTTCTACTTATGTATAGTATTATTTTGTTCATATTTATATACATGTTTTACTACATTATACACCCATGATATATCATCACCATATTTTAAATATTTATTTTAATTTCACCTCTTGTATTATTATAACATTAATCTTCTATTATTCTATCATTTTACTATTTCTGCTTCTATTATTTACAATCTGTTACTATATTCACCCACTCTACTATATTCTGACAATGAGGGACTATTCTTCGCATGGAATAACCTTATCCCCTCACTATTAGTTGGAAGCCTCTAGCATCCATTGATATACACATGTGGACACATATCCAACCAGGCTCAGGGAACCCTTAGTGGAATCGACATTTGGGATTTCATGGTTATCAATAAGACTCTACATAAAATTTCTACAAAATTCTTAGTTATATTGTAGTTTATCATGCAGGAACACAATATGACAAATGAATGTTATGGATAAAATACTAGAATATGTTTTTAAATTGTTGAACCAGATGATTTGACTCATATTATTGTTTTTCGAATTGATGTATTGTAGAATAAGATGGAAACATAAGATTATTTGGTTTTGATGATCATTGATTGAATAAGGTGTCTACATCAAGGGATTAAAGAGCTATAGAGTAGTGTTAGGTTTATGGATGATAATATTATTAAATAAATTGATGCTATTTGGATGCTTTATATGACCAAATTACTTTTAGATAATTTTATTGAGTATTGATATTTTTATAAGTTATATATAACCCAATGTTTAATATTTTAATAGTTATTCATGGGAGTGTTCTATTTTTGATTTTTGGATACATTATTAATGTTATAGAATACATTAGGGTGTATAATATCATTGATGGATAAGATAGTTTTTTAGGATTTTCTACTCATTTTTAGAAATTTTATAAGAAATATAATACTACAGATTTTGAAAAGGATAACATATATAATTTGGTAGGTATGTGGGGTTTTATACTATAAAAGGCTGATATTCGTGTAATTCCAACCATTGGCCTATTTTATATCCTTGTTGGAAATAATTAAATTTACCAATAAAATGTTCTTCTTGTATAGCTTACCATGGTGTTGTAATTGTTTCCTCTTAATAGATTAGTGTTATTTTAGAATAATTTCATGATTTTGGGAGCATTATGTAATTAAGGTAAACCAATAATAAAGAGATTTTATTTTTGGAATAAAGGTTGAATGAACTTTTTTACTATGGTATTTTTATAATATATGTTGATTCTGGAAATGATTAGTATAACATGGTTATTATATGATTATGGAATATAAATTATCTTTATAAGGATTTAAATGTTATTGGCCTTATTCGTAGATAAATTTAAAATAATTATCATTAGAAAATGTAATCATAAACACATGATTTTTTTCATTCAATAATTTTTAGGAATATTTTGGATAATTTTAATGAAATTTATGTACCAAATTATCTATTAAAATATTTTTATGATATTTTAGAGGCCTTGTCGATTAATAATGGTTGAAGGTTTATTAATTTGATGAATTTTCATATCTTATGCTTACTATTTTGGTTCTAGTTAATTTAAAATGATATGTGGGTTATATTTTTATCCATTTGGTGGATTACGTGATCCATTATAATTTTATTTATGTACATTAGTCATGAAAAATGCATCTCGAATAGTCATTGTTAGGAGAAAAGATTATATTTTTTGGGAAATTTGTTAAAGGATGAAATTGGAACAATAAAAGTAATTGTATTTTACTTATCAAAATTGTTACTATAGTAAAGTATTTTCTCAATTCTAAGAAAATTATCATTAAAACAATTATCTAATTTCCATCTTTTCTGATGAAAATGAATATCATTTTCACCTCTTTCTTTATATGGTTTGGTGGTTGTTGGATTTATTATGATCATTTAATTTTATGCGAACATGAATCTATGTGGATCTCCATAATTATTTAGGTATTAGTATTTTCATAAATGTCAACATATTAACACCAATTTTTTACCTACTTGGAATCCATGTTATGTGTTATTTGATATCGCCATCATACTTTCCTCTCTATCTCTCTCTCTATTTTCAAGTGGATGTTTTATTAAACCCTTTTAAGATGTTGGACATAAAAATGGTTACTTTAAATTTCGAACCTCTATTTCCAGATTGGTTTTTAAAAATTATATGATGAAATTTAATATATTATTTAGAGAATGCAACAAAATGTAATTTTAAAATATAATCTTTAAATTCGATATGGTATAAGAGATGAATGACGAGTCCTAAATAACTCATGAAACTTATTACTATTATTACGTAGCCATTAAATTGGTGTGTATAAACAGGTTTAAAAATTTTATTAAATATGTATAAACATTTTATACTCAATATAATATTACTAAAAAATTCTTAAAAAGTAATCACTAAATTTGATGTAATTACATTTTATTCATAAAAATTACACTACTATCAAAAAATGCTTTTTTTATATTTATGATATTATGTTATTATTATTATTTATAAATTTTATAAAATTTATTTTAGTAGATAAATATTTTTTTTGCAACGAAACATTTAAAAATTTCTTTTGGGGGAACTAATATTATGTTTTATAAAATATTTATTTTTTTAGCGAATAGTAAAAATAATGATTTTTGTAAAACTATAATTCAATTTCAATAAAATATGTAATTGTGTGATTTCGAATTGAATTAAATTAAAAAAAATTATTAATTATTTTTATTTAGAATCATTATATTTTAATCCTTATTATATTGGAATTTAGTTTATGTTTAATTAAGGTGTTGAAAAGGGGGGTTTAATGAATTAGTTTCAAAGTACATAATGATTGTCAATTTGAATTAAATTAAATAACCACTAATTAGAAATTATTTCCGAATATGTATATTATATATTTATATTTATGATTATAAATACTTATATATATATATATATATAATATTTAGTTACTGTTATAATATAAGTTCAATTTAATCTTGAAAAGTAAATTTCTTCAGAGTTATTTTCATCACCTATGCACTTTTTATTTAATAATAAAATTTTATACTTATATAAAAATAAGTTTGTAGAATAGATTCTGTATTTTGAATCATCATAAAATATATTATATAATAAGGTAAAAATAAATTTTCTTCATCATTAATATTATAATCATTTTAAATATATTACCATGGTTTAGGTGAATGGTAGACTATTAGGGGTGAAAATTTGAAGATAATAGTTAAAATAAACTAAAAACAATTGTCTATATTAAATTAAATAGCTATATTTCATCATTATATGATCTATATGTCAATAATTTCCTATTTTGGTTCATTTATTTGACATAAAAAATGTTTTTACCACTATTACTACTAAAAAACACCATATTTGTCCACTCCCACTATAAGGAACCGTCCGTAAAATATTACATAATATTGAATTAAATGAATAATTTACAATGAGGATCTTTTCCAGTTTAAGGTTTTACAGAATTAGGCCATAACTATTACATAAGAACTTGAATATTACAAGTAGACACTACTACGCAGTATCCATTTTTTTCATAGAAAAATATCCTAAAAGGAAACATGTCTAGCTCCATGTTTTAGATATCATGAGTTTTCCATGATCCCATCCTCGACCATATTCCACATTATTCCATGTGAGAAGCATTTCAAAAAAACATAGGATGTGCATAAAAATATCAGTTAGGGATACACAAATAAGGAAAACTGTTATTTTTTCAAAACAACAAGTAAACCATGAATACTTTAACATAAGGAATACTTTTGACCTTTATGAAAATGCTCTTCACTGAATACAATATCACTAAATACTCTTTTGTAACCCAAAGGTTTCTATAAAACCCATATAAATAACACATAATATATAAAGGTAAATTGGGACATAATCATACTTAAATGGAATAACCATACAGTCGAATTCCACACATACCACTAAATAGAATAGCCATATGGACGACATCCATACCCAATGAATTGGAGGTTAAAACGTAACAACCCATCCTAGTTTATCATGACACCACCTATCATATAATTTACACGTAA
This sequence comes from Viscum album, assembly GCA_963277665.1. Lineage (NCBI taxonomy): Eukaryota > Viridiplantae > Streptophyta > Magnoliopsida > Santalales > Viscaceae > Viscum > Viscum album. Next base: position 852,662,186 of record OY728161.1, read on the forward strand.
CCACCCTTCAACTGTCCAAGTACCATCATTACAGATAAAATATTTCAAATATAAAAAATTTAGTAACAAAATTTCATTTGAAATCATAAGAAATAATTTCATGATATAGAAATAATCAATCCATTTTCCAAATCCATTTAAAAAAATTATTTTTAAATCAAGGTGTCCCATACCACATTGATGATTTTAAATTAATTATAATTTTAAAACATTAATTTCTATATAAATAAATCTTAAAACCCATTTTCAAAACATGGACATTAAAGAGAAATATTAAGAATAATAAATCATTAAAACATTTTAAACTATATTTTAGTTAAAGAGTTTCTTACAAAATGAGAGACTCTTGAATACAAATAATTGAGGAGTAACATATAATCAAAACTTTATAATATCTTGATAATACAGGTATTCATGATATAATATGTCAAAGTACAGTATATACACCATATAAAAGTGAATTGGTGCATAACAGTAAATAAGTCTTAATGGCATGTAAATTGAGACAAAGTCCCTTACAAAGACGTTATCCTTAAATTAAGGATAAATCAATCAGATAATTATGTGTGAAAAATAAAAATACACCCAATATAATTGGATATTAAGTGAAAATAATCATAGGTCATTCACACATATTCATAGGATTACATAAATAAGAAATATATGATCAATCCAAAGAATGGTAATTGGGTTATGAAGTTCCATTACCAATTTTGTAACTTAAAAAACATAAGCCACATGAAAGAAGGGTCATCCAATGAAGATGTAAATAATCATAAATGAAAGTATATTACACAAAGAGTACAAAAATGGGTAGTACATACACCACACAAAATGAGATAGTGGAAAATATATCATGAATCTCACGGGAATAAAAACAAGTGAGATAAAGACCCCTTACCACGTTGTAATTCAATCGAGTCGTATGACGAAATATTAATAACAACCAAAATAATAACAGAATAACATAAATATAAAGATAATAATGATACTATATATCAAATTTATGTACACAATACACAACATTCAATAAATAGGTGGCGAAAAATAAAAATGACACGGATTTAAAAATGAGATAAGAAAATCACTTACCTCATGTTCGAATTGACCCATTCATTCTTTAATATCCTGAATAAAAATTAAAGTTAATTTATAATTTCTTATGAACCTTTTCCATGTTTATTATTACTTTTATATCACTTATTTCCATTTTATAAACATTATGTAATCATTTATGTTAATAATGTTAGTTTTGTTGATATTTGGTGCTTGAGTCAAAAATGGACTTCTTATAATTACATGTTGTTCATGTGCTCAATAGTCCATTATATACATAATGATATTTATGATTTAGAAATCATCTATATAATATATATATATATAATATAGATGTATTTATAATAGTCCATAACATTTATAGGTAAGAAATGAAATGCCCCATTCATGGAGACGGTAAGTCGTACGTACGCATGAACACTACTTTAATTTCTATTTCTTATTTTAATGGGATTAAACAATAACGATAAAAAGGTAAATTATAATTCCAATATAATGTCATATAGAATATCATATATAATATCATTAAATATATCCTTAATATGTCCCACATATGGAATTAACGAGTCATATCACTTTGAGGGGGCGGTAGTCCTCACTTTCTCTAATGAGATTACCCTGTTTACCCATAACGGAAACCATAAAGGCATGCTATAAATGGAAAATACAGAATAATAAAGAAAAAATAAACATAATATATATCATATATAAATACAGTTACATCATAATGGCCACCATGAGTGGCGGTAGGAGATATTTGAACAATCGTCATTTTGTGAGGCTTTAGTTTTCCATCCACATAAACATTATGTTCTTCATCCCTTAGATGGAGGTGTGTGTAAGTGTTGTTAGAATCCATCTCATAAGAACATACTATTATATATATTATACTGGTTTTGTTATAAAATAAAGGAATAAAAAGAGTTTTAGTGGTTGGAGAAGTAATATAAATGAAAACAATTTAAGAGAATATGTTACCTTTTAATTTGTTAACTCCCTTTGGATTGAAACAAAGGACTTCTAGAAGTTCTTTCTAAAAAAGGTGATGATTATAAGAGGAGAATAATGATGCGCGAAGCTTAATTGGGCAGATTTTGGATGAGACAAAATGCTTGAGAGGTGTGAGCAATTGGTTAGAAGTGGTCTCCTTTTATAAGGGAGAGGAGGGGCTCTTTAGGAAAGTGTGAAAACATTATTTTATTATATAAAGATATTCAGTTTCTAATGGTTCAGGGAACATTATAGTCTATGATAAGATGACTCATGGTCAAAATTAAATCATATAATATGAATTTCATAGGATTTGTATAACATTTTAATCATTATAATCTAATTTATTTAAATTATTTATTAATGAGGTAAACACTGCATCATTATTGTGTCATAAATAATTTAAATTATTTGAGGTATAATAATTTTAACAAAAATACTATGATATAGGAAAAATTTTTATATTTCCAATTAATTTTTATATACTAAATGATAATTTATATAACCCCTTCTAAAAATTAATTTACTAAAAGATATTTTCTTTTGTCATTTTTACCATTACTTTAAGTTAATTAATCTAAATTGTCATTATCCCTCCCAAGTGGCTCAATGTGGTTCCAAAATCTACCCAAAGATACCCATGGTCGTTAATGACTCGATCAATAAGGTTTTTAAGAGTTTTAAGGCAATTTTGAATTATTATAATATTATTTTTACCTTTAATTACCCTATTTACCTTTAACCAAGGTAAATAAAAGTCAAAAGTTACTATTCACCCAAAATTATTATCATCTTATTGAACCACACTTTTCAATTTTATAACAACCATGTATTTCATATTTTTGAAATTCAATTCATAGAAGTGGTAAAATTTCATTTAAATGAAAAAAATCAGTTTTTTAAACTACTACTAAGTGGTTCCACTATTTATCAAAAATTGAAGTTTTTCAGAAAAATACCAAAAACTCAGATGAAGCATTATTTGATATTCTGAATTCAAAAATGAAATTTATTTTTTCAAATTCAAAACATAGGAGATTAATTAATTAATTTTAAAATTGATTTCCATTATAAAAACAAATATCGTGTTTTTAAGAAACAATAACTATCAAAAGATTGATAATTGTTTATATCCAATTTCAAAGTGAAATTATTTCCAATGAAAAAAATTGTAATAAATTGTAAAAATATATTTTAATTTTAATTTAAAATCAATTAAAAATATAATATAACCATGTAAATAAATTATATTAAAAGGCACTTTGGAATTAATATTCAATTTTTTTCACTATTCATTAAAAATGAAATTTATTACAAATATACCAAAAAATTACCCAAAGTAAAATTTGATGTCCCCATTATAAAAAAGGATTTTATTTTGTCAATTAGAATGTATTAAAGTTAATAAAATTGGATTTTAAGAGGCTTTTCCATTAAATGGTTGTAAATTGACCTTTTAATGTAAATTATTCTTAAAATTAGATTTATTCACATTTTAAGCCTCTAAATTTTATTGGATAAATGTAAATACATTTAACAAAAATGTATAATCATATTATAGTTAATTTTGTTCATTACCACCAATACAACGACTAGGTGTTAACTACAATTAAAAAAATATTATATTATTAGTGTGCAACGTAATATTTCAATGAAAACCGTTGTTGCGTATCGAGTACGCTATCGAACATAGAAACCCATTTAAATTAAAATTAATATCTAATTCACAAATATTAATAAATATGAAAATTTTAGCCTCTTCATTTATCTGGGATGTTACACCCACATTTAGAGAAGGCCACTACCTATCCCCTCATCTTAAAATCATAAAATCCTTTTATTTAAACCAATACTTACCTAAATAAATTCTTTAAATTTGTACCTACATTATAGATGTGTTTTTTATCAAAAAGACATTATTTTAATGATTTATTAGTAATTCTAAAGAGGTTGTTCTAATAAGTGGTATCATTCTTAATTGGAATTTTTTTATTTATTCAATCAAATTAATCAAATATTAATGAAACAAGGTCATAAAATAATGATGTTATCTATCACAAACTAATATTGTGTAATATTAAAGTTATATCCTAAATTTGAATCCTATTCCATTTTATTTTAAATGAAACTATCATCCAATTGTGTCTCGGAAAACCATCTCAAGGATCAATGTAATTATTTTTTCATCATTACCTCTCATTGATTTTTATAATTATGTATTTAATGTATATATAAATAAATGATATTTATTCATTATTATTATTCTAAATTTTGATATTACACATACCTTATAACCATATAGTCCATATTAGATACGATTATATCACTCATGTGTGTGACATACTAACCCCACAAGAAGTGATGTGATTAATTTTTTCACTCAATCTTTAAATTGAATCTAATAACGATATTGATAATGAATATATTTTACAGAAATTATAGAATTATGTTATTCTGGAAATATTTATCATTTTTTAAAATATAATATATCATTTTTTTTACATAAGAATATGATAATTTCATTCAAGGGTATATGTGGACTACCACCCCAAAGATGAAATGCAAATATTTTTAATGAAAAAATCTCATGTATGAGATATATAAGTAAATTTAAAGAAAAAATATGGTATTTATGATTTTATTATAACTATAGAAAGAGAAAATAATACTCACATTCATTCAATAATGAGAATAAAAATGTAAATGTTTCTCAAATGTATGTATGAACACATTTCCCTAATATAGGGTATTGGAAGTAGAGGTTCACTGTCAAAATATCAGTATAATTCAATAATATTTTGTTAATATTCATTGGATTAAGGTAAGAAGACTCAATTATCATCTAACAAGGAGACTAAAATTGATAATGGTAGAAATTCACGATTTTTTTGACAATATTATTATAATTCAACCAAAATACAAGTCTCAATCATAGTGGGTGTATGTTCCAATGTTCAGTGACATAAAAATATTATGGATCCATTTATGAAACATAACTTGAGATTATAACTCCTAGATATGAAACTTTTTATTCAAAATTCTGAAATGGTAAATTTTTATAGATTTTTACATTTCTAATGGTCTTTAGTACAATACAAATATGGTTTTATTTAGCTTCATTGATCCTGGAATATATAAAAATATCAAATCTAAAGATGAACAAAAATAAATAAAGTTATTATCAATAGAATTAATTAATTAAAGATATGATAATATCCTTCCCATTAGTATTAACAACTCCAATAAATATAATTTCCAATTTCCTATACCTCATTTGAATGGTTTTTAGGCTTTTCATTACATTTGTTCATAAATTATTAATATCCAAATCAGAGACATTTTATTTTATTAATAATGATATTAATATAAAAGATTGAAAAATTATTACTATTGTGAATAGGATACTTATTCTAGAAGCTGATCATATTAAAATCTAAATAATCAATTTAGAGTTATAGTGATATATGATTATTAATAACAAAATGGATATGTCGACCCTATGGTGATTCCCTTGGATGAATGAATCTATTATCATTATTCCTTTTTATTAGCTATAATTATTTTGAAACAAAATCAATATTATTCTATATAGATTCTTTGAAATGGGTGTATCTCCATATATAAGTTCTACTGAAAGAATTAATTCATGATTTAGTTAAATAATTGGAATTTAATTTTGATGCAAATTACCACACACCAAAAAATTGGATTATCGTTATATTGAGTATCATCAGAACTATTTAATACAACTAACCCCTGTAAAAATTAATAATGACAGATAAAATGGATGTAACATCTATTATCATTTTTAGCTATCCCCACATTATTAGAAAATCATTATGAAATATAAAATATAAAATGTGAAATATCTTCCCCAAAAATATATATTGTATGTATAAAAACACATTCACTCCTCACCCAAAATAATATCAATTTTAATTAGAGGTGTTATAAGGATATTTGTTGAAAGAAAATTATGAAAAAACAATTATTTATGAATCAAAGATAGTATATGTGATCATTATACAATTATGAGTTTTCACTATTAATTCATCATCTAATCATAGAGGGGGTAATGGGATACCCAGAAAAAAAATATTCAGATTTAAATAATTGTGTAGATCATTAATAAAAAAAGGTATTTTCAATTCAAGGTTGGATTTTAAATTCATCTTACACCATTATTTTTCATAACCGACATCATATATAAAAATCAACTTATATTTCCATTTTACCTAGGATTCAGGAGTTAGTGACATCGATCAACACCATTAACCACAATATTGAATCACTATTTGTCATAATTCCCATACACATTGTGCTTTATGTATTTGACTATGGAAAATTATTTCTATTGAGATTTCTATCCACTCGCCTCATTAGATAACTACTTCCCATTATATCATATTTGATAATTTGAATATCTTCATTTCCACAAATAATGAATTTAATATCCCATAATGACAACATTTTTGAAGGTTCATTATAAACTTTTTTCCACAAAGGGATACTAATCATCATTCCTCTATAGAATTTATCAATATAATATGAATTAAATTAGTTTTTATTTCCTTATAACCATAATTTTATAAATGGCTAAATTATATCTCTATTTATACATTGGGATCACATTGAATTATATCATTATAATTAAGAAGTATATTATATATAATACCCTATGGAAACTGAATTTTCATCCATCAGAGAATATTTAATTATTTCTTTCATGTATGATGATAATAACAAATTTGCACCTCAAAATACATGAAAAAGATTCCTTACATTTACTAAAGGATTTTGTATCATTATTTATTTGCCCAAGGAATTCCTCCCTTATTTTCAAATGAATAATTAAACTGAATAATATGTTATGCATTAAACATGAATAATCATTACAACTTATAGAGTTAATTTCATAATATGGCCACATGTTCTTAATGGGGACCAAAATTAATTTTTATTTCCTCTAAAATGATTAATAATAATAATTAGATTTTTATGCTTTGAAAACAAGGCAATGGAAAATAAAATTTCAGTGGTATTAATCTATTCCTAAAAAATTAGTGGATTTTTGGACTAAATAAACTAATGTGAATTTTAAATCAAGAAGAACTCAAAATAATAATCCTCACTCAATTAATTTGGTGGAATTACAATATGAATAATGAATTAAAAAAAATGTGAATTTATAATAATGATACTTTTCATTCTAGAATACACAACATTAAAATATTTTAAATGAAAATAATTTATTTTTCCATTATATTTTTTCAATAAGGACTCTGTTGTTTCCAACCATTGAATATGAACAGAAAACCTTAATTTTTGAAAAATTATTCATATTGAGACAAATATAATCATGGAAATCATTTATAGGTTGTATTAGGGAAGGACATTTCTTTTCAATCTATGAAAAATTTGGTTTAACCTAGTTAATCAATAATTATAAATTTTTAAAATTGTTTATTAGTGTATATAAAAAAATTTTCCTTTAACCTAATCATGCCCCCCTTGAGTGTCTTTGTGGAAGTGCTTGCTTATGCCCACTCATCGTGGACATGGGAAGATTGGGTGAATAGACAATCCACTCCATTCATATATATTAACAGCATGTAAATATTTTATACAATTGAACATTCTCTCTAGTATATATATAATGATTTTTATTATTGTAAAAAATACTATTTTCATCTCATTTTTTTGATGCTTTTCAATAATAAGGATTATCTTAACCTTTCTCAGTAATTATTAATCCACATAGTTTCTTGAAATTAATCCCAATGATAATTCCATATATAAGGACACAAAAATTTAATTTAAAAACATTATATATTATATGACGAATATTTATTTTATATCATTATGATCCATTCCAAAATAAAAAGGATAAGTTTCTTTATAAACATAGATATTTAAACAACTTCTATATAAATGATATATATCACCTACATATGTGTTCATAAAAAATAGAACCATTTATAGACATTTCATATTTAATAACGTTATTCAAATCATAGTGTGAAGAAAATATAATGAAGGGTGAAATAAAATTCTCAATATAGGTAAAAATGGAGATAATAATCAATAATCATTTTAAGGAAAAATATTTCATAAGGCTATAAAAATTGATATTCACAACTGAAAATCAATACAATGTATTTATAGAACTTAAGAATGATTCATGGAAGAATCTTAAATACTATGTATGAAAAAAATAAAAAATAAAACAAAAAAAATTGATCCCTGATTTCATAATATTTACATAAGATCATTTCATAAAACAAAGACACAATTAATGGAATAATAATAATTTAACAAATCTTATGTAATAGATACTGAATTAGAGATTAATATGAATATATGGATTTTTTGAACAAACCATGTAACTTCATTAGTATTTGTATAAACACCATTTAACCCTTGGTGGAATTTATATTACATCCCCAATATACATTAATATCATAATAAATTAATCATTTTCGAACTTATTTGAAGGATATTATCGTCAGACTCATCAGTGACTACAAACAAAAATTGAATTTGGGGAATATTTTAGTGATTTGTTTAAAACATGGCTACATTAAATTTTAGTGATATATTTTAGGAACCATTGGTAAATTAGAGCTGTTTTTAATAAACGTTTATGAATTATTTATGTTTGATAAAATCATTGATAAATTAATGTAACAATCATTAAACAATGATAAATTATTAATGTTTTTTTGTAATGGATGCTATATTTTAAGGTTTTGAAGAAAAAAAAATCAAAGTTAAATACAAGTTTTTGGTAACATCACTAAATTAATGACTCTATTTAGGAAATCCCACTATATATATCATTTCCCCAAATTTATTTAAATATGTATATAAACACACACACACACATATATATATAAATAAAATAAATATGTATACTTACATATAAATATTAAAACAAATATATATCTAAATTTTAGTTACATTTTTCTAAAACACCGGTTATTCTCACGAAAATTTTACAAGTTTGTGAAAAAAATATTATTATATATATATTATTAATTTTTTTTAATTATATATATTTTTAAATAGAACCTTGTATATAGAAATATATATATTAAAAAATTTAAATATATATAATATATATAACATCAATATATATATAATACAAACTAATATCTATATAAACATATGTATATATATATGTAAGTATATATATATATATAAATTCAAATATATATACATTAAAATATATAAAAACATATATAAAAAATACCTATATAAATGTATATATGAACATATAAACACACACACACATATATATATAACAAAAATCCATATATATTATTAATTTTGTCAATAATTAAATATATTCATATATATATATATTATAATAATATTAAATATTAATAGTTTATATATGTGAGTTGGACAGTCCAATCAATTTATGGTGGAGGTACATGTTTCAATTTCTGATGTAGGCCTACATTGTGGCCTTGTTTCAATTGGCTTGTGGTACATGTGAGGTGTGTCGCGGCCATACGCGATATGTCTCTTGGTGAGGTAGTGGGTATGATGTGGGAGAAAAGAGTTAATGTGGGGTAGTTGTATCAACAATGAAAGTTTAGGGGTGTGAGGGTTTTAAGGGAAAGTTAGATTTTTTAGGGAGTATGGTGTGATTAAAAAAATTACAAAAATGTTTTAATGGAATTTTTTTATAAATCTAAAAAAATTACAACATTTTTAGAAATGTCTATAAATACGGTCTGGTTTACAAAGGGTTATCAAATAAATCAAGAAATGAGTTGTCTCTAATTTTTAATTTTTATAAAAAAATTTATTTCAAAAATCATGGATATTAAATTTAACAAATTCACAAAAATATATGACGTTTTTGGACTTATTGGTAAAATGGATTGTGATTTAATGACATTTATAATAAATTATTGTTAATGTTTTATACCAAATTAGTGATGTTTATAAATATCCATAAATTTGATAATGTTTACTAATGTATCTAATTAGTGACATTTTTAGAAAGGGAATTAAATTAGGTGGGATTTACCAATCTTTCTAAAATAATCAGTAAATTTTGTATTTCTAACTAGTGTCATTTTTAAACGCTTCCAAAATGGTGAAATTTACAATGTTTGGTAACTAGATATTTTAAAATACCATAATAATTTCCAAGAACCTCATATATATATTTTAAAAACATTGTGAACTAAATTATATATGTTTTAAAACATTGATTACTACAGGTTTTTTGGATGTGAAAAAATCAGAATACATTAATATGTGCTATAAAATATCATGGAAATATTCACTATTACATCTTATCTTACACCATGGAAAATAAAATATGTTTCAATTATATTTTATCACAAAAATAATATACTATCATAATACTGAAAAAATATGCAATCATTAGATTATATCCCTAATGAATCATATGTAACATCAATTTATATTTTCATAGATAAAAAACATAAAAAAATTATTAGATAATATCTTGATTTACATGTCAATTTTTTTTGAGTTAATTTATTTTCAGTAATTTATATTATACAAACTGATGAAAAAAATATTCTCTAAATATAACCCTTTAATATTCTATATTAATCATCAACTAAAAAAAATTTCATTTTGGAAGAGAATTAATATTTGTGTTCTATGTTAAAATAATTATTACATTCAGAGTAATGGTAAAAATAAATTATTCACAAAATGATAAATATAATAAATTTAATAAAATTAACTGAATTTAAAACATGATTAAAATTTTCATTATTTAATATATATATAATATTAAAACAAATAATTATTTTGTTTTATTAATATATGGATATGGATGAAAACGATTCTTAAATTAATTGGGGTTCAAATTGGTTTTACTTAAAAGAATTCTTTCTTACTAATAATTACATTTCAATATTAAAATTAATGGAAACATTTGATCAATTAAGTTTACTATAGGGGAAAAAATACATAATATTTATTATATATTGAACTTATAATTTAAAAATAAAATATTTGAGTATAAAAAATCTGGAAAAAATGACCTATTGTAATGAAAAAGTATTAACTCAAGTTCGATATTCATAATTTTTTTATAAAAACTTGTATAATAAATATAAATATTTTATACATACATTAGGAACTATATTTATTCTTATAATACCACAAATTTTTAACTTAATAATGTTATCACACTTTTCTTAATATTAATAAATTCAATCATTAACGTAGGTGATATGTTATAATTTTTAATTATGTTTGGATAAAGTTGTCATGATCCTTATATATTAATAATGGATAAATTACAACAATAATGTTAAAATTGATAAATATATCATATGTATATATTACATACATATTTGGAAGAAATAATAAATATTCAAGATAGAACAATGAATTACACCATTAAAGGAGATAATAGTCCACATATACACAAATATTTTATATTTACAATCTACCAAAAAGATAGAAGGGATGTAAAATAATATTACTTGATTCCATAATCTAATTATCTAATAAATAACACATATATTTATTATGTCTAAAATTATATCCATTAATGTGAGGAGGGTTGGAAACTAAATCATATGGCTATATGGAAATGGTTGTCCACATATACCCATGATTGATCCTTTTATTTCCCATTATATGGAAATAAGGTTGATTTTTCCCATCAACATAATAATGTGTTGATATATAGATGATACTAGATTAATCTTGGGGTGATGGATATAATATATCTACAAAATATAGAATAAGAATTAAAATTTAATGAATTCAATTAAATATTTTATATATTTATTATCATACAGCCTTTGGGTTAAACATCAATCATTGAATATATTCATTACGGTGAAGTCCAAGTGCACAAGGTTAAAGGTATACATGTTAGGAAGTTATTGCGGTGGTTCTTCTCTTTGCGAGAAGGATAAATATATGTTAATAAGGTGGTAGAGGGTGATTCCATTAATAAATGGTACATAACACACACATAGAGTTATATGGCTATTTTATAGAGTGGGACATGTTTTTTTGGAATTAATTCCCTTATATATGAGTTTAACACCCTTGGGTAGTTCTGTTTTAACATTAATTATGGTAAAAATTATTAATTGTTTTTTCTGTAGATTTGGAAAAATATTAATGTTACCTCATTAAAAAATGTGGTTATTCTTACACCAAATTTGGAATAAATTTTTTCTAATTTAACATATATAAGTACGAAGAAAATTTTTAAAATAATATTTGACGAAAAATTACTATTTATTTGAACAAATTAATTATTTAGTATAAAAATTGAAATGAATTCTTTTCCTGGACTAGTAAAAATATGAATGTTAAAAATATAAATTGAATATATAATTTATATATTTATTCTAAACCATTAACCATTAATTATTTAGTTTACGTACAAATCTAATGACACATTTAACAAATAAGAAGCGTTTTATAGAAAATTAACCTTGTACCATTAAATGATGTAATATTTTTCCAAATATTATGTGACTATTATATGGATAATTTTTAATACATTAAAAATATATATAATTAATTTCATGTTTAAATAGTGATTAATATATTTTTAAATTTATAAATTCATAAAACCTTGAAATATTGAATTCCTAAGAGATTTAGGTTTTTAAACAGTAAATGATATTATTATAAATTTAATTATTTTTACTGTTAATTAATAGACACATTTTAATTTAAGAAAATAAATATATTCAATTCATAATGTAGTTAATATTTTCAATACTCATCATTCCAGTGTCTTGTATATGTGGTTATACCATATCACATGATAATTTAAACTTGAGGATGCATGTGAAGAAATTTATAGAATACTTTATCAATATTTCTATGCAAATTCATTTAATTTTTTTGGGTAATTCCAAATATCACCTTTCATCATGTTAAGCTGAAAAAAATGACATCTCTTTTTAATATAAATAATTAAAGAATGTTTTATTCTATTATTATATATTTATATAGGTAATTAAATTTTATACATATTAGGCATACATTCTTAATTAATATGATAATAACATATCTAATTACTGATAAATAGAATTTTCTAATAATAGCTGACAAAAACTAATAACATTATCTCAGTCATAAAAAGATTTACTAATGGTTTTTTTAAAATATTAAACTAAAATTATGATTTGAAAATAATCATTACAACTTTGTATTTTTATACATATTTTAGATCCTATAAATTTAAAATATAGTGGATTATTTAAAGAAATATTATTCTTCCATGGAAAACTAAAACCAAGATGATTTCTTACTTTTACAAAATTAACTATTATCATCACTATGTTTAGACCACCATCTATTGGGTGATCCTAAAATATTATACATAGTAAAAGAATAATAATTAAATGTGGTCTACATGTAGTTATATTGAAAATGCAACCAATAATATAACTGAAATTTTTTCTCTAGACTTTTTTTAAATCATCATCATGTTTGAATGAGGTTCTCATAGGGTATTCATTAATTTACATGAATAAACTACAAACCTCATTATAATTTTTAAAAAACATTATTTGAATATAAAATATTTAAAAATCTATTTTGTATATATAAACTCATAAAAAAATATTATTGACATAATAAAACTAATGAAAAATTATTCAGTATATAAAATTAAATTTCATTAAAAAGTTTTTAGCTCAAAGAACAAATGAAAATATATTCCATAAAAATATATAAAATCACAATATTTAGAGAATACTAATTAATAAACTAATTATGATTAAATAAAAATGTAATAAACTCAATCCATAAAATAAACTGGGGCATCCTCATATATTAATTTCTATAGGCTTGTATCATCCCACTGATATCTGTAAAAATATATAACACAAGGTCAGGATTGTCATTATTCTCACAACACATTTTTAGTTTTTCATTAAATGCCACTTTTTCATATCAACAATTAAAAAATTCATATTAATTACATATATATTGAAACATTGATTAACTATATAATATAAAAAATATTAACTTATTCTAATCATGAAACCAGTGGGGATGTATTTCCTTACACAATAAATTATGAAAAATATCCTTGATAAACCAATTTGGTCTAATCAAAAATAAATTCTCAACATTAATAGAGTTAATTATTAAAAATACATTTAAATACAACCAATAAATTATGACATTTTTTTGAATAATTTCCAATAATTATTATCTCAACACAGATTAATCTTCTATTGTATAGTCAGATCAAAATTAGGGTTGTTTAGTGCATTTAAAATGTTTATTGTGGTCAATTGTTAAGTTACGGTGGATTATGAAAAAATTCATTATTATTCTCTATTTTTATCTCTATAAACCGCATGACCAATCAAATAATAAATAATATGATCTATATGATTGGTAAAAAAAATTTAATTTAGATGATTCTCTCTCTTATGAGGTTCATTTTCATTGGATTCTGATATTCACTATACAAAAATATTATCATTTATTTTTGAATCTAATATTATTTATCTATCCTCTCCATTATTTTTTTTTAATTTTACATTAAAAAATTCCCTATCATTCATAGAAAGTTAATTAAAATATCTATAATCTTTAAAAATGAGAGATTATCCGAAAAATATTCAATTACCTTGTTTTCAAAACATTTTTTTCAACAATACTTAATGTTGTGTACAAATAACTTCATCCTATATATCTAAAATTAAAATTTCCATCATTTAATATTTCTATAAGTAACATATAATTTTAATTATATTACCTCAGTTATGAGTTCAATTAAAAACAAGATAAGGTGTATAAAAACTACTACCTAACAATAAAATTTTAAAACACAATCACATAGTGTATTTCATACCTTTTCATGATGAATCTGGTTCATCCTTTTTATAACCCTATTATTTAAAAGATCATGGGAGCTAAAAAATTATGGATAATGCAATAATTTTCTCTATTGTTATATAATTGATTTTTATAAAATTATCCACCTCATCAAATAAAAATAATAATAATAATGTAAGATATCTCATATTTAACTAATATATATTTTATATAGAACATAGATATTGTTTCACAATTAATACATTTAATATATAGCCAATATATTTTACTGATTTCATCATCAATAAAAAATTGAAATTTCATTCCTTCAAGGGAATTTTACTACAATATACTAAATAAATCTATATTACCGAGCTCGAGTGTCCTTTTATTTCACAGTTATATGATATATCTAAATGAGTACTAGTTTTATTTTCCCTTCATGTATGAATCTCATATGATATAATGTTTTGATATTAATATCTAAAAACTTTAATAATCATTTTTTTAGGAATCCAATTTAGAAATATAAAATATAAACAACTAAATATCTAAATAAAAAAATTGCCTCGATATAATTTAAACACATTATATTTTGATAAATTATTTTTCCAGGGTTCATCAATTTAGTTTTATACATTAAAAACAATTAACTAATATAGAATAGTCTATAAATACATGGAATATAACAATTTGGATTTTAAGAATATAAAACATAACATATAATACATATTCTTATAATTTTAAGATATTAATTATACTATGTTGTAAATGATAAACATAGAAATAATTAAAATATATATATTTTATGTACCAGAATCATAGAAAACATTTCCAAAATTTTCGATGTTATACGTAAAATTAAGAGGCCCTTTATCATATTTTTTATAAATGAAATTTTATGTCACTATATTCCAATTTATAGTGTAAATAATTTCTCAATAATATACTTCATTTATAATACATATTTGAAATCATTCATTATAAATAAAAATATCAATACTTTCGGTACCCATGTAACAATGGGTCCTAAGGGATTGTTAAAAATATTATTTCAAAACCATATCAATTTAAAATATGTATTAATAGTAATTATAAACCATAAATATATTTAAAATAAATGATTTAGTTTTCTCATTGGTTTAGGAAATATAATAGAGAATTAACTACAATATTTACAATTCATAATATATAAAATCAATATATATATATATACTACCTTAAAAACTATTCAAACCCAATTTTTAATTGTTTCTACATCGTCAAATCATATTAATTTAAGATTTAAAATGGGTTATTTTGTTTCTTAATAATTTGAATAATAACTATTTTTCCTCAATAATTTTTTTATTATATCAATTATTTCCCTTATAAAAATCTGAAATGCTAATGATATCCCATTATATTTATTAAATAATTAAATTCATCATTAAAATACATGTTTTATCAAAATTATAATCATCACTAGATTCATTTATGTATTTTAAGAAGATTCATTAATCTAGTTCATTATTGTAATTAAGCACAAGTTACAATATTCTTTTACTATTCAAATTCTCTTTATTATCGTAATATTAAGTAAAAATACAAATAACTTATAATTATATTATTCTATTTCTCATTTATTATTTTATCCTATGTTTTATTTTAAAATCATGTGCAATGTATTTTGGTATGAAATTTTTTTAATCTAATAATTTGTGGGATCTATAAAATTATAAATAGATTTAGAATTACATTTCATAATTCTATGATGATTATATAGATGGTAATATGTATTAAATAATATAGATAATCCTTTATTATTTTTCATGTGTTTTCAAACTCCTTTTTGTTGATATACATTATCATTTTCACTTCACTTTATAATATAATCTGAAGACCAACAAGCAGGATTTATTCCTTTAAATTTCAAACTCTTCCTTTCAATATATTATTCTTTATTAATGTTCTTCATATCTAAATAGTATTTTGGAATGGAACCAATAAACGAATAATGGGTTTACTCAATGAAAATATATATTTAATAATTTTAAACTATCCTTCAAATAAACTTTATTAGTAATGAACTGATAAATATATTAACGATTATTGTGTCTTCTAAGGATTCACCATGATCAATACTTCAATTAACATTGCATGAGAATATATGGTATTTTAAATTAACAAAACCTTTATTTCCCATCATGATGTATTTTTATTTTTGGTTTATTATTATGAGAATATTTATCATTAACATGTTTTTACAATGTTTAGAAACATAAAAAATTACCCAAATTAGATGTGAAATTTTATAGGTAAATTCATTATTTTATTAATATAATAAATTCTAACCTAGGTAACATGAAACATGACAAATGATGTTATTTCTAGTGATATAAGAAGAGATTATTTAATATTTTTATTGGTTTTAAAATTATATTCCAATTTTTAATGAATTTTTTTTTATAATAATCATTTATTCTAGATTTTAGGTGTAATTAATAGTTTCTATAAAAATTGGAAGAATATTGGGAATCCCTGCATAATTCAAATAGTGACCACAAATCCTTATATTACTTTTCTATTTGACTTTTATAATGATATTTTTATTATTAATATTGAACCATTTTAAATATCTGATGGTATTCTAATAATTAGAATATGGAATTACACATCTTCCAATTATTTTCCATGATATAATGTGGTTGGATACTCAACTGGTAGGGATAACTAAAAAATATAACAATAAATGTAAACTAAAAAAAATAGAAATTAAAATATGAACATAAAATATTTTTATGTTAGTTTGTATAAAAAACCCACATATGTTCTACACACCTTCAACAAAAAAACTCTACATTACCCATAAACTGATCACCAGGGTCGACCCGTAGTAAAGTAACTTCAAATTCATATTCAACGAAAGATGAAAACTATTGTCACGCAAGTGGATATACATTCTAATGAATGATTTAACCATACTAAAACTTATAAACATTGGTCACCACCTTTGAGTCAATCATTATAGCCCTATATATCATAGTTTAATACACATATGAATTAAAAGGAACAAAATAATAATTTTCCAATGAAATTGATTCCATAATATATATCTATGACACTAATGAAATAAATAAATAATTTTATACAAAAAATAAAACATCTATATAATATGTAGATTATCATGCTGAAACATTTATAAAAAAAATTGAAAACCCAAAACTCATGACATGATTTCCATATAACCTTCGATTCCATCAATCATCCCCTATAGAAAATCACACTACAATATATCATATAACATAACATGAACATGAAAACCAATTTAGTTTCCCTGATATTGAGTGATATAAGATGAATTTGAGCATAACAACCTCGTATGACATCCACACTGAGTCCAAACATTTCCTTTTTCAGATTCAACTAAATTTCAAAATTTTATGTAGCATTTAAACAAATAGGATTTCATTCTTTTCTATAATTTAATATAAAATAAATTTATGAAATCATATTTTAATAAAAAATAAATCATAGAATAAATATAGAAAAAAATTATTCAAATATCACTTCTTAAGGAATAATATTAGAAAACCTAATAAAAAAACATTTAACAATATTTTTGATGAAATGTATATTCAATGAAATAGAAACATAAATTAAATGAAAAAAATCCAAATTTTGAGGATGTGAAATATTAAAATAATATAAATCTGACACAAAATAAATCATATAATTGGAAATCAATAGGCAAATGAATTACATTATACACGAAATTATCACGAATTTATAATCATGGTAAATTATAAAAAATATCATTTTGTGATAAAATAAAAACATTTGATCAAACTATTTATTGAAATATTGATGTATTTCTATATATACCACCAACTCCATTCTCTAATCTAGAATCACTAGTGGAACTCCCATTTGGGATTCGATACCATGTCATATCTATTTCATCAAATCACACCTAGATATAAATCATCTATAAATACCTCAATTAGATTCCTTTGGTCCTAATAATAATAAAAATGATGGGTGGTGATGTTTCATCAATCTATCATCAAATACGATAAAAAATTCCAATCATATAACAATAGAATTATTCTGAATATCTAATAACATTAATTCCTAGTAAATAAAAATATATAGAATAAAATGTTCATAAAAATAATAGATGATTCCATTCAGGTACAATCCATTTGAGGAAACATTCTTATAGGTCAATCCAAGACTTGTATTCATAACTAGATATAAAATTCAAAATCCCCAGAAAAAACCCTTAAAAAACAATGTCACATTGTTATATATTTAATGTTACCAATAGTCCTTATTTTTTAATTAAAAAATATATCTTAAGAAAAACTATTTGTAAACCTATATGTAGTACTATTCTAAAAAATTTATCATATTTTACTTTATGAGAAGTCAATTTATCTCAAAACACTACCTTGTTAGAACACACATAGAGAAAGAATTAAAAAATTGAAAATAATATATCTCAAGAACGTTTCAGATGAAAAAGTCATACTACCCACTAGGTAAACCCATCAAAAAATTTAAAACATAATATTAAGTAATAAATCCCCATGTATATTATTTCAAACAATAAGAATCATTTAAATTTAACAATATAAATTTTTCAACATGTTTTCCATGAAAACCATTTTTCAATTTTATCGATAAAAAAGAATGAAAAATATTATATGGATACCCAATTAATAAATCAAATTAATTTATAAATTACTTTATGATATCATTTTTAACATCTCAACAACCACACTTTTCGAGAAGCATATTTTAAATCGATGATGAAAATATTTTTTGTAAGAAAAATATAAGGTGTTGGAACCACAAACCATAATAAATTTTACATTGTGATGAAACACATGATTATGAAATTTGGAGGAGCCCTGAAAAGGTATTGACACCAATATACAATAATATACAACAGATTTCAATAATCCCTCACACTTGTGTTCATTTATTTTTAATCTTGGGAAATGGAAGATGAGAAAATATTTGTTGAAGAAATAATTGAACGGAATGAAAACATACCTATAGAATAATTCTCAGATATCAAGGTGTATTAGACTTAAAAATCATAAAAAATAAAGAGGGTTCACTCAAATGTGTCCCATCCTGCATATCATCCAGGTGGAGAAGGGGGATGAGGCTCAATAGGGTATTATTTTTTACGATAGTAGATTAATTAATATAATGATTAATAAAATAGGATAATATAAATAATGAAAAAAATATATTTTTAATGTCTTGGATAAAATATCCCCACTTTATTGGTGATGAATAGGTCATAGGAATGGTTTCACATAATTTTCAAATAAAATATGCATTTACTAAGAAAATATTGTTTTTAAAATATTAATGATACCTTAAATGTAGTGAACTTTTTTTCACATAAATATTTGAAAGAAGTGTTCTTCAAAAATCTCATCTATTGATATCCAACATTGTTTCTACTAATACACAATTAGTTAAACATAAATCTTGTTCTTATTTTATAAACTAAATGATGATCATTAAATATGAATATCAATGGAATATGTGTATGTACTTGTGTATATTTCAGGATATGATTTTCCTAATCCATGTGATGATTATAACACATATAAAGTCCCAAAAAATGGTATATCTAATGATATTACAAAATCATGCAGTTAATTTATACCAATTCTGATGTAATGAAAACCTTGAAAAAATATTTCCCTATCACCAAAAATAGAACCTAAAAACCTCTATTGAATAAATTAAGAAAATAATAGAGAATAACAATGAAGTGTGATAATTATCCCAATCACAACACATTATTCCACCAAAATTTTACCAATTGGTAATATGGGACAAAAAATGGATTCATCTTAATTGAATGAATTATATATGATAAGTTTTTTAAACAATAGAAAAAAGTTTCCAATAATTGAGAGATTGTATCCATATTAATAATTAATAGTAGATCATCAACTGAAAACTCATACATGAATTAACCCCATGAATTGTTTTCAAAAGGATACATATAGTGGGTTCCCCACCAATTATGAAACATTCATTGTGGATAAATATATTAAGGTAAATAATAAATTAAAATATTTTCCAAAACATTATCCCTCAAATAAATATACTCAATCCAAAATCATCGATAATTTTTTTTTTATAATATCCAAAAATAATCATTAATCTCCAGATTAACAATAAAAATAATGTGTTCCAATGGAAAATAAAATATTAGGACAACTCCAAAAATAAAATCCATAGATAAATATTACTATGAAACATATCGATATAGAAATATAATTTAATGAAAAAGGATAAGGCATAGACCATGTTCATTACCAAATAAATTGAAATGGGATCTCCAATTTTTTCAAAGAACAATGAAGAAATATTTGTGGACCAGTAACCCAAGAAACCAGTAATAGAAACCCATGTAAAATCAATTTACAATAATTTGCGAGAAACTATGACCAATTAAATACTCATATTATTCACCTAATAGTCATAGATAATATTATTCCCATTACAAAAGATATGAAAATGAATTCCACCAAATCCTAAGACACACCAAAACATAAAAGGAACATTCACATTATTACAATGTAAGAAACAAATAATCAAATTCCTCAAAAAAAGTGAATCCTAATGAATAATGTTAAACTATAAGAATATCAAGACAAAACTAGAACAAAATTGAAAATAGACCAAATTCTATACCAAATAATTCTCGAGAGTTTTGAAATGTATATGAGAAATAAATGTAGTATAAAAGACCCATGAATATAATGACCTGATATTTTCATTCAAAACATTTACATTTATTTAGAAGAATATTAAATATATTAAAATATTATCTATTCCAGAATCATTAATGTTTATAGGCATTAGATATTTCATATTAAATATACTAATTTAATGAGTGATCTTAATAATATCCAACAAATATCTGTTCCCATAGTACTCCACTTAAGAATACCCCATATAATCCATTATTCATCATAGTGGGAAGAAAACATAATTGGGTATGATCTTAGATGCTATGTAAGATTAAAAAAGTATATATAAATCCATCATAAAGTTAATTCTTAAGATAAGTATAAAATTATGTGATCATGAACCTAACGTAAAATGGGCATCCCTAATATTTCATTGATAAAAGAAGATTAATGGCATAAATATTATCATTTCTGAAAACATATACCATAAGCCTGAGAAATCATTATAAATCAATCCTGAACCATAATATAATGTCCAAATAGTGTCGAATCATAATAAATATAGTAAAAAAATTCTATTTCAAGGTTATCTTCCGACACCATCAATCTAGTGTATCAAGTTACATTTCATTCACATATTATATTTGGACACACCTATTTATAATTGTGGATCAAGAACATCGACTTGTTTCCCACAATTATATTATGAGATAAATATTTTAACCAATGCATTGCAGGGTGAAAAAGGTCCCAAAAATAAAATAATAAAGATAATAAA
Source organism: Viscum album (assembly GCA_963277665.1). Lineage (NCBI taxonomy): Eukaryota > Viridiplantae > Streptophyta > Magnoliopsida > Santalales > Viscaceae > Viscum > Viscum album. The sequence goes on from OY728161.1 coordinate 852,684,527, forward strand.
TATGTCTGTGAAGAGGCAATAAATCAATTATCATAACAAAAACCATATAATTAAGTGGTTTTCTTAAACATTTCATAATATTACACCCTATGAAAATGTTATGATATTCATATAGATAATAAAATCATAAAAATAAACCATCTAGGGAATAAATAATAAATATATCCTTGGATAATTTCCCCATTATATATTAGGTATCATCAAATAATATTTTATTATATGGTAAAATATTTTTAAAGAGCACATGATATAATTATTAAGGAAACTCTCATATCCAATTTTAATACCATTATTTAAATTCCTGATATTAAATAGAATTTTTTTCATTCAATTAAAACACATAATCCTGTAAAAATATAATAATAATTATGGCATCATGATGGAAGGAAAATTTATTTGGGACATATAAGTTAAAAATTTCATTCTGTATTTCTTTATAGATTAATAAAGTACCATTTATGTAAAATGATAAAAAAATTCCCTCCAACCATTTAGTAAAAATATATTCATTGGTTAAAATAAATTTATATAATTTTAGGAAATTAGTTACAATATATTTGATAAAATATTAAAAAAGAAATTGAATATTAATATACCCCATATGAGTATTGATTTTAGACAACCAATAATAAGGAAGATATTTTGAGATAAACATGTACCTCAAATGTTTCCTTTCATTTTTCACATTCAAACCAACTCTTCTTCAACATTCCACCATTAGATATTATGTACAAAGATATAGGGTGGCTATATTGAGAAGACCAACACCTCTATATCATGTCTAAAGAATATTATAATTGAAATTTGAGGAGGTTGATTGATATATAAGGATAAAATTTGTGAAACTATGTGATGGAGGAGGTTAACATTTATAATTTTTGTGAGGGGGGATTTTAGAATTTTAAAAAATATTTAAAAATAATAAATTTATTTTCCATCAATATTCCACCAAGTGGCCATCTATACTAAGACAAGGTAATATGTGTTTATAATATAATCATATAATGTATGTTAGACATGTTTTAATGAAATTTTAAACCTTTTCATTTTTATTAACCCATGTTTAATATATTTTTAACTATATCTATTGTAATAATTTTTAAATATTAATAAATTTTTATTTTTATTTATATGCTGTCAATTGAAAAATTAAAATCTAATTTATTTCATTTTCAACCATATCATAATCACTTGATATTTTTAAAATATTTCCATTATTTTTAATTAATTTAATATATTATTAATCGCATGAAATATCATTATTTTTAATTTTTAGAATATTCACCACTTTAGCTATTAAAAATAACATGAAAAAATATTAAACTCATATACAAAATTTTATTATGTCAAAAAAATTCTATGGTAATGTTTTAAATTCACGGATAAATGTAAATATATTAAATTATGTTTATTTAGTATTTTAAAAAAAATTTATTATATTTCTCCTTTAATTGAAAAATTAATGCCTCGGTTTCCTATAACTATATAAGATACTTATTTAATTCTTAAAAACTATTGATAAGTTACTGTGATTTCTAAAAACATTTATTTATCAACAAAATATTTATATACCAACATATCCCCTAGATAACCCGTATATTAAGATTGATATAGTTTGTAAAAACAAGAATCTAACATCATTTCCTTTTCTATAAAGAAAATCATAGATATGTCATAATCTCAATAACGTTTCATAAAAAATTGATATATGAGACCCTTTGTTTATTATGTTTGAAAATTATTTATCCAATAAATTTGTGTTTATTATTACTGTAATTTTTTTTGTCCCTTTGTAATTACTTTTACACAAAATTACCTGATTTAACCTTTACCAAGGTAACATGATTTACTATGGTTACTATTAATGTTGACAAAAAAAATGTGACATATTTTCAAATTTTGGACCCACTTATTTCAAATATTTAATACAATTTTAAAAATTCATAACATTGATTTTTCAATATTTATTTATAAATAAAAAAATAAAAAAGTAAATTCAGAATACATTTTTTCAAGAAAAATATCCTTTTAAAGTATAGTTTTTTTAATATTACATTTAAGTATAAAATCAACTTAAAAAATTTTAATAGATTGTTTTAATACGAAATTAAATAGTTAAAATTTAAATATTATCCAAAACATAATATTACCATTTAATAATAATATATTAAAATAAAATTTTCATTAAAATCAATATTTTTTTGATATTTCTTGAAAAATAAATGTTACTAAAAAAATAAAAAAAAAATTATGCAGATATTGAATTGATGTATTAAAAATTATAATTTAATTATGAAAAAATATTTCTAGAACATCTAATTAACAATATTTTCTAATGAAAAGAATAAAAATAATTATATTTGGATAGAATGTATTTTTATAGAAAAAAATTTCATTACTAATAAGTTGTTTGATGATTTTCTATGCACACAAAGACAAAATAATTTTCATTAAGGCTGTTATGGTTACATAAATGATTATATATTCATATTCATTCCATCTAATTTAATTACAAGGTTATAATGATTGTATAACAGTTTAATAATATTTCATTATTCTTATAAACATACTGTTGCTTTCAAATAAATCTATCAAATAAATAAAATTATATAAAAATATATATAAAAAATTTATATCAAGGTGTTATATTCAACTATAATAATAGTTAATATATCATTCAAAAATTCCAATTTTATAAAATCAGATGAGGAATCCTCAACAACATCACATCCTTAGGATCCCACTTAGTTTCCTCAAATTAGTCATTTCACTACAAATCATTAAACATGCTAATTTATTATCACATAGAACAATCTATCTATCATAAAAAATTTATACTAGTCAGGTATGACATAAAATATATTTTTTAATTATTATGAGCTTTGATTTTAGTAATGTGAAGGATCATGTGTGTATATCCTCATGAGAGATACATGGAGAACATCATGAACGTGATGCATATTTAGTGGAAGTGAAAAAAATATTCTATACTAGTATGATCAATTATTTCAAAGAGAATGATATATCTCAGTTTTAGTTTACAATTCCACTCATCAATATAATTATTCCTAGAAATATTATCTCCACAAGACCAACATTTGGATCGCATCGATGATTACCACTGTAATATTTATTCTACCATTATATTTTCTTTATGAGTTGTTGAATAATTGTAACCTTATCTTGAATTTCATTAAACTACATAGGTCCCAATACCTTTCTTTATACACTATATATTTATTACTTTGGACTTACTCACTTATTTTATTCTGGATCCATCATAATGATCGAGTGAAGGATATAATTACATGAAAACTGAAATAGAGGATTATGTTGAACTCAATAATCATTGAAATCCCTTGAAAATGATATTAGATTATTCATTAATGATTAAACTATATTCTCAGACTGAAAATATATATATGTTTGATATTCATTAATGAAAACCAACTAGGTATTAAGATCCTGATAATGAAATCACCAAAACATTGAGGTAACCATAAGATCTTAATCAGAAACATTAACAAATAATTAATATATATTATGGAAGGCTAATCTAGATATAAATTATATCTATTTGAATATTGATGAATTTTTTATGTAATTGTCTACATCCTATAATTTCCTCTATATCAAAAATAAGAAAAACATAAAGGTTACCAATACTGTAAACAATATGTCTCTAAAGGGTAATGTCCTTCCTCCTTGAATATCTTTGGACATATATAAAAGTATAGAGTTATATTTTCAAAAATGTAAAATTATGTATCCTTAATCTTGAAAAAAATCACATCATGCAAAAACTGAAAATGTCATGTCAACACATAAACATTTGATGGTATCCACAACTCATATGTTGTCCCTATAATGTGATAAATAAAATTATAAATGTTAATTCACCATTTATCTCTTATAGAATCTCTTCACTTATACAGATATATTTTAATTGGAGTCAATGGATGATCCTTTTTCCAATAAAATATAAAAATTGATATAATTATTTTAGAATCCATTTAAAATTAGATAATCACATGAAATTTTTATAAAATTAGAACATTAATATTTTTATAGGGAACATTAAAACAAAATTGAACATAGAACTAAAAACAAATTATTGGAGAATAAGGTTCCCCTTTTCATCCTGATTCACTTAATTCCTTGTGATTTTATATGATTTCACTTTTTCTTTTTTCCTTTATATGTTTTTCTATATTATCATCCACCTTATATATTTATTTGGGGAATTAATTTTTATAACTCTCAATCCTTCTGCACATGGAACACTGGAGTGTGGATAGTGGATTAGTTGGTGTCTTATCCTATATTGTAATAAAGTTCCAATTAATAATATTTCATCATTCATGTTCTTAATGAACATCCTTTCCACATTAAATGTACTTCCTAGTTCTATCCAAACTATTCCATTGATATTTGTTCCCATAATACTGACATTTAGATAACCAAAATTTCTTATTACAATATGATTTTTTGATGTTGTAATGAGACTCGATCTTTCTATTGTTATCAAACCCTATAAGACTAATTGGAATATCTAATTATGATTTATTCTAAGATTTCACATCAATTGATTTATTCATATATACTAAAATAACTTATAGGAAATACCATTCATATGGTTTATTATAGGCTACCAAATAACAAATAAATTTTACTTTCAGGGTGCGTCATTAAACAATATTAATACCTTGAAATCCCTATAATTTTTTCTTTTTATTTAGCTATGGATTTTACCAATAATATCACAATCATAATAAATTCATTCTCAATCATTATATGTAGATTATAATGAAATTAAATAATAATTATGTTCCCCTTAAACACATCCCTTTAAATGTAGTCAATATCTTTCACATGCCTCATATTCTTGATAGTATTCTACCACTAATATACTTCACATATCAGTAGATAAATTACTAGGGAAACATTATCACGTCTTGATCACTAAATAAAAACAATTTATCATCAATGTTGATCCATCACTCAATCTATACTGGATAAGAAGACCCACTAAATGAATTTATATGCATCTTAATGACATATCAAAGATTTTATTAATCCCTAATTTGATAGTTATTAATTTTGAATGATTCATATAATGATAATGTTGTCTAGGAATAGATGGAATATTATGGATTGTAGATATTATAACATTTGGTTACTCAAGAGAAAAATTAGTACATTTTCCACCCCATTTTGAATAAACTTGGTCCCTTCAGGTAGGAACAATTGAATATAACCATAAATCATGGCGTGATAAAAAATAACCATAGTGGATAACTACAATATTTTAAAAAATCATGTATGAAATGTATACATTATGAAACATATATTATTATACATAAGGGTTATCCCATGTGATTCATTGTCATTATCAAAATGTTATTATTTTATATGACACATAGTCTTATACCTAGGTATTTTTAAATAATTTTCTATCCCAAATACCCAAATATTTTATAAATACTCCTCTTATAAAAACTATGAATACCTGGACATTTCATTCAAAAATATTACATACTTTTGATGAATATTAACTAAATAACATTACAATTACCAAAAAAATAATTTAGGTTAATATATTTTTTATTTTAAATATATAATATTATTATTTTATGAAATAGTTTTGATATCTTCCTCAAATAAATACCCACATGGTACCCATCATAGGTATACCATACCCAAACATTATTCCTCACATGTTGAAGGAAACATAAGTATGAAGAATCTTAATTTATCTGTAAGGGTAAACATACTTCATAACAACCCGTGATTATATGAAATTATAATATAATAATATGGTTCTGCGATCATGAAAATAACTGAAAATGTTCATACCCAACATCTCAGAGATCATATGAATGGTTCATGGAATAAGAATAATAACTTCAGAAATCATAGATCATAATAATGAGTACTCAACATAAATTAGCCCTGATCTATAATCTCTGGTCAAAAAATTATGGTATAATCATATAACTAGAAAAAAATTATATTTAATCATTAATTACAATGAATGTCAATATAGTGGATCAAAAAACACATGTTTCCCACAATATATCAGGATGAACTTGTTTCTGAATGTTGATGATGCTCGTCGACTTAATTCCCATTCATATATAATGAAATATAATGATATACACAATACAAGGTATAGAGATATATGTTTCACCCATTGCCTAATTAATACAATATATATTTATTCTGGGATAACATAAATCAATCATCATATCATAACCATTAAAATAAATTTGTTTAATAAACATTTCTCCATTACAGAGCCCATTGAATAGTTGTGAGATTGTTAAATATCATGCCATCTTAATCATTTACCATCCATTAAAAGAATACAGAATCTCTATATGGAGCATATTCTCAGAAAAGAGTATGTAACAAAAAATAAGGTTTTCGAAGATAGAAAATCATATTCATATAACCCTTGAAATAATTCATAAGGAATAAAACTTTTTCATTTTGAAAACAAATTTTTTATATTTTGTGGAATTATAATAGATTTTTTTAAATAATCCATGTCAGCTTATATTGGAAGTTTTAAATCACTAACACATTATTATAATAGAAAAATCATCTCATGCTGTAAATGTTAAAAAAAATTCTCATTCTATTTTTATGAAATTTAGAAAGTACCTTGTTTGAGAGTGATAAAAATATTCATTTCTACCCTTTTAATAAAAAGTAAACCTCGGTTAAAAATGTCATACATTGATTTTATGATAATGATAATAATGTTTTTGAAGATAATTATTTACAAAATAATATTTAATTGGAATATTACCTACAGTATTTTTCAATGAAATCAATATTGATGAATGACGATATTGTTAAATAACCTCTCTCATTATGTATTTAGTTTCCTCATTCACGTGAAATCATCCCCTTATTTGAAACAACTCATTTTATTCTTTTCAAATTGGATCTATGATAATTATTTTGAGATGACAAAAATTGCACAATGGTTGAAGTAGAATTAGAGAACAGAAGTTGGAAGAAAATGGTTGAGAGGGAAATCTAAATGCAGTGTAAATAAGTAGGGGTGGGATTTTATAATATATGTTAGTGTTACTAATGAAAATTATCAAAATATTTTTTCATAATAAATTCATCTTTGATCAAAATACCAATAACTGACCATGTAATCTAATATATTGTAAGACAAGATTTTGATATCATCATAAAAAATATTTTAGGCTTGTTTTTCTCTTATCGAAAACCTTATAATATTGATTTACCCTTAGTTAACAGATTTTATGTTTATCTATGATATGCATTTATTAAATATAAAAATGTTTTAATTTTCACATAAAAGGTGTTAAATAGTCCTTAAAATGTAAATTTATGAAAATTTCAACCATATCATATTAATTTTTATTTTTTAAATATTTTTATTATTTTTATATAATAAAATAATTTATTAACCTAATAAATTATCTTTATAATCCTTTTTTAACCATTCACTACTATGACTTTTATGAATATCAAGACAAAACGTCGAATTAAAACCTACTACATTATCATATCCAAAACATTTCATGAACATCTTGATATTTCTTGGATTACCTTAACGACCGATAATTATTTTACTTTTAATTTTTCGAAATAATTTTATAGATATTTATATTAATTGAATAAATAAAACATCGCCATTTTTTAATTACTTAGGGTTATTATTTAGTTATAAAAATTATAAATAATTTACATCAATTAATTTAAATATTTATGATTTCAAAATAACATTTATAGGTGAACATATCCACCAAATAAACGCATATACAAATTGTATAGTTATTCAAAACATAATTGTTGCACCTTGGTCTTTTATTAAATAAAATATTATATTACTGAGAATATCATTGATGTGGCTCTGAATGGACATAATTTCCACTCTAGAATGAAAATGGTAGAAATGTATTTATCTAAAAAAATGGTGGAATTGATAGAGTAATTTTATATTCTCTATCATATTTGTACCCAGAATTACCCATATAAACTTTGTCATTGTACATTTTTTTACTATTGATACTATTTATATTGACAATACATGTAATATAATGACCTAGATTCCACAATATAGTGTTTGATCTCGTGGATCACATGAATTAATGTGTGCCTCCCCATATTCCTGAGGCTGCTGACTAGCATCGAGGGCCTAGGGTGTGTTTATGGGGAGACAATTTTTCTTCAAGTTAGAAGGTAGAATACGTTTAGTAATCATACTGATCAATAGAGGAAGTAGTAACTCTCCCAAATAGAAAATAATAACCATGAAAATACTAAATAACTGATAGGAAATGTAATATCATATATATATATCTGATGATAATTTCGTTTCTCAACAATGAATCCAAAATCACTCTAGAGGAATCAGTAAAATACATGTATCAAAATACCTATAAAATTGATTGTCCCAACTTGCATCACAATCCTTGATCAGTCCTATCCCCTCCTTCTCCCATGTGACAAGAAATTCATGCATCCCAAAGTGAATGAAAGCCCCGATCCCTACCTGTATCCATGTAGTCTGTCCGGGTACCCAACGGTGACCCAAAAAGTGTGTGAGAGAACACTCATTAGGTCACCCGCAATGTTTTATACAAAAAATATATATATATTTCAAGTATATGAGTGTTAAACATATGTAATAAGAATATAATATATGAATGTAATGTGGAAATTGAATCTAGATAAAATTTCTGTTGATATTGTCTATTTCAACAAGGCTCCCTTCTAATAATAGTAATTATCCTATAAATTGGAATCTATAAACATGCATATAGAAGTGTTATTCAATCTAGTCTATCCACTAAAATATGATACCCATACAAGGGATATCTATGGAAGCCCCAAAAATCTCCAAAAATATAGAAACATGTAATGTAACTATAACATTATTGTAGTATACTTTGTTATACAACATTCACCATGGACACACCATGTAACTAAACGTTTATGAAGATGAAGTGGTGGATCAAAGGTATATAAGACGAAGGAATCCACATCAAGTACTATGATCATCTTAGTGGAAACAAATTAAATAATTGTGTGGGGTATAAGGATAACGTCCTCTATATTCATAATAAATATAGATCCAACTGTTATCAAGGAATGTGAAATCATATGGAATAAATAACCAAGGAGAAAACTAGTCCAAGGAATCCACTTATATGAAAAATTATCCATGGGAAAAACTTCCTTGGAAAATAATGGAATTACAATCCAATGTAGAATGTCTAAGGAATCCACTACAATCTCACAAATCCTCTGAATCCACACATTTCATAATATATTATATTTCATATTTCATTACCATTTACCTTCAATGTGTTTTCCATATAATTTTCCACACTTCCAATAATACAATTTAATCAATTCATATCATTTAATCACATGAAAATGGAGTCTTAACCATCAATTAACAATTTAATTATATTTCCAATTTAGTTAAAATGTAACCTTCTAGGAAATAGATATCACACTCACCAAAAGGGGTTGTACAACATAGGTATGATACATAGGCACACCCAATGGGTTTTGATTATTGAGGTTATGTGGACTCCAACATATAATGATACTCAATGGGAAACCAAATAAGTACCAAATTGCAATAACCCAAAATTTTAACAATTGATAATCCGTTTTTATAATTATTTCATAAAAAGCATGCATCTGATAGAGAAAAAATAAATAAAAACACTATTCTCATAAATAGAGAGTAAAATAAGTTTTATTTATTGAAATTAATAGACTTATACCATTGGAATGGTTATATGACCATTAGGAATAATACTCGAGTCATTAAAAATGTAACCTAACCTATAGAAGTAAAAATTAATTTTAGTTATCTCACAAAATAACATTGGAAATAATTATATCATGGTATATTTAAATAGATGTTTTACAAAATGATAAATTAGGTTATGGTATTTATATAAAACATAAATAATCCTTTAAAATTGTTTAATTTTTAAAATTAATTAAATAAATTATCTTCAATAATTATATTTATGAATTTATATAATGTTTTATTACCATTATTAGGTAATTTTATGGGACCTTATTTAATTTTTAAAAGGATCGCAAAATCAAATTAAATAATAATATATGTAGATTTTGAATAAATATTGATTTTATAAAAAAAATTTAAATTTCTAACATTTAGAATATTTTCAAAAAAATAGATCCCAATTTTGAATTTTCACATCGAAAAATTATTTGGTTGAATTTATGGGATTTTCCTAAAGTAGTAGAATTTTTGGTGAATAGTGTAATACACTATTTTACTTAACGAGTTAAATATAAGAATTTTGAGTCATGGATAATATATGAACCCATTAGGTCGAAATATCCGGAAACATTTCATGTATTTATTTTTTAGAATCCAAACTATTAATATTCATGAGAAAAAAATAATAATCTATGGACTGTAATTATCAAAAATACCCCTCTTCTAAACATACAAATATAACAACTCACCACCCTTATGCAATAACCTTAAAATCCTTGTAAATGTCTAAATTATTCGCAATTAACTTCTTGACACACATACCCTTTTCCATGGGCTTCTGATCTCAAAAAAATTCCAAATACTATTTCCTTAATGTTTTTCTGAGGGAGATGACATTCCAGATATAGAATCCTCTATCCTTCTCATTTAATTTATATTATTTGCTTATCTTCTACTCCACTACCCTATCCAAAGATAAATGATAACTCAAATATCATATATATACTATAATCATAGTTTGTTAATAGAAGATAAATAATCAAATTTCTTCTCTCCTCCATTTATTTAAAGACATAAAACAACATCCCTGATTTGTCTATTCACCACATTTGTTGAAAATGAGTTGTTGTTTTCTATTGATTATATCTATTCTTGTAATAAAACCATTGTTTTTTAAACCATATTTTAATATGATAATTATAATAAGATTATTTATCTATATAAAATTTATATATAAAATTTTAAATAAATAACATTATCATGATGGTTGGAAAAACCACCAAAATATGCTCATTGTTTAGCATTAATATTTTATCAAAAAGATCATCCTCATATTATAAAACATATCATATATGTGAAACTTCAAACAAATATTAGTTCATTAATAACAAATAATTTTACCTCTAGAAAATTATTCACATTTATATTTAACACCCCTAATCGTACAGAAGTAAATTTCCCATGATTCCATGATAACAAATTCTCTCAGAATAAAACAAACTGAACCCTTTAACCAACACAATTGTCATAAATGAACATAAAAATATTATAAAAAATAAAATTTATATTGAACAGGATTATATTAATGTAATTTATTAATTTAATTATATTATATGGGATAATAATTCTAATAGAAGATATCATTCAAAAATAATGAAAGGGTATTCTTTGAAACATTATGCGCCTCCTCATTAGCATAAGTTGTGGTAGAAATGCTAGAAGGAATTAATATGCATCACTATGAATCTAACAACTAGAAATAATTTCCAAGGACTTAAGTTGATATTGGGGGATAATATTACCATTAAGATTAATAAAACAAACAAAACATGTTATAACAAAATCAAACACTATGTGATGTATGATAACAGTGAAAGACTACTGAAAATTTAATTTATATCAAAACAAAAAAAAATATAACACACTTGGAAACTAAAAAACCAAGAATACAAAAAACAACATAACTCTAAAGATCTAACATACTCCCTACCTCAGTCAACAATAAAAGCCACATACCACTTAGAACTACTAGAGAAGTGTGATATAGTACATTTTCTCATGTCTCGATAAATGAAATCTATAGAAGCACCAGATTTTTAATGTTGGGGAGAGTAATGAAACTCATTTGGATTTACAAAAAAACTTTTGTACTCACACATATAATATAAGACATGTTTCCAAAATTTTATAAAAATATATATAAAAAAATTCTGAAAACAATTTTTATCATAATTTGATGTAATAAAATAGTAAAAAAAACTTCTCAAAACAATAACAAGTTCAAGTTAATGCAACCAAACTATACTTTAAAACCATTTCACTTGTTCTATTTTGGCATAATCCTATCAATTACATGTATCCACACATCTAACCAATCATGCAACCTGGAACTCACTATACTCACAAGTGGTAATTCAACATTTCACTAACCCATTACTTAGTGAATCATTTGGATATGGGAAATTCACACCCACATCTATCCCGACATTTTTTTGGGGTTACAACAAGCCCTTGTCCATCCCAATGCACAATAATACCTAAAAACCATGCTAAACACCTTCCAAATCCATGTGTAACATTCTAATATCAATAAAACAATATTTAATTGGAATCCATTACATAAAACCTTTTTCATAATTCCAACAAAGAAACCAATTTAGAAAAATCATTTTAATATATCTCCATGAAACATTTCACACAAAAACTACAGAATTTCCAAAAAAAATACAACCCATCACTAAAGAGGGGTTCTACATTTACTTACACTTAATTTTCAAAAAACAATCATGTAAAACTACCATGTTTAAATGAGGATATCATATTCTAAATATAAGATATGAGAGTGAATCCAACTACCATTGAAAATATAGATAAAATGGAAAACGACATGAAAACATCCACATACATGGTTTGAAACATAAAACCCCTCCATATATCACAACACATAACATTAAAAAATTAAAATAACATGATATTTAGTGCCAAAAAACTTATATTTATACCCTTTGTAAGTTGATCAAGTAAACCATGATGTAGTGTGATGTATATCAATGGAAAACTAATGAAAACCACCAATATCGATGACTTACATTTAGAAATCGGCTTCCATACTCGAGGAAAATCCTTCAATCACCTTCAGATCTATGACAGAAGCCTCTAATACCATTGGGAGGAGAAAATATCCAATTACGGTTGGTTTGGAAAAAAATGAGGGGTTAAAACATAATCTTAACCTTCATCCAGTTGTTGTTAATATAGTATTTAAATCATTCATGGTCAGTATCACAATTATGAAAACTGTGTTCAAAACATGGTCTACCCACATCCTCAAGGATGAAAATGAAAAAGTTGGCTACAATGATTCCAAACTATGCATGAACCATTCTAAAGACCACAATATTAGGTAGAACATTGTCTCTTTAGTGACTGTATAGCTTGAAAAAAATCATTAGACTAGTTGTGCAACTTATCCTTAGCCAATGTCTCATTGTTCATGGTTACCCAGTAGGTGTTTCATGGTTTTACAGAATTGCATACCAAGAATTCAAAAGGATAAATTTTCAAAAAGTACATTCCAAACATCTTACAAACCCTCAAAAACGTCACCCAATGAATTTATACACAAAAAATACATAAAATAATGATTTCTTAATTGAAAAAAAGGGTGATAAATTCTCCCCACCATTGCCTTTTACATCCAGATAATGTAGAAACCCATCATTGTTAAAATATTGTTCCAACCATTTTTCCATCTCTTAATGCTTCGATTCCCAAGTCTCTTCCCAAATCTTATGATATTTCCATAAATCCCACACTAGGCAGATGATTTTACCATGAAAAACATTCTCATTCCTATCCATAGTCAACACCTGCATGTGAATCATTAAATCATATATATCTAGGTAAACATGATCCCATTGAATCACATTGCCAGGATCATATTGATACATTTTATACTGAGATATATAAAACACATTTTTCATCACACAGAACCATAGTGGAAATTACAAATAATAAGTAACCTCACCAACCCATTCATGTATCTCATAAGGGACTAAGTATCAAGGAAATAACATTCCGAGAATCCCAAAATGATACTATACATGACATATAGATATTATAAATAACACATAATCACTCAACTCGAATGAAAAAAGCCATTAAGGATGATCCATATATGATTGATAATGAAATTGAGCTGTCTCCTTCTATTTCCTTGTCAAAAAAATAATCTCCATTGTTTCTAGGATAAGGATCAGTCAAACCGATGATGACACACCTATATCGACTCAACAATGTGGATAAGAATTGTCACGACCCATCCTCGGGGCCCATGTCGTGACTACCCCAAGCCTGCCTTCCATAGGCCAGGGGCTGGAGACTAGAACAAAGGTGTATTTCACAATAAAAAGGGAAGGCATTGCCTTTGGAAAGTAAACAAACACCACAGAGTAAGAAAGCAGTAGAAGTAAACACTAAGTAAAAACTGAGTGCAACAGTAAGTGCGGAAAAGTAATTGGGCCAGTATACAAACCCAAACAGAAGTAAAGTAAAATCGGAAGGGAAAATAGAAACTGAAAAGTAAAGCCACAACGTCAAGCACTCCACTGGATATCCCACCTGAAGGGTGAGTACAGATAGCCTCCATAGCTCCTCGGGACCAGCCGTCAGCTCCGAGAACGTCCCGCCCAGTGGTCCACCTCCAGGTACCGTCCTGCTCCACAAGCCTCAACTACGATCAGTTTTGTCCCTCATCTGCAACCAACACAATGTATTGCAGGCATAGCCCGTGTAGGGGTGAGTATAAGCTACTCAGTAGGGACCCCGAGACCCCAGAAGCTCTCCAAAAATCCATAAAGGAAAGATACAATCATGAAGTAACATACGACACCGCTTAGGTATATGCCCATACATATACCTAAGTCATCAGTTCTCGTTCGGCTCCAACATCCGTGCCCAAGTACAACACAGTCCACACAGGAAAGAAAAATGTAAATCCACATAGTATAGTACAACACAATACACATAGGAAAGAAAAACGTAAATCCTCACAGTAAAGCACAACACAGTCCACATAGGAAAGCAAAACATGATTCAGCTCACATAGGTATACTTCTTCGTATGACGATGGAGATGATCATATATTTCCACTGATTCATCTAAGCCATCAGACCCACAAAGGATCGATAGGTACTAACCCCCGCAATGACCCACATAGGACATGACCCACAAAGGATCGATAGTTAACAAACCCCTACAATGTCCCACACAGGATCGGACCCACACAGGATCTGTAGGCGCTGGCTCACACAGAACCGCTGAGCGCTGACCCACATAGGATCGGACCCACACAAGATCGGTAGCACTGATCCATGTAGGATTGATGAGTGTTGTAGTCTCGCCGTTGAATCCACTGAGGATCTATTTACAGTCGTCGTCGTCACAGTCACAAACGCATCCATCTCTAGGGTTCTCGCACCCAGCAAGCTCGTTCGGGAGGGTCCGCTCCACGAGCCGAGAGGCTGATACATCAACTGACACATAGTCCAGAGTTGATGTATCCAAATGTTCCGTATCTTCAACAGGAACTCAACGTCGCAGACGACGAGTCAATCAGGTGCCCGGTCTGAGAGTTATTGACTTTTTCGTCCCAGGGGCCCGGTTGGGTTTTAAGGAAAAACCAACCCAACCGTACTCCACCTGTGTCCAAACCTTGGGCGGATTAAGCCAAAATATCCGTCTCACTTAGAGGAAACCATCAAAGTCGACGGTACATCAATCAGATGTCCGGAGCTGAAGATATTAGCGTTTCCACTCCGAGGGCCTTGTTGGTTTCGTGTACGAACAAACTCGGCCGAACCCAAAGTATCCTGAAACCTTGTGTGTGATGTACCGAAACGACCGTCTCGATCCAAGGATCGTATCGTAAGTGATAGTGCGTCTATCGGAGGCCCGTCGCACATGTTAGGGGCGTCTGACCGGAAACGATTCGGTATTAAGGGGTTCGGGCCCGGTCCGACCCGGCCTGATACCCCCAGGGTCGACCCGAACCGGGTCGACCCGAACCGTGTCCAGGTCCGGCCCGCTTTGGCGCAGCCTGGCCCAGCCGGCGCGGCCTGGCCCAGCCTGGGTGCGGCCCGGGCCGGCCTGGGCGCGCGACACAACGGCGTCACGCATTCCTTACTGCAAGATCCTGCACGGTGCGACGATACCACATCACTTCCCTTTGTACCGCAACAACAAGATAAATAAATAAGGGAGGGGGGCAGCCGTGTTTGTGAGGTCCGACCTCCTCTTGTAAATCGATAGCATGCGGTCCAAATATACGTGGATAATGAACGGGATTAAAACAAAAAAAGAATAAACACATAAACGCCTTCCTCGTCGAACAAGTTGGTTGAGGTTTCGTCATGGAGATAAATGTCGCAGGAAGAGGTGTCGCGGAAGGAGATGTCATGGAAGGGGACGTCGACCTTTGAGAAATCCGACGTTATTTGCATTCTTCGCGTTCTTCGTGTTCTTCGACGAAGAGGATGAAGAAGCTCAAGAATCCCTTAGCATTTCTCCAAAAGCTCCCAAGGCAACAAGACTCCAACAAAAATAAAATAAGTCCCTTACTTATTTTATTAACTCAACATAAAGTTTGAAATTCAAACACTCACATTAAACTCACTTTATTAATATCATAAGTTATTAAAACGTAAGTTATCAAATTTAATTGTGAATTGAGGGAGTTAAGGAATGTGAAGGGGTGGGGTTCGTGTGGGCCCCACCACCCTCATAACCTACCATGGGAAGTTGGGTAGTTACCCAACTTCCACCCAAAGCATAAATCCACTTAGAGAAAATAAAAATTGTAGTTAAATTTTTATTTTAACTTCCATAATTTTTATCAACTTCTCTCGTGAAAATGCAACTCCGAAAAAGGAGCCCCTAAACAATTATCGGCGCTGCGATTCCATATGTGCCCTCGGAATTCAATTCTGAGCACCGGTTCAAAAGTTAGAAATTCCCGCTCGTTCGTTCATTGAACGTACCCGAGCTGAACTTCGGATAGAAATTCCGGGCACACCGGCCCTCAGAGTCAAGTGCCGTCAGAAACTACGTTCTTGTAAAATCCCAAAGAAATTAAAGAAATTTTCTTTTTCCTTGAATTTTAAGGGTTTTTACATCACTCCCACCTCAGGGCTTTACGTCCCCGTAAAGATAAACATAAGATAGGAAAACAAATGTGGGTACTAAGCACGCATCTGAGCCTCCCTCTCCCAAGTGCTATCCTGGAGATTCTCGTGCTGCTATCTGATGCGCAATAGAGGAATCGACCGTCCACGTAGGACCTGCTCTTATCGATCCTCGATCTCCACTAGGACCTCTGTAAAAGTCACCCCATCATCAACGTCTATCTCCCCATGGTCAATGATATGTGACGGGTCATGCACATATCCTCTCAGCTGAGAGACATGGAAGACGTCGTGCACTCGGTGCAACTGAGGTGGTAGAGCCAGGCGATAAGCTACCTCACCAATCCTACTGAAGACCTGGAACGGTCCGATTAAGCATGGAGACAACTTGCCGCCTTGGCCAAATCTCTGTAATCCACATAGAGGTGAGACACGCAAGAAGACGAGGTCACCATCCTCAAACTCTAGTGGCCTCCGCCTCCTATCAGCATAGCACTTTTGCCGACTCTGAGCTGTCCTCATCCGCTCCTGGATGATCTGGACCTTCTCTGTCATTGCCTAGACCATCTTTGGTCCCATAAGTGCTGACTCCCCAGGGTCTTTCCAGCACAAAGGAGATCTGTAAGGTCTGTCGTACAATGCCTCATATGGTGCCATCCCAATGGTGGAGTGGTAGCTGTTGTTGTACGAAAACTCCACCAAGGGTAGGTAGTCCTCCAAGTTGCAACCAAAATCGACGACACATGCGCGAAGCATGTCCTTGAGAGTCTGAATGGTCCTCTCCATCTGAATATCCGTCTAAGGGTGAAAGGCTATGCTCAGACGTAGCTGCGTCCCGAACTCCTCCAGAAACCCCTTCCAAAGCCGAGAAATAAAGGGAGCATCTCGATTGGAGACTATAGATGATGGAACACCATGAATCCGTACAATCTTATGAACGTAGAGATGCCCCAAGCTCTCCTCTGAGACCTGCTCTCTGATGGGTATGAATTGTGCCGACTTGGTGAGTCGGTCGACAATCACCCAAATGGAGTCGTGACCTCTGAAAGTGCGTGGAAGTCCAGTCACGAAGTCCATAGATATCCCGTCCCACTTCCACTCTGGGACCTCCAAGGGTTGTACTAAGCCTGCGGTACCTGGTGCTCTGCCTTCACCTTCTGGCAGGTGATGCATCGAGAAACGAACTTTGCCACATCCTTCTTCATGCCCGGCCACTAGTGCTATCATCTGAGATCCTGGTATATCTTCGCCACTCCAGGATGTACCGCCAAAGGATAATCTTGAAACTCTCTCAGCACCTCCTCCCGTAATGCAAC
This sequence comes from Viscum album, assembly GCA_963277665.1. NCBI lineage: Eukaryota > Viridiplantae > Streptophyta > Magnoliopsida > Santalales > Viscaceae > Viscum > Viscum album. The sequence continues at coordinate 852,702,784 of OY728161.1, forward strand.
TAGTACCAAGGTATGTCCTCTAAAAAGGACTTCGTGCTCTGCTCTAAAGGAGAAACCATCAGGTTCATGTCATGAGGATATTTGTGCACACCACGTTTCATAGTCAGCGTCCCCACATTGTGCCTCTCTGACCCGCTGCAGTATCAGAGGAGTGATTGTGAGCGACTGAAGGAAGGCTGCTCCATCTCTATCCATGAAGGATATCTACAAAGCGGCTAGCTACTCGGTCGCATCCTCAAATAGGTGAATTCCCATCCTCCTGCTGAGATCATCGGCTACTATGTTCCCCTTCCCAGGAGTATAGACTATCTCAAAGTCATATTCCTGGAGGAACTCGAGCCATCACCACTATCTCAGGTTCAGGTCCTTCTGAGAGGAGATGTACCTGAGACTCTGATGGTCTGAAAAGACTGTAATGCGCTCGCCCATCAGATAGTGTCGCCATGTCTTCAGAGCGAAGACCATAGCTGCTAACTCCATGTCATGGGTAGCATAGTTCTTCTCATGCGGCCTCAACAGACATGATTCATAGGTGATCACCGCCTGCTCCAGCATCAGGACATATCTGAGTCCAGTCCGTGATGCATCACAGTAGACTACATACCCTACTCCCTCCTCAGGCAACCACAAGATAGGGGCACTGGTCAATCTCTGTCTCAGCTCCTGGAAGCTCTGATGACATCTGTCTGACCACACAAAGGGTTTCCCCTTCTTTTTAAGAGCTGAGTGTGGTGCCACAAATCTGGAGAAATTTGGCACAAATCTCCGATAGTATCCAGCTAGTCCCAAGAAACTCGGCACCTCAGTCGCGCTCCTAGGTGGCTCCCAAGCCCACACATCCTCGATCTTCACAGGATCCATCGAAACTCCTGCCACAGAGATGATGTGTCCCAAGAAGTGGACCTCACGAATCTAGAACTGGCACTTCGAGAGATTACCATAAAGCTGGTGCTCTCAGAGTGTCTCTAGTACAACCCATAAGTGGTAGGCGTGCTCCTCCTCAGTCGTCGAGTAAATGAAAATGTCGTCGATGAAGACCACGACAAATCGATTGAGGTATGGCTGAACGTTCCTGTTCATGAGGGCCATGAACATTGCTGGAGCATTGTTTTTGCTGAATGGCATAACCAATAACTCATAGTGGCCATACCGACACCTAAAGGTTGTTTTCTGCATGTCCTCGTCCTGAACTCTGAGCTGATGATAGCCTGACCTCAGGTCTATCTTTGAGAACCACCGTGCTCCCTTGAGCTGATCGAAGAGGTCATCAATCTTAGGTAGTGGATACTTATTCCTCACTGTCACATGGTTCAGGCGACGATATTCGACACAATGTCGCAAGATCCTGTCCTCCTTCTTGGTGTACAAAATCGAGGAAGCATAGGGTGAAACACTGGGTCAGATAAATCCCTTGCCCTGCAAGTCCTCCAACTGTACCCGTAGCTCTTGAAGCTCAAAGGGTGCCATCTGATATGCAGAGTCGATATTGGGGTTGTCCCAGGGTACAGTTCAATATAAAATTCTACCTCTCTGTGAGGAGGTAGCCCTGGAACATCGTCGGGAAAGACGTCCCCATAATGATCTTCCACTGCAGGAAAACTAGGACTCTGCACGTCAACTGCTCCTAAGATGAGGCTAGCCAACTGATGAGTGATGGGTTGTCCTCTCCTCTACGAGAGTCCATCCTGTGCTGCAAAGGCTCCCTTCTCACCGGTGAAGGTGAACATGCTCCTGTCGGTGCGTACACATCACATCTTGCGCCTAATACAGTCAATATGAGCATGGACTGTTGATAACCAATCAATTCCCATGATGACGTCGTAAGTCCTCGACGTCGCTACAAGAAGATCCCAGCCGAAGCTCTCGCCACCTAGAGTAATCTCACACTGCCGGCACCAGTGCGTAATCGTCGAGTCTACTCCCGTAGGATTCTCTAACCGTAAGGATTGAGCCAACGGCTCTGTCAGAACTCCGAGCTCCGAACAAGGGCAGCGGCTATGAAATAGTGACTCGCTCCTGTGTCTATAAAAACTGTAGCAAGGGTTGAATAGACACAGATAGTACCTCGAATCATCTCGGGCATGCTGTGGTCGTAGGCCTCCACTGCCTGGATATGTGCCTGTCTCTACCCGCCAGCTCCCTGTGGACGGGGTAGACCTCCTGGTGGTGGTAGTGGTAGAGCCTCAAAGCATCTCCCACCACCTACTGCTCGGCCAGCTCCTCTACCTCATCCGCCTGCTCCCTGCGGACCGCCACGGTTGACCCTCTGCCTCTGCCAGGATGGTCCCTCAACTGTCTTCTGATCCTCGACACGGCGGGTCAGACAGTCACGAACCATGTTGCCCTGCCCGCCGCATGAGTAGCACTGCATGACTCTCGAAAGACTGGCTCCGTACTGTGTGCCCCGCACTACTGAGCCAGTGTCCTAAGGTCTTCTGCCTGAGGGTCTGGTCTGCCTGGACCCATGAGTCTTCCGTCGACTGCCTTCTGTAGTAGACTCTGCTACGTGCCGCCCCACGATAGGTCTTGCTGCTAAAGTAGGCTCAGCAAGAACGATCTCGATCAAAAGGTCTCGCTCCAGTACTCCTGCCTGAGTCGGAATGGTGAGGGAGATCAGCGATGCCCGGATATCCTGTCTCAATCCCTGCTCATAGGTCCGGGCCTGGAAGAATGGGTCTCATACCATGTCTGTCGAGTAGCGCGAGAGATCAGTAAATCTCACCGAGTACTGGGCGACAGTTAAGCAGCCCTGCCGAAGCTGTAGAAGCTCCTGGATACGCACCACACGGAGGGTGGCTAGGAAGAACTCCGAGTGGAATAGGCTCTCAATGTCCGTCTAGAGAAGAGATGCCTCATCGTGCACCTGGAGAATAAAGGTCCACCATCGGCCCGCTGCCGCATGCAGTATGCTCGCTGCGAGGATCCCCATGGGGTCTGCTGGTGTCCTCACTAACCAGAAAACTCGCACCACTACCTCCAGCCAGACCTCGGCTGCCAAGGGGTCCGTCTACCAACGGATCCTAGGCGGTCACTAGAGATGAAACTCGTGTAGTGCACTAAGGTGACATGCATAGTCCGTGGCTGGGGCTTGAAGCATCGATGGCTCGGCGGGTAGAGGTACCGCTGGTGCCTCAGCTGTCAAAGGGACATGTACTGAGGCCTCGTCGCTCAGTGGGCTGTCATCATGCTAAACTCTCATAACCCTAGCCGGCTGCCATCATGGGGCCATCCTGAAAAGAAACAGGTGCTCCACGATCAAACAGTATACCTGGTGAGCTGACATAAAGTAATCACAAAAAAACATGAAACACACAAGCAATCAATGTTTTCGTTCATTAAGTCGGAAATCAGAAGTTAGGGTCCTGGTGTACGGATTCATCGGCCGCCGCACCAACATTGGACTCCCTGGACTGATAACCACACCCAATACGCTTAACACTATTGATTCACATAGAAAAAGATCAGAGTCCCAAGTTCTGTGGTAGAACTGAACTCCTCTAATACCAATTTGTCATGACCCGTCGTCGGGGCCCGTGCCGTGACTACCCCAAGCCCGCCTTCCATAGGCCAGGGGCAGGCGACTAGCACCAAGGCATACTTCCCAGTAAAAAGGGAAGTAATTGCCTTTGTAAAGTAAACAAACACCAAAGAGTAAGCAAGAAGTATAAGTAAACACTAAGTAAAACTGAGTACAATAGTAAGTGCGGAAATGTAAGTGGGCGAGTATACAAACCCAAATTGAAAGTAAAGTACAAGTTGAAGGGAAAACAGCAACTGAAAAGTAAATCCACAATGTCAAGCTGTCCACTGGAAATCCCATCTGAAGGGTGAGTAATGATAGCATCCACAGCTCATCGGGACCAGCCGTCCGCTTTGAGAACGTCCCGCCCAGTGGTCCACCTCCAGGTACCGTCCTGGTCCACAATCCTCAACCACGATCAGCGTTGTCCGTCGTCTGTAGCCAACACAATGTAGTGCTGGCATAGCCCATGTAGGGGTGAGTATAAACTACTCAGTAGGGACCCCGAGACCCCCAAAGGTCTCCCAAAATCTAAAAAGGAAAGATACAATCACGAATTAACATACGACACCGCTTAGGTATATGCCCATACATATACCTAAGTCATCAATTCTCATTCGGCTCCAACATCCGAGCCCAAGTACATCCCAGTCCACACAGGAAATCAAAATGTAAATCCAAACAGGATAGCACAACACAAACCACATAGGAATGAAAAACGTAAATCCACACAGGATAGCACAACACAATCCACATAGGAATGAAAAAATTGATTCATCTCACACAGGTATACTTCTTCGTATGACGATGGAGATGATCAGATATTTCCACTGATTCATCTAAGCCACCGGACCCACAATGGATCGATAGGTACTAACCCCCGCAATGACCAACATAGGATCTGACCCACAAAGGATCGATAGGTAACTAACCCCCGCAAAGACCCACACAGGATCAGACCCACACAGGATCTGTAGGCGTTGGCTCACACAGAACCGCTGAGCACTGACCCACACAAGATCGGACCCACACAGGTTCGGTAGCACCGATCCACATAGGATCGCTGAGTGTTGTATTCGTCGCTGTTGAATCCACTAAGGATCTCTGTACAGTCGTCGTCACCGTCACAGTCGCAAACGCAGCCAGCTCTAGGGTTCTCGCACACAACAAGCTCATTTGGGAGGGTCTGATCCACGAGCCGAGAGGATGATACATCAAATGAAACATATTCCAGAGTTGATGTATCAAAAGTTCTGTATCGTCAACAGGAACTCAACGTCGTAGACGGCGCGTCAATCGGATGCCCGGTCTGAGAGTTATTGGCTTTTTCGTCCCAGGGGCCCGGTTGTTTTTAAGGCAAAACCAACCCGACCGTACTCCACCTGATTCCAAACCTTGGGCGGAGTAAGCCAAAATATCCATCTAAGTTAGAGGAAACCATCGATGTCGACGGTACGTCAATCAGACTTCTGGAGCTCATGATATGAGTGTTTCCGCTCCGAGGGCCCGATTGGTTTCATGTACGAACCAACTCGGCCGAACACAAAGTATTCTGAAACGTTGAGTGTGATATAGAGATAAAACCATCTTAATCCAAGGATCTCATCACAACTGACGATGTGTCGATTGAAGTCCCATAGAACAGGTTATGGGCGTCCGACCTGAAAAGATTCGGTATAAAGGGGTTCAGGCCCGGTCCGACCCGGCCTGATACGCCCAGGGTCGACCCGAACTGGGTCCCGGTCCGGCACATCCGGCACGGCCCGGCCCGGCCTGGGTGTGGCCCGACCCGGCCTGGGCGTGGCCCGGCCCGGCCTGGCGAGGCCCGGCCTGGCGGACCGGCCAGGTAGCCGGCCGGCCTGGCGCGCGGCGCGCTGGGCGCGCAGGCCAGTCGCTCGGCCAAACGGCCGAGCCGTTGAGGAGGGGGTGGGGGGTGCCTGTCCCCCTGGTTTGTAACTGCATCCCCCCTTAACGGGGGCCTCTATGCTGGACGGCCGGGGGTTTGAACCCCCGGCTTTCCCTTGTCCAGCCGGCCTGCCCCGGTCGGCCGGTTTCTGCCACCACGGGACCGGCGACGGTCGGTCCCCTCCCAACTCCAACACCAGCAGCACGTTTCCGGCTTCCAGTTCCCACGCTCCGCCGCGGCCTGGTATCGGCCGCGACCTTCATTCATCCGGTGGGGTGCGTGCTATTGCGGTTCTCCAGCGCGGCGCGACAGAACTGCGACTTGGTTCAATTTCACAGCGCGGCGCGACGGTGCCGCGCATTCCTTGCCGCAAGATCTCGCGCGGTGCGACGGCACCACGTCACTTCCCTTCGTACCGCAACAACAAGAAAAATAAATAAGGGAGGGGGCGGCCGTGTTTGTGCGGTCCAGCCTCCTCCTGTAAATCGATAGCATGCGGTCCAAATATACGTGGATAATGAACGGGAGTAAAACATGAAAAGAATAAACACATAAAACCGTACCTCGTCGAACAAGTTGGGTGAGGATTCGTTTCGGAGATAACTGTCACGGGAAGAGGTGTCGCGGAAGGAGACGTCGCGGAAGGGGACGTCCACCTCTGAGGAATCTAGAGTTCTTCGCATTCTTCGCGTTCTTCCTGTTGTTCTACGAAGAGGATGAAGAAACTCAAGACTCCCTTTGCTTTTCTCCCAAATCTCCCAATGCAACATGAATACAACAAAAATAAAATAAGTCCCTTAGTTATTTTATTTACTCAACATAAGGATTGAAATTCAAACACTCACATTAAACTCACTTCATTAATATAATATGTTATTAAAAATTAAGTTACCAAATTTAATTGTGAGTTGAGGGAGTTAAGGAATATGAGGGGGTGTGGTTCGTGTGGGCCCCACCACCCTCATAACCTACCATGGGAAGTTGGTTAGTTACCTAACTTCCACCCAAAGCTTAAATCCATGTAGAGAAAATAAAAATTGTAGTTGAATTTTTATTTTAACTTCCACTATTTTTATCAACATCTCTCGTGAAAATGCAACTCCGGAAAAGGAGTTCCTAAGCAATTACAGGCGCTGCAATTCCATCAGTTCCCTCAGAATTCGATTCCAAGCACCAGTTCAAAAGTAAGAAATTCCCGCTCGTTCGTTCACTGAACGTACCCGAGCTAAAATTTGGATAGAAATTCTGGGCACACAGGGCCTTGGAATCAAGTGCCGTTAGAAACTGCGTTCTTGTAAAATCCGAAAGAAAATTATGAATTTTTTTCATTGAATTTTATGGGTTTTTACAAAAATAATGAAACCTATAAAATATTTAACAAGGATCTTTATGTTTCAAGGACTGATCAACTTTTTTATACAATAACTCCATTAATAATACATGCTCCTCCCAAAATAGACCAAAACCCATTACACAATATCGTAACATGTTATCCAATGTTTGTATTGTCGGTTCAGACTTCCCATTCACATGAGGATGATATGTCGTACACATAGTCAAGTGAGTACCAATGGATTTTTTTGGGTATTTTTTTAAAATAGACTTATAACTCATATCTATATTTAATATATTGAAACGGGTATGTCATTCCACTTTATCACATATCAGATATAGATTTCTCAATACTCCTACAATGTATGATATTCCTGAATAAGGTTTAAATGAGATTAATTTTGGAGCTGATCCACTATCACCCATGTGGAATTATGTTTCCATACCTTTCTTAATAGAAATATGAAAAATTTCATTTCTATATGATTCCATTTCCACAATGAGATAGGTAAAGACTACAAGATACATGTTGGTCACTAATTCTCTCCCTTAACATACAATTTAAACATCTCCATAAAATCTGAACCACATTCGTTGTCATACTTAAGCAACAAAATAGTGTTTTTAATGCTTTTTCATCATTTTTATTCTTTGATGATCAAACCATATCTAATGGTGGTGATCATGAAGAATATTTTCCAGATAATTCATTAGAATAACCACATGATTTATGAACAATAGAACTAAACTGGAATTCGTATTCCATCACAAAATGGTCTCCCCATCATTGATTTTTTACACAATAGAAACAAATTTTGAATCTCATGTCTATTCCTAATTAACTGTATTAACCAAATTAGCAACAAACGAAAATTGAATGAAAAAATCTATATCACCTAGGTCTTCAAATTCCAAATTCATGTTGCCTTGAATTGACAAAAAATTCCACTCGTCTTAATATAATATTTCCAATTGAGCATACTAATTTTTTTTTCAATCATCTTCCACCCAGTTTCCATTTATTGGTGTGTACATCATGTCAAATTAAAATATTTATATATATTACATAAATTTTCATTTGAATAATTTTATAATCCTATGTGAGAAAATATATTTTAAACTCCAATGATCAATAAACATAGTAAACATCTCACCAAAGATGTGATGAGACCATGTTTTCAAAGCATGTACTATATAAGGAAAATCAAAATCCTGTTTTGGGAAGTTCATCTCATGAAATCAGAAATACCTTGACTGATTTGAAAGAACATCATATCCTTAAATGATAACACACCCCAACCCAGATCTTGAAGTGTCACATTGCACAAAATACCAATGTCTAGATTCACACAAAAAAATGATTAGTGCTGATTTAAGTAGAACAATCTGTTCTAAAAAAGACATATGACATTCATCATTCCATTTCATTAGAAAATTATTCTATTTTAATGACTTCATAGGTGATGTTATTCATGTAAATTCATGAATAATGCATTGATAATAACCAGGTATTCTATTGAAACTCTGTATCTAGAAGACTTTCTTTGGCTTTTTCCAATAGATAACTACCATTAAATTTTATTTATCTCTAGAAATAGATCTCTGAGATATTATTTGGTCTATTAAATGAACCTATTTTATACAAAAAATAAATATTCAATAATTTTTCAAACAATCGATTATCCCTCATGCTTCCCAATACTATCATAATGTGATTCTCAATCTCATCTGTTGTCCTTGATTACAACAATATATCTTCCACAAACACCACCCCAAAAGAATCTAAATACCTCTGAAATATCTAATTAATCTACTATATAATGACCTCCAGTGAATCTTTATGACTTAAAAGAATTATAACATATTCATAATTTCTATATATACACATGAATATTGTCTGCTGAATATACTGCTTCCGAACTCATTGTTTTTTATATCTAAATCACATGGTAGTCTTACAGAACAAATGATATACTCTTAATTGATTGAATATAGAATCAATTCTTATAGGTGGATACCAATTCATTATCATAAAATGATTAAACTTATGATAATCAACATACAATTGAAGATATACATCAATCGTCTTGACAATAAAACATATACTACCCATTGAGATATTCTCATCTGAATGAACCGTTCAATTTATAGATCCTAAATACGTATTTCTAATTCCCTTAATTTTATTGGTTCCATACTATATGATGGAAGGTAAATAAAACTGGTCCCAAGAATGAGATCAATCCAAAATTCCAATAATGTAATAAATGTAATCCATGATAAATTTTCAAAAAACAAGTCTTGAAATTGATCAACCCCTACGAAAAAACATTTACTGTTGATCTCATTCAATAATTCGAAAGTCTTAACTACCAAATAGTATAAGATCATTATAATTGATGCTTCCAAATTCTTGTTTCACATACCATAACACAATAATCTCCTCAAAAGACAAAATCAATGCCCTATTTTGTTATAAAACCATCATTTCTGGAATTCATGATCCTATAACATATATATTTTCACCTCGAAAATCTACTCCACTTGTGTTCTGATGGTATAAAAGATATAATTCACCATTTTCAACCATTAATCTGCCTTTTGTGGTTCAGAATCACCCAGATTGTTAAGTGGAATGTATGTTTGGAATATGATGGAATGAACAAATTTCCATGGTTCATCCCACCATTTCTCATTGTCCACACCCTGAAACTATTGGATATAACTCTGAAATTGTTTTTGGTTTAACTATGCCTTAGGTGAAACCAAATTTTTACCAGCATCCTCCATTTGATTTCTGTGATGCCTACAATGTTCTATTTTCTATAAAACCACACACTCTATATGTATTACCCTATAACAACTAAAGGATTAAAATATCAAATTATAACACTTTATACTATTACAATAGTACTGTCCAAAATAAATGATTTTAATAAAATCCAAAAAATATATTGAAAATCAACCAATTATCAAAATACCAAAACCATTATGCATTTCAGAATATGAAATTTGAAAACAACAAGAACATTTCAAATAAAATAAACACTTTACACCAAATCATAAATCATTATTCAAAATGAAATGTTCACTCCTATTGGGATGTAATTTCTAAACAAATGTCATATTCATATTATTGGCTAAACCCATGATAGTGAGATTTTAATTCCTATAAGTGTATCCAAAAAAATATGTACCCAACTCCCTTGGAAATCGATCTTCAGAATAAAAAGTGTTGCTATGTATTTTAATGGTATACATTTAATTTCCTAATGATCCTAACTTTTTTTACCATCCCCACTCGGGGAACAAAATTGAATTAATTTAAATTCAAAGACCTAGAGAACAGAAGAAAACTTATTAAAAAAGGATCTAACAAGATGATACCACTTTTTCTATAATGATATTTGGAATGTCCCAGACATATTCCACTTATAACAACCCCTTCCTCACAATCATTATTTGAGGTAGAAGATAAACATGGCCTTAAGTTACATCGTTATGATGCTAAATTATGGAAATAATTTCTAATGAATTCATTTATAATGGGAGGGATTAATTTCCCTATGAATGTAATACAATTTTCCAAACATTTTATAACCAAATAGACAACTACATGATTCCTTATAGAAATTAATTGAAACTAAAAATATCATTTATTTAAAAAAATAAAAAGTAGAACAATATAATTTTACAAATCTTTAAAAACTCAAAGAGAACCATGAATCAAAAGCTCCAACATGCTCTATGATTCACTCCAAAAAATATCTCATATATCCATAAGAGCCCCTAAAGAAGTGTGATTAATTAAATTCTATTATTTCTTGATAAATAGAATCTGTAAAAGAACAAATATGCCAAATCAGGGGTGAATATTGAAACTCAACTGTCTTTCCATAATTAATTTCTTACTAATTACACTAGGATAGAAAATGGTCTCACATTTATATTATATTACTTATATGAAAAAAATTAAAAAATTACTTTATATTAGAGTATAAATTAGTTCATTAGAAAAAAAATTCAAAAAACAATACCATGTTCCAATTAATAAAACCAAATAAAACATTAAATCCTTTTCAGAAGTTCTATTTGGGACAAATCCAATCCATTTCAAATATACACACATCTAACAATGCATGACACCTGGAAATTTATATAATCCCCTGTGGTGATTTGTCCTATCACTATGTTGTCACTTAGTGTACCATTTTCAAGGGGTAGTCAATTCCCATAATTTTTCCAACCATCTGATTAGGGTACTTCATACCCTTAGCAGCCCATTGCACATGAACACAACCCATCCATGCCAAAACCATGCCAAAACCTAGAGTAACAAATCCTTTTCAATAAAATAACATGATATTAAAAACCATTCAATAAATTCGTTTTCATTATTAAATTTATAAAACATGTTTTAAAGCTGAAATTTTAAAATCAAATAACAAATAGTTTCACACAACAAATCCACAATTTCCAAAAAAAATTACAAGACACCACTAAACATGTTTTATACAATACTATACACAAAAAATACTAAAATATTGTCAAGTAAAATAACCAAATAGAAATCAATCCTTAAAATTAATAATAGATGATTCGAGAGTGAAGCCACATATGATTGAAAACATTGATAAAATGGAAAACTACATGAAAATATCTACAGAACCGGTTAGACACTCAAAAAACCAACATTAGATCACATTACCCAATATAAAAATGAAAATATCAAAATAAATTTCATCAACTACATTATATACACCATAATAAATATAAAATAAATGAAAATGAGATAGGGGAGAAGTGTTTATATGGAAAAAATAAAACTACCATGAATGTTTACTTTACATGAGAAACTAGATTAAACACACTAAGAGAATCCTTCATATTTCCTCTAGATGGATGAGGGAACCCTCTACTTCCTTTGAGATGAGAAAATCACGAGTTAGGATCAATTTTTGAAAAACAAGGGGTTATATTATAAACCATACCTTGATCAAATTTTCTGAATATATTTTTTATAATATGTTATGGTTAGTCATTTGGTTAGGAAAACCATGTGCTAACAATGTTTCCACCACTACCTCAAGGATAAACCACGAATGATAGGATCGTATGGTTTCTATGTCATGGGACAACCATGCCAAATCCCACTATCATAAGATTTAACGGTTTCTCCTAGATCATCATGTGGTTTGGAAAAATCATATTCCATCCCATGCACCTTCTTCGTAGCCCGTGTCTCATTGTCCATATTTTCATGTAGGTGTTTCACCATTTTCTCAAGGAGTGCACCAACAATGATGCCTTAGACACGACCCAAAAACATTCCAAATATCTTACAAAACCTCCCAAACATCACCCAAACACATTATATACATAAAATATATAAAATAAATATTATTTGAAAATAGGGGGGTGCTACATTCATGAACCCAATCCCATTCATTGGGATATCCATAATTCATGAAAACCGTTACTGTATATAATCAATTATTTTTACTTAAAAAAATTCAATTGTTGTTACATTTTTTTCGTGGATATAAATGACTATAACATGATGATGTGATAAATATGAATAATTTTAAAAATAATTATTCTTTCTAAAAAACATCTTCATTTCTCTTAATTTTTTTTCTTTTTTTCTCACATTTATGACTTTTATAACAATAATGTTCATCCCCATCTTATTAAAGAACCTTGAATTTTATTTAAAAATGTATTATTGAAAAAATATTTTTAAAAACCTTTAATTTCAATTGGATATTTCATGATTGAAATTGTTTTATGTTCTATATGTAATTCATAATTTTGTAAATAATATGATGTTATGGGTCTGATTAGAATTATATTACCCTCCAATGCATTCGGTGATGTGATGTATCTAATGAGATAGTTTGTAATATTTGTAAAAATGAATATATACTTGTTTACAATTATTATGTTATGATTACAATAAAATGCTTTGAATATCCATGAATATGACTTTGTTCACTGGTAGTTGTGGTATTTTTCAACTAACACATATTTATTAAATTTTATGAATTTCCACATTCCATTCCATAATCCAATGTTTCCCCCGTGATATTTATTATTATCTTATGATTTTTTATTGATGATGATTATTATTCTCACTGATTTTATATTTATTCATTCTCAATATTCATCCTCTTAATATGATTTTATATCAGACCTTTTTCTCTAATGAATAACCTCATTTGACTAAGTGTACTAACTAGAACAAGAAATTTAGTAGTAAAAAGTATATAATTTTAAATAAATGATTATTATTTATTATGTACAAGATATGTATTTTCTTAATATTCCCAATATAATAATCCTCTAATCCAAAATCATAATTCTAATATTTTAGTTGTTATAAAAATTAATTGAATTGTTATGTAAAAAAGTGTCTCTTTAGTTGGTGTCAATTAATGGTTTAGTTAATTGGGGAATTATTATTTGATAACAATACTAAATTATAATAGTTTAATTTTATTTATTTGTATGCATCTATTATTTTTTATTTACGAAAAATTCATAAAATATTTATCCCATAAGATATTCGTTTAGAGTTAATTTTGTTACACAATAATTATTTATTTAAGTCATGTTGACATATGTTTTATTTAATACCATTTATATTTTTAGAACATGCTGTGAATGAGGATGAAATAGGTTTAAAACCAATGTGAGGGACAATGAAATGATTTATCAAACAACATCTCTATTTTAATTGGTAGTGGTGTTAGGAATATCATGGAAATTTTTACCCAATTATCACAGGATATTAATAACAACATGAACCGTGATTTTATTTTTCCTTTCCCAAATATGTTGTAAGTAGAAATTGGGTACATTACGTGGAAACTACCAGAAAATATTTGTAGATATTCCAATCCACTTATTGATTAATAGTTGGTTAAAAAAATGGAGAATTTATTTTCTATGATCCACTGTGATGAGATGGAGAAGTTTACTAAATTCATCTATCATTTTGTGGGATAAGTAGTTCATTATTGGGATGTTAATAAACCCACTAAAATGTATGAAATAGATTATATGATGTCATAATAATTAAAGAGAACATATCACAAAAATATGTTCCCTTTAATTATTTTTAGAAATAACGATAGTCAATTTATAGAGATGACGAACAAAGAATATGAATACTTCACATCATATGAAAGAGAGATCACAAGTGTTTATAGATGAACCATATTTTTTATGAATAATTTTATAAAAATAAATTATTTTTTAATGGTTTGAAACAATTCCATATAATGTTACGGGATAGTTGATACATTGCAAGTCATGAATTAGTCGTTTTTTTCTCTAGATGTATAGATGAAGTTTAGAAGATGGCACCATGATTAAAGAGATAAGAAGATAAGAATGAAGTTTAAAACTAGTTGGTCAATTTGTGACTGGGGGATGTGGATACTACTAGATATGTTCTAAGAATATGGTAAGAAGCATCATGGAAACTACCTCAATGAAATAGAGAAATTCACCAATTGTGTGAGGGAAGTCGGCTAAGTGAATCAATGTAAATGAAAAGTGATGAAGATAACCATAATGATGGAGGAAATGAGGTAACCATATAGTAAACTACCAATGGTTCAATACTTATTATGTAGGTAGAAAGGGATCTATAAGCGATAGTGAACTAAACAATGATTCATTGAGGTTAATTGGTGTCAGCAGCCTTTAATGTCAATTGAGAAATGGAACGATTTTTCCATCACTTCAATTATAATGGATTAAGAAAATTAAGTCACACAAGGTACACATCTTATTCCCTCAATAGTGTTAAAATATCATTTGTTTCAGTTTATTATGTATTTATTTATATCATATATTCTTTATAAAATTATTGAATCAAATCCCCAATTCCTTGAAGTGGAGATATCCATAAAAACATCTGGTGGTGAGACCATTGTAACCCCCAGCATTGGAATTTTATATTGTTGTCATATGTTGGTTTATTATTCTAATGAATCTCATAATACTTTACTTGGGGTAATTCAATACCAAACTTGGCATAGACTATTCCTAATTATATAGACCACACATCTACTATCTGGAAAAGGATCAAATTTTCATATTTTGCACCATACGATGCTCCTCGATAAATGAAATGTGGACCATGAATCTATTTTCATAAATCCATCAAAATTTTAGTTGTTTATTTCTTATGAAGAAGTATACCTCGCTCACTAGATGACTTAATGGAATGTGTCAACCTAGAGTAAATTCCCATTGTTAGTTAATAAGGTGGTATATTTACCAAAAATGTTTCCTAGAAATCCCTCATACCATGAGTTAGAGTTATTAATATATCATAGAACTAAATCCAGTCACATCACCAAATTTCCCTTGAAGATGGACCCTAATGAACTGGAAGAGTTAAAGAAGAAAATGAAAAATTATTTGGACATAGGGTATATATGCCCTAGAGATTAACCATGGGGAACACTAGTGATCTTTAGAAAGTAAAATTCTGGATTAATTTAGTTTTTTATTTATTTTCGGAAGCTCATCAATATCAATATAATGAAAAGTATCATCTTCTATGGATTAAGACTTTTTAAATGAACTTTGAGGAGTTGAGTACTTCTAAAAGGTGGATCTTCATTCTTGATCTCGTCAACTGATGTTGAATAAGTAATATATTTAGACATGCTATTTTTGAACATGGTATGGGAAATATGAGTTCCTAGTGATTCCACTAAGAATTATTAATTTCTATAAATATTCTTGGATTTTATGAATAGAGACATTAAGAACAACATTGAAGTTTTTTTGGTAGTGTTTATCAATGATATTATCGTGAACTAAAAAATAATGAATGAAGAAGAATAACATATAAGTATTGTTCAGGAGTCATCAAGGAAAGAGAAATTGTACACCATGTTCAGCAAGTGTGGAATTTGGATGCAGCATTCCACATTCCTTGGGAACATGATCATATCCGAGGGACTTTTTATGGACCCTTCATTGACAATGGATATTGAGGAATGAATCCAATGCACTAGTTTCATGAAAATATTAAGAATCATGGATTAGAATGTTTTTACAAATATTGTGAGAATTATAACTCAATAGAATATCCTATTAACGAAGATTACATAGAAAGGGTTAATGTAGGTCTATATAGAAGACTGTGAGGAATGATTTAATGATATTGGGAATAAGATAGTAATTGCACCTTTTTTTCACACTACCATCAATTGTATATGGTTTTAAGATATAAAATTATTCTTCCTACGATTCCATGGATTGTTCACATATGCATAATGATAAAAGGATACCATATGCCTCATGTTAGTTGAACATCCATGACCATAAATTCTTGATGCATGATCTGTTGGTATGGACTATGATTTTCCTTGATAATCTGGTGGATCAACATATTTGGTGATGTGTGTGAAATATATATTGATTACAAGTGACTAATGAATATTTTCATATTTGTGGAACACAACATGAATCAAAGAAGAAGGTTAGTGCAAGTCAAGGAATATGATTAATCTATTAATTATCATTCATGAAAAGAAAACAAGGTAACTGATTCTCTTAGTAGAAAAGAACATACCACCATATCCATGATACATGATGTGAAAGGCCCCCTCTTCAAGCTTATGCAAGGTATGGATTTGTAAATCATAATAGAAATGAATTTATCCTACCATTTTGAAATGATTTCTAATCATTTATCTATGAAAAGAGAATAGAGGAACAAATTGATGGTTTCGAAGTACAAAACATTGGGAAAGAGGTCTTGGATGGGAAGCTACATGTCGTAGAAATTGCTGGTGATGGGGTGTTTTGATTTGAAATAAGGAATTTTGTGACCTATCCACATAATATAAGGAAGGATATATTATATAATTCACATTTCCCACCTTTTACATTCCATAATAGATGTACAATGATGCACCATGATCATCTAGAGAACATATGGTGGGAAAATGAACAATGTTATTTCATTGTATATGTCATGAAGTCTGGAATGTTAATATGTTTAATAAGAGTAAAATAAGTCCAAAAGGATGATGAAACAATTTCATATACCCACCTAGAAATAATAGAATGTCCCAAATGACTTTTTCACTAGTCTCCCAAAAATATCTAATGAAAAAATTGATATGGTGTGTTGTGGATGGACGCAATAATACTACACAATTCATTATTATTTTGAAAATTTTATCACCTAAACAACTTACCATGATATAGGAAAAGGAATTGGTGATGCTTCTTCACTTTAAAATTTCAATCATATATGATTTGGATTGTCACGACCCATCCCTCGGGGCCCATACCGTGTCTACACTAATCCCGCCTTCCATAGGCCAAGGGTTGGCGACTATCAATGGAAAGTCATATCACTTAAATGGGACGGTGTTTCCTTTATAACCTGTACAAACACACAGTCCAAGAACGCTACAATAAGCAACCACATAGGATTAAATGCAATAAGATCCAACAATAAAGTAAACTAATATAGTAAAAGTTCACTAAATGAATGAAGGGGTCAGAATACAAGCCCAACTGTAAAAGTGCATGTACGACTGGAGGTACAATACAAAGGAATGAAAATAGAAAACATCAACTGGGTCTCCCACCTCTGAGCACCATTTAGTCCTAGATCCCTTAGCCTCAATCAACGATGTACGTCATCTGCACAAGACACGACAAGGTTCGGGTGAAGTCCAAACTGGGTGAGTATAATGATACATAGTAGGGACCCCCAGACCCCTGTAGGTAACCAATAGTTCCCCAAAAGAGAAACCACAAAGCAAGAATTCAACTCTACTTGGGTATATTCCCATACATATACCTAAGTTGTCCAGATATTATCATCTAATACATGATGGAAGGACACCATATAGGTTACACCACGAAGGTTGAAGTACCACACAGGTAACACCATGATGATAACACCAAAAAGGTTACTCCACAATGGTATAAGTACAACATGAGTAACACCAAAAAGATAGAAGTACCACATAGGTAACACCAAAATGACAATACCAAAAATGTAGAAGTACCAGACAGGTAACCCCACGAAGATAGAAGTACCACATAGGTAACACAACGAAGATAGAAGTACCACATAGGTAACACCATGTAGATAGAAGTACTGTAGATGTATCACCATGAAGATAGAAGTACCACATAGGTGCCACCACGAATACGATACCACGAAGGTAGAAGTACCACACATGTAACACCACGAAGAAAGATGTACAACATAGGTAACACCACGAAGATAGAAGTGCCACACAGGTAACACCGCGATGTTTGTAGTATCACACAGGTAACACCACGAAGATAGATGTACCACAATGGTAACACCATGAAGACGATACCCCAAAAGTAACAACACAAAAATAGAAGTACCGTACAGGTAAGACCACAATGATAGAAGTTCCACATAGCTAACACCATGAAGATAAAAGTACCACACAGGTAACACAATGTAGATGATAACATGAAGGTAAAAGTACAACACCGGTAACCCCATGAATATAAAAGAACTACATCGTTAGAAGACTCACCTCATAATTAGATATAACATATGTACATAAGTACATATGATTATTCGTAATCTAGATCATCTTATTATGTTAAGAAGTACTGCTACTGACCCACACTGGATTGATAGGTATGTAACACGCGCTGATCCACATAGGATCGATAGGCAACTAACCCTCGCTGACCCACACAGGATCAATATATAACTAACCCCCACTAACCCACAAAGGATCTGACCCACACAGGATTGCTATGCACTGACCCACAAAGGATTGCTGAGCACTGACCCACACAAGATCTGACCCACCTAGGACCGGTATGCATTGACCAACATAGGATCGTTGTGCACAGACCCACACAAGATCTAACCCACACAAGATCAGTAGATTCTGACCAACACATGATCACTGAGCACTTACCCTCATAGGATCTGACCCACACTGGATCAATTGATATTGACCCGCATAGGATCTATATTCTTTCATCACATTACAGCATGCCATAGGTTTCCTCACACCTCATGCGCTCGAGTTCTATAGAATATATCCTTCGAGATGTTGTTCATACATAGACATCCACTATGCTCCAAAAAGGAGTAACCCAAAGGAACACCATGTTTTAAGGGTTCTAATGTGACAGAAGTCACGTCAATCGGACGCTCAGTCTGTGAGTTATAAGCGTTTTAGCTATAAGGCCCCAGTTGGTTTCAGGTTCAATCAAACTGGATGTACCCAGAAATTCTCCAAATCTCATGTGGAGTAAACCAAATAGACCATCTCAGACCAGGGATCCTAGTTCTAGATACGGTTCGTCAAATGGATGCACGGTTCTGAAGATATTGCAAAAAAGGAAAAACGGGGTCTCTGTGGGCCCGGGTCCGATCCAACCCAATCAGAGTAACCCAACCCAACCTTACCTTCTTCCACGCCTCATTGCAGTTTTGTTCCATGCCTGAAAAATTTGACGTCCACATATTCATGATCCTCGGGTCAATATCACCATGTCCATATATCACGCTCAACGGGACTTTGTGTTTTCAGCAGGCTTAATTTTTTGGTGTCGAAGAATTCATGAAGAACGCACAAAGAACAGAAGATAAGGTTCAAGGTATAAGTGCAGAATGATGGACATGTCTATTTGGTCATTATCATTGTGAATCAAGAGTATGAAGAAGAAAAAAAAGATTTAATCATATTTCCAATTGAAACCCTACCTCGATCGTCTGTTAGATGTGTCGTGAGAAGGAAGATGATGATGGTGTTGTCGACATTTGTTACTCCCACAAGATGATTTTGATCCAGGCTCGAGCACTATCCATGTCGTATGTTCGTTCATCATTGGAGTATGTCATTCTGAGTTCTCCCATGATCCCCCCTCTCCCAACGATCCCCACCAAAATGGTGAGTAGCCAACAGTAATTGAGTTAAGATTATTAATTCAATTAAAGTAAACACAATAATTCAATTAAAGTTGGTAGATTAATTAGGGTAATTCCAATGGTTAACTCACATTAAAGGGGTGCTTGGGTGGACCCCACCACCAAGTATTCAAAATGGAGGTTTCATGAAAATAAACTAAAAATTGTTGTTTTATTTTATTTTTATTCTATTAACTCTCCCACGAAAATCCGGAAAACTGACTTATACCCTCGGCCTACTATGGTTGAGGTGATGGTATCCTTAAGAAAATATTGGTGCTTCAAGTTCAACGGTGTCCTCAGATTTCAATTACAAGAACCGGTTAAAAGGTTTCAAAACACTACTCGCACATTTACTAAACATTCCTGAAAATAGTTTGGAAATTTTTTTAACAAACACCCTTAACCCACACCAGTCGAGGTTAGTCTCTAGCTAAGTGAAACAAGTCCCAATGAACCCAATAGTACTCTCGGATTTCCTACCCATGTTACCATTTAAATGTTATTGATTTTACAATAAAATAATTGCCAGTTAATTATTTTATTTACGGCCAAAAGCTAACTTAAACCAGTGGCCAGTGTCGACCAATGCTATTATCTGCCTAAAGAGAGCATACCCTCATGAGTTCAAAGATGGTCTTAGATTTTTAATCTGATTTATTATTCATGTGTTATAAGCATTTGAAAAATAAAATAAATTTTTATTTTTATTTTATCTACAGTTATGCCATTTTCAGTTTTTCTCACTGGAGGCTCAAGCCGACAAAACATAACTCGCTCCTAGGGTAAACCCACCATCCTAAGAGCACGGTGCCATCATATTTTCTATATGAGTAAATGTTTAAGATTTATTCCAAATTTTTTATGAAAAATTCATAGGCATGCTAATTAAAGCTTAAATTTTTTTGACAGATAATTCCAGAAACTCTGGGCCTCATAACCGCGAGTAGTCAGATTTCTTGGTCTAAAAAATAATTTCATATAATTAAAAATAATTATACAGAATTTCCATGAAATTACATTCTCCCCACATTATGGTTGTATGTCCCCAAAAGCCACAACATATACAAAGGAAACAAATTGGGGTACTGAGCATGGATTTGAGCCTTCATATCCAATTTTATTTATTGGAGGTACCCTTGCTGGCAATGAATGTGCACCAGAGGTATCGACCACCCTCGAAGTACCCAATCCTGTCGATCTTCAATCTCTATCGGAACCTATGTAAACATCACCCCATTATCTATGTCTAGCTCTCCATGGTCGATGGCTTGAGATGGGTCATTCACCTATCTCTTCAACTGGGATATGTGAAAGACATCGTGCAGCCACTCCAACCGTGGTGGTAGTACCAAGTGGTATGACACCTTTCCAATCCTCCGAAGTATCAGAAATGGTATGATAAACCTTGATGATAACCTGTTGTCTCGGCCAAATCTATGTAGTCCCCTTCAAGTGGGAGACTCACAATAAAATGTGGTCCCCCTCCTAGAACTCAAAATGTCTATGTATCTTCTCGGAATAAGACATCTGTTGGGAATAGAAAACTCAATACAGTCACTGTCACGAGGGTAGGGATGGTCGACTGAATCCTGATCGGCCGCACCCTCCTTGGATAAGTTTTTTCTTGTGCTTCCAGGGATTCATTTTTTAATGACCAAGGAAAATCACATTCCAATGTTTTAGGTAAACCACAACATTTTTTCAAAAAACAATCACTCAGAGTATAAACATTGGATGTCTAGTTCATACCCAAACTAACGTCATAAGGCCTCGATGTTGCCACCAAGAGGTTCCAACCGAATCTCTCGCCTCAAGCATTACACCACACCATCAGTGTAACTTGACTATCGAGTATCATCCCAAAGGTACATCTAGACATGAGGGTCATGAAAATGGATTAACCGGAACCTATATATTTTGAACATGATTTGTGGAAGGATAGAATGTTTGGTAACCATGTCTATTAAAACGGCAGCTAGTAGTAGAAACAGACCATTCATCAAATCATTCCTAGGGCACTTGGGTCGCACTACCAAACCATATGCAGATACTTATTTCCCATGTCCTCTATCTTCTTATGATTGGTGGGGACCATAAAGGGGGGTGGTTATAACAGGTCCAAATGTACACCACCCATGATTCTCTCCTAGCTTAGCATCCATGTCTGCAGCCTGGCAGATTCATGTATCCCTAAGAGTACGTCTTCCCAAAACATTTTTACATGCCCAAGTATCTGATATTGGCATGATTTTCATGCTATAACGGTGTCTCAAATTTGCGGAAAACTCTATCCACGGCCTCCAACCAATCCTCATGTGACTGTGAATCTGTATCACCTCAAATACTTAAAGGTCTCTACTGCTGGATATATTGTATCCTGCTTAGTTGACGTGCATCCTCTACTGGTGGAGCTGCTGGTAATGGATTCCCAATGGGTAGTGGTGTTGCAGGTACACCACCGAAAGGAGATAATTCCCTAAGAGGGACCTATATTGAGTCCTCATTTCTCAGTGGGCTGTCATCACGTACTATATCTGGAAACCGTGGTGGCTGTCTCAACGACGAATCTTGAAAAGGAACAGGTGTTCCATAGTCATTATGTTATACCAGCTGAGCTAACACCAAATAATTAAAAAGAAAAATTCTTAAAAAACAGATGAAATTAGTGTTTATGTTTGTTGAGTCAAAAATCCAAATTCATGGTCCTGGAGTATGGATACGTCGGCCGCTGCACCCACACTGGATTCCCCAAACTGAAAACCACACTAATAACACTTAACTATATTATGACACAGAAACAAATCAGATTCTTAGTTCTTTGGTAGAAACAAACTCATATGATACCACTTTGGCACGACCAGTCCTCGAGACATGTGTTGTGACAACCCTAAGCCCACCATCCATAGGCCAAGGGCTGGTGAGAACCACTAGAAAATAATATAACGTAAAATAAAAGGCATTTAATTTTTAACTTGTACAGATACACAGTCCAAGAACAAAACAAGAAGCAACCACACATTCGTGAATGCAATAAGATGCAACCACAATGTATAATGCTATAGTAAAAGAGTGATGAAAGTAAAAGGGGAAAGAATACAATCCCAATAGTAAAAGTACAAGTACCATTGGAAGTACAATACAACTGAAAGAAAAAGATAAACAACTACTGGGTCATCCGCTGCGGTTCCTAAATGTAGGGTAGGTACAAATCCCATCCTCAGCATTCGACGTCCGTTAGTCTCCTCCACTTCACGTCACATCAATTGGTCCACCTTCTAGCATCATCTAATCATATCTCCCTTAGCATCAATCAACGATGTACTTCGTCTACACCAGACACGACAAGGTTCATGAGAATCCCATGTAGGGTTTAGTATAACTATATTGAGAAGGGACCCCAAGACCCCTGTAGGTCTCCTAGAGTTCCACAAAGGAAAAACCAAAAATCAAGACATCAACTCTACTTGGGTATATGACCACAAATATAACTATGTTACCAAGATATACTCATCTCATACATTACAGGAGGACACCACATTGGTAAGACCATGAAGTTAGAAGTATCACACCAGTAAAACCACAAATAAAACACAACGAAGGTAACTCCATGAAGGTATAAGTACCACACGAGTAACACCACAAACATAAAAGTACCTCACAGGTAACACCACGAAGACAATACCATAAAATAAGAAGTACCACAAAGGTGACACCACAACGATAGAAGTACCAAACAGGTAAAACCATGAAGATCGATATAAGAAATAAGTAACTCCACGAAGATTGAAGTACCACATAGCATACACCGTGATGATAGAAGTACCACAAAGGTAACACCAAGAAGACGATACCACAAAGGAAGATGTACCACACATTTAACACCACAAAGATAGAAGTACCACACATGTAACACCATGAAGATAGAAGTACGAAACAGGTAACAATACATAGCTAGAAGTACCACGTAGGTAACACTATGATGATAGAAGTACAACATAGGTAACACCATGAAGACAATACCACACATGTAACACCACAAAGATAGAAGTAGCACAAAGGCAATGCCTTGAATATAAAAGTACCACATTGGTAACCTCACAAAGATTGAGGTACCACATAGGTAACACCACTAAGCTAAAAGTACCACACATGTAAAAGACACAAGTCACAATCATTTATAACTTTAGTACAAAATTAAAGATGATTAGTCTTAAACTAGACTATCTTTTTTGTTATGAAGTACTGCTATTGTCACAAACATGATAAATAGGTATCTAACCCCTTATGAACCACATAGGATCGATATGTATCCAAACCCCACTAACCCAAATAGGATTGATTGGCATTTAACCCCTACTGACCCACAAAGGATCTGAGCCACATAGGATCAATATGCACGGACCCACACAAGATCGTTGAGCGCTTTCTCTCATAGGATCTGACCCTCATAGGATCGGTATGCGCTGACCCACATAGGATCCCAGAGCGCGGACCCACACAGGATCTGACCAAAACAGGCTCGATAGGTGCTGATCCACATAGAATTGATATTCTTTCGTCACGTTGCAGCATGCTACACGTTTCTTCGCACCCGGTGAACTCGAGTTTTGCTGAGCCTGTCCCTAGAGATATCGGTCATACCTCCACCAACACTAATATCCCCAAGGGAGTAATCCAAAGTACCACCATGTTGTAAGGGTTATAACACGATAGACGGTGCGTCAATCAGACACCCGGTTTGTGAGTTATAAACATTTTAGCTCGGAGGGCCCGGTTGGATTCAGGTTCAATCTAACCTGCCCCTAGACCAGAATTCTCAAAATATAAACTGGAGTTTACAAAAGTACCACCTTGATCCAATGATCCATGTACCGGAGACGGTTCTTCAAACGGACACTCGGTTCTCATGATTTGACCCAAAAAGCGAAACTAGGTCCTGTCCCACCCGTTCAGACCATCCTGGCCCGATTCGGCCTAGGCCGACTCGACTCGACCTGGATCAGATCGACTCCGCTGGACACGGGTCTGTCCCAGTTGGTCCGGGCCATGGTGGGCCCGACTCACAGGGCCAAAGACTGGCCCGACACACTAAGGGGCGGCCAGGGCCGTTCGGCGCGGCCTGCTCAGCTGGGTTCCAACCTAGCTGCCGCCTAGGGGGAGGCGCCCCACTGTGGCAGGTCCTGCTTGGTGCATCATGACTGGCCGGTTTTCCTCCCTGAGGCTTGATGGCGTCGTTGTCCTCCCGCGACCGGCAGGGTGTCTACCTATCTCTGGGCGCCCTGCCTCCTCCAGTCGTGGCTGGCCAGGTGCTGACCACCCTCCAGTGCACCACCTGCATGAAGCACAACCGGTTGGGTGTCGACCACCCTATGGTGCACCACCGTGGCTCGACATCCACGACTACATCTTCTACCTGTGGTGTAGACTCGCACCATCCTTCTTCCACATGTCATCGCTACTTCATTCCAAGCCCGAAAACGTTGATGTCCACATATTCACGATCCTCGGGTCGAGATCTCCCTATCTATATGTCGGGCTCAATGAGACATTATGTCTTCTGCGTGCTTAATTATTTGGTGTTGAAGAACGCACGAAGAACACGTGAAGAACAGAAGAAAAGGGTCACGGTATAAATGTTGAATAATTTCCATGTTTTTTAGCATCGTCATTGTGATTCTAGAATACAAATAATCAACAAGTAGATTTAATCATATTTAAAATTAAAACCCCTACCTCGATTGTCCATTAGAGGTGTTGTGAGGAGGAGGAGGATGATGGTGACGTCGGCGTTCATAGCTCCCGAAAGACACTTCCTATATGAGCATGAGTGTCTTCCACATTGGAAGATTGTTCTTCATTGAATGATGTCCTTCTGAGTCCTTCCAAGCTATCCTCCTTTTCCAACGATCTCCACCAAAAGGGTGAGGAGCCAATTTTAATTGAGTAAAGATTATTAATTCAATTAATTTTGTCACGTAAATTAATTTAAATTTGGCACATTAATTTTGGTAATTCCAAAGGTTAACTAATATTGAAGGGGAGTTCGGATGGTCCCCACCACCATGTTTTCCAAATGGAGGGTTCAAGAAAATTAAATAAAAGTTGTAGTTTTTCTATTCTTTCACTTTCCCCTGATAATATGGAAAACTAAATTCCACCCTCGACTTACTACGGTCTATGTGAAGGTATCCTTAAGTGAATATAGATATTGTGAGTACAACAATATCCTTGGATTTCAATTCCGAGCACCTGTTCAAAAGTTACAAAACTCCGCTCATGTGTTTATTGAACGTACCAGATAAAATGTTTGGAGAAAATATTAACAGTCACCCTTGACCCAAGAAAGTCAAGGTTAGGATCTGCATATGTGAAACACTCCCCAAAAAACCCAATAGTACTATCTGATTTCTAATCTGATTTACCATTAAAAATTTATGGATTTTGCAATAAAATAATTGTTTGTTAATTAGTTTATTTACGGGAAAAAGCTAACATTCACTGGTGGCTCGCACCTGCCAATATTTGTAGCTCCCTAAAGAGAGCATACTCCTTGGAGTTCATTGGTGGTTTCATATTTTTATTAAATGTTACCATTTTTTGAGTTATAAGCATTTGAAAACTAAAATAATTTTATTTAATAATTTTATTTACAATTATGCCATTTTGTGTTTTATCACGGGAGGCCCATGCCGACTATACTTTAGTCGTACCTAGGTTAAAACCGCCATCTTGAGTGAAACGATTCATCATATTTCTGATCCAAGTAACTATTTATGAGTTATTCCTCTTTTTTATGAAAACTGCATAGGCATGGTAATTAATGCTTAACAAAACTCTGACGGATCATTCTGTGCACTCCAGACCTCAAAATTGCATGCTGTTATACTTCTAAGTCTCAAAATATTTCTATGTAATTAAAAATAATAATTTTTATGGAATTTCAAGAACATTAAAATGTTCATAAGTTCACATCACGATTCTGGAGAAGTATTCGGCATGATTTTAGCACCAAATTGGATTTTAGCATGACCCATCATCCTCAAACTGATGGATAATATTAAAAGAATATTCATATTCATGGAGAAATGATAATATCATTCCTAGTGTAATTTAATGGAAGATGGGATCAACATCTACAATTATTTGATTACTCATAAAATAATAATTTCTAAAAATGTATTCAAATGGTTCCATATAATGATCTATATGGGAATCTATGTCAAACTCAATCATATTGGGATGATGTTTGAAAATTAATGCAACTTGAACATAACTATTTTTAAGACATGATCGAGAATGTTCATTCCATCCAACAAGATATAAAAGATGATTATAGTTGGAAAAAGAGATATTTTGAATATTGTCAAAGGAACATAGAGTTTCATGTTAAGGATAGAATTTTCTTTTGTATATCATATTGTATTAAATTCATGTTGTTTGGGAAGGAATGGAATATTTAACTATGGAACAATAGTCTCTTTGATGTCCATGAACACATTGGAGTAGTACCATATCAGCGTGCACTTCCACCAATCATGTTCAAGTTTATGATGTGCTCCACAAATACATCCTTAGGATGTACAAACTAGATTCGTCACATGTAATGATATTATAGGCAGTGAAGATGGAAAAAGTTGTATATCTTTTGGAATAGTAAGTGATGAATTTGTAATTGAGAGACATGTTTCAATGTAACAGGAACACTCACTTTTTTAGGCTATTATATAGAAACCATATGAATGAATACATGGCATGGAAATAGATGAAGCAATGAAAAATAAATGCCACCTCCCTTTTCACCTTAGTATGTAAAATTAAATTTTGAGGAAATATTTTCATAAGGATGTTGAATGTAATAAAAAAAATTTAATCAACATGATTTTTAGTTATCATTATTATTTTATAAAATAAATAGTGCAAATATAGAACTCTATAAAAACACTATTCCCAAAAATTAAGAATAAAAAATGTGGTGTTTATATAATGTAAGGGACTTATATAATTTGAATAGTAATACGACCAATATGAATGGTAATCAAGACATTTAAATATTAAAAACACATATGTAAGAATAAATAGAATATTTTTTTCTGAAAAAATAAATTATGATATAATTATCACATAGAATAAGTAATTAAGGGTTTCAAAAAATAAATTATGTGTTAGAATTTTTGTAAAATGTAAAAGTTTATATAAAACTTCACAATACATACAATGATTTAAATGAAAATTTATTTTCATAAATTTTATTTTTGAATTAATATTAGGATTTCTTATAATTATAATATAATTTTCTGGTACCTTAATGAAATTTTCAAAAGGAAATAAAATCTATACAAATATTAAATTAAATAATTTTTGAATAAATAAATTTCATATATAGAAATATAACATATTATATAAATTTTTTTCATAAATTGGATTCGATTTTTGAAAATTATAGATTTAAAAATTGATAGGTTGAATTTTTTGGATTTTTTAAAAATAGTGTTTTTTTCTAGTGAAATTTGGTAATTTGTTGTGTAATATCAATACATGAATATTTGAGTCATGGATTATAAGTATATGATGTAATAACACATTGGAATAGTATATATTATAAACATATATATATATATATATATATATTCATAGTAATCAATATCATTGATATTCTTGATAAAGAATAATAAACTAATAAATATAATAATAAAAATTACCCCTCTCATCCCTAATAAAAAACAACCTTAACCACCACCTCTGATTACACATTTTAAGTGTTGTATCATGCATAAATTCTTCCCAATCAGATTTCTAATAATATTACCCCTTTTCAAGATATTATTTTCTCAACAAAATATTAGTCCCAAGGGCCATAAGATGGTTCTCATGGATAAAAATTTAAGGAGGTAAAATCTTCAACGATTCTGTATTAATTTATTATATATTTTTATTCTCTCCAAAGCTCCACTATAAATATTGTAATGATATCTCCAATATAATATTTTTATTTTTAATTTATTTATTAATGGAATACCCTTAATCAAATATCTTACCTTATTCTATTATTCTAATAATTAAAACATTATCCATGATATGTCAATTTACTACCTTCATGGACAATGGGTTTTAGTTTTCCACTAGCACGTTCAAAGATAGTAAAAAAATTATTATTATGGTTAAAAATATTTTAAACTGTATATTATATTTTTTTAATTATTATTTAAATAACATAATTACATAATATTAAATTTAATTAATGAAGTTCATGATGGTCAGAAAAACCTCCAAAACAAGCGAAACATTTATCATCAATGTTTGATCAAATGAATCATCATAATACCCAAAAACATAATGATATATGAGAACATTTAAACATAGGGATGATCATTAGTATCATATAACTTATCATGTACATATTTTTTCCATTTTACATGATGTTCCTTAATTATAGACAAGTAATCTGACCATGAAACCATGGAAATCAATGCATCCAAAATGATGAAAATTCACTCTATAACTCATCAAAACGGTTATAAAGGATATTATTAGAATTATATAAACTCAAATACATTTATAATATGATTTTAATTTATTAAATATTTAATATAATTTTATATTCATGTATATTAATTTCATGTGAATTTTTTTGTACATATAGTATAGGGATTCTAGAACCTAAATCACATTCTTTGGGATATCCCTCATTCATGAAATATTTTTCTATAGAAATTATTTTAATGTTCCTTATATATAATTTCATTGTTCACCTATTTTATTTTCATGGTTATACATGTTTACATCTTTATTTTTGGAAAAATATAAATATTTTTTAAGTAAACTCTTCTTTTTGAAACACATATTTATTATTCATGAGTTGTTTCTTCACCACTAAAGAGTAATGATTAATACACCTATTATATTTTAACATTTATAATTTGGGAAACACAATTTTTATTAATGAATGTATTTTTTATGGAATCATTACTAAACCCTTTCCATTCCACTAGTTATTTCATTATTAAAATTTATATAAATTTTATGTGGGTTGTATGATTAAGTAAATTTAATGATGTGACAGGTGGCCCCATAAATATATAGCTATCAAATTCATTGGTTATGGTGATATATCACATTAGATAATGTATAATATTCAAGAACATGATGCTATATTTGTTTGAAATTATGATTTTATTATGATGAACGGATGTTATGAATGAATACGGTCCTATCATTGTTCACAACTATGTGTGGTATTTTACAACTATATCAATTTGTTTCATTTTTTGCAGTGATAAATTACATTAATTGGTACAATGTTTCCCACATCATTTTTATATTAGTAATTTTCATACTTTTTTATTATGATGATTATTCTCACTCAGGATATATTTATTTATTCCCCTTATTCATCCTCTTATGGGGTATTTAGCTCACCCATTATTATTTGATTTATATCCCCAAGAGACTATGTGAACTAAAGAGAACATGATCATTTTAATGGAAATGCATTATATTTTAAATAATTTCTATTTATTATGTACATGTTATGAATGTGACTAATTTCCCCATTTTGTTAAAAAATTTATCCTTGATCATAAAAATTACATGTTTTTTCATAAAAATGATGAAAATAGTTATGTAATATAAAGAAGACCCACCATACAATTTATCCAAATCAATCCTTTAATTATTTTTTGGAAAATTCCAAAAAAATTCTATGTCAGTAAAAATTGAAATTAGTAATATAACACATCCAACAAGTGGTAAAATTAATACACCACCTAACATTGGTCCATAACAGATCACCCATCTAGTATAAAACTCTAATACGGTCCTTATTGAGAGAAAAAATGGATGAAAATATAGAAAATATGGAATATTAGATTGCACCAAAATACAATGATCGATATCATGGAAAATGAAGACTTATACTAAATTAATAAAAAGAAAAAAATGGATCCAACGACATTAGAGGCAGAAGAAATAAATTCTAAAGATGGAAATGACAACCAAACTATTTTATCCTTCACTTTGGATTATCTATATTTGTCCTCCTTTGTGTGGGGTAAATAGAATAATCGACTGGGGCCTTCTCTAAAAAATAACATACCTAAATATATAAGTTAAAACATTTTATGACTGTTTACACGGTTGATAAAGGCTTTATACATTGTGTAATGATATTGGTCACCCTCTTAGGAAAATATCTTTACATGTTGTGAATTTTCCTTCCTATGAAATTATACTATCTGTAATGTTTACCTGACATGTACTCTAACTGAACATTATTTAATTTTTATACAACCAACCAATATCCTTGTTCCTTGTTCCCTTGTTAAAACAACCAAATCATAACTCAATTATGGTTCCATGGTCTATACTGAAAGAGATAACTATAAAAATAATTTAAACTAGAGATAATAAGATAAGTCCCTTATCAAAAACATAGATCAATCAAAATACCGCCTTAATGAAATAAATACCCAAAATTCCCTTATAATGGTTCAAAGTAATTATTTAAAGAAAATGAACTTTAAACACTAATAACATATTCCAAAATCATGATCCCACGTATTTTAGTAAAAAAGGATGTTCTACCATAGAACATGGGATATAGGAACTGAATGGCCTAGAAGAATGAGCATTCTCATGTCAATTATAGGAATATGATGCTCTACAATCAATGCCTCTATTTATTACTCAAACACCTCAATAAATATAATATAAGATGGGTTTGAATGAAAATGATGGAATTTATACAAAAAGAAAGTTTCAGTCATGGACTACTACATTAGAGGTAATAGAAACCGATTAGTTACATGCCTGAATCTCACTAGAATCTAAAAAACCAAATATATTATAGTGAATGTTTACCATGTATCTTAATAAATCTATGTACCAACCAATATT
Source organism: Viscum album (assembly GCA_963277665.1). Lineage (NCBI taxonomy): Eukaryota > Viridiplantae > Streptophyta > Magnoliopsida > Santalales > Viscaceae > Viscum > Viscum album. The sequence goes on from OY728161.1 coordinate 852,734,395, forward strand.
AGATATGAAAATTGACCATGATCTATTTTTTCATACACTATCGGTCATTGATGGTGATCAACATATGTTTTTGTCTCTACTGAGTTTTATTAGTCCTTTTCTATGTCAATTGGACTAGATTTAAATTCCACCCCTTGAGATGTGGTTCCAGTAATGATGCATCGCCTACAATTGACTAGAATAGGGGCGATCAACATGGCCTACTATCAAAATATTCATAATGTGTCATCTATATAGTGTCCCAATATCTAATGTTGTAGGATAAATCATTTAACGGTATATATCTCTCATATGATTCCAAAACATTCTAGACACAAGCTCCTAATATGTCCACAAGCACCTAAAACATTCTCTATAACTAGCCATCTATCTTATGGTGGTATGTTGTGCTCAGAATATCTTGGGTACCAAACACCCTCTTCAAAATATTCCAGAAATGATACATAAATTGAGTGTCCATTACTGATACCATGGTTTAAGGAACCCTTTGAATACATAATATATCTCATATATGAAACGTTCAAAGACAAACAACATTAATGGTCTCATTGATTAGTTTCAAATAATGAAACATCATCCGACAATGAACACAAACAAAAATGACATCACTACTTTATTGTAACCTCGATAATCTAGTCACAAAATACATTACAGCATCATCTAATTTACTGAAATAAATGGGTGACTACTATAAAATACATTCTCATTGATGATGTTAAATCTTTTACCTGTACACAAATGGAAACCCTCAAAACCAGAAAAACATACTCATATTTCTTCCCGACAGCCAATATTGATGACACCTATCTCATTAAATCATGGAAACATATCGATGCACAAACCAAACTTAGTTACAAAACTCTAGAATCATCCCCTCATGTATATCCCCTATAAACCATACATTACCATGAGAGAAAAAATATCAACATCCTCAAAATTCCAACAAAGACATAAATGCTTACCTACTACACTCTTCCACAAGACTAGTCCCATTGAATCTGAATGTTTTCCTATTGTCACTCTATCCAGAAGAGTAGATGTTATAAACAAATTATAAATAAAATTCATCCAATGAAAATTCTTCACTACCAAACACAAATCTGAAAAAAAATCCATGAGTTGACACTCACTACTGTCCTCCCAAACTTATTTTATTTGTTTCCTCATTTTATGTGAATCGTTAAATACCTCCCTCTTACAAAGTGTATAATAATGATTGATGTAAAATGAGAATTGGTACACAAACTACCTTCATTCCCTAAAATTCGGATCATGTTGTATAAATTTTTACTCATTAATTTTGTTGTATGTGTGCACACAATATTTTATCCTAGTTAATAATATCTTTAATAGAACATTTTGTGAACAACTATAGCTAACTCAATATTTTGGGCCAGTTAATTCATCATGTATGGCTTTGGTGGAAGAGACATGTATTCCATGACACAACCCCACTACAAAAAACCGAAAGAAGTCTAATCTGTTATGCATCATAAGACATATTAAATCATCTAGACTACTCTAGATGAATAAGGACTAGTTTTTATGTCAATAATAATTTTAGATCCTAAAATGGATTTTCATAGGTATTTATCCATGAAAACATCAGACCCATCATAGTTAATACATTAAATTTTTCTTCTTATTGTGAAATATTCTGTATGAAATTATTATAATATCCTCTTATCCACAAGGAACATAATATGTCAAATATGATATTGACATACTATAATGAAACTATAGATGCCAACTACTATAGGGAAAATTATACTATTGTCTCTAATATTATATAAAGGAATAAGTTAATTTCATCCATTTAGAAGTAGAACATTGTGCGTATAGAATATAACTAATGAGATATCATTTTATCTAAAATGATCTCAATATTCGTGGAATGGTCATGTATATTATAATATTGAACCGTATATATTGCATTAAAGTAATGAAATATGAATATATATATATATATATATATATAAGGATTGAAAGAAAAATTAACCAGATCCATGAAAACATATATCTTGTTCTTGTGACAGAACAACATAACCAAAGAATTGTATAAGAAATACCTTCTATGAAATGTTTTATGATGATTTTTTTTGTATAACACACAACAGATGATATCTTGTTATCCAAAAAACAATTAAACCCTGAGCTCCTCGCAGATGATAAAAGTGTTCATTAATACGTTGAAAGTGTTATAATTTCATAACAATCTGCTGGATCAATTTCATATAATCCCCAAATAGGATAATGGTATCATCCACCTTTTTTCAAAATGATATGCCAAACCCCCTAGATAATTACTGGGTCATATAATCCATTTTTTCGCCATGTTCTCTAACTACTTCTTCAGATCACACAACACCATAGAATCCATCATAAAATGAGTGATGGATACTGATGAAGCTCCTATAACTATACCAATATAAAAATCAACCACTATAAAAGAAGGTAAAGTAGAAAAGTAATATTAGGAAACATTCTTGACCTGATCAACCATTAGAGGGAAATATTCTTAGCTCGATATCCCCTCATCCGATTACAAAATCGCTTAATGTGATTTATTTCATCCCATCCCAATATACGATGGTCCATAATGGCTCACCACAACTTACAAATCACCCATGTGAATAAAAACACTTCTCTATGGTGATGTGAATGTCACCCTCTAGTGATAATAATCAATATGGTCTCGGTAAAACATCAACTGGTCTATTCCTAGATTGATTTCAAACTTATTCTTCCAGAGGAAAAATTATTCCATTAAAATTAACACCCACAAAATCTCAATGGGTCACTCCCTTAATGGAATAATCCCTCCATTTAATCATGAATGTGGTTTTGAGAATCTTAAAACCATTAGAAATATAATCAACATGATTATGGTTTTCTACCATAGCTACTAATATGAAGCTGGGTGATCCACCTATATCAAAAAAACCATAAACAATCATAATGGATACCAAGATCATACCAACCACTATTTCTGGACCAATGATTTTCAACTTAGGGGTATGATATATTGAATATATATTCCCTAAACCATGGACCAACTATACAACCTCACCACATAGAGTAGGGACAATCTGCTACTCAGGAAAAACTGTTACCTATATGCCTCAAACAAGACTAGATCTGTAGCTTCAATGACCTATACTAATCTATTTCCCATCCTGGTGTGGAGTCGTGAATCCCACTCATGAACACAGAGTCAGCGTTGACCCCCAACTAATGACCAATTGCTGCAAGAGATAGAATAAACGTTATATACAGAACATATTTCCACATTCTTAGATCTATAATGGATCTGGATCCCACTTATTCTAGATATTGTCTATTCTTTCACAAAAATTATTGAAAACTGATCTACCATATCTGACAACCTTTCTTGTACACCCCTTATAATAGGCCTCAAAACTTTTCTTCCCTTAACTAAAGAATGAACCACCAGGTCGATAGGATAAAAAAATGGTATATGCCCATATATTCCCTCAACATATTATCTTTAATAAGGGTCTGATTCACTATCTATGTAATATTAATCAATATTAACAAAATCAACAAATATTGAAAAATCATTTGGAGTTATTTCTCAATGAGAAACCCCTTTGATCACTCATAGACATGGTATATTGACATAAAAAGATGAATAAATATATTTTGTTCAGAATAATTCATAGCTATCATCATTTTGTAATCTAGACCCACAAAATCACTACCATGTTATACTCTCATAGTATTTATAACAAAATTAATCATACTATTTGGAGTAGAAATCCCTCAAACCCATATCAAATAGTGTTTCAACCTAGTTCATAATTTCCAAAAAATTATTTCTTGGTCCCTATAACATATATGTTGTGAGATTCAGTATCATCTAAGGAGGAATATACATATGCATAAATATCAGCAATGTAGTATCCAGCTACAACTCAATAGCCTAACGACATACATCACCAGAAAGCTTTGGAGTATTCATCTACTGAAACAAATGCATCATCTCTTGAATATATGAACCAGGATGTGGTGATCCCTAAAATGTATGTGTATAACATATAAAACCATCACATAACTATTCATTATCACCATTATCCAATAAAAATAATGGTTTCAAAATTTGAACTATTTGATGATCAATAGGTAATGGATGTCCCCTACCTCTAGAGAATGGTTTTCACCTCTCTCATAGGGTATGGCTGGAGGTTATCATGTTGTCATTCCTATAAATGCCAAACACACACCTCAAAAAAATTGATAACAATGATATCATTATTTCAATATTTATGATAGGTTAAAATTTATATTAACATGTCACACCCCTCCTGCTACTTCTATGTACAATACTAGGTAAAAAAATAATACCTTAAATATCACTTGAGAAATATCATATGACCCACTCAAAAGATGATTCATGGTCATGTTCTCTATTTTCACATGGTTAATTCTACATTAATTAACATTTATGTAAAAATTATATTAATTATCTGAACCAAATGGTTTTCTACATTTGATTAAAAAGGGATCACACACCTCATATTTAGAAAAATCATGTCCACCTCTACCATACGAAAACTTGTTTCAGTCTATCCAACCAATGGCTCATGAATCAATGAGATATAATTGACTACATAGGGTGTCTGTTATATCCTATGAAGGAAACATTTTCATTTGTCACAACATTAAAAATATGTACCAAATATATTTATCAATTACATATAACATTTTTTACCATGTCACATATATATCACACAAATAACATATCACAACGTCATTAAGTCAAGAAATGAATTATATATGGAATACAATAATGAATTTCCAGTGAAACCTAATCAGTGCCTAAAATAATGCATGATATTAATACATAATCTCCTCATGAAATGCAAAAATAGATCCTCAGTCATATCAATGATAATATCACATCCCAATTTTATCACCCAATGGTGGAATCAAATAAACATTAATATCAAAATCTAAAAACTTATATTTCCTTTCGAGGAAATTAGTATTTCCCCTATACATGGGTCAGCTACTCCCAGGAATAGCACATTACCGAATATAAAAAGTTCATATTCACTTTCTATTATCATTGAATAAAAAACCTAAATTAAAATCCTCTCATACCACATCCCAACATCCTAACCCAGATTCCCCTAATAGTGCCCTGTGCTGTTGGGTGACATGGACTCAAGCATGCCTCCCTATATGCTAGAAGATATCAATTAGAAGAGAAGGAATATGTTGTGATATTGGGTAAACTATTACCTCATGTACGAGAGTAGTTTGATAATTGTAATCATATGTATCAATTTCAGATGAAGTAAATCATGTAGGTAAAATATTATGACAACATAATGAACAAGAAACAAATGCAAAAAGTAATTTCATATACAAATGATAATCATGATTTTTCTGTACAATGAATCTAAAAACGTTATTTGGAATCAGAAAAATACACGTATCAAAATCCTGAAATGAAAAAAAATGATTATCCTAACGAGCATCATGAGCCTATCTCATTCATTTTCTCTCCCACCACTCATAAAAATAAAATATAACCATCGTACAATTGGTCCTTACCCCAGTCCCTGCCATTATCCATGATGTTTCTTGAGTACTGAATTGTATCCCATGTATGTTTAAAGATAACACCTAGAATTCCATAACCAATGATGTGTGTAACAAATCCAATCATTATAATACATAATCATGAAATGTGTAATGTATATCATAGGAATAATAGATATGAATGTTAAGTAAACATGGAATCTACGTCAAGTATAAAGTGATCATCTCTTACCCAAAAAGAGTCCCTAAAAATATTATTCAATATCCAATAAGAATCATTCTACAAAAATAAATATAGAATGATAATCCAATCAATTATAACCACAAAAATTTGAGACTCAGCCCAGGAGTATCTGTGAAACAATCCAAACTATCAACAATGTAATTACCGTGTAAAAAAACTCACACGACCACACTATCTAATATGGTATATAAAATTTTATCTGCCCACACCATATAAACAAGTCATTTACAATGGATACACCATGTATTGGAAAGGGTTAGACCATTAATGTCCAAATCAAAGTATATAACCCCAATTAATCTACATCGAGTACCGAGAGAATCTTGATGTTAACACAGTAATGAATTGGGTGGGTTACATGGATCATATCAATTATTAGGGAAAGAACACCTGATACATGGGTTAACAAGGCCCAAGGAATCCTACAATATCCTTAATTAAGGAGGAATCATGTCCAAGGCAACCAATACAATAGAAAAGACCCCTCTAACAAATTTCATAGACATCTAATGGAATTACAATCCAAGGTACCCCACTTAATTTATCCACTAAAATTTCAATAATAAATTCAATCGAAACATTTAATGTAAAATAGTATTTCATCAGTAAAATTCATTTACATTTAGTGTGTTCTTAAACGAATTTGTACATTTAAATTCATCAATCATGGTCAATTCACTTCATATAATCACATGACAAAGGAGGCATAACCATTCCCTTACAATTATATTAAATTTAAAATATATTTAAAAATTATCCCTCTAGAAATTATTTATAAAACTCTACCAAAGGGGTGTTAAAACATAGGTATGGTACGCGAGCACACTACACATGTGACCTATGTTAAGGATAAATGTCCTCTAACCATAACATGATAATTATGAGGAAACCTAGAAAGTTCTAATTCATCCAAATAAAATAATTATTTAATTATAGGGGACTTACTAGAATGTAAAACAAGTATATAAATAGAAATAATCTCTAAAAAATACTAATCCAGCCAGAAATGGTATACATAACAAAACATAGGTCTTTAGTATAACCCTCATATTTTATCATACTGTGATTCTTTCGAGATCCAGAGAATGAAGAAGAACGGATAAAAATTGAATATAGGTCATATAATATGGAATGTAAATAGAGTATATGATACCAATGGAAAAATTAATTACCTAAGATGAATATAAAGCTCAGTATCACACATCCATTGAGATCAGAAATGGAAGAATATGATTCTAGATCAGGAAATGAGATATATTCCTTGATTCGACATCAAATGAGAATCTATTCGATAGACCACATATTTGTGAGGGAAAATAAAAAACCGTGGGGCTCATTCTATCCAAAATTGAGTCATTAACTATATATTAAAATAATGTCCACAGGTATTTATAGTGAATGTAAATTTGATACATGTCATGTAAATATTGATGTCTTCCCCCTTGGGAAATCTCTTTACACGTCATGAAAGGGAATGCTCCGTCCATCACATGCCTTATATTGAGTACACATAGTGTGATCCAATTACATGTAATTTAATCATTATGAATCCAAATAATAACCTTCACACCCCATCCATTCCAAAGAGAACCCAATCAGCCTCATCTTATCTTCAGGGTCTATTCAAAAAGATGGAACTAAAATAAGAGTGTAATCTAGAAATAAATGGACCTTTATTGAAAAACGAGGGATCCTATACATAATAAAGGTGACCTATTAACTATATTTGGAATCAAAGATTCTATATACAGAATTCAATTTTCAAAACTCAAAAAAATAATGAGATAATAATATAATCTAAAATAAAAATGGATAACTGAATGGATAACATTTTATCTCTAATATTGAACACATAAAATATTGAATTATTATATACTAAATTCAAGTATAAAATCAACATAAAACCCATAATTGCTTTATATTAATTTAAAATTCACTTATGATAAATTAATACTATTTAAAAACATAATTTTTACATTCAATATAGTTTAAAATAAAAAAAAATTAATAAAAATATCTATTTTCAGCATTCATTGATAAATATATTTTAGCATAATATTATCAAAAAAAGTTTTTGATCATAATTAAATGATGAATAATAAATATTATATAAATTATTTTTAAATTTTATTTTTTATATCTTCTATTAATTAATTTTACCCTTTAAATTGAATAGAAAATTTTTTTTGTAGAAAAATTATTTTTGATGATTAAAATGAAATTACAGAAAATTGTGTGATTATTTCCTTAGAACATACCATTAAATTGTTATTGAATTGTAAATTTATATTTAATTCATAAATTAATTGGTCCTACACTTTCCCTCTAATCAAATTGATAGGTTTAAATAGATATATATTATTATAATAATATTTTGTGGTTTGTTTTAACTTACTTTTGTGTGAAACACTAGATATCAATGATATAAAAATATTTAAAAATATATGTCATAAAATATCAATAAGTTAAAATAAATTAAAATTAACTGATTCAATCTACATTTAATAAAGTCATCTCCCAGTACATAATATATACTAAATTGAATGAACTTTAAAAACCAAACAAGGAAAAAACTTCTCAAATTTTAATATCCCTACCCCAGTTTCCTAGATTCGAGGCTTTAATTCATTATAGTGGAATGATTACAAGAATGTCATTTCCTGAAAAAATGAATAGTTTAGTTGCTTTTTTAAAAACAGATACATTCAAAATTTTGACAATTCAGCTTAAAAAAATAGGAAATTCTATTGATAACATCCATAACACTATGTTATTCTTGCATGTCATTCGTAATATACCTCTTCATGTCCTGGGAAAATTAAACATATGAAAGGTGTGATATAAAATGCTCTGTTAGGGAAATAAATAGAGAAGAATATATAATAAACATAACCATTATGACTGGTGAATAATTAGAAACACTTTCCTTTTAAAAATAATCTTGAACACATTATTGTAAGAGGAAGAGTTTATTAATTGATTACACAATAATTCCTAATTAGTTGTATTATACTAGTTCAAAATAATCATGAAAATACAAATAATAGTATCATATCCAGGGAATGAATAATTTTAGACATCAAAATCATATCTCCAAGGCCTCATACAAAGACCATAAATAACCTTTTTGACAGGGCCCCGTGCTAAGACAATAGTTTGTCTAATGAGACCTACCAATGCATCAAGGGGATATAATGAACCCCACCCATAACATACTAATTCCAATGAATTACTAATATATATGGGGATAAACATAAAAGATATATAAATTTATCTTGAAAATAATATATGAAATGTAAATAACTTTCCATAACATTAAACATAAACACCAACTATTCAGTGTAAATTATGGAATGATTTTATGGTAGAACATCCCTAATAAAAATAATCAAAAATAACTAAATTAAATATGGTATAATATATAATGAAATATTAATCACAATAATTCATAAGAATAAACATGGGTGTTGATATATATGAATATACACTTATAAAATCCTCATGTAATTCTTGGGATAAATACTCTTTTACATTGAAAAAAGGGCCTTATTGGAAATGATTTTATATAAAACCACATGTGAAGTAAGATATTATTTACAAAATAAAATTAGTGATTTTAAAATTATAATGGTTTTTAAAAATAAATTATAGTGTTCCATTGGAAATATATATGAATTTGGGAAATTCCCATGAATTGGGATTTAATTTCATGTACTATTTTTGAAAGTTTTTTTTAAAACATATAAGTCCCCATAAATGAAAGTAAGATTCTAGTTAGTACACATATATAGAAAATTTACACTAAATATATGATGAATACATACTAATACATAAAAAATTAATTGAGGTAAATATTGAATAATAGTAACCCAAATGAAAATGGAGGTTTGGGTAGATTACCCTCACTATACATCAGATGGTGTTATTTTATTGAACTTAGTGTATTGGATAATGAAATAAAATTAATTAATTTATATTTAGAGATACTCTTATTATTGTAAATGATTTATTATAGACTTATTATGTTTATTCATGGAATTCTTTATGAGTTTAAAAGGATAAATTTTGTTGTGTGGGATTATTTTATTCCTTGGTATGAATGACCAGTTTACTTATATACATGTAAGGATAAAAAAGTAAGATGAAAATGTTTGTTCATAATAGAAGACATTTTTTATTTTTTTCATCCATAAGATTATTTGTTTATAAAATTAATTTGGTTATTGGGAGTGATTTGGAATCATTGTAGAGAACAGTAATGATTATTGTTTAGTTTGATTGGCGATTTTTGATCACAACAAACTCCTTTTGTTTTATAAATTAATATAAAGGGTCCAAAAAGGTTTATTTAACATTAAATAAGTTACAATACATATATTATATTCGGGTTCAACCAAATTTTTTTTCTTCACATGAATAAAACATGATATTATATTTTGTAAACTCGTCATCCTTGAAAGTTATAAATTAACACATCTCAAATCACGTTGCATTTCATGTATACAAGAAGGAGAAAGAAGAGATGATGATGAATTTTAACAATATCATAACACACTTAACTTAAAAATATGGTACTATAGTTATCGTAACATTTTGATGAAAGGATGTGAGGAAATAAAAAGAAAACTAATGAACTCTAAATAAATGAAATAAAAAGTAGAATTTAACACTTTGTGTTTTCTTTATTTACATCCTATTTATGGGATAAGTTTTGATATTTTAATGAGACCAATATATTATGGATTTGGGGGATGATAATGGGAGTGTATTTGAGTCTAATTTATATAAATAAAAATGCTTTAGAAGAGTGAAAATAAGAGGGAGTGAGGGGGTGTGTATTGTAGTGGAGAGGGGTAATTTTTGAATAACATATTCATTATTTTATTATTTCCCTCAAGAAAACCAATAACAGTTATTCATATGACCCATAATATTAAAAGGAATATTTGAGTTCGAACCAAGTTTGAATACATCATCCATTAGGCCAAGAATAGTGTATTTATCTAATAATGTATATATATAGTAAATTACAGTATTTTACAATTCAGAAATATTACATGTAGTTCCAAAAAATCTCTAAAATTAACCCAAACCATTTTATTACATGTATAATTAAAAAATGAATTGATTTTTTTTAAAATAAATTTCTAAATATGAATATTTTTATTTATAAATTAAATCATTTTCTATTTGAAAAATAACAATTTTAAAACAATATTTCATTTTATATCACCTCGATAAGAAAGATGGTTGTCAAAGAGAAAATGTTAAAAATTTGAAAAAGTTTTTTAAATAAATATAACATTAAAATGATAAAAGTGTGATTATTTATATTAATAATTATATATATTAAATCTTGGTTTACATTTAAAACTATCTTACCAATGTTTGGATGTTTTTAATTTGAAGTCCTCATACATTCACAATGGTTCAATCATCTCCATAATTTCGATTCTGATATAAATTTCATATATATTTAAATACTACAATATATAGTGATCTATAAAATTTATAGATAAAAAATTAATTACACCATTCATGAAGAGGTATGTAATAATTATGCATGAATGTTATTTCAATTTTCCAAAAATAAAAAATGAAATGTAAATAATATACTACCTTTTACAAATAATTATTTCATATATATATATATACATCACATTTTTTAATCAACATCAACCCCATTACATTCCATGATAAGTCCTAATGAATAATGTCGCTTCACATTGCAGTAGTCAGTCATACAGTTGAGAAAACTTATCGTACTCCCATAGAATATAAATTATTAAGGATTATTTTATATAAGTATTTAACATGTATAATAAAAAAATTTATGTAACATCCAATAATAAATCCATCATTATATAAAACATTGATAGTTTCTGATAGAAAAACAAATGAAATTAATTTGTGAGGCATTAGTCCTCTATATATATAAATGATGATTTCCAAAAAAAATTCAAGGAAAATGATGTATTTGTAAGCCACGAACTAAAAATTTAAATATATATGTATATTTAAGATAAATAGGTTATTATAGAAATATTATAAATATGAGGATGAAATAATATAAAACACACTTTAAGGGATGTTACCTTTTCTTATGAAAATATTATTTTATTAAGTAAAATAAATCCAATGATGGATTTATAAACAAAATAAGGATTCTACGATAAGAGGAGGGATGTGATGAAGTTTTTTATGTTAAAAATTATTAAATACTGGGGATTTATAGTGTGGATAAGAGTAGGGAGGGTGGTTAACTTTAAAAGTGAGGTGATTGGAACCCATAAAATATTTAAAATGAAAAAAGGTGTTCCCACAATTTTAAAATGACATAGGGAACCAAAATGGGCCAATATAAATAATGGAAGAAATATTATTTTTATATTTAATGTAAATGGGTTTTATAAAATTTTGGGTCATTTTTACATTTTTATTTTATGATTACCACCCATGTAAACTAATTTTTTTTTCTTAAAAGACGTAAATATTTTTAATTAATATTTCTATTCTTTGTCGTGAAAATAACATTATTATATAATATATATTACTCTATAGATAATTATGGAATATAATTTTCAAATCTAAATTCCTAGAAGTGAAAAAGTACAATATAAATTTAATCTCACAAACATAATGAGGAAGAGTGTTTTCAAATAGAAAATTATTTAAACTATAAAGACATTTATTATTATAGTTTAATATATAAATATTAAAATGACCAAAAATTGATTAATTTATATATAATTTAACGAATTTTTATTTTAATCATAAAATAATTTTTTTTGTTTATAAAATTATTAAAATATATGGAAATTCTTAATAATAATTATTATTTTTCACTATTAAAAAATGAATTCTCAAAAAATTCTTAAAAAACAATCCTATGATGATTTTTACACAGTGATTTAAAAATTGAAATATATTTTCCCAAAAAAAATTATTAATATATCAATTACTATGTTTAAATTCATATTAATGAAGTGAAAAAAAATATATTTTAAAAAATATATTTTCTAAGCATACAATTTGATTTATTTATATATATTTTTTCAAAAATAATTGGATGACTGTTATAATAATTATTTAACATATAATATATAAATTTAAATAAAATAATCTACAAAATTTGATTTATTTAAATTATTAAGTTAAAATATATATTTGAACATTAAAATAATCTTTCTAAAAAATATTCCCTTTATTATCAAATGGTTTTTAATTTTATTTATAATAAAATATACACCAAGGAATTAACTATTTATATATTTTTACGCCTTTTAAATTTGTGGCCTTATTATTCCTTTTCATACCTTCCATTCGACCATCTTGGTTATAATTATCATGTTAAATAATAATTTCTTAATTATATGTAATGTTTCCTTTAAACACGGCGTTTCATGTAACAAAATGTAATGTTCGGGTTTCATGTAACAAAATCTAAAAATTAAGATGCATGTGATTAAATAGATATAAAATTTTATAATTATTTGAAGGAAAACAAATCACAACATTTTACGGTGTGATTGTGTTATAAAAAATTCCTCTCAGGAGACCCATGGGTGTTTTCCACCCAAACTAATGTCTCTAGGGAAATGTATGAAATTTTAAAACATATAACACATAATAGATGTCATATACATAGTAAGATCATATCCATGTATTTTAATCCACTACTGATAAGGTCTTTCAGACACCCATCTACCTCAGTTAAGAAATAAACATCCTATAATCACATTAGCATTAATAAGTCTTTCAAAAAATTAATTACTTTCTATTAAACAATTAAATTTTTAATAATTAATTTATTATCAATTAATTAAATCTGGTAAGGTATTAAAATTTATATATTTCACAATCTATTATCAATTGAAGGATAATTGTATGTTTTACCAGAAAAACCCAATCAAGCCCAAAGATTCTCAAAATCAATAAAACTATTTTATTGTTGAAAAAAAATTCCAATGCTTCAATTAATTTAATATGTAATTATTTAAAATTAATAAATATCAGTTACATTAGGAAATAATCCTCATAATCCACAAAAGGGATTCATAACTAATCATATCCAACTATGCCATGGGGTGTGGATATGAATTCTAGTTAACACAGAACATAGTCATTGTTCATTAAATATACTCATTCAAAGTATGTATAATTTTATTTATCTCATCAATATTTAATCCCAACTTTAAATAATTATCAAAATGTTTGTACCATATCTAAAACCCTCATGAATGTCCCCACATATGTCATTGTCAAAGGCATTAACGACTACCACAATTATCAGCCTCCCCACAAATATCACATCAACCATCCCAGTCTCACATAACATTGTATAAGAAGGATCACACCATCAGCACATAAAAAGGAATCAAAATAACATAGACAATTGGATATGTTTTAAATAAAATAATATATATATATATATCGTTTTAATTGAATCGTTCTCTTTCATCCCCCAACACAAGGCATTTATCTTTTACCCATAAACAATCTCTTTTATCCCAAATAAATTATCTCTATAAAAAACTATTATTTATTCAATGTTGAGTGGAGAAATTAATTATCTGATGTTTCAACTATGGGTAACCCAAGGAATCAGTTATAACAATCTAATGATTTTTATTAAAAAAGTGCATAGGAATTTTCCATCCTCGACATGACATTAAGGAAAAAAAATATCATTTTATATAAATTTCATAGTAATTATTATGAATATTAATTACAATTCATGTTCATTGTTTGATTCAATTATTACACATATCCACTCATAATATTAATCATGAAAATTTCATGAATTTGAATTACCCCTAAATTAAATATATTAAGGTAATCATGCAAATTCTATTTTATTTATGGTCCTATGTGAAATAATCACTTTATTATTTATTCACTTTTCCAATATCATTATACAAAAAATGATAAACCATGAATAAGAACATTTTACTGAAAGAATATGATAAGTATCATAAAATACAGTACATCATAATCAAACCGATTTTCAAGGTGCAAAGTATCAACATCTGATCACAAATTGTAACCAATTTTCGTTATTTAATTTTGTTAAATATAAATTATATTATTTCCAACAATATCCAAATGGATTTATAATGGTAAAAAATGATTTAATATAAATAAATTTAATAAGAAACAAATTCCCTTACTTAAACACATGTAATCAATAAAAAAGGAAGTATAACATAGATCTTCCCTCCCATATATTATGAGGAATTTATGATATCCCAAAGGACTTCACAGAAAGACAAATATAGAAATTAAAATATAAAAATCTATTATAATGGTAGATATAAAATTCAACAACATTGAAATAATAATATGAGAAAATATATCAAATAGAGGACAACCCACAAGAGAATATAAATAACATACCACTTCCATCCACATTCCAACCTCTGGATATTGGGACCTAATCATGATTGGAAGGGTATTAAAAGGAATTAAATATTAAAATTGGTGCACCAATGGATCGAGTTTAAGATATGGGAGAAAAGTGGATTTGGTGGCCCCATATGTATTTAATACATTTTTTTGAATACCATGGTGTAGCCCTGGGGACCACAATGTATCTAGTTGAAAAATAGGAGGAATATAGTGAAAACCTCATAGACCACACCATTGATCACTAAATCAAATATGATTCTTGGAAGATATACTTATTAAAAATTAGATAATATATACATTGGGGAACTATAGAGGAACATATAATATACACTGAAACCACCCCCAAATGGGAGTAGCCACATAAAATAGTGTGGTGAATCCACCATTAAAAAAACAATAACATTACAAAAATAATGGAGGTATAAATTATGAGTCTATTGTTGTGGAACCAACTCAAAAAATTTGGTATCATTAATGTCATCCCTTTATCCCTCTGGTGATGTAGTTGGGCCTTTCCTACCGCATAGTCTTGGATTATAGAGAAATCTAATGACCTAGACTAGATCTTAGCATAAAAATGATATGTGTCCTTCTATTATTGAAAATAATCTCCAAACACCAATGAACCTCTTATAGGATTCACCAACAACCCTAAAGAATACAACAATTTTTGACTCTAATATGGATCCCTACATCATATAACTTTGAAACCATTCTCATCCTTGATAATTTCATAATTATACCTTGAGAGAAAAAATGAAAATGGTCACCCAAAAATATACTACATGATATATGTCCAATGGAACTCATAGTCCATAGATCCAAAACCTATCACTAAAACAAAAAATAAAAAATCTAGTAAAAATTCCAAAACAATCCAACGGTATGTGCATCTAAAATTATAAAAATTCCATAACATGGAACAAGTTAGGAAAACATTACATAAAACAAAATGGTTCGACATCTAATATATTAATGTCAACCATAGAACAAAGGATAATAAAATGTTGTCTTACTGAGATTCTATTTTTAATTATTATTATTATGTATTCTCCTCTATGCCAAAAGGGAATAAATTTAGATAAACTAATGGAAAATAACAACAAAAAACACCTTATCCTAGTGGGAATATATATCTATGTGACACTCCATGAATGTTTATATATCATAACTGTTGATCTCACCCCAATATGTATCCGAGAATTATAATGAAGGTAATTGTAAATTTGTGGTAAATTAAAAACATCTTTTATCCAACTTATTTGTGGAGGTTTTACAATCACATACACTACAACTGAAACATGATCCAATATAAAAAAAAGGAAAAAATAAAATAGAATGATTTCTTGAATGACCAAACTAACACTTACAATGGAAATGATTCATATTAAGAAACACATGTTTCCAATGATAAATCCCAATTGGACACACCTATGAATAGAATAGTATTTCTGAAGATCATATTCTACCTGAATCCTCTCTTGAAATACAAAAACAATATATACGGTGTTCAGCTTTAAAATTGTTGTCTCCCTAAACCTAGTCATGTTTAATGGATAATTATGAGCTCAATGATAATATTCAACAAAAACTCAATAACAATGGTTGAGTAAAAAAATTCTGTAATAAACTCGTGACCAATGAATGTACATCATCCACGAACCTCCAAACTATATGACATAATAACACAATAGTTAATTATGAGTCTAAATTATCCTCTTTGTTTGAATATCCATATACCTATGAAAATATGTTCTATGTTAAGATTAGGTTCCAAAATAATTTTGGAGAAATTAGTACGCCTTCAAGGTAAAATGAAAATAATGATTAGTGATGATGGTCGTTGGAAATCTCTAGGGTCTCACCTCCTCCACAAGGTACTATAAAAAAACACGGATTTGATTGATTTCCAAATCAATATAATGTGGGATGTTTTTTA
The DNA here is from genome assembly GCA_963277665.1 of Viscum album. Classification (NCBI taxonomy): domain Eukaryota; kingdom Viridiplantae; phylum Streptophyta; class Magnoliopsida; order Santalales; family Viscaceae; genus Viscum; species Viscum album. The sequence continues at coordinate 852,751,554 of OY728161.1, forward strand.
CAATTATCCAATATCACTGATATATATATTTATTCCCTCTAGGAGAATTAGTTAATCTATTAATTTACCTTATCAAGATACGATTAAAATTCTACTGGGAAACATCTAAATGATAGAGAAACCCATATAAAACATGGTTCTTGGAATTTACATTCATGAAGAGAAAATATTGAGAATTTTTTTATTATATTCACACATTAATTGAAGACTCCATAAATTACTTATCATAGTTTTCTACATCATTCCCATCAGATGACATACTGTTAATGGTTATACATGGATGTCATAGAGAACCATCTCACACAACACTGAAGGGGTGATAATAATAACTTTCAACATCACTCGATATTGTTTATCCATCGATCAAAAATATGTTGAATCACCAAAGAAAATTTGTACTATTTATACCTCTACATTAGAATCCAATTGAAAGGAATCCTTAAAAACCAGGAAATTCAAAAATAATCTGATTTTATTCAATAGAGAATATGATATGAAACACCATGCCTAGAAAAGATTATAATATCCTAATAAATTACAATATATTTAAATTTTTTAAAAAATTATTTAGATTATATTGATTGAAATTCAATAAATAATAAGTTTAGTTTGTGTTACACACAACAATTAATTTCATAGATATCTTATGTTACATGAATGATTGACCTTCTGCAAACAAATAGTATACTATTTATACTATAATTTATTTTAATATTAATTTCCATGTGGGTTGAATGAAATTTGTGAAAATATTAAAGAACTTATGAATGTATATTTTTTATTCAAATTTATTTCTTATTTATTGATTAAAAATATTAATAAAAAAAGAAAAAAGAAAATTAAATGTCTTGGGATAAATTTTATTCTGGTAAAAGTACGATGATATGTTCTTGGTAACAATAATTTGAAATTAATTTTTACCACTTTTATAAAATTAATATGAAAAAAATAATCTGAATTTTGAAAATCAAAGTACCAAAATTCAACAATGGTTGTATTTTGGGATTTTTTTGAGAATATTACATTTCGATGAAAAATGAAATATAATAAATTTTATTTTAAAACAGAATTTCATTTTATTATTTTGTAAGGATAAAGAATACTTTTTATTGGGGTTAAAGCATAATTATATCAATTTAATATCAAATAATCCTATATATTTCAATGAAGTAATTTTATATTGTAATTTTTATATAAAAACTTTGTAATATTTTTTATATATTCATTTAAAAAACCTTTTTTCTCGTCACATTTTCCAGAATAATTTTAAATTATACATTTAAACTTATTTTAATTGGATATGTAAAAATGTATTCCATATTTTCTGTTAGAATAATTAATTTTTTACGACAATATATTCTCCATTTTCAAAAAATAAAATGCTTTAATGCAGTAATAAATTATTATCACGGTTATGGTAAAAAATGATTTAATATGGGTTAACCTGAAATTGTGAGGCCAAAAATAACATACACTCTTTTCTAAGGGGAAAACCCAAAAAAGAGGTAACATTATTCAATAACCACCTTTATTTCATTTCCTTATCCATAAATATAAATTAAAATGATAAAAAGATAATAAAATAGCTAATTATGTTCAATATACTAATATGGTGTTGTGTCATGAGTATAAACTAAATCCATTAAAAAATTTATCAAATGGGAAATGAAATCATTGTGAGTGTGTACAACAGACTACCACATCATGAACTGATGTTATTATTCTTACCATTTACACCACTCAATGATAGGAATGATGATGGATATAAATTATATATAAAATCATTATACCCATGGAGTCACTATATAATATATTCATATATATGTATTTACCTTCCATTCCGTAGGACATAAAATAATGTTTCTCATCTGTATGATGGTCAACCACCTCATTAAGCGATGTGATTCATCATTCTCTAACGCATCACATGTATGGTGATAAAGATATTGTTTATGAAAATATGTGACATATATGACCTAATAATGATATTAATTACATTTTTATCATTATAAAATGTTAATATATTTCATTTTCTTTATTTATATTTCACTCACATAATGATGATTACATCATTCGTGTACGTGTGGTCTACCTGCTTCACAAAGTGATGTGACTCAATTTTCATCACCACAAAACCTAGATGTCATATATAAGAATATAAAATGATATATAAGATATCATGTTTTTTTTGGGATTATATATTACATATCTTAATTCCATAATGATCATCTAAGAATGGAAACATTACTCAAGCATACGTATAGCCTACGGTGTCCATAGTCGTAACATATATTACTATCAAGACCTTCATTCATGATTTTTTTTATAATTAGAAATCATGTAAATATATGATAATTATAACATCAATAGTATTCAGGAGATGGTAGAACTATATAATTTTCATATGAACCTGAACGTTCATAATAAAACATGAAAAATAAAAACATGAAAATTAACACCCAATATAATGAATGAATGAGACGATTATTAATTAAAAGGATATAAGATTTTATAAAATGATCTCATATGATTTATTAATAATTAATATTTTTATATAATATTTTAATAACATTTTTAGAAAACTACATTGGTGGTTAAATCCTATTCAACCAAGAGGAAGAATATGGTAAGGGATTTCATCTCAATTTCTTTTTTAATGCATAATATAATATTTTTCTCCAAGGTTATATTATATGGTGTATATAATGTATCTATGAAATATAATTTCATAAATAATTCATTATTCATATCATTTTAACATTCAACATGATTTATTTTTACTTATGTGATTTTAATTAAGAGTGACCAAGTGGTAAATAGTTTCATAACTAAATTTATTTTCATTGAGTTATATTAATTAATAATTATGATTATTAATGTATGATTGTAATTATAATTATAGTTAAATATATATTGATTTATTTATCCTAGTTATATGTGGATTGAAAATATATAATATCAATCAATTCATTGGTTTATTCTCACTCTGACAATATGATTATGGCAATGGGTTATTTCACAATCTCATTTTATTCAGGATTTTTTAGTTAACATTATATTGAAGAAATATGTTTTTTAATGGTCTAATAAACCATTTAATTTTCATATCATTTGTTTATAAATGATAATTTTATTAAATATTACCATTTTTTAATATTTTTTAGTTAAAATATTTTATAGAATGTTTCTAAGAACACTCAACATAATTTTCACTCTTTGGTCAGAAAGTTGTATTCATCTAAAACAATGTTTACAAATAATATATTCAGAAATTTTTTCATCCATTTAATTATTATTTGATAAAAAAACTATGACCGGATTTATATTATTAATATTTTTTCTGATTGGCATCTTCATGTCATTTTTAAAATAGTTCACTTTTCTAGCCATTTCACAAGGAAATAATTTTATTTTTACCTTGTATAGAAGGTACAGAATTATCCAGTATAATTTCATTGATAGTTAATTTTCATGTTTAAAAGGTTTTATTAGATAATTTTTTCGTATTATATTATGGTAAATCATAGTTTTCAAAAAAAATATAATTTTAATGAAAAGGATTAGTTTTAAAAAAAAGTAACTGTCAAACTAAAAAGGTCATTTTACTTAAAAGATATTATAAATTTTTTTAAATTAATCAATAATAGAAAAACTTATTCATACTCTAATGGGTTTATGCTTTATTAATACCATCATTATTATTCCTCTAGATGGTTTATTATTATTTGGTAAAAGGATACTATTGAAATTGACTTCCATGTATCCTTCTCATAGTCATTATCTTTTCAATGAGTTTGTAAATAACTTATGATCATTAAAAATTATATTTTAATAAAATATCAATATAATTTATCACAGATATAATTATTTCCTAAATAATATTCCATTTTTACATAATTATTTTACATTATATGTTATTTGATTAAATATGAAAATATTTGTAAATTTTTATATTTTATTCAATATTCATATATATAAGAGAAAATGTTAATGAATAAAATTGATGATTTTATATATGTGGAATTTTTTGAACATGAAATACATTGTTTGGGGGCGGGTAAATGTATACCCCTCGATGCATCTGTAGTCTCGTTGATTAAATGAATTTGTTAGCATCATATTAATGTATTTTCACCCAATTTTTTTAATTGTATTGAGGGTAGATCATGATGTTAAAGGTATCATGTTCCTATAAATCCTAACATGTAAAATTTAATCACAACATTTATTTATGTTATTGTTGGTATACAAGATATTTTCAACATGAAATTATTTATGGATGTATTTCATTATCGGTTATTGATTAAATGGATTGTGTTTTAATTTAATTACATTTCCATATTGATTATTATTTATCTATTGATTATGGCATGTTATTTTGATAGAATAAGTTTTCTTTTCTGTAACATTAAATATGTATTACCATCCCCAAAAATATAACATTAATATTATTTATACCAGGATTAAAATCTCATTTTATTGATTATATGTCATGTGGGTTCAATTATTACCTTCCCCAATTAATAATTCTTATTTTTTCAAGGATAAAGATATTTTACATTACCCTTACTAGGAATTCTTGATCACCACAATTTTTTACATTTCCATAGTTTTCCAAGATGTTTATAATGAATGTAATAAAATATATGCTATATGGAAAAATGTATTCACAAAGATAAAAAATTATGCTGTAATTTTTTATTCATATATAATACAAGACTGATGTATGTTTCATGTCCACAAGTACTAATAAATTATTTGGTCATAAAAGACACAATAAATTATATCATATGCAAATGTAATTTTAGTAGGCACCGACTCTAGGTTGTTGGTGTAGGGTCACTAAAATAGACTATTAGAGGATGTTTATTATAAGATTTTGAAGCTAGATTTAGGAAAACATAGACCATATAACGTAACCCTATGATATAAATTGGGGATATATATATATATATAATAAAATACAAATGTTTTTTAAATATATAGATTATCTTGTTTTTAATTCTAATACATCCCTAAGTAGATACTGTAATATAATGTGGTTCTAGAAAATATCAACCTAGTTGTAATAACTCCAAATAGGTTATGCTTGGCTTGATTAAATAATTGTCTGGTATAAGACATCATACTTTATTATTAACCTGGTTCGACAATCCTAGAAGATAACTGTAGTATAATTCACATTTTAGTCACAAACTATTATTAATAATACTAATAGATAATAATAATTAATGGAAATATTAAAAATTAGGCTATGGAATAGCCTATGTAGAAATTAAATGGGGAAATATTTATGTATTGGGAATAAAAAATTCAATTATATAATAAATTTAAAAATTCAATTTTGTTTGTAATGATCATTAAACATATAATAATTGTGTTAAATTTTAGAAACAAATGTGTCTTCATAACCCAAAGTGTTAAGGATACCATCATGGTATAATGTGTTTAGAATATATCATATGTTCAAATAATTATATATCACCCTTTAGGTCATATGTGGTAATAATTCCAATATAATAAGTATACTTTTGGATAAATTTATGTAATGATAAATGTTTAGATGAAACTGTATTCGAGGGATAATTTTGTTTAATTTTATAAAAAAATTCTTAAATGTACTGATAAACATTAGGGTATATATGATCATTAATGAAATTGTAATAATATTCAATTAATATTAATACGCAATTTAGGGAAATATATTTTTATCTTATAACTTTATTAAAAGGGTTCTTTAATGGATTATTTTATATCTTGGTTATCCATCATATTTTTCTCAAGAATGTTATTAGAATTATATTAATATAGTTATCAAAAAGAAAAAGAATATGCTGAGTAAGAACCCCTCGTTTCTTGATAATACATGAGATGTGAAATAATGAAATAAGGAAAATAATTGTTTATTTCTTACCACCGGCCTACATGATGCCTTAGTTAAGATGTGATATTTTCATAGATGATTTGAAAAATAAATATTAACGAAGAACCCATAGTTTTAAATTTTTATAATAGAAACTAGTTTATTGGATAAATAATTTTAACCATATAAGTATCTAAAAATATATAATGAAATATGGAATGAAATTTAATTATTTTTTAAATATTACAGTACATTAAAAGTAAATTTTATTACTTTGTGATTTAGAAATCAGTTTTTGGATATTTATTTTTTGATGTAATAAATAGGAGAACATCTGGTGTCTAAAATTGGGTTTATGAAATAGAAATTTATAATGTAAGTATATTTCTTCATGAATTATGGAAGTTAAAAAATTGCTAAAATTTATTAAAAGGGGTTGTAAAGAAAAAATTTACCCTATTACATTAATATACTCTAACCCAAATGGTCATTTAAATCATCACCATTTTATAGATTTTAGACCATTTAACATTCCATTGTTCACTCGTCTTATTATGATCAATGATCATTTTCACCCTATATAATTTACACATTTCCTCCATGTTTATATATTTATTTTACAATGATGTTATCCAACGCAAAAACCCTGTTATGTGTTATTTTATATGAAATGTATAAAACTCTTCATCACTTATTAAGAAGACATTTTAATAACCCTTTTATGAAGTGAGTTTTTTTAAAAAAATAAAATGAATATTTCAAACCCTAGATTACGAATATAATTTTTGATCTTGTAGGATTCAATTTATTTATGAAGGGTAGAATGTAACACCACAAATTTTTAAATGAATAAAATTACATTCAATAACATATTTGACATGAAAACCAAATAGTAGAAAAGAATATAACTTCATGAGATATTAAAATATATATAATTATTTCTGTAATAAAAGTACATTCTATATAATTAAATTCACAGTACCCTAATATTATATTTCAGTACATGCATAAATGATTTTCTTTGATACCTCTTATTACATGCAAGATAGATTTTCATCGAACAACAATATACTATTAATATTATTATTTAATATTTAAGTTATGGACAAGCTATTGGAATTGAGGGAATGAATAGTATATGATAAATTATCAATATATATATACATATATTGTTTTTCAATAGACAATAAATAATAATAATCGTCATTTAAGAGAAAAAGAAATATTTTTGAAAAAACTATATTTTTCTAAAATACGATCTCATCGTTCATGGTAGGATTTGATCTAGAATGGGAAATCGCATGAACGTAGTATGCTATAAAATTTCATCATGATGAAAACCTTACGGTAGTAAGAACGAAAGGGATCATGTTTCTTGAAGCACTTCAGGGCTCTAACCTGTGAAAATATAAAGCGACACATGCATCTCTCTATAAAAACATAGATGTTGGTCGATTTTCTGTAGATGCCAACCCCAAGAATCTTCTAAAGTTTCAAAATTATTTATAAACTCTATCATGGGTCATATATCATATATCAAAGGAGATAATCCTTGGAAAAACTGAGATATGAAAGCAAATATATCTCATGTTTGGTGTTTCGCCGACTGGAAGCTGGTCGCAATGGGAAAGGGATACTTTCACATGTTATTGTGCTCCTAGGAAGAGATCGATAAGGTCTGAAAATCAGGTAATCTTCAGTTAAAACACAGTGTTATCTGAATCATGGATTTGGATTTTTCCATCAAACCATAAATTTCGAAGAATATAGTGGTGCAGATCTGGATTTGACTTGACGGGCTCAGCTGGTACTTCTGGCATCCGTAGATATTGAACGACATAACATCCTACATTGGTATTCCTCTAAAAATTGATCAAATAAATCTCAATGCTGAAATTTGTCTCTATGAAAGGGTGATGGTTGAATTGGACAAGGCTTTTAAAATCTAGGAGTCGATTATTTACAATGCTAAAGATTACAAAACATAAGTAAAGGATGAAGTCGAGTGTATGTATCCTTACTATGAGCCCTACCAAATTGTTGGGTAGTTATTGTTAAAATAAAAAGTAGTGTAAACCCAAGGAGCCCAACCTCCTGATGATGGATGGAATAAGGTTAAAATCACAAGGACACATGGCCTTCTCATGATAATCTCGAGCCGGCAAGGAAAAAACTGAGGTATGGGTTTAAAAATCAAAATTTTTGGGCGATGTTTTGGGTAAAACATTGGATGAACAGGTATAGGAAGAAGAAAATGTCAATAGGAACCTTTGTAACCTTGATTAAATTTAAAGACATGTCTAGGATGTGTGTAGAAATTTCGAAATAGGCTACTCATTACAATATGATATCTCTTTGTGCGATGGACAGTCACCGAAGGATGTTCCCAACCAGATTTTATTTCTGGATTCCACACAAGACTACACCCTCTTTCCTCAGATGATGTGTACTTCGTCACCAATGAAGGCTAGCCAGAATGATATTATCCATTCCATGGTTTGTTAGTATGCTATGAAAACTCAATCTCAAAATAGTGCTACATATCCGAAAGAATACCAACCTGCTATTGATACTGCAACTCAAGCTATAATGAATGGAAAAATATGGTATGGATTCTTTCATCAATTTCAATTTACCTAATGAAAATACTATGGCATTATGCTCTACTCTTGCACAGTTTTTATGTAATGATATGGTAAATACCCTTTGAGAAAACCTCCTTGCTCTAAAAATAAAATGTGTTTTCCCATGGGGTCTGGAATTTTAGTAGGCCTATAGACTATCCAGGTTTTGTCTACTATTACTCAGCCCTAGAATGAATCCCAGGAATCAGAAGAAAATCACATGATAACCCCCACAAATTTTCACTGACCTGATACTAATAAATCATTTGAAGATAAAGTTTCCACTAACATCTCCTCTATTTCTTCTATGAGTAAATATAGAATTAAGAAAAATCCAGACTCTCCTCAATCTCTTAGATGATCAAAGAGGAGGAATAGTTTGGAAGGATTAAAAAAGGGATCTTGCTCCACTTAAGAAGTATTAATGGATAGTCTATTTTGGAATTGTTAGGGAATCACAAATCCTGGCACCCGTCCTATTCATAAAATACTTCTGTTAACACATAAACCCAATATTTTTTCTATTGCTGAAACTAATAATATTTTATCCTTGATCATTCCGAATTTTCATGCTTATGGTTATATCTTACTACATTCTTCTAAAAATATGGTTGTCGTTGAGTATCTTTGGATATTTTACCATGATTCCTTGAAAAATGTTAACACATACAAATGCCTTAATAAAATGTTTACTCTATTTCTCCCTAGATGGATTACAAATATTTTTTATTATGATTTAATCCAGAAATAGATATCAATATCGAAGGCCTCATTGGAATGATATTTTAGACGTAGCTAACAACATGCTTGACCAATGATTTGTGATCGGGGATTTTAATGCCATTCCCTCTTCCGGTGAGAAAATTGGTCAGTATTACTCCCCTATTTCCACATGATAATTTAGGGAATCACTAGAAGACAGAAAACACATGGAAAACAATATTTTGGGTTCGAAATACAGTTGATATAGAATAAATTACAATAGTGTCATTACCAACAAACTAGATAGGGATTTAACAAACCTAATGGCTCTGGACAGTTGGGATACCATATCCTACAATACCTTGCCCAAAATAATCTCAGATCATTATCCCATCCCCATTATCATCGTCACTAAACGATAATAATCTATCATTCCCTTCAAATTTAGTAATTCTTGGTATGCAGACATGAAAAGATCAAACCATATAAGGGACTGTTGGGACATGATGAAGAATCACTATGATTCTTTTTCCTATAAAACTATTCTTAAGAACCTCAAACAATGTCTCAATGGTTGGTGAAAGAATAAATCTAAACAAATATACAAGGACATTTCCTCCCTTGAGAATGAGCTTAACCAAATTCATAATCTCTCCACAATTTCTGATTTCTCTATTGATCCCCAAAATGAAATCAACATCTCTCAGAAGGTTACCTCCCTTATGATGCTTAAAGATAATATGCACAAGTAAGTCTTTAGAACTAAATGGCTTTCAGATGTAGATATAAATATTTGTTTTCATTACACCCTTAAAATAATTAAAAAAGTCTCTAGGACTCTCTCCATACTCAGGGACAATGACAACATCATAGACACTAATGCGGTCTTTGGAAATCACACAGTCTTATACATTGACCATCTTTTCAATAGACCTCACACTAACAAGGACCTCCCTCTCATGGTCATTTGGATTTTGGTCAGTACATAAGACAATAGATTTATTTTGAGCATCCCTTTGGTTCATGAGATCAAAGAAACTATATTTAGTCTCAATTCTGATAGTTCTTCGGGTCCCGATGGATTTAAAAATGGTTTCTTCCAATATTTTTGGGAGTTCATCCATGTAGATGTTTGTAAACTTGTTAGATATTTCTTCACTAATGGGGTCCTCCCCCATGGACTTAATGCTCAATTCCATACCTTAATACCTATAGTGGCCAACTATTCTTAAATCCATCTATTCAATCCTATTTCTATCATTAACTATATCTAAAAAATTATTACCAAGCTTCTCGACATCCATCTCTATTATTTATGTAGTAAAATCATCTCTTGAAATAATTTCTATTTTATAAGGTGGAGGTCTATTCAAGACTGCATTTTCCATGCCTCCAAATTCACCAACCCATTAAATAATGTTAACTGGGGAGGAAATATTGCAATCAAACTTGATATTAGAAAATATTTTAATACTATCGATTGGAGTTTCATCCTTAATATTCTCCAGGATTTTGGTTTTAATGATATCATCATTAGCAGAATAAGCACCTTATTTTCCTCATCCAATATCTCCATATTTATTAATGGCTCTCTTAAAGGCTAATTTAAATGAATAAAGGGTGTTTGACAAGGCGACCCCATTATATGATATTATTTTTGTTATTTTAGAAGACTATCTTAGTAGATTTCTCTCTTGCATTGTGGGACAAAGAAAACTCGAACCCATTCAGGCCACCAAAAATATTTATGTTCATACGCATCTCTTATATGTGGATGAAATCATCCTTTTCATGCAAGGTGGAAAAATAAACATTCAAACATTAAAAACACCTTATCTCATTATGAAGAGATATCTAGGAAATCAATTAGTTCGAACAAATCCTTTGTCTTCTTGGGAAAATTTTTTCTCCTTTGAGGAAAAATAGAATAAAAAATAGCATAGGCATCAAAGAAGGGTCTTTTCCTTTCCCCTATCTGGAAGATCCAATTTTTTGGGGAACACCTAAATCTATGTATTTTGTCACAATTTTTGACCAAGTCATCAATAAACTTTTCTCGTAGAATGGAAAATCTATATCCATGGCTGGCAGGATCTATCTTGTTAAATCATCCATTGTCTCTAAAATGTTCTACTCTATGATGGTCTATAAATGTACTTCAGGTCTCTTTAAAAATTTAATGATTAAAAAAAAATTGGTTTTTTGGAAGCATCCTTGAAAAGAGGCTGGTTACCATTCCCTGGTCTGATTGTTGTAAACCTCTTGAGAACTGTGCCATGGGAATTAAAAACCATAAACTTTTGAATGAATCTCTTCAAGCCAGGTTATCCTAGAGATTTATTAATAGTAACTCTGACTCTATCTCCTTCCTTAAAATTAAGTTACTTATGATGCTAAAGAAAATAAAGCTTAAATTATGTGAAATCCTCGATCTGGCCATCCATCATATTTTCCTTTTCAAATATCATGAACAATTCTAGATGGATGGTGAGTGTGGACTCTTCCATAAGTTTTTGGCTAGATAACTAGACTAGATCCCCCCTTTTATCAATGAAATACCCTCACTCCACTCCTATTAATACCACTTGCACTATTAACGATGTGATGCAATCTATTCCCCAAACATTCCTTACAACATCATGCATGTGGCTGACAATTATCCTTTCTCCCACACTGATGATTTCATTATCCGACAGCCTGCATATAATGTTGTTTTTGACACATAAAGTTTTTTTTTTAAAAAAAACTTCATGAATGATGATTCAATATTTTTTTGGTTGAAATCCTTTGAAAAAACATAAATTAAACACTCGAGGCTTAACCTTGTTTGGCGTATATACCCCAACTGCAACCCTACTGAGGATGGTTTTCAAAATTTTGGTATTCAGCTCGGTTCTAAGTGCCCATTATTCCATTAACACATAGATGTTATCAACCACCAATTTCCATCCTGTTCTACAGCTTCGGCCCTTTGGAACTATATTATTTACATGTTTGACTACAGATGGGTTCACCTCAACTCCATTAGATCACAAATAAAGTATTGTGTGGAGCGTGACTTCTCGCAGTAAATAAAAAATCTTTTCATAGCTGTTGTTGTGAAGCTCATCCACATTATCTTCTATGATAGAAATGATTTTATCAATAATAACTGCTCATTTAATCTTAATAAAGGCTGGATGCGGATTCTCATTGCCATTAGGGAAGCGGCCACAATTCCAATATATCATTGTAACAACACTATTGGAGACCTTTTGATCCCCTTCCAAACTCGAATTGAAGGTATCTATATGAATCTAAGACGCACCCTTGAGGTTTTCTAGCATGCTCCAATCCTTGGTAAGATCAAAATCAATATTGATGGAGCATCCAAAGGCAATCTGTTACCTACAAGATTTGGTGTTATCTTCAAAGATGTTCTAGGTTGTTTCCTCGAGATGTTTCTTTGGCAGATATAGTTTGACATTCAAATTGGAAGTGGAAATGTTGGATCTGATTCAGGAAATTGATTTAGTTAAGAAAAATGCCTGGAACAACATATAGTTGGAAAGTGAATCTACCACGATTGTCCAAGATATTTGGAAAGGTGTGGAGCACCTTGCGTGGCCGCTTACCACCCATTGGATGAGCTGCCTAGATTGGGTTTGGGGGATCAGATACATCGTCACACATGAATTTCATGAAGCAAACATGGTTGCACATGGTCTGGAAATTAAAATATTCAACCAGGGCCTCCCTTGTCTTGAGGTCCTACCTGTCGAGCTTATACCCCTCTATGAAAATGATTGTAATAAGTTCCCATCTTTAAGACTATGGTAGTTCTTCCTTGTCTATTTAAAAAAAAATTTCTCAGCCTTTGGCCAAGACATCACCCTTTAAAAAACACTATTGCATATCACACATGCGTGACTAATTTAAAATTAATTTTTTCCACATATCTAAATTAAATTTTATAAATTGTATTATGTTTTTGTAATAAGCATATATTATAATTTCTAAATTATTCATAGTAATTTTTTTATCAAAATAAACAGTTAATGCACTTAAAAGTTACTGCCTCAATTCTGATAAAAATGGATTTATCTATGGTTAAAAAAAGAAAATGTTAAAAATTTCACATTAACATGTATAAAAATATTATATTTATATATTTAGAGAATTAAAATTATATTATTTCATAATGTTCAATATTTGACAATTTGGACATTTGAAAAAAGTTGATCATGCAATTCTACTCAAATATACCAAATGTGTCCTCACCCCACATATAAAAGTCCACAAAAATGCCAATATTCTCATCATTATCAATATTGTTTGATTTTCCCCATATCACGGAACATAACATAAACACATCACTCCCCAAATTTTTTAATCCTTATTTTTTTTTTCAGAAATCCAATATAAGAATGATTTTGTGAAAACCTACAGATGATAGATGGAGAAGAGGTAACATTCTTCCAGAAGAACCATTATATTATTTCATTATCCAACTCATAAAATTACTATAATAATATTTTTATATAAAAATAATAAAATCATACAATTAATGAGATTTTTATAATAATTTTTCTACCTAAAACCACAGACAATTTTACCAAATGTGTTACAAAATCATCATTCATGTGTATAGTGGACTACAACATTGTGAACCAATGTCATTCATTTTTTAATTTCCACCTCTTAATGTTGTTTTTGATGATGTATATAAATTATATATTTGATATTAATAAATTAATAATATGGAATAAATATATAATATATATTATTTTTACATTCTAATCTACATGAGATATAATATCATCGCACATGTGTATTGTGGACAATCATCTCACAATGTGATGTGATTTGTCTTCAAATAATAACCCACATAGAAGTTGGGAAAGAGAAATTTAGTTATTATACATGATAAAAATTAAAAATTATGATATTTTTGAATCATTTATTTTTTTATAAAGATAAAATATATCACATTCATTTACACATTTTCACTCACTTTAAATTGATAACATCATTTGTGTACATATCAACAATCACCTACATGAAGGGAAGTGAATCAATTTTTATTCACCACACTACTTGGATATTATATATATAATTATATAAATTTGTATATATGAAAAATGTATCCTTCTATAAAATTTATATATCACATAAATTCATTCCCTATTTACTGTTGGAAAATAGATATGTTACTAAAGTGTAGGTACGGCCTATTGTATCCCCGGTCTAACATACTTCATTTTCAATACCATAATTCATGATGTGTTTTGATATTTAAATTTATTTAAAGATATGATCAAGTTTTCATGAGTTTTTTTGGAAATTATAGTACATTATAATATTGATAATAATCAGAAAAGTCATGAAAAATACACATAAGGAGAAAACTAATGGTCACTTGAAATAATGAAATTAATGAAATATTATTAATCAATGGTTTATTAAATGTTATAAAATTATCATATAAGATATCATAAATATTAATATGTTTCTATTATAGGTCCATTAATTTTTTATAAAAGTATAAATGAGTTTTTGTCGCGTTCTACAAAATGGAATCCCTATGTAAGTGATTTCATCTATATCTCAGTCCATTATGGAATATTCTAATGTTATGCACCTAATTTATTATATATATTTTACACACCATACCATTGACATATAATGAGATGAATACATCATTATTCATTTTATTTTTGGTTTTAAATATAATTATTTCATCTATGTGTATTCAAATTAAATGTAACCAAGTGGTAAAAAGATTCATTACACAATTTCCATTCATTGGGAATTTTTACTTCCTTATTATGGTTAACATTTTATGAATACACGTTTAAAGAATTTGGAAAATATATTTTTTGATTTTTACATTTTTATTAATATTGACACCCAATACACAGTATTGATTCATTATATTATTCTCATTTTAACATTATGATCCTTGCAATGGATTACTTCACAATATAAATTTATTCAGGAATTCTAACACTCTAATTTCAATTGTAGGAAATTATCTAATTATTGTTTCACAAACACCATTATTTAATTATACTGTGTCTATTTATTATTATTTTCTTGTAATAAGACCATTATAAACACACCATTTTTATAAATTATTTAAAATAATGTTTTTTATAAAACCTAACATCATTTCTCAAATCTATCAGAAATATATTTTAATAAAAACCCATGTTTCCTATAAACATGATCAATAATGTATTTCATCCTTTTAAAATTATTTTTAAATATATATTTACCAATATTTCATTTTTAATAAATATTCTAAAACTTATATTTTATTAGCTTTCAAATCAATATATTTTTTATCCATTTTATAATTAAAAAGATGGTTGTTTTTACCTTGTATGGAATATATAGAATTTCCAGCTATAGTTTCCCCAAAAACTGATTTTCAATTGTACAAAGATATTTTTTGAGAAATTATTTTTCATATTTTTTTAGATTTAGACTTTATATAAAATGATATTTCCAATGAAAAAGGACATTTAGAATGTTTTACTTTTTAAAAATTTATTTTCAACATGAAATGATTATTCCCCTAAAAAATATTCTAATGATATTTTTTATTTCAATAATGAAAACACCATTATTCATAATCAAATTGTAAAATGTTATGTTGATACAATCC
Organism: Viscum album; assembly: GCA_963277665.1. Classification (NCBI taxonomy): domain Eukaryota; kingdom Viridiplantae; phylum Streptophyta; class Magnoliopsida; order Santalales; family Viscaceae; genus Viscum; species Viscum album. Next base: position 852,767,392 of record OY728161.1, read on the forward strand.
ATATTCTTCCTCTAGACATGTTTTGAAGATTTCTAAAAATTATATCTTTGATATTCACTTCCATGAATCATTTTCATTGTCATTTTCATACACATAATAATTAAAATCTATATAGACATTGAATCTTAAATATCCCCAAAATATCAATATATTTTATCCACTATATAATTATTTACTAAATTTTATGCATTTGTATATATATATTTTTCACTATGTATGTTTATTATTAACTGGGTAGATTTTAAAAATAAGTATCATTTAACAAATATGGATATTTGATCCGACACATTATTTATGAATTAAATAGATTATTATAAACAAGGTGAATGATTTGGGATTGAAATTGGATACTAGATAATATAATATCCTTTATGCATTGATACTCCCATGGGATGAATTATTTGTCTAGACCTAGGTAAATGGGTTTTCACCAAATATGTTTTAAACATTCATGTGGATAGATATTGAAGGTATAGTTATCATGTTTCATTAGAAACATGATGTCCAATAGTTATGAAATTCCTTTATATAATTTTTTATAATTATGAAGGACATATTCACAATAAACTATATATTGATTCATTTACTTTTCATAAATTGATTAAATGTAATTTGTTTTCACATATTTACTTTTCCATATTGATCATTCCTTATCTATTCATGTTCTGAATAAATTTTAATTGAAGGTGTGTTCACTTATTTAAATTACTATATTGATTGTAATACATGTTACCTTCCTATTGATATTTTCAATGGATGAAGAAACATCTATGTTTATCAATTATATAGAATATGTGATCAATTATTACCTTGAAATATTGAATATTAATTTTTCATAATAAATGATTCTACTGTACAGAACCATTACTAGGCTTCTGAGATCACCCTTATTTTTAAAATTAATCATTATTATATGAATTTTAATCTCACTGATTTGAAAGGATATTATTGATGGAAAAACATTCTCTCAATGATAGAAAAAATTATGTTGTAATTTATGTATTCCAATATAATTCAATATTCATATATGTATGTTGTTCCATAAGGTTGCTAAATTATTCTTTCTGTTAATATGTGATTCCATCATTCTTCTTCCAATGTAATGGTTGTAGGTACCAACTTCGAGCATCTTGGGTTGGGTTCACCACATTACTCCAACTTTTTATACCACGAATCAATACACAGTCACATAAAAAACAAATTAATAACTCCACCATTTCAGATATCTATATTTATAAAAGATAGATCCTGCATCACTTTCCATGAAGATCAAAATTTTGTCCTCATATCACTGTGTTACTTCATAATCAACACCTAGTATGTAATTGTAGCATAATAAAATGTATATTACATTTGGAATTAATATTCATGAAATAATATGATCTACCATCCCTATAAAACATCATACCAAGCTGGGTGAAGACCTACCTCGAGCTCTTAAGATCTGTAAAATCCCAAAAACCATCACTAGTGAGGTTATTTGTCATCAAACACAAAGAAAACACGACTCATGAAAAATAGAGAATATCATTTGAATACTTATACTAGTGGTGAAATAATCCCATAAAAATATATAATCTCTTCTATATCATAAAATTTCCCTACCAACACACAAAATATTTTAAAAACCATTAAATTGATCTCCTTATTTGGGTAGATGAATGACTGTATCACTGAATAACATCCCCTTTAGGTACTAGAGAAACGATAAAAACTAGTAAGTCCACAAGTGTGATTTATCTTATCTAGTCCAGGATATCAAAGGAGACACATCTCAATATAAAATAACTATAATACATCAAAAATAAAATGTTTGACCAATGAAACTTCTAATCTCAATAACAATCCTAGGTTATGCTCAAGAAGAAACCAAATTTATCATTGAATGATTAAGAGATACTCTAAAATAATAAATGACATGATCTAAGAAAAAAATCACAATCCTTGATGTCACACTTTGATGACATCACGAACACCTATTGATAAAGAAGTAATCCAAAAAATGAATTTAGATTCTATGAATAATCCATATACTTAGATTACATAATGATTTTGTTAATTAAAACCATAGTAAAAATATTTAAAAACTCTGTACTCACTATTTTAATCAAACAACTTAACCAATATATAGTTTATTTTACATCGAACAATATGAAAATAAACATTAATGATCATTATGAAATCAGAATATCAACTTCAAAACATCCTCTTTATGCACCAGCTTTTGATGACATCTTCCCCTCAAATTGATCATTTAAGAATATATATTCACTTTCTATATTATAGAATAAATCAAAAATACATGTATGAAGATAGATATTGTTCACTATCTGTATATTCTATTAATGATAATAGATAAAAAAATTAAAACGTCCATATGAATTCTTTGGAAATAAACATGTACACTTCCAATAGTACATAACATGTTGAAAAAAAACCTCATTGAAATAGAATCATAGATATGTAATCACGACTTACACAAGTCATAAGGGAACCTATTATATGCATAAATTGAATTCAAATAAACTCATGGATTTAGCAAAATCCTATACTTGATCTCACTATGAAGGATCAATGAAACACAATCCATAAAAATACATTAAGAAAAGGTTCCAAAACCCTCATGAAAACCATCATATTAAACAAATATTAATTGAGAATCATCTCATATATCAAGGATGTCAAGGATTACACCTTCATATAACCCATCAAATAGTCCCTCATTTCCATTGAAAACTATTGGATAACTATTGACATAAAATAACCAAACTTACCATTGAAGCATACCAAAATATTTTGTAACAAATACATCAATTCCATGGAAATGATGGTGTCATATTGCAATTTCATTAATAAATAAAAATCACTCAAAAAAGGTGAAAACCCTAAAAATTCTTATATATTATACAAACATTATACAAATAGTTTCAACCTCCAACAATCCTAGTCAATACCAATGGAAAAAGAGGCCACTCTAATTCAATTCAGAAAACATGGAATATTATAGGTGATATGAAACTGTGTGATTATTCTAAATCAAAATATAACAATGTACTGATAATGATAATAATAAAAATATTACCTTTAATGACATTTGGTTCACATTTCATTTGAAATTTTAAATCATGTTGCATGAAATTGACTTCTTGATATATTATCTCAACCTGGTGACAAACTCCTCTGTATCCATGATTTTCTCTCTCAGTACAATGAATTGTCTCATGGCATTCATGTATTGTCCTTATAATCTTTTCGCCAGTCCCTTATTGTAGTAACATGATACTATTTGTTTGTATAAAACTATCCCCATGGAGGAACTTTATGAAGAACACCAAGAGTACACTACATGTTGCAAAATGGAGGTCACCACCCTCACGTTTGACATTAGCCTTCAGATGAAGCACTTGTGTATGATCCCTTTTCATATGCCTGAGTGATACTATAATATGATAAATGTGATTATGAGGGATTGGATAAACCATTTGATTTCAGATGATTATTTTTGTTTTAAAATGGTATCCCCAACCCATATCTCTAGTTTATGGTGAATCATGACAACTACACTTTCATGAAATCCTTGTCTTGTATACCATCCTATCAACATCCTCTTCTCTCATCGGCACTATGAGATACATCTTCATCATTACCGCAGTGAACATACAACTGATTTATTAAACTTTTTATCCTGAAAATGGATTCCCAATCATAATAATTTGGAATTAGTTATGAAATATGATAGAGATGGGTCTCGAAACAGATTTTGAACTCTGAAATGATGGAACTCCATTTTCAAAGGATAAGAAGTGTCAGGAAACTATCATTCATCATGGACATAAATTAATAATATTTTCAAAACTAGTCTCATAATCCATTTCTTGGAACTAATGAACCCTTATTATCTTTTGAAAAACAAGTTCCAAAACCACCTTGCTACACCATGGATCATTCTAACAGCCAATGAAACACATTTATCTTTTTGAACCGGGATCAAAATGAATTTTTTCTAAACATCCTCTAAGTAGTGTTATTTAACTATGTCTGACACTGAGCATTTATACTTATACAAGAATAGATGCTGAAAATATGAGTGTGTCCTCCTCCATGAGTCATAATCATCAACCTCTACATGGTGCTTATCTATTGTTAATGTACCATCCGATAATGTATTTTCAGGTGCTCCTCATATATATCTTTAATAATGTAATAGTATAAAATTTGTTTGGGTTATAATAAGAAAAATTTCTAATTCAGTTTTAGGCCCTTTTGACTATACATGTTTTTACATGGTTTTTTAATACCATGTGGTTAGGACATGAAAAATGTGTCCTCTTTTATGGATCTCTAGAGGTGGTGCATTGTTTTTTCTAAACCACGTTGCGAAAATATCTAGACTGTGTGACCTTTGTCTGTCAGAATTTTTATATATGGTTCCTGGATAACCAAAACATTCCATAACCAATGACCAACAGTTTACCCTAGATAGTATGATCACACTGTTAGGGTGCACAGTTTGTGTAACCACACACCCCATCACAGTAATACACGCACATGGGTTTTAATTAATCTGAAAATTTATTTTTAATTTTTAATCCTTCTGTTTTGAAACCTTATTTTACCACCCCTTATCCCTATAATATTTTGTGTCTACAATGCCCCATATCCATGATTTTACATCCAACAAACCCATTTATAGGAAGATAAAAGTTAAATTTATCTCACTCCATATTCACTGGGTAAGTGAAATTCCACTTTTACTGTTAAGTCTAGTATCTACTAAATTCATCCTCGTGGTTTTATGTGTAATCATATATTTGTTGGATAAAAATTCCATTTTGTGGGATATTTATTCATGTTTTTATTTTATATATCATCCAATGTCTATATAAATTTGAAACCCCATTGAGGGTGTTGATCATTTGATTTTTTTTATTAAGGTTATATGGATACATTTTTGATTTTACATATAAATAAATTATCCAATTTAAGGATAAAATTAAAATTTATTTCAATTGATTTTTAGAACCATTATAAGAAAATATTTGATTATGTTTTTAAAATATGAAGTTATTTTAGAATTTCCTCAAATTAAAATGGAATATGATGTGTGGGGTGAATTTTAAAAAATGATGGAATTGACGAAATTATTCAAAATTTATTGTTGAAAATTGATTAAATTGGTCTGTGATTTAATATGGAATTAAATGATGAAAACATATGATTTTTATTAGAATAGTGAATAGAATATTGAAAATGAAAATTGGACAATTTTAGTTTACGATGTTTTGAAATTATTGATTTTCCAATTTTGTTGATTGATTTTTTGATTGAACAAAATTTCATCATAAAAAGTTAGTTGGTTGTTGGGATAGGAACACTAGGATATTAATCCCCTAACACTATATTTACTACGATGAACTAACTACACCCTGATTGGTGAACAACATTCCCTTATGTGGTAGTGAATAATAGTAATTTTCTATTAGGAGGGTGTAGACATTACACTTTGATCACTAATGTGTTTTTTGAAGAATGAAGTGTTGCTAGCTAACAGACCACATGATGTTTGACCATGGTACTATGAGTATTTGGATATGATGTACATTGAATTATTTTATTAATGTACGTTACCAATTTCAATTGATTTATGTGATCTATTTAATATAGAATGTTTTTTAATCCACGTGAGAAATGTTTTCCATATATTTAAAATAAATAAGGTTTTGATTTAAATATTAAAATGTTATTATAGGATCAACATTCTGTTTATTGAAAGATTGATTTTATTATTATTATGGTAAATATTATGTAACACATAGTGATGACCTAATGCTATTTTTATCTCACACCTTATCATTAACATTGGATTTGGTAGATTATCCTTTTCATTTTTTGAAAAAATAGCATCCACCTAATGGATGTGGTGGATATTAATGAACCTTTAGAACATAGATTTGAGGAAACTGGTGGATATTTTAGCCATTTTATGGGATTTTTGTGTTTTTTATTTCTATATATTGATAAAATTATGATGTAATACATTGTGTTTTTATACCAATTTTGGTTTTAGGTTCATTACCCCTTTGGAGTGTTGATAATTCAGAATTATATCTTTTATCTTCCACTATTTTTAGTGAAATAATTTTCATTCTTCAACATGTAGGATTCCAAATTCATGTTTTCAACCCGTGGGGATTTATAAAATCATTAAATCCATGTATAAACGTCCTCATGATTCAAGGATATTGGGTATCTGGGATTTACCATGATAGTGACATGCTTGTAAACTTCAACAAAATGATCCTAACATGGTGGTCCACACAGAAACATACATATAATAAGAAAATCTAATAAGATATTACTAAAAATTGAAAAATTGATATTTGGATCATTTAATTTATTAAATTATTTATTTATATTTTAAGGTCATACTTTGGTTTTCAAATTTCAAATATATAACCAAAGAAGAATAATTTATGATTTTTTCTTTGATCTCCAACCCACAACAACCATCACAAAGTTTAGAAAAATCAATCAATAAAACAATCCTTGCATTAGATCATTGGGGCCCAAAACTAAAATGCCTCATCATGACATCAATTTAAATCTGTTACTAAATAGAGCCTCCATTATTTCCCCACCAACCCAATTAGTAAAAACAAATATATAACTCAATAATCCATACTATCCCACAACCTTATCCTTTTACCCAACTCTATCATCAACCTATCTAACCTGCAGGTAACCATCCATGGTTGGGAATGAGAGAACTGATATAATGATCACCCAAAGACTACATAGAATATTTCAATGGTGAGTGACCAGTGTCTAGGGAATAATATAAAACCGATGCAATGAATTTCCATCTAAAATAAATATTTGGGAGAGATAGAAAATCTATATACCAAGATAAACTCATTCTAAAATAGATAAAATAAAATCCAAATTACATTAATGTAAAGTCATACAATCATGATAAAATAGAAAATAGAATAATAAGTATAAAAATTTAAATGAAATAGTGATAATAATGACAAAATAGCTCAAGAAAAAACCCAAACTAGTAATATACATACGAATCCAAAAATTGATCTAGATGAACATCAAAAAAATAGTTTATATGTTTTGGTAGAGAATAATATAATTCATATTAGAATCCACCCCAAATAATCTTATTCAAATTACTATGAAATCATACAAAATCATAGTGAACAACTTGCTAAAATAAGACATCACCTTAATTAGTATGCTATGTTTTTATCTCCCCAATGGATATCTCTCATGTTTTAATAGATAAAAGGAATCATATATTATAGAAATGAAATAGTAATTTTACCCTAAAATCTATACCTTACTTGTTTTCCACTATACCCCAATATCACACATCATAATCTGTCTCTCTCAATACGAATATAGCCTAGAGGCATAATGACAATGTATCATAATGTGCATCTCAGGCATCACATAATTACATAATCAAATTTCTCATATCCATATAGTTATTATGTATTTATTGATATCTACTAGAACATATAATTTTTTTATCATAAATATGGTATTATTCATTAATCCATCACATCACATACACAATGTTTTCAAAACAATCCATCATTACACATACATGCCAGCCCTAAACTAATAATTTGGATACAATATTTGGAGATACAAGTGTTTAAAATTATTAGAGGCCATCATTTACCCCCACACACATATATGGGGAATCCAAATTTTTTTTTGATTAATCCCTATAAAACAAACAAGATATGAGAGTAGTGCTACATGGGGTAGGAAATCATCATTCCTCTCACTTGTATATTGGGTTAAACTACCTCCCAATGTATAATGGATGTATTTTTCATGAAAAAACATGGTTAGGCTGGAGAATGAAAAGAAAATAAATATGTTATATAATATAGTTTGAAAAAACAAAAGGACTATGACATAGTATTATATTCAAATACTAATAATGTGTCTCATACTCTTTGAAGCCACTATTAATAATAATATATCTTATAAAAACACAATAATTTAGATGAAATTCTATAAATTAATTCATTTTTATAAAAAAAATAACATTGTATTAATTAATTATTTTTTCATTGATTAACACAATTAATCCGGTTAAATTAAATACATTTTTCATTTCACATTCCATTAATGTTAAAGTCCATTTCCTCCAAAAAAAATCCAACTAAGTCCCTCGTATCTAAAAATCATATGAACTTTTTTTGTCCAGAATCTCCAACCACATTGTATAAGTCATATGTGATGTCATTATTAATCATCCCATAATTCCTTGTAATCTAATATAACATTCTATGCTATGAAAAAATTTATTCAGAAACAACAACATATAGTTTCGTCAAGTAGATGCAAAAGGAAGTGAGATCAACAAGAAACCTGGCCATATATAGTTAAAAATATTTATTAAAATAATTGAATCACACTTTCCATCTAATCAATAGGAAATCCATAGTTATTATCATTATATCAAATATAGTAACATCTGTGATTCCCTCATGCACATCACCATACATCTCACTATCACATGGGCCATTTACTTCTATAACCTCAGTCCTCCTCACCAATATCTCTTATTCCAACCCCAACTCAAATGGCCTATATTATTGGGTATTACATCCATATAAAATCATAAGGAATTAAACTATAAACATTTAAAAAGGGCAAACTAGGAATAAAAAATAATGCATTTAGTATTCATAAGAAAATGGGATATCTCTTCGAGAAACATATGGAATTTTGTATAAATATGAACAAATTATTTGTTAGCATGAAATTTTAATCCTTATAAAACTAATAGTATTATTATATATTGAATTAATCTATATATTATCCTAGGATTTATCTTTGGACAACCTGAATTATCATCTATAACAATAAAATATATTAAATTAAAAATTACATCTATCATCTTTCAGCATTAACATGCTTTAATGGAATCTTAAAACTTCATCTAATAAGAATTTAATTATTAATCTCATAAAAAAATATAGCATCATTTACATTATCAAATTATATAAAAACAAGGATTTAACACATTCAATTTAACATGTTCATTGCATCACCCTAAATTACTTTCAAATTTCTTTATTTTGTGGATTTTTTCAACATGTCACTTCTTTATGATGGAAAACATCAACATACAATCACTTAATAAAAAATAATTTCACTATTTATTTTAGTATAATATTAATTATGTGAATTAATATATCACCAATTGATAAAATCCATGGTTAAATAATGACATCACCTAAACAAATAATTGTCACAATAAATAAAATATCTAAAACATCCGCCCTTCAGAAAATAGAATGGGATATCCAATATAGATCAATGTTCATCTGTCCTTCAGGGAACTATGATATCGATTGGATATCATGATATTAATTCACCATTAAATGATAAATAATACTAAAAATAATAATAATAAAATAAACCATGTAATGTGTAATGAGAGGAAAAGAAGATCAAATATAAGAGAAATAGTATGAGAAGAGGATGAACCTACCTCTGATCACTAATAATCTATCTTTAAAGATGGGGCATATTCCAGATTGAATCCTAATTCCATGGAAAATGAGAATAACATTGGAATCATAGGGTTATAGTATAAAAGTTTTAAGAAAAGTGGTTTTGGTGAACCATGGGTATTTATATGTAAAATTATTATTGGAAAATAATATTACAATTCATAGGACCACACTACAACCTATTGAAAGTAGGAGGACAATGATATGATAACCATATTCGACATTGGTTACCCCTAGTAAAATAATAATTTATGATCCAATGTTGCATACATGATTCAAATATAATAATAATTGATGATGAAAAATGGTGCAATATACAACCCACACCATTACCACACTAAATAATTTAGAATCCTTAAAAACATCTATGATTCTACCAACTTTATCAACACCATAGTGATTTTAATTTAGGAACGAATTAAAATAAATATAAAAACTAAAATGATTCCACACATTAAAAGGAAGTGTCCCTGATATAGTCCATTGAGACATTAGATGTTGTGCATTTTCCTTTAATGCCATATAACTGAGGCTTATACAGCAACATGTGTCTCCTCATTATCGATTTTCATAAAAATGGCGTGTCACCCCCAAACCCAAACACTCAAAAAACCATTAATCCTTCTCCATGTGCATCCAAAACACCCAAGCAATCAATTAGAAAGGGAACTATAATTCCAGAACTCACACAACTATTGATTTTCATAAATAGCAATATTAATTGAAAACACACCTAAGTTTCTCAAACAAAAACAAAGAATTAATAAATCAAGAATAAGAATTCAAAATTGAAAGAAAATGGTATGAATAATACAAAAAACATGGTAAACCCAAAAAATATATTAAACAATAATATCACAAGTCATAAAACACATCATAGTGTTAATCGAAAGAAAAAGATAAAATTTAATGTAAAAACCCTAATTTATACCAAATTTATCATTAAAACCCATTTTTTATTTTATCAAACACCTAACAGAATGATATTTTTATTAATAAATATATAATGAAATCATATGATTCAGGGAAAACATTATGAACTTATTTTTTACCTTACAAAAACAATGAATTTGGAAGACATATTTTGAAATTCTAATGAATATATATTGTGTTACAGAAATTTAAAGGCATGGAATCACCGACCTCAAACCATTTGTGGATGGGATGAAACACCCAAATATAGGATAATGTGGACATAAAAACCAATCCTATGTTAGTAAAATCACAGGAAACATTAAATTACAAAAGAAACATAATATAGGGTTATGAAAACATGAAACCACTAAAAAAGATGAAGAAGAAACTATAGTTAAAGGAATATAAGAATTGAATAAAACCTCATAATTACATTGATTTCAAGGTGTCAGTAGAGGAATGTATAAGAATACCTGGAGATATAAGTGTGGTCACCCCATGTAACCATTCATACTTAATATATATGTAATATAGGGATAGACCAGATGGTGTCTTACTTTTAGAGATTGTCGATTAGACAATTCACTTTTCAATATGATAAGGTGATATTTGAGGTTGAGAAACAACTTATTTCCGTGTGTTGTACTAATATATAACCCTCCATTTTTGAGAATATGGATACATTTCTAGTATTTCAAAATTCTCATGTAATCATTGTCTATGAAATAAAAACCCATATTTTAAAAACTATATATACCTTTCATGGTTTCCCCAAATTTTTTAATAATTATAATCATTTTTCTCACTAAAAAATTCACCGAAAATGGTATGATCCATAGTTTCGAAGATGAATCAAATATTTTAAACAAAAACATTATCTTCTTGTAGAATCAAATATGCATACATATAAATAATGAACTAGAAATGACTATGTTTATGTATATTACTATATTTCATCACATAGTTTATTTAAAACTATGTTACAAAAATAATATAGTGGTTAAATCCTCAAATAATGTTCATTTACATGATTTTCCTAATGATTAAAAGACCCTGGGGTAAGTATGAACTAACAAAAAATCATTAAATATTTGATCACAAACACATGAAAGTCAAGGGAAAAAAGAATAAAAAAGGTGTACTATATTGCAAATAATCAAATTTCGTGTGTAGAAACCCCACACGACTTCTTCTGAATTATTGACCCAACATAAAAAGGGAATTTCAGGGGGAGTCATAAACCAATTACAATTTATCTTTTCTAAAGGAGGAATAAAAATGAAATATTTTTTCAAGTAGATAAAAAAAATTTATAGACATTTAAATTTTTTGTTGGTATAAAAAACTAAAACATTTTTGGTGGAATAACCCAAAAGATATTGATTTTGAATGAAAAATTATACACTTGTTACAACTCAATATAACAAAAATGATAAATTAAAAACAGAACAAAATAATATATTATGAAAAGTGAATGCTTGAATTATTATAACAACATGATCTTTATTAGGAAATAATGTGTATTAGGGTAATTTTTAATAAATTAATTTAAAAAATTTCATGATTTCCAATATAATATATGTTTTTATTGTATCGTAAATTTTTCATATATGAGTAATTTATTAATATTTAAAAATATATATGAGTATGTTATTGTGATTGTTTTCATTTTGAATCATTATAAGCATCAGAGATTAAATTTCATAAAAGCATTCATTAATAAAATCAAAATAATTTAAGATCATTTATACCTAATTTTAGTCATTTTATAAATATATTATATATTTTTCTATATAATAAATAAATCGTTATTGTAATAGTATTTAATTTTAATCAGAGTGTCAGTAATACCATTATGTCATAAAAAAATTTATTTTCTAAACAACCCCAAAAAATATTTTAAATCCTATAATTAATTTTCATGGTATGAAAACTGGATGGTGGTTTATTCTATATTTAATTATTTTATTGAATGACTGGATTCTAAAGTCTTAGAACATATTTAAAAAAAGTATCAATTAAATCCTTTTTCCTTCACTACGGTATACCATTCTTTATGACATGTCTGACCGAATCGTTTTCTCAAATGATAAAGGTAATAAATTATTTGAAACCATAAACCATAACTACATAAAATTAATCATTATGAAATAGAATATTTAATTATATAAATTAGTTCATTCATAAAATTATTTACATTAATGAAATGAGCCAACACTTCGAGTAAAATTACATGTATAAAAATCATCTTGGAATTTGGAAATGTAATCATTCCAGACATAAGTGTAAAATAAATTATCTAATATCAAATTTCCATCACTAATGAAATAAAATATATACTAGATATAGTATATATAAATGTACATTATTTTTCAAAATATTGAAATATATGAGTAATTCATTAATGCATTATTGTAAATTCTTTATTCATACGGGTCTATATTTAGTTAAATTTCAATGTATTAATGCAATTATTGAAACATCCATTATACACATAAGTTCCATTCCAGAAGAAAGAATTAAATTAAAAAAATAATTAAATGTAATATCAATTATATATAATTTGATTTCATATAACATAATGAATAACATAAAATCATGATTGAAAAAAATTGATATAAAAAATAACAATGACATAAAAATAAAAAATAATTAAATCTAATTTATATCATAAGATAATGTCAAAATTTTAAATAAATAAATAAATATTTCATATATATATATAAAATATAATATATAAAGTGGGTTAATGTAATTATTAGAATATATAATCAATTAGGAAAGTATCTCCTCAACATTTTTAGAGTTTCAAAATATCATAACTAAATATATATTCTGGAAAAGGGGTTACCTATGTGATGTGTGGTTGGAGGTATGGGTGAGTAATGATTACTATATATATCTTACATGATGATTTCCTACCTCTATTTGTGAGTTTGTAGATGTATTGCGTTGTTGGGTAGAATACCATGGTTTGAGAATCACAATAATATATGATTCTACTCAAACATATAGACCAACGATAGTAATGTTATATGGATTGGAAATTTTACCTCTTTATTAGACCTGGTCGAGAAAATCCTTCCATTAAATAATTGTAATTACATTAGAAACTAATTAGTTGGATTCCATTTGGGTGACCTCCTAAATTTTCACAATGTCTCCCGGTTTTTCCCATTATATATGCTTTGTGATTATGATATGGTAAATTATTTACATTTTTTTGAGGTGTCTTTAATGATAATTTTTTTAAGATAGTTATTTTACTAATTATTATTATTTCAAATTTATTATTTTATAGTTTCATGTTGTTATGGTTTTTATTAAAAATATTGGCTGATTATTTAATTCCATAATAAAAAACATAAACACCTACAAAGGAAATCGATAATTTCTTTTTTCAGATAAAATAATAATAATTAATTTTAATGTTAAATATATATATATATAATAATAATAATATCACACCTGTTTTCCAAAATAAAGATAAATGGACTAATAAATCTAGATCTTAATTCCTTATTTCATCAATCATAGTTATTTCCGACTTCATTTTTCAAAAAAATATCTTTTTAAATCTATAAAAGGACTCATTTTCCATTAATATCTAAAATGATTTTTGTTATTAAATGGTTAACTATGATAGCATACTATAATGATACTTTTATTTTTCATTTGAACCATTTTTTATTCAAAACCATTTACATTAATTTAACTATATACTTCAATAAATGATTAATTATTTTTAGATTAATCATTATTCCATGGGACATGTGGATGCTAATTTAATAGTATTTATAAGCACCATATATGTCAACCCATAAATTTCATACATAAATATTATATGATATTATATTATTAAGAACTTCATAACATAAAAAACAATACCATATTTATATATATATAATGTCTAAGGAATTTTGAATATATATAAATAACATATTCCAAATACATCTATATCATCTGAAATTTAGTTCATCACAACTAGCTCCCAGTTTATACAATGAATACCAAAACTCTGTCTACATGACCTGGTTAAAGAAAACATAATACACGATGAGCTCAAATCCTTAATAAGATGAAATAAGGGAAATATCAATGATTACTTGAACACAACATGATCATAAGTTTAGGAGAACATATGATTGACATTATAAAACCATACAATTTTAATTATAGAAAATTATTGATATACATGAAATATATACTAGAATCACGAGACATTGATCATAATGGGAACAAGTAACATGATCCATGATAACATTACATCATTATAGGATCATGTAATAAAATATTTTAATAATGAATTAAATAATCCTAATAATATTAATATAAAAAAATAGATATAAAAAAATTCATTCATAACATATTATAATTGGGATAATAACTATAATACCTACTTCAGGATTAAAACAACCTCTCATGTACAAAATTTTGGGACAAGGATAACCTCATATAAACCCTCTTTTAATCATGGGAAAACCTTCCATGTACCATATTATGGGATTGAGATGATCATCCATGAACCAATTGATATCATATAATATTAGAAATTTCCTAAAAAATTGGATAACATTATAAGTACATTAAATTTTATGAAAAAAATTCCAAAAACAGTAATCATAAAATGACACATAGAGAAGTAACTAACACGAACCATCCTGGGTACCTTGGTAACCTAATAACCGTGCCGACACTAACATAACCCGAAGGGAATTCCTGATCCCCCTGGGTCGGTGATTAGAAAATTCCATCACACAACATACAAGTGGGAATGATTTTGTCCCAAGAATTTGAAGAAAATAGATAAGATGCATAATTCATATCAAAGGAAAACTCAACTCCAAGTAAAGTACCATAATTCAAAAAAGGAATAAAATACAATGTAATAGAACCCAGGTACTAAAATAGGAATATAGCTCCAATTCCCCTAATGAAACAACTCACAATGTCCAATGCTCAGTAGTGGGATCCATCTCCAAGAGATCTCTTCCCATTTCTCGTGACTAGAAGAAGAAAGTATACAAACACATAAAGGAAAAATTAGGGTGTGATCCTACGCCTTGTAGGATACCATAATAGATTCCATAACAGATTCCAAATAAATTTTATCCCTAGGAAAAACATTAAAATTATAAAATAAATAGTTTCAGAAATTTGAAATCATATTTAAAAAGAACATTGTAGACATTTTTTAAATGATGGAAAATAAATTCAAAGCAATGGATTTAATTTACTAGAGATGTAACATTTAAAAAAATGTGTTAAGTAAAATATTTATATCAAACAATTTATATAAATATAGTAGGATTTTAAATTAGTTCAAACAATATTGGAATACATTTATATCTCAAATATGAATAAGTAAGAGAGAAAAATGGTCATATTCCAAGTGGTATGATAGTATTAACCAGATATAGAATTCAACACTCTCTATGAGAACATAGAAAAATGAGTATACCCATATCACCCTGCAGTTACTAGAGGAAACTTGTCCCTATTCTATTAGTTATGTGACACATCCCATGAAAGTTTTTGAACGTTATTAAAGTGTAGAGTGTATCAAAATAACTCAACGAATACCTAAGGCTTTCATGTGCTCTTATAGTATCAGAGAACAAATTTAAGAATACTTAAAATATGATCAATCCAATACTCCCATTTCAAATGAATAATTCCAGTTTCATTTCATTTAATCCATAATATGTTTTATTCAAATATATGCCTCTTTCAAAAGATAAAACCACTAGTTTTATATCAAATTATTTTAATCCATTTTCATGTGTTTTAAATCAATTCAATACAATATAATTCCTTTTCACAATTTATTTTCACAATTGAATTAATAAATTTATTTGAAAACATTTCCGTCAAAATACACCCTTTAAATTAAATAATTTAAATCACTCAACTATCCATAAAAGCACCCCAATTCTATAGAATTTGTGTTTTTCAAAATATCCATGGCAAAAAAAATCAAATCATCTAACTGATTGTAAATGGGTTATATTACATAAATTGAGAGAAAGTTTTAGAAGTTGAATTTAAATCAGAAATTGAAAAAAAGACAAGAAATTTATGAATATTCAATTTTTCTATTTAGGATAGGACCTCCAACCTATTTCCCGAAGAACAACACTTGAAACATCAGCCGTCAATGAGAATGAAGGTGTATAATACCTCGAATCTCGACCTCAAAGAAATATTTTACACCACAAGAAATAGTTCCTTAAATCACTAGATGATCCATCCAAACCCAACAGAGTATAAGGAGAGAACCTAGATGGATGAGAGAGAACACTTACCTGGAAATCACACCCCATTCGAATGAATTGTTGAATGTCGACCAGATCATTACAGAAAGAGGGGTCCCTATCAGTATTTCTTTAGAAGTGTCTATGGTTGATAGTATCAGATTCCAGAGAGTAATTACTGAAGAAAAATAGCTGAACACATGTTTTAAAATTGGTTTCAGTCCTGGTCACGAAGTGTACACAAGGGTCATGATGAGTAGCCCATGCTGGATAAGTTATACCGAAAAACTAGCCTCCTTAGATTAAAAAACAACATTTTTTCCATCAAGTCATATACGTCCATTACATGATGTGTACCCTTTCATGATATGATTAATCCAGTGACATCAAGTTTCCAGCAACCATTAAACATCATGTACCCATTCTGCAGCCTTCAGTAATCCTAGAAAAGAAACTCTAAAAACATTGAACAAAAAATGGAACGTTAGAAAAACATATAAAATAGGGATAACATATCCAATCAACATAAATGGATGTTACAACCTCCCCACCCGAAAAAAATTCTTCCCCCAGAATTCCTATAAAGAATCATCAATGAGAAAAAGATGAGGCATCTGCTCTCTCATCAGTGGATCACATTCCCATGTCTCAAGATAATTGAAAACATGCTTCCATAGCAGAAGAACCTAGAGGTATCTTCCTCCCACAATGTACCATGTTCTTAAAAGAAACATCCTTTACTATGTTCTCCTTCAAGGATAAACTATTTTTAATAGCATGATTAGTACAACTCAAAACATGAGATCGATTAGAGAGATACATTCATAGTTACGATACATGTATTAATCTATTTATAGATATTATCATTGGTGTTTATGTTAAATGGAAATCCACATTCCCCTCCTGGTCATAATCATTAAAAGCTCTCAAAAATCAAGGAGAAATATTCCCTTTCCTCTCATGTCATCGATGAACCAAACGAGGTGAAACCTTTACGAACGCCTGACCACCTACTGAGAACTCTGAAGGTCTATATTGGCAATCAGCATAAGACATGTACTAGAATTTTGCTATTAGCTTTTTTTGAGAAATCAACTGAATCATAGTTCTCGTATCTTGAACCAAACTCATTCCAGCCATTTTCCTCTCACCAATATCTGAGTAATATAATGGAGATATATAAGGATAGATTTAAAAGGGCTCAACAGGATCCACTCTAATTGTGGACTAGTAACTGTTGTTGTTAGAAAAATCTACCTCACATACCATTGGTAAACTAGAAAATTAAAATGGAAACATGATGGGAATCATGAAAAAAATTAGAGTAGAATAACCAATCATTAAATATAATTCTATATCAAATGAAGACACTTATATCACATTCCCTAACACTAGATAAGATGGCATGGGTTTACATGACCTTGTGCCTCATTCTATTTAAAAAACAATAAATGTACCATTGTTGAGGAAGGGGAGACCCATCGACAATAACAATTAATCTTGGATTTAATAGTATTTAATGAAAAAATTTCGACTGTGACATCAACAGGTTTCCTGTCGAGAATTAAAAGACCCCAATAAAACTCAATATCAGAATGATAGAAGACACAAGTGTGACTATGATGATCGTTCTCTCTTCTCATTCTATGGTGTGTGGTAATATTCATTGAAAAAGATAGTTTCTCTATAAGAGGATTTTGAAGATTAATGATACAACTTGAAATACAATAGTGAGATGCATCAGTATCAAAAAGAGAAGTTACTAATTATGATTTTATAGAAATGGTACCTCTCAAAATCACTAGACCCATGTCTCCTTTCATTGGAGACTCTTCCACTGTGTGAAGAATATTTTATTCGGATGCCTATGGATAGAACCTTTTTAAATGTGAAGAAATTGATTGCCCCACATATTTTGGAGGTGATATTAATCATGTACCAATACATGGAGTAGTGAAGTGATGGAAGAACCTCTTAAAGTTTTCTGAATGACCAAAATAATTTCAACCCTTGGGTGCCTCAGGGAAAACCCTCTAATAATTCATCGAATTTCCACCCAGATATCATACCAAATAAGTTTCTCCATGAGCTGTAGGAGGTTTAAAATGAATATTCCTTCGAGAAACACCATGAGAATTATCACACTATCATTTTAATTTTAAGAAACCAATTATACCAATTTGATGAAAATAAAATACCGTTAACCATACATTTCGATCCATGCCCATCTCAACCATCATCGACATATCCAACACATTATCATAAGTGGGTCGATTCAGAGAGAAAACCCGAGAACATATATATCATCGATGCCCCAACTAAATTCATTGAGCTTTAAACCTTTCATTATATACTATCTCAGGTGAAAAAAGCATCATCTTAGTAAAGAAATTTAAACACTCAATCACATTTATTAGGCTTGATCATGCATGAAAAACTCTACAGGATTGGTCAACAGAAATAAAAATAGATAGAACTAGTCTGTGAAGAGAACACTCATGTACTTCCACTCTAATCCCTCATGCTATCCTACTGTCACTGTCATGTCCCACCATCTCTTACTCAGGCCTTCCAGTATGAGGTTGTACACTTCAACTCTTGAGAATGATTCTAAAGAGCAACATCTCGAGGATCCACAACAAGAGATTGATCAGGGACTAGGGGTGGTCCCTATCCCAGTGCATAGACTATGCACACAATCACCTCAAATAGATTTGGGGCCGCTGGAGGATTCAATTATTGTTGTTCAATGTTATCCTCTACATGGATTTGATTCGAACATCATCATGGGGGTATGATGCTACAGAACATTAGAAGAAAACATTAAAGACAATAGGTACTTAATAAACAGAGTAATAATGGAAAAACTAATCATAACTAATGGAACAACCAAATTTGGTTTCAACTCTATCCATATCAGAATAGGCAAAGTACTATAACTAATCAATAAGACTCACATCCCTAACTACCCTGGGAGTGTAAAGGTTCCTTGCGGTGAGATATGGCCATGCACACATTCGTAACTGACTCCCAAGTCCTAAAACTATTTCCAAAATGCATACTAATTTAAGACCAAAGATAAAAAAACTCCCTTTGATACCAATTTTTCATGTACCATTATTGATACCCTAGTAATTTCATTACCATGATGGATCTGACATAACCTGATGATATTTCTAGATCCCCATAAGACGGTGACTGGAACCTCACATCATACAACATACAAGTGAGAATGATTTTTCTACGAGATTGAATAATTGAAAGAGATAATAGGTAATATTCATATCAATGGAAAACTCCATTGGGAGTAGTGTACTAGAATAAAAAAACTCATAAAAGCCAAAGTACTGGAATCCAAGTAATAAAACAAGAAAACAACCCCATGGTCCATAAAAATATAACCCACTATGTCTAAAGATCCACAGCTTGATCCACCTCAACAAGATCCCATCACTTTTCTCTATCATGTAAGATGAAATTATACAAAAACAAAAAGGAAAAAAGGGTGTGAGCCTATGAACAGTAAGATACCACCACATATTCGATATCAGATTTCAAATATAGATTATCCAAATAAAATAATTCAACTTTTTTTAAAAAATAAGTTTTGTAAATTATAAATAAAATTTAATCAAAATATTCTATTCATTTTCGATATAGGGTAAAATACATTAAACACGAATTCCTTACTTTAAGAGATATGGAATATTTCATAAAAAATGTATCATGTTAATCATTAATATCAAACAATTTTTTTAAATTTAGAATCCATATAATGTAGTTCAAACAACATTAGAAGATATTTATATCCCAAAAATAAATACACAAGAAAAAAATATGGCCATATACCAAAAGGTACGATAGTATTGACCAGCTATAGGATTCCACACTTGGATTCCACAATCTATAAATGAGCATAGAAAATTTAGAATACACACCTATGTCAGACACTTTCCATATATGACTATTCACCCTTCCATTGGGGATGTGCCCCAATAAAACTATGTTTTAGAACTTTTTCGTAGAGGAGAGTGTATCAAAAAAAATCACTAACAACCTAAGGCTCGAAGGCTCTCTAACGTGATGTGAGAACAATTTTAAGACATCGTAAAATATGATCTATAACATTCATCCATTTCTAAAGAAAATCACAAACTTGAGTCGATTTAATACCAAAAAATGTTTTATAAAAAAACATGCCATTTTCATAAGATAAAACCACTAGGTTTCAATCAAATCATTTTAATTCAATTTCAGGAGTTTTAAATCAATTCAAATAAAATCCAACAATTTTCACAATTTATTTTCAGACTTGTATTATACAATTTAATTGAATGCATTTCCATCAATATCCACCATTTATATTCAATAATTAATATTAGTGAACATTCCATAAACCAAACCCAATTAAATTTAATTTGGGGTTTTCCAAATTCATTTTCGAAAACTATTTAAAAAACTCATAATCATTAGAAGTGGGTTTAAATCTAGAATTCTAATTCATGTTTATGAAATTGAATTTTAATTACAAATTGATAAAAAATCAAGGAATTTAGGATTAATAAATTGGGATAATTAGGACAGAATAACCTATATCTTTCCCAAAGAACGACACTTGCAATAACCCTTATTAATGAGAACGAAGTTGAAGATAACATTGAAACTCAACCTAGAAAAATGATCTAACAACACCTAACATAAATCCATAAACCCCTATATGATATGTCAAATCCCAAGTGAGGAGAAAGAGGGAACATAGAAGGATGGGAGAGAACACCTTCTCTAAAATCTCTCCACAAAAATGATGATAGATTTCCAATCACGTCATTCTGGAAGGATGAATGCTTCTAAAAATATCCTAGGAAGTGTATAGGGTTTCGAGCATCAGAGTCTAGTGTGAAATGAATGATGAAAAACAATAGCACACATGGTTTTAAACTAGATCTGGGCCAGGTCATGACTATACCCAAGGGTCACAACATGTAGTACACATTGGATAAGCTAAAATGAAAAACATGTCACCTCAGATTAAATACCAACATTTTTTTCCAGTCACATCTTGTAGGACCAGAACATGACGTATACCCTTTCAGGACATGATCACCCTAGTTACAAAATACTTCTTACAACCAGTACACGACATGTACCTCAGTTACATGATGTGTGCCAATTCTTCAGCCTACATGAAACCTAGAAAAAGACCCCTAAAAACATTGAACCTAAAAGGGAACATATGGGAACTTATAAGAAGGAAAAAATATTACCCATTCAAGGTAACACAATGTTACAAAAATTATGGATATCCTACATCGAAGGAGGAGGAGGAAAAAACAGACCTGTATAAGTTGGTGTGGACACATCCCACATTATGGGGCCTTTTCCAAGGGGATGCAAGAGGGATAGAGCCCAAGGAATGACAAAACATATGGGCATGGCCCAGAGAATACCATATCATGATTGTGGGAAGGACTGGGCCATTACGAATTATATAAGAGCCAATGTACATTTGATGTGCTAATGAGGACATTGGTCCATTCTACGGGTGGATTATGGATATCCCACATCTAAGGAGGAGGAGCAGGAAGCAACCCTTTATTAGTTGGTGAGGATATGTCTTCCATTAATAGGCCTTTTACTAGGGGGATCCCTAAGGGATAGAGTGATTTGAAATCCAAACCGTGTGGTTTATGTCCAAAGCGGACTATATCATTTTCATGGGATGGACTAGGCCATTAAAATATCTATGTTTCAATAATATTTCATTATTATAATAGTAAATCATCAATTGGTAAAATTAATATGGTATTCATGTATCATATCCATAGTTTATCAAAGGCATCATCAAAATATGTTATCATCATAGAAAAATTCCATTAAAAGATCACGAGAATATTTCTTATAGAAAAAACATTATCACATTGAATTATTTTTTTATAATAATAAATTTTAAACATATTATGAATGAAATATTAACAACAAAATATTAATATTATTAAAATGAAATAGAATCTGTTTTTTTGAAAAATGCGTTCTTATGAACAAAGATCAACATCAATCAAAATAGAAAATATGAATGATTCAAATGGAATTGATTAAATAATTATAAATATAAAAAATCATATAACACATTAAAAATATAATTATTAAAGGGAGCTTCAAATTATTTGGTTTTATGAAAATAAAAGACTGTACTCAAAAAAAATATTTTTCCAAAATTAACTTGAAAATTAAGAATTTTTTAAAATTTTAAATGTTTTGATGTAATATAATTTTATAATTAATATTTAAAAAATTGATATCATTATTTCTTGTAAATATTATATAATTTGAAGAAATTAATTATTCAATTTTATCACTAAACATTAATAAACTCATTTTGATGTAAAATATTTGATTAAATCATATTATGATGTTATAAATAATTATGTAATTATTTATCGATAT
The DNA here is from genome assembly GCA_963277665.1 of Viscum album. Lineage (NCBI taxonomy): Eukaryota > Viridiplantae > Streptophyta > Magnoliopsida > Santalales > Viscaceae > Viscum > Viscum album. The sequence goes on from OY728161.1 coordinate 852,790,553, forward strand.
ACTCTTATTTATCTAAAAAATATATAGATAAAATTTAACATCGTGGTAAAATCAATTCAGTATAAAAATTTAAGAGATATATTATATTGATATAAAATACTACAGTTCATTAAAACATTGGTTTTTGGTTATTGAAATTGAAAAAAAATATTATTTGAATATATATATATAACAAAATCATTCAGGGATAGTTTCTACCAAACATAAAAATAATTTATCCCTAAAAAAACAAGACATGAGTAAAATTAAATTATTTTTTATTTATTTCATCATATCCTTGGGTTCCCATATAGCTTCTTCGAATTAATGATTCTTCTAGATAACTATCACCATGAGATTAGTCTTCTTCCATAATACTTTATATCTAGGATCCATGAATTATACTTTTTTTCATTGTAAAAAATAATTATCTAATATTTCATTCTCTATGTTTATTCCATGTGATGGATCAAGTGTAAACATAATCTGGAAGGACACATTGGAAAAATAACGATATAATGATAGATTTAGTGGACACATCGAGAGATGAGATACCAATATTAAATAATTCAAAATCTTGAAGGGGAAAATATACATAAGTCTTTACAATCCATTATTTGTATGATCATTATCTTATTCCATAATAAAAATCACAATAATACCTTAAAATAAATTTTAACATCAAATTTTCACAAATAATTTTCCTCAAATCATTTCTATCAACTCTAAGAATCCTTGATTTGATATTGTGTGGATTCACCATTACCTACCATTTTCTCAACTAGCTGATGTCCAATATCATCGTTTATCCAACTTCATCACAGTATATTGGAGTTCTACACTTGATTTCATATATGTATTAACATAGATCCTTTTGATTACTTGAGTGAAATTTATTTACATATTAAAATTTAAAAAGGGTATGAGGTTGATCCAAAATCTTTTAAAATATTTTCCATAGGATGTCATCATATTTTATATCATTTGAATGGTTATATCATACATACTAACTATCTAACGATGATATGAAATAAAAATATATAAAAATGTATATAATTTATTTTGGAGACATTTCCGGATCATTGAGGAAACCATGGATTCAGATGTATGAGAATAGACTGTGGTAATCCATTAAACGATATCAATTATTCAATGAATATTTTGAATACTTTATAGAGAGATAAATATTGATTGATTCAAATTAAGTTTGATGGATTTTTATGGTGGTAAGGATAAACCAATGTGTCCTTATCACCTTTAGTTGTTTTGGGCATCCTGATGTTAAAATCCATTGATGTGTTTCATGATTCAATTGAAAAATGTATAATAGATGTAACTACCCCTTATAATTGTTCTTATCATCCATAACATGGTGAAAAACCAATCACTAATATTAATAATTCGAAATGTATATGTTCATGTTGTCCCATCAAAAATACCATATCACATATCTATATACATTAGTACATATAAGATGAAATGATAATTCCAAACTATGATATTAATCCTGAATCCCTTTTTTATATTAAATTAATCAAATGAATCATACATAGTTTTTAAACCATATTAATACAATAAAATAATTAATTACTTGAGGAAAATTTCTAGCCCTCTTTTATAGTTCTACATCTTCTCTCACTTCTTATTTATTACTCTAATGGATGGTTAGTTGAAATGACATTTGATAAATTTAATATTTATCCCTTGAAATTATTATATTCATTGCTATTCATTGAAAATGAATTAATATTTTCTCTTTTTGGATCATTGTACGTGATAAACACGTTTAATGATTTATACTCTAGTCATCTACCTCATTGTTTTCATTCATACAGTTTTAATTTATATAGAATTCATATTAATTATACTACTCATACCATTTCCACTATTAAATATTATTCGCTTCTTGAGTTAATATATGAGGTATACATTTATGATCCTTATATATATATATATCATATTTTCCTACAAATATAAATCTTCCATGTCATTATGTATAAAATATAAAATCTTACACCAAATAATGATTTGGGTAATGAGTAGGTCTAATTTATGACATTATAAACTACAAGTTATACTAAGAATTGGTGTTCATACTGATATTTTGTTTATTTAAATAATTTATTCTCAAAATTTTTCATCCTAAATGATCATGGATCATTTTTTAGTTAGGAAACCAATTAGATTCAAAATCTAGGAGAAAATATCCACAAATATTAGTTTATATATCTCATACCTTAGAAAAGTATGGTTCTTTGTAGGAATATGTATTCTTATTAAATATTAAATAAAAGCCTTCTCTGATGGATCCACCAATATTACCTCTATATTATTTGACCAATAAAGGAATATATTTGTAGGAAAATAACATATTTTTTAAATTATACATATAGATTATTATTTTTATATGAACTTCAGAACAATCCTCATGTGATCTTCTTAAAAATCCATGAAATTCAATATATATGGATATATTCTATATGATATACAATAATCTGTTTTCTGTAATCTATAATGAATCCATTAATTATATCAATAATGATATTAGGGTGTTATTAAGATAAAATGGAATCCCTCAAAATTCATAATGTCCATAACTTATATGGATGTTTCTCTTAGATATATTATCATTCATGACCTTCAATTGATGATATAAAGAATTAATTCCAATCATGGAAATGTTTTTTTTCTACATGTAGTTGATCAAAAATGGAATCAATACAAGGAATCATATAAATATTTTTGAATCTAATGTTGATATATTCTCGATGATCAATTGAGAGTCACATTGATCTATTTTTTTGTAATTAATAGATTATGTTCATTCCACAGTGACACACATTGGAAATTGATTACATTTTCACAATTCTCATATAGCTTATTCCGTTATACTTTATACCTAATCTGGGACATTCGACTTGGATTATTTAAAATAATTGTCGATGTTCACATTTATCACCACCCTGGTATACTAACATATGTAGGTTTTTAAAAACAAATATTCCATAACTTTTTTGGAAATTAACATTGGATATATATAATGAAATCAAATATCGTCCTAATATAACATCACATTCCAATCGATAATGAATTATTATATTTTTTAGAAGCATATTAAAACAATTATCAATCATAGAGGAATAACATACACATGATTAAATCATTATCAAATTATAATTTTCCCCTTAAAATATAGAATCTAATCATCGGGGATTCATTTTCATACCATATAAAATTTCCCAAGTATAAAAGATTAGGTTGATCCAAAATCAATGATATTATAAGTTATAGAGTTGGTAATATGTGTACCTTCCACTGATTTATTTTCATACCACACATCATCAATAAAAATTGCATGATATCTCCATTTATATTTGGTTTGAGTGGTTTATAACATTAATAATCTTTATAAATGTTAATATTTAAATATTTGATAAAATATTTGCTACATTACTTTGATTTGAATTGCTGGATTATAGGTGGCAGATTCTACATTTTTTCTCCATCATTATCTATATTGTTCTCATAACATTGGGATTCGATTAACCAATTACATTACCATCCACAAATCAATAATTTACTAGATCTATTGATAAAATATCATCAATTTATACATCCACAATTAAATCATAATGTATGTCTCATATATTTCCATCCATCATTTTAAGTGTTATATTTCCCATTAAATTCCATATTTATTTACTTATTAAAACCATGTGAATGATTAATAACATCACTATGTATGTCAGCCATAGTAGAATATCAAATGATTTGTACATATCTACTAAATTCTGTTATTAATAACTCTAATTGGAGACATTTTTTAAGAAACAAAATAATTTTTCAATAGTAATATATGTGTGTGTGATAATACTACAAGTTTAAGTCTCATGGCATGTAACATTTTCCTCATATGTTTTAATGGATTCAATATCCATCTTCCGTATATTAAGGAGATACACCCGTAACTTCTAATCAAGAATATGGGGACAATACATATAGAATAACATACTATACTCATCCCACTCGTTAATGAAAATTGCTTCCAATTTCAATTAATTTTGATCAGTGACCAACATTGATATGATTCTAAATCTAAATAATATAGAACCAAGATTACTTTTTCATTCAATGGGAATTGGAGAATGGAATAGATCTTTCTATTGGAACTAAACCATATTATAGCAGCAACTGCATTAGTAGACCCACTAAAGAAGTTTCAATGATTCCTCATGATGTATCCTATAGAACATTGTTTAGATTACTTCCCTTTAGACATTTTATCATGATTTATAATGTTAGAAACATGAGTAATCATAAAATAATAATAATTGGAAATGGTTACTATAATATTTTGTCTCATAAGTGGAAATTAATTTTATTTACAACCCCATTCAGCATTAATATAGTTATTTTATGTTCTATCAATAGAGTAAAACTATATTACATATTTTGAGAAAAACTAATCATAATTGGAAATGAAATATTCATGAAAATATATAATATATCATATTCTTGAAAAATAATTATCATTCTATGGAAACATTGGTTGATCCACGGTCATTCATGGTCAGCATAAATTGAATAATTTCATAATGGATTAAATTAATATGTATATTATTTCAAGAATATCATCTAATATTTTCAAAAACTGTGTGCACAAAAAGGTAGCATTTACTATGCACTACAATGATGGTAAATATATAATCTACTAATTATTTTCAGGTGTTTTACCCCTAGATGCTTGAATGATTAAAAAACATCAACTTATTGTATGTAGAAATATTTTTTAAGGGAGAAACACACACCATTCTTTTCCAAAATAGGGATTGTTTTTCTTATACACTTGATTTTCAATAGGGTTGTGACTAATGTATACTCATCCTAGTTTCCAAAAGTTACCAAAACATTCTATTATACCAAATATTGTGACCCATAAACTCCTTAAATTTGTATTTACTATTATTATATATGTATTCCCCTATTACATTTCTATATATGGATGATAGATTGTGTTTTTTTATTATAAGAATCCATTGAGGTTTTTATGGGGCATGATTTATACGAGTTTGTAACAATTAGTTCACAATATGATACGAGTTCAAATTTTGAATTAGTTTTTCATAGTTATTTAGCCTATTGAATTCGTGGAATTTGTTTTTGATAAGAAGGAATCCATTAAATAAAATCAAATTCTGATAAATATTCGCTATGCATAATTAATTTTTGGTGAGGGCATTGAATTTTCTATGGAACTATAAATTTGTGAATTAAATTATAATTAATATAATGAATTGTATTCAAAATTTTCACTCATTGAGTTATATGATGTAAATATGTTATTTGGATGAACCCCGCCTCATTTTTTAGTCTCCTCGCTTGTATTGGGTGAACCCTAGGTTTAACTCAATGGGTTTTCATCTCTTCGTCCATATGATTCAATCCATTAATTACAAGGGATCCATTCTTTTTTTCAGTTCCCATTAATCCTATTATTCCCTTAGTTATATCTTGTTTTTATTTTTGTGATCCAATTTAGTTGTTTGATTGTATTATTACTATGTTTTTAGATACATTTTTATTAACCTTGGATGTTTTGTACGTTGATCCCTAGGTTTATCATGAGGTTGTTTTTTCTGACAGTTTATACTTCACATTATGGTGCCTAGAATGTTTTCAAAAAATCTTTGAGGTATGTGATCAATCATTTCACTATTTTTGTAACTTACTAGAGGTTTTAATCATTTTAATTATATTTTATTGTTTCCCAAGCCTAATCAATGACACATAATATGGTAATTTGAAAATATGTGGGAAAGGAGAATATTGTGCATTCTTTTAGAGCTTTGATATTATAATGTTATTGTTATTTTAAGGGACTTACACCAAAATAAAAATAATGTTATTTGGTGTAAATATTTTCAAAAAAGATTTATTGATATCAAAACATGTTAATATTCAATGTCATATTATATTATATTATAAATTAAAGAATTAATCATAACTTCCAATCTGAATAAATTCCACTGTATTGTGGCTTGTGTGTCAATTACCAAAAGATAATGAAGTGGAATTGATAAAATTACCTTGTAAAACCTATAAAATATTTTATTTTGTTAAATGTTGAGTATCCATTCTATGGTGTATAGTTGTGAGGTTATGATGCGGTGTGGGGTGGTGATGGTTTGTTTCGTCGTTATTTTTTGTTGGTGAGGTGATGGTTTATTTGGATATGCTTTTAGGGAAATGACATGATTCATTTTTTAGGTTGTCCCTATTGGAAAATGAGGTAATGGTATGTTCAGATGTAATTTAGTGGTAGAGAGGTGGTGGTTCAATTCTATAGTTGACCAGAATTCAAGAAGGGCTATGTTGTGCAAGATTCCCTAGTAGTGATGGAATTCCTATTTTATAATTTTTCAAGTGGCATGGAATGGATTATTTAATGTGATGGAAATAGCTAATTAACAACTAAATGATGTATTGTGTAGTTAAATGTGGTTGATTCTTATTAATGAAACTAATGGGTTTGTTAGAGTAATGTGATGTAAATTTGATGATAGGGATTTTGTTTTCTGTAGTGTTTTGAATATAGAGTTGGCAACAAAAGAGTATATGTATTGAGTTGGATATTTTTTTACTATGAATGAATATTTTTTACTAGACTGAGGATATATTTATATATTTTTATATTCCTTGGGATTCTCTATATCCACCCCACCTAGATCGAGCACTATGTGACAACACCCATATACTAACATGTGCGTGTTTTCCCAACATCACATTGAGAGGATGGCTAGATGGATAACTAAACTCTCTTCCATGTTAGTATATATTCACTAGTTATGATGTTCAGAAGTACAATAGTGCACATGGTGATGGTTCATGTGTATTTGGGAGGGATTTTATATGACTATATAGTTGGGTGGTGTCGCAGGTGACTTCGAGTGAGATGTTAGATTCCTGTGACATGGGGCGGTGGCCCAATAATTTTAAAGAAGGTTTTATCATCATTGTGATGTATGGGGTAATATTTTTGGTTTTGTTTATGGTTTGAGGTGTTCATGATATTGATGTATTTTTTTCATGATACCTTACTACTCTAATTATATAATTTGTTAGGATTTTATGGGAAAAGTTTCCCTAGTTGAGATTTGATGGCCTAGGTGACTTTCGGTGCGTTCATGAATGATAATTCTCTGGGGAAGTGTCTGAGGTGTTCGAGGAAAATATGTAATGTGATCATGTTGTGGGGTAGTTTTATATGTTATAACGAATTGATGAAATACCTATGACGTACATCATTGGTGGTGTAAACGTGTCAAATTAATGGAGAAGTGGATTGGGGTACCATCTATTGATATTCATCTTTATATGTTATTATACGTGTCTAGTGTAATTTGGTGATAGTGCCATGATACGTATGGGATTGGAAAGTTTACCAATTTATATTATATTATTTCTCCTCAGTACATTAATATTACCATTTCATATGTTCCAAGTAGATATTGGTTTTCCTATATTGTATATATGTATGATAACTATATTTATATAAACATATGTTTAGGTTTCCTAGAGGTCAATATGGATCATGTTGAAAAATACTAGATCAAAACATTTATTAGCTATTGGGTTCGTACTTGGACTTTTCGTTTGGGTGTTTACATTTGTGTGCATTTACTAGTTCAATTTTTATTTCTACATGCATTGTGACATTGTTTGGGTTTATTTCTACAATATTTTCTTTGATTTTTTTTAGGAATTATTATTCTTATATCCTGATAATATATTATAATGAATTTTATTTCATCCGAATTCATGCTAATTTAATAACTGCAGTGATACATTCCAACCTATGAAATAATGAAGATTAGACCAGGGGGAATTATCTCTCTCCCTTCATTGCAGTATCATTTGTGGGATGAGGTCTTTATATAGTAGTAATAGTGGTGATGTTTGTGGATATGATGGAGTTTTCAGTGGTTCATCGGTATTATTGCTTGTGTTGTAATGTTAATTTTTTTATTTACCTTGTGTGGGATATATTCTTAGGAGATCAACAAAGAAATGAGATTTTAGGGCCCCTATTATTCAATGCACAAAATCTAAGAATATAGAATGACCATGGTAGTTGTACATGTTTTCAGGGTAGATAACATGGAGGGGTACATACTTCATGGTATCATGATAGTTGATTTGATTTGTGTTTTTGTGTCATTGTTAAAATTAATTAAATTATTTAAATAAATCATAATAAATTTTATAATACCATTTTTAGTAAATTATTGATTTCTTTTTAGCTATGGATCCTAAAATTTTCCCAGATGTGATTCAGTTAGTAGAGGTCTAGTAGGATGATCAGGTTTCTTGTCATGTGGTTGATTCAGATGAGGGGGGGGGGATTCTTGAAAGGTGACATTGTGTTCCTCTCAGCAGGAGTAATTTTTGATGTATGATGTCATTTTTTCTAATATGCATATAAAGAGATGGCTTGGGGATCATAACATCACATTCTGTTTTATCTCGGACCCATAGGGATACTATGTCCCTCCAGAATTAATTTAAATTAAGGGAGATATTTGTTAGTGGTGGATGTTGTATTAGGGTGATCATAAAGAGGTAGATGATGAATGGGTTTCTTTTCAATGTTTTATATATGCAGAATATATTTGTTAAATCATTATAGCATTAAATTGGATGAATTTTCAATCCCATTATAAATGGAGTATGTTAATGTGGGCTCTTGGGATCATGTTTATGGACCTTAGATTTTAACATAAGTGTATTTCCCAATGTGTAGTATCAAGAGAGAATTCTTAATCCGGCAGTTAACCATTTAGTCTAGTAAGTTATTACACTTTTATGCTTCCAATATTCTAGATGTTCAGATGAAGGTGGAGGTGATAAATTGGATATAAAAATCAGTAGGTTTATCATGATAAGGGTACCAAAAAAATTAATTGAGGAGTATAGTTTTCAATGGTTTTACTCCGGTGTTAGGACCTTCTAGGTTCCCATTGGTATACATTTGACCTTACTAGATTCATTTCTAGCCTTGTAGGTGTAGGGGTTTTAGTGCATTTCTGGGGTTTTCCCTCTAGTTTTTTATATGGGGTTTATGGAAATCATTAGAACCGGTGAAAAGTTATTGTTTAAGCTCGGTTTAGTGGAGGAAAACATGTACACTACCAAACTTAATATTATTGTCTTATGTGTATATCTTACCATAATGGGGAACATTACTGTCCTCCACTGAGGGGACATTGAGAAGTTAGAGGATTCCCCCCAAATATTCTACATTTTCAAGTACCTATTCTTGAGCATGTTCAAGGAGGTTTTCATCAGAAGAGATGTATAAGGGAAATGACTGATCAATTCCATGTAGTTGAGGTAGCAGCATTAGAGGTTATAGATATAACTATTGTAATCATCATTTTCAATCCACCTTGATCAATATTTATCTCAATCATAATATTCAAAATACATTGTATAACATGATCTGTAACATACTGTAGGAATATATGAACAAAGGATTCCCATTCCCCTAGTGTTGAAAATTCTAGAAAGATGTGAGCCCATATTCTTTGATGCATGTCAGGTGTGTATATTGATAATGGGTGCATATCATTCTCAGAGAAATTTTTAATTTCTTTAACTACATCAATAAGATGTCATTTTTGGTTTGGAATTGTTATATTCAATATATACTATTATTTAATGTATCAAGTAGAACGTCTTCTTCTCATATATGGATTTATAAGGTGTGTTTTTCATCAGATAGTAAGATTTTTAGGTGGGAAGTCCACATTAGATCCCCTTGTTTATTTTATGACATAGTTTCTTATAGAGCTAGTGGTGATGGGAATAGTGGAGGATCCTAGGATTCATTAGATATTTTTTGATAGTTTCCTGATGAGGTTATGATGTGACCCCCCTCATGATGGTGTTGAGTTTTGGATTTAAATCTAGCCTAGAACATCTTTGATTTAAATATATTCTCAATGGATGACACATTTTGAGTAACAAGACACGATGATTATGATATATTATTTGAAATATAAGTTTGTTATGGAAACTGGTGCGTTTTTATAGGGTTCTCCATTGTCATCATACTATAGGTAAAATGGTAGGTAAAATCGTATTATGGGGTTATATGTAGACATCCAATGGTTGATTTAGCTAATTTTTATGAACCATTACTCTCTTCTAAGGATTAGTGATATTATCCACCAGCTAAGAGTGTTGAATTTCTTTCAGTGACATATTTGTGGTTCCGATATCCCAATATGTTGGAGGAGGAGGATGGTAACCTAAATATTTATTTTAGATGTAGGTATGGATACATTGAGTTTCTGGTCATGATATTAAATGCCAAAAATTCATCATATGTGTTTATGGGAATCTTTGATACCTTTTCCCAGAATTTCCCTCGAATATTCATAGTCATGTTCATTGATGATATATTTATATACTTAATTACACAGAAGAAGAAAGAACATTTTCTTTTAGCCATGTAACATGTTCTTCAACCCCACTATATCCAAAAAAGTTTCCCTCGTGTAATATTTAGAAATGAGGTGATCATTTCAATGTGAATGTGGTCTCTCTATTGGGTTATGTAATAGAACCATTGATTTTTGTGGAAGTTGTTTCTTTGGTGGAACACATGAATGTGTAAGATGTCTAAATCATCAGGGATCATGTTAGGTAATATTAGAGGATAATGTCCAATTTCACATGTAGATAATCCCCATTGAGTGATTATACAATAAAGGTATTAGATTTTTCTCTATTGATCAGTGTTGGGAGGAATTTCACTAGCTAATGTGAAAGTTGTTTTACAAGCCAGTGATCCAGTTTGTGGAAGATAAGATTATGTGTGAGTCGTTATATAATGCAATCAATCTATCATAGGTTTAATTAATGATGTTTTAGAATCATTATATCTTGTATGGGATTAAGAAATGATGTCCCCATGACTGTAAATATAGCACCCATTATCATGAACTAGAACCAGTTGTTTTTTAGATAATGTTGATAAATATTTACCTTATTGGGGATCGATTTGCAATCTTCCTGGATCAAAATTGTTTTATTTGTTTCTTTTCAAAGTGTTATTTGAATCTATGTATGTATAGGGGGATGATATTTTTTTAGGACTATAATTTTTTGATCTCATACACATCGGGATTGGGGTGTGTCGGGGCCAGATCTTTGAAAAGGATGTTGTGAAATGATGTTGCTCATGATTATTTGGATTCATGGAATGAAATGTAGGGTTTGGAAAATTATATGTGGATTTGATGCTGGTTTATGGTGGATGAAAATTATTTAACATTGAATTGAATTTTTAACTAATAAAAATGTGGTGGTGTCTATATGGGGAGTCTTATATGAAGATGTTATCCACAATTCTATTTCCCATTAGGATGCTCTTGAGGGATTGTCAGATGATTGACCGAAATGGATGTGGTATTTCAATAGACTGTTTTTTTGTGGCACTAATTCATTAGTGATTCCATCATGAGATTCATAAATCACCATAATCAGTACACCTAGGAGCATCCACGATGTACAATGGAAGGATGAAACTATTTTGGTAGCCCAAGAATATGGGTTTGGTTTCATTGTTTTCAGAAAGTGTTTCATTTTAGAAAATTTAATAGATTATAATCACATAATGGGAATGTTTTTATATTATTTAGATGTTCCTGATTTGAAATGGGATGAAATATTGAAGAAATTCGTCACATTGATACCCTAAGATCAGGGTGGTTGTGATTTAATCTTGGTTGTTGTGGATCAATTGTTGAAATTTTAACACATCCCAAAGATCATGGAGTCATGAAACCATTTCTGTTTTTGGATGGAGGAATGTGGAAGAGGTTGTTTGAATCAATGAACATACTAGGACCATTATCTTTGATCATATTTCATGTTTCCTTTCCTATTTTTAGAGAATATTCTTACATGATTTTGACACTATGTTACGACATAGAATTCTATTTCTTCATCATATAGATGGAATGTTATAGTGGACCATCTATATGCTACATGATATTTTTCTTCATTGCAATAAGGACTTTATTGGATATTGGGTACAACACATTCCATGGGACAAGATTTCCAACAGAAATACAACAAATCGTTTATTGGAATGACATTATCTTATGATTCATACGAGTGGTCATTTTGGTTTCAATTATATTTGGTAGAGGTTATGGATGATATAGTTCTTAGTTATGATTTCAATAAGAGAATGAGGGAACATGTTCAAATTTTTAAGGAGTGTATAAATGTAGTGCAGGACAATCAAAATTATCACTGGGTTCTATTTTTTACGTCCTTGGAGATTGATTTTTTGAGACAATGTGATCTTGTTGGCATCCCATCGACATGGGAGGTGAAGGTTTGAAAAGGGTTAGATGTGTTCACCTTATTTTTTTGATCACATTGTGGTGTAGATGTAACTTGATGAGTCATGTTATCTCTTGTGGTTTCCAATGTGGCCGGGGAATCTCTATGATGTCTTTCACATGACCCAAAATCATCTATAAATTCACAATGTCATCCCATAGATTGAGTATGGAAATGGATATCATGGGTGAAGAAATGTTAGTGGACTATATGATAGAAATACAGAACCATCCAGAGATGTTTTTTTGTGGTTTAAATTCTTATTTTTTCTATTCAGTGTGAGGATAGTAAAATAGATGACAGTACATAGGAGAGGGACACATAGATTCATGCCTAATACACAAATTTTTATTGAGATTTTCATTTTTCTCCCTTTTTCGTTTCATGGTGTGATGTCTATATATTATTGTATTATAATATATATAGTTTTCTGAATTTATGATGTGTGATAACATTATGAAATATGAAAATTGAAGGATTATATTCTACATTGAGATGCATTATACAATGATTCTATTAATCATGTTTGGGATATTTAATGCCACCCTGAGGGGATATTATCTTCACACGGGGGATGTAATTTATGGATTCGTATATTTGGGGTAGTGTAGTTTTTGGGTTGACATTGTTGTTGGTTTGGGATATGTGGTTGTTGAATGGTTTTTTAGTTGGAAAAGTAGGGATTATGTTTCTAAATATTCTTTTCCCATTGGGATGGGTGTGTTCTCTAGTTTCAGAGTTTACAATTTGATGATATCATTGAGTGGTATTTTATGGGCTGTTTCTTTCGACAATTTTCTTCATTAGAGAGTAGTTTTATTCTTGACAAAGTTAATCATTTCAATGGTTTAAAATGCAATGTATTCTGACAACCCAACATGTTATAGTTCACTTTATAGTGGTGGGTGAGTATTGGGGGTGCTTTGGAGGAATCCCTAGAGAGTTCGGTGGGGATGGAGCAGTAAGAGTTTTATAATAGGTGGTTCATGATGAGAACTGATTTCTTTTCATGAATTGGTGGTTAAAACATTTGTAGTCAGTTGGATTCACATCTTGTGTGGGTGGAAAACAATAATATATAAAATAAATTATATTTTTAGAAAATTATAAATGAAATGTAATGTATTTGGGATGAGGTGACTTTATTTTCACTAGAAAATATAAAATATTGGAATTTATTGGAAAATAATGTCGTGAATAGTATTTCCAAAGAGAAATTATAATATTCCCCAATATAAAGAGTTATTTCAGTTAAAACCCGCAACATTCAGATATATATATTTCAATTATTATTTTTGGGGAACCCTGGGTGGATCATGACTAATATTCAACCACCTTCTACTAACTTCCATTCATTAGTTCTGAGGAATCCCCATTTTTTATCAATGGTCAGTTATCCTATCATTCTTATATTTTAATAATTTTTTATTCTCTTAGAGATATTTTTATGTGGTGTGGTGTTTCTAATGGGCATTATTGTTTCCACGTTTTGAGGATCTATCTGTGTGATATTGGTATATATGTTGGGTTATCTTGTGATTTTTTGTTTTCGTTATTTCTTCTTCACTATATAGTGTGTAGTGGGTTTGAAAATAATCATTGAGAATGGGTGTCTCTTTTTTATCAATATTATGTAACATGATATAAGTTTTTTATATTTTTATCTATAGGTGATGTCTTCAGAATCCTATTAAATGGTAAAAAAATTTCCATCTGAAATTTTAGTGTTATGTGGAATGTTCTACAAGATATTATTTATTTTATATTATTATGATATGGTGTTAGTATAGGCTAATTAGCCTACAGAAAGTTATTTCCATTGGAGTTTTTCTTTGGAAAATTGATTCCATGATATGAAATCCATGTTATGTGTTCTATAATATCACTATAAATGAGAACTTGACTAATACATTATATTTGGTAAATGAAATAATTTCCCAATTATTATGGATTGTGTGCCAACTCAATTGGAACAATGAATATCAATTCATAATTGATTCTTTTTCAATCTATAACATGTTCTTGAATGTGTTACAATTGGTCTTTGTGGTATGATGTGGGTGACGAACAATAATTTTTCATTGATGTTGGGTCATTATGGTGTTAGTTTATTTGGTCATGCTTTTGGGGGGGCAAGGTGATGGTTTGGTCCGTAGTACCTATGTGTATCCTAGGTGAGGAATAGTTTTCCCATACATTTAGGGTATATAGTTTATCATTCTATGGTAAGAATGATCTACTTTTGAAAATGGTTTCATTGTTTTATATTCACAGGTAGTGATATAATGAAAAATTAATAATGCTTTAAATTTTATGGGCCTTTTGATTAATGGTATGTTAGTGGTTGATCAAATAATAGATAATTTATTATGTGTGAAAATTTGTACATTTATCAAATAATTTAATTAATGGGATAGATAGATAAAACTGTTGAAATTTTATTATTTATATTGTGGTTTATTGGGTGTTATCAATTTAGTGGTTGAAAGAAAATGTTTGTATCTTGTGAGTTGGATAATGTTTTTTAATTTATTCTTGGATTGCGATTAATTACTTCTATATTTATGTTTTTTTCAATTCCTTGTGATTTTATATACTCACCATACCCACATTGAGAACTATGTGTTGACATCGGTATACTCTCATTAATTTTTTTCATCATCATGGTGTTGAGGATGAATGAATGTAAACCCACTAATTCACTCTCCCTCTTCTAGGTGTGTAGATTTTCACATGAAGTTATGATCAGATCACTATTATATTACTAGGTTATGGCCCATTTGTTTTTGGGAGAGATGTGACATGGCCATGAAGGGGGTGGTGTCCATGTTTTCAGTGGGAGAGATGTTATATGACCCTTCTCTATGGTGATGGACTAGGTGTTGTACAGAGATATGTGATATGACCGTATTGTGGAAACATTTTATTGGCGGTTTTGGATGATAGAGGAGGTAGAGTGGTTTATTTCTTTAATGTCCATTACACCCTAAAACTCTCATCATATAAGTGTCTTTGATGTGATGTCCCATGTTTATTCAGAATAGTTATTGTATAAAATGTTGTTTGGGAGAGATGTGATGTGACCATGTTTTGGTTCATTGTCCCTAGTGTCTGTAGGTGTGATGTGATGCAACCATATTGGGGGTCCACGGTACATGCTCGTCAGTTGGGAATGGAGTTCCGGGAAAAATGATATTGTCATGTGAGAGAGGAAAATTAGTGGGAAAACTATGTGGAGTACAATTTATTTATATGTTTACTATCATGTCATTATATGTGGATTTCATTATTTGCTGATAATTCAATAGTGATGATGGGATTATACAGTTTTCTAATTTAGGTGTTCATGGATCAATTATTTCTACAATGGTTCAATATTATTCTCATTCCACATGTTATTAAATGAATTTGATTTTTCAATTCATCATACATGTTTACTCACCCTACATCTATAATCTAATTTTTAGATTTCTATGATGACTATGTGTATCATGATGGACAATTTTATCAAGATCCTTCGGATAGATTTTAAAATCACAAATTTAAAATAATATTTGTTTTCCAATTTTGGAGTCTTTTATTTGTAGATATCATATTTATACATTAATTGTGGGATGGATTTGGTTTCATTTTTTTAATAGAGGTTTTGTTGGATGATTTATAGTATATCATGGTAATATATTATTATATAGGGTAATTACTCATCCTTTGTGAGAATTTTATACACTTTTCATTAGTCTCTCTCCTAGGGCCTACTAAAGGTTGGACTCTAGGAGAGTCATCATCTCCCTCTCTTCATTGCATGATCTATGGTTGGATGGTGTCATGGGGATATAATAATTCAATTTTTAACAGGATGATACAGACTAGAATCATAAATTTTTAGTGTATTTACAAACATGAATACATAAAAACAATTCACAAGAGGTCATTATTGTCTATAATTTATTTATCCACAACTACCAACCTTCATTGCAATATAATGCAGAAATCATTTCTTCATAATTTGGGGAAAGCGAAAAAATTATGGGTAGGTTCATATTGTAATTTATTGTATTCAATAGGTATAAATGAATAATAAAACATAAGATGATTATATTTTTATGGTAACTTGATATTAAAATTTTAAATCCATTCCCTATATATCAAAGGGTTTAATAAATGTTCATTGTAAAACACATTGTAGTGCATAATACATGAATCATAAAGGGTTCAAATAATATAAACCATAAGAACAAAACATTGGAATGCGATCATGTCAGAAAATATTGGAATAGATTTTCTCATATTCATTATCATAGAAATTGAATGTACAAGATTGCGAACAATACATCTATAACATATAAGGACTCTCTTAACAGGTAGTGTACCTTGTTAAAGAATGAAATAATATCTTTATTACATGTTTCATAATGGGGATAACTACGCATTTACCTACTTTTTTGAATGGGATAACCATTAATATAAACATTTTTTTAACATTACCTCATTTTTAATTAATTTATAGTTTCAATGAACTCTATATTCGATAGAGCATTGAACATGAAATACTAAGTTTAATACAACAAAAATATGATATTAAAACCATACTATTTTATTATTATTATTATAACTTATGCATTAAATAGTATCACATGTATACGAATGACTAATTTATGAAAAATATTTAAATTTTCAAATACATATTAATGTATTTATAAATTCATAGTAAATATGCACTATATTTCTAATAAAATCATTTATTTTAAAAATTTATTTTATTTATGTCTGTTAAAAAATAGTATAACTAGTTTTTCTAAAATATAATTTTTTTTATAAAATCGAAATTATTTTTTATATAAACATATCAGTATTATAATAGGTTGAAAATTTTATTTGTATAGTGAACAATACCAAATTTTTTTAAATTTTCATTTCATTTAATAAATACAGTAAAAAAAATTAGAATTATCATTTTAATTTAGTATAATGTACTAAAATAATAGTTAGTTATATATAATCCACTTAATTAAATTAAAATATCCTCTATATTGGATGTTAATTATGTTAATTTTTAATTTTCAAACTCATTTTTCTAAAAATAGTTTCAAAGTGAAAAATGATCCTCCATAACAATTAATTAAAATAACCCCAAATTATTGATTAAATAACTAAAAATTATGGATTATATATATATATATATATATTAAAATTTCAATAATCATTAATAATGATCTTATATTTAATATGAGAATTTTTTTTCATAGAAACTTTATTTTTTTGGAAAAACAATTTTCAACATATTTGTGGGCTATATTTAAAATTATATTCAAAGTAAATATAAATTAATTTTGATAAAAGAACCCAATATTTTTAAATAGAAATAATCATATTTTATAATATCTTTTTGGTAATTTGTATTCATAATGGATTGAAATTTTTTTTTAAAAATAGTATCTATTCTAAAAACTATATCATCGTAAAATTATAAAACCGTTTACCAAAAAAGGACAAAAAATATAATTTTTTTGTGTTATAAGTCAATCCAAGAATTATAAATATTAAAATAATTTATTTTTTTGTTTTTTATCAATTCAATTCATGTGTAACATCTAAGAATTAAATAGTATTTTGGGTTTTCATGGATTCCAATCCTAATGAATTATAAAAGTACACCAACTCCCCTCAATTATTTACACCACCCAATCCATTTTTTCAACCATCCCATTGAAAAATACCTCTCTAAAATCATGTTCAATATTATATATAGTATGTCATTTTATATAATGAACATGAGTATCCTTAATAAGATATTCAAAGGCAACTATTCATTTTGAAGAAAATAATCATCAATAATCACTTATTTTTATATTATCTTATTCCACCATAAATTATGTCTTAAAAATTCAATATAACAATTATAATATCGAATGTATACTATAATGTTGATATATTTATAGAAAATTTCTTATCCATATATTCTTCCATAAAATGGGAAACAAAACTATCATTTATGTGCACGGTATCCTATATCCTAGAGAAATTGTAATCATTTTCATCATCCACTATCACTTATATTCATGATGATGGATTTAATTTTATTACATAATATTAAGGAATTATTAATAATTATATAATATCAATATATCACATACTCTTTAAACTTATCACTTATTGACAAATGATAACATTGTATGTCTATACAGTGGACTACCGACTCATAAAACCGTGTGATTCATTTGATCTTAATAAATCACATTGATTTTATATGTATTAATATTTAAATAATTAATTATATTTTTAGTTTATAATGATAATTATTTGTTGATAAAATAATATTTACCTTATTTCTGACATTATCATTGAAAATTTTAAAATGTACTCATTTTTTGTATTTCCAACCGTGTCCAAGATTGTAAAATAGTTCAATTTATCAAAACCATATCACATGTTATGATGTGAAATTATAATTTATAAAAAATGATTATTATATAATTATTATTATTCATTATATGATAGAACAATTTCATTTTTTACTGTAGTCAATAAATCCACATGGTTTTTAATTTATGAACTATTTGTCCTAAAAACACCTGTGGTTAAATTGAAAAATAAGTAATAAAATATTAATGAAAAATTATTTTAAGTATATTATTTATTTATATTATAAATACCATAAAATGTTATTATAAAATAAATAATTGATATAATTTCATTCACCATGAGAGAGATTATATTCAATAAGATCATGTACATGAAGAAGATGATTTCTCATCTCACATTTACTTCCTTGAGAGATATTCCATATTCAACACTATTTTTTATTTTTTGGTGTACATATTTCCCCATTTAATGTTAAATAGATAATATAATTATCATAAATTTTTTAATGTTACTTTTTATGTTACATCTTTTTGAGGGGTTATGATTCAAAAGTCAATGTAGCGGTTCAGATTTTTTCTTCACTATCAATTTAATTTGGATTATCAATGATTTAATTTCCACTAAAAGAAATTATTTGAAATTGTTCTAATAAAGATAATTAGTATTCCAATTTATGTTTTATTCATTAAATTTTCCTTTAATAGTATCATTTTTTAATTTGTGGTACTTAAATTTGATGAGAATTATTTTTACATAAAAATTTCCTATATTTTTTAGTTTAGTAAAAAATACCCTTTAATCCTTATCCAGATTTTCCAAAAATATTTGGAAGAATTAATTAAATTTTATATTTATAATTTAATATATATATATATATAATGGTTTTTAATTTTATTTAAAAAACTTTTGGGTGGAATCTCTTTTCTTTTTCCCAAATGAGGTGGTTATTATCATTTTATAGTAGTTTGAAAGGAATTTCTTTTTATTTATATTGAATATGAGCAATTGGCCACCATCATGACCTATAAATGTATTGAAAATTATACAATAATTTACCATAGATATTTTAAAATCAATATTTCTCTATAATATTTTTGAATTTAATGTTTATGAATATTTTTACAAAATTAAATATGGTATATTCCTACTTAAATATTCTATGTAATATTTTAATCAAGAAATACAAAATAAAAAAACCATAATGGTATAGATTTATTCTAAATTATTTATATATGTCTCTCATATATAGACATATATTAGTATCTGAAATGTTAATGGGTAACCCATGACTTGGGTTCATATCCGAAACGACAACATTATGAAATTTATTTTGATTAAGACTTGAGGCAATATTATTGAACCCATTTCTGATCCATCATTAAGCACAATGTTTATTAATTTTGGTTGATTTAGTTATGTGGAAGAAAAAATCATCTATATCATATGAATTTGATGGGAGATACTATAATTATATTTCACTAAAATCCATTCCGTAATGTTTTTGTATCATGAGATTTCTTTTGTGTGATTAGGAAGTGACCTAATACATTATTTGGACTCTTTATACCATGATATGTTTTCATGGTGTTAATATATGTCTTATTTTTTGTCATGTTTTATGTTTCTAAAACATTTCATATTCTACTATGATTTTCTGAACTCATGTATTTTCTTTTATGGATCAATTTTATTACTCATTTTCATTCTATTTTATGTTATCAAGTTATATCATTGAGTGACATTTTAAATATCTATTTCATATTTATTTTCGTAATATAATTCATAGCTCACTAAAATTTTCAGTTTATTTACAATGTTTTCCAATGTAATTTTAGGAGAATGAATGTATTTAAGAACTCATTATAGTGGATAAAAATAAATAAGTTTCAATTTAGTCTGACATTGTTTAATTAAAAACAAGTCATTTAAGGAATCTAGGGAACATGATCATTGAATTTTAATTTGTTGATGATTATGTTTAAAAATAATCAATTTATTATATGTGTAAAGGATTTTATAATTATAGTTAGAATCATCGAGGTTCTTATCATATTTCTGAAGAAGAATAGAATAATTTATTTTGAACCCTTAGGATAATAATAACGAAAATATTACGAATAAAAAAATGAAATAGAATATTAGTAATGTGTCGGGAGAGGGGGTTACTAGGAATTAAATCCCTCTAAAAAATGAAGTTGGATGTAGATATATAATAGTTTTATCTAGTGATAATAACTCTAAAATTTTCGTATTAATATGGATATAATTTTTCCAAGGTTTATGACAATGGGCCTTGCATCTTATATTGTTTCATACTAAGAGAGGATATTCTTTATAAATTAAAAAACTCTTTACAAACCTTTATGAATTACTTGAAAAAAATGTTAGGTTATAAAAATAATGATAAAAATTACCTTGTATCAAATAGGTTATAACACAGTGACTCATAAGTCAATACATAATTATCATATATTATTTATTCAGCCCATGTTAATAAGTATCCTTTTTTGAATTTATAATTTAAATTATTCTCATATTTTTTTTTCTTAATTTTTGTAATTTTATTAAATTGGTGAAAACATTAAATAAAAATATTTAATGTAAAAATAATTATTTTTCCAAGGATACTCCAAACCTAATGAGAATTAAAGTCGGAAATGTTTTATTATGGTAAATTAACTACCTAATGTTACTATTAACAACAATATTAATGACTAATTAAAAAACAAATTAAATATTTGATGGATCAAATCCATAAATGTTAGAGTGTTACATATGATAATGAATTTATATTAAATTTCCTAGGTTTAAATATTTTGTAATGTGGATCCCTAGAATATCCCTTAAAAGAAAATGATAATTATTTTGTTAAGAAGAATGGGGGAATAAATCTTCTAATTATTGATGGAAAATGAAGATTCTATAATACAAGACACATTGATGTAATGTTAAACCAATGTTACCACTAAAATATCAATGAAATAGATATAGAGAACATGTAAATTATCGGAGTCATTGGTTTAATACCTGGATTAATTCATATGAGATTAGGTTATGAAAGTAATTTAATTGGAATTGTTTTTTGTGTTTAGGATTTAAAATTTTAAATTCATTTCATTCCAATTTATTACTTAACAGAGAATAGGTAACGTTATTCCACAAGAAACATTATATTATTTCATTATCCAACTCTTAAAATTAATATTATAAAATTTTTATATAAAAAACATTAAATCATACAAATTATGAGATTTTTATAATAATATTTATATCTAAAACCACACACATATTTATCAAATGGGCTACAAAATCGCCATTCATCTGTATAGAGGACTACCACATTGTGAGCCGATGTCATTCATTTTTTAATTTACACCTCTCAATATTGTGTATGATGATGTGTATAAATTAGATATTAGATATTAATAAATTAATAATATGGAGTAAATATATAATATATATATTTATTACATTCTAATCCATATGAGATATAATATCATCGTACATGTGTATTGTGGACAATCTTCTCACAATGCGATGTGATTTTTCTTTAAATAACGACCACATAGATGTTGATAATGATAGATTTAGTGATTATAAGTGATAAAAAGTTAAATTTCTCATATTTTTGAATCATT
Organism: Viscum album; assembly: GCA_963277665.1. NCBI lineage: Eukaryota > Viridiplantae > Streptophyta > Magnoliopsida > Santalales > Viscaceae > Viscum > Viscum album. Next base: position 852,812,950 of record OY728161.1, read on the forward strand.
TTTTCTTTTATAAAGATAATATATATCACATTAATTAACACAATTTCACTCACTTAACATTGATAACATCATTTGTGTACATATCGACAATCACCTACATGAAGTGAAGTGACTTAATTTTTATTCACCAATCTACTTGGATAATATATATAATTATATAAATTTGTATATATGAAAAATGTATCCTTCTATAAAATTTATATAACACATAAATTCATTCTATAATGACTGTTTGAAAATGGATATGTTACTAAAGTGTACGTACGACCTACTGTATCCCTGATCAAAGATACTTCATTTTGAATTCCATAATTCATGATGTGTTTTAATATTTAAATTTATTTTAATACATGATAAAGTTTTCATGAGTTTTTTTGGAAATTATAGTATATTATAATATTTATAATAATCAGAAAAGTCATGAAAAATTCACATAAGAAAAAAAACTAATGGTCACTTGAAATAATGAAATTAATGAAATATTATTAATCAATGGGTGATTAAATGTTATAAAATTATTATATAAGATATCATAAATATTAATATGTTTCTATTCTAGGTCCAATAATTTTTTTTAAAAGTATAAATGAGTTTGAGTCATGTTATAAAAAAAGGAATCCCAATGTAAGAGATTTCATCTAGATCTCATTGCATTATGGAATATTCTAATTTTATGCACCTCATTTCTTATATATGGTTTATACACCATACCATTGAAAAATAATGAGTTGAATACATCATTATTCATTTTATTTTTGGTTTTAAATATAATTATTTCATCTATTGGTATTCAAATTAAAAGTAACCATGTGGTAAAAAGTTTCATAACTCAATTTCCTTTCATTGGGTTTTATTACATCCTAATTGTGGTTAATATTCTATGAATGTACATGTAAATAATTTGGGTTTTTTTTATTTTCACATTTTTATTAATATTTACAACCATTACATAGCATTGATTCATTAGATTATTCTTATTTCTACTTTACGATCCTTGCAATGGATTACTTCACAATATCAATTTATTCAGTAATTCTGACACTCTAATTTCAATTGAAAGAAATTATCTAATTATTGTTTCAAAAACACCATTATTTTATTATACTATGCATATTTATTATTATTTTTATGTAATGAGACCATTATAAACACACCATTTTTATAAATTATTTTAATGAATGTTTTTAATAAAACCTAACTTCATTTCTCAAATCTATCAGAAAACTATTTTAATAAAAACACATGTTTCCTATAAACATGATCAATAATGTATTTCATCCTTTTAAAATTATTTTTAAATATATATTTACCCATATTTTATTTTTAACAAATATTCTAAATGTAATATTTTATTATATTTCAAATGAAGATATTTTTTTATCCTTTTTATAATTAAAAAGATGGTTGTTTTTACCTTGTATGGAATATATAGAATTTCCAACTGTAATTTCCTCAAAAACTTATTTTCAATATTACAGGGATATTTTTTGAGAAATTATTTTTCATATATTTTTAGATTTAGACTTTATATAAAATGATATTTTCAATGAAAAATTATTTTTAGAATGTTTTAGTTTTTAAAAATTTATTTTCAACATGAAATGTTAATTCCCATAAATAATGTTCTAATGATTTTTTTATATAAATAATGAAAATACCATTATTCTTAATCGAATTGTAATATATTATGTTGATAAAATCCATATTCTTCTTCTAGACCGGTTTTCATGATTTCTAAAAAGTATATCTTTGATATTCACTTCCATGAATCATTTTAATAGTCATTGTCATACACATTAGTAAATAAAATCTATATAGGCATTGAATCATAAATTTCCCCAAAATATCAATATATTCTATCCACAATATAGTTATTTACTAAATATTATGCATTTTTATATATATATTGTTCACTATGTATGTTTATTATTAACTGGGGTAGAATTTAAAAATTGGTATTATTTAACATATATGGATATTTGATAAGACACGTTATTTATGAATTAAATCGATTATTTTAAACAAGGTTAATGATTTGGGAATGAAATACATGGGTTGGATACTAGATAATATAATCCCCTTGATGCATCAATAGTCCCATGGGATGAATTATTTGGCTAGAATTTGGTAAATTGGTTTTCACCAAATATTTTTTAAACATTCATGTAGATAGATATTGAAGGTATAGGTATCATGTTTCACTAGGAACATCATGTCAAACAGTTATGAATTTCCTTTATATAATTTATTAAAATTATAAAGGAAATATTTACAATACATTATATATAGATTCATTTACTTTTCTAAAATTGATTAAATGTAACATGTTTTCACATATTTACTTTTCCATATTGATCATTCCTTATCTATTAATGTTGTGAAGAAATTTTAATTGAAGGTGTGTTCACTTATTTAAATTACAATATTGATTATAATACATGTTACCTTCATATTGATATTTTCAATGGATGAAGAAAAATCAATGTTTATCAATTATATAGAATGTGTGTTCAGTTATTACCTTGCAATATTTAATATTAATGTTTGATCATGAATGATTCTTCTGTACACAACCATTACTAGGATTCTAAGATCACCCTTATTATTAAAATTAATCATTATTCTATGAATTTTAATATCATGGAAATGCAAGGATATTATTGATGGACTAACATTCTCTCAATGATAGAAAAAATTATGTTGTAATTTGGGTATTCCAATATAATACAATAATAATATAGGTATGTAGTTCCGTAAGGCTGAAAAATTATTCTTTCCATTAAGATATGATTCCATCTATCTTCTTCCAATTTAATGATTGTAGGTACCATCTTCAAGCATATTGGGTTGGGGTCACCACATTACTCAAACATTTTATACCAAGTATTAATAAACAGTCACTTAAAAAACCAAATGAATACCTCCACCATTTCAGATATATATATTTATAAGAGATAGATCATGCATCACTTTCCATGAAGATCAAAATTTTGCCCTGATATCACTGTGTTACTTCTTAATCAGCACTTCATCTATAATTGTACCATAATAAATTGTATATTACATTTGGAATTACTATTCATGAAATAATATGATCTACCATCCCTATAAAAACATTATACCCATCTAGGAGAAGAACTACATCGATCTCTTAAGATCTGTAGAATCCCAAAAACCATCAATAGTGAGGTTTTTTGTCATCAAACTCAACGAAACCATGACTCATGAAAAATAGAGAATATTATTTGAATACTTATACTAGCGGGGAAATAATCCCATACAAAATAGATAATCTCTTATATATCATAAAATCTCCCAACCAACACACAATGATTTAAAAATACATTAATGTGATCTCCTTCTTCAGGTAGATGAATGAATGGATCACTGAATAACATCCCCATTAGGTACTAGAAAAATGAATATAACTAGTAAGTCCACAAGTGTGATTTATCATTCCTAGTCTAGGATATCAGAGGAGACACATCTCAATAAAAAATAACTATAATACTTCAAAAATAAAATGTTTGACCAATGAAACTTCTAGTCTCTATAACCATCCTAGGTGATGCCCAAAAAGAAACCAAATTGATCATTAAAGGATCAAGAGATACTCTTAAATAAGAAATGACATGTCCTAAAAAAATCCCAATCCTTGATGTCACACTTTGATAACGTCACAAACACCTATTGATGAAGAAGTACTCCAAAAATGGAATTTCTATTCTATAAATACTCCATATACTTAGATTACATAATGATTTTTTGAATTAAAACTATAGTGAGAATATTTAAAAACTCCATACACACTATTTTATTCAAACAACTAAAACAATCAAGAGTTTCTTTCACATCGAACAATATGACAATGAACATTAATGATCATTATGAAACCAGAATCTGGACTTCACAACATCCTCTTTATGCACCAGCTTCTTATGACATCTTCCCATCAAATTGATCTTATAAGAATATAAATTCACTTTCTATCATATAGAATAAATCAAAAATCCATATATTAGGATAGATATTGTTCACTATCTGTATATTCTATTAATAATAATAGATAAAAAATGAAAACATATATATGAATTATTTAGAAATAAACATGCACACCTCCAACATTATATACCTTATTTAAAAAAACCTCATTGAAATAGAATCATAGATATGTACTCACGACTTACACAAGTCATAAGGGAACCTGTTATATGCCTAAATTGATTTCAAATAAACTTATGGATTTAGCCAAATCTGATACTTGATCTCACTATGAAGGATCAATGAAACATAATCCATAAGAAGGACATCAATAAAAGGTTCCATAAACCTCATGAAAACTATCATCTAAAATGAAAATTAATTGAGAATCATCTCATATATCAAGGATGTCAAGAATGACACCTTCCTGTAACCCATAAAATGGGCCCTCATTTCCATTGAAAACTGTTGGATAACTATCGAAAAAAATAATAAAACTTCCCATTGAATCATAACAAAATATTTTGTAACCAATACATCCATTCCATGGAAATGATGGTGTCATATTGTTGTTTCATTAAAAAATAAAAATCACTCAAAAAATGTGAAAACCCTAAAAATTCTTATATATTCTAAAAACATTATACAAATAGTCTCAACCACCAATAATCCTAGTCGATACCAATGGAATAAGAGGCCACTCTGATTCATTTCAAAAATCATGGCATATTATAGGTGACATGCAACTGTGTGAATATTCTAAATCAAAATATAATAATGTAATAATAATGATAATACTAAAAATATTAACTTCAATGAAATTTGGTTCTCTTTTAATTTGAAATTCTAAATCATGATGCATGAAATGGACTTCTTGATATATTATCTCAACCTGGTGACAAACTCTTCTGTATCCATGATTTTCTCTCTCGGTACGATGAATGTCTAATGGCATTCATATACTAGCCCTATATTCATTTCGATGGTCCCTTGTTGGAGTAACATGATACTAATTTTTTGTATAAAACTATCTCAAAGGAGGATCTTTTTGACAAACACTATGAGTACACTACATGTTGCAAAATGGAGGTCACCACCCCCACCTTTGACCTTGGCCATCAGATGAAGCACTTGTGTATGATCGATTATCACATGCCTGAGTGCTACTACAATAGGATAAATGTGATTATGAGGGATTTGATAAACCATTGGATTTCATATGACACTTTCTGTTATAAAATGTTAACCCCAACCCATATCTATAGTTTATGAAAAATCCTGATAACTCCACTATCATGAAATCCTTGTCATGTATACCACTGTATTAGCATCCTATTCTCTCATCGGCACAATGAGATACATCTTCATCATCACCTTAGTGAACATACAAATGATTTATTAAATTTTTTATCCTAAAAATGGATTCCCAACCATAATAATTTGTAAATAGTTATGAAACATGATAGAGATGGGTCTCGAAACAGATTTTGAACCCTGATATTATGGAACTCCATTGTCAATGGATAAAAAGAGTTAGGAAACGATCATTCTTCATGGACAGAAAATAATAATATTCTCAAAACTAGTCTCATAATCCATTTCATGGAACTAATGAATACTTATGATCTTTTGATGAACAAGATCCAAAACAACCTTGCTACACAATGGATCATTCTAATAGCCAATGAAACACATTTATCTTTTTGAACAGGGATCAAAATGAATTTTTTCTCAACATCCTCTAAGTAGTGTTATTTAAATATATATGACACCGAGAATTTATACTTATACTAGAATGGGTGATGAAAATATGAGTGTGTCCTCCTCCATGAGTCATCATCAGGAACCTCTACTTTGTTCTTATCTATTGTTAATGTACCATCTGATAATGTATTTTCAGGTGCTCCTCAATTATATCTTTGATAATGTAATAGTATAAAATTGATTTGGGTTATAACATGAGACATGGAGAAGTAACTAACACGAACCATCCTTGGTACCTTGGTAACCTAATAACTAAGCCGACACTAACATAACTCGAAGGGAATTCCCGATCCCCATGGGTCATTGATTAGAAAATTCCATCACATAACATACAAGTGGGAACGATTTTGTCACAAGAATGTGAAAAATGAGATAATATACATAATTCATATCAAAGGAAAAATCAACTCCAAGTAAAGTATAATAATACAAAAAAGGAATAAAATCCAATGTAATGTAACCCATGTTCTAAAATAGGAATATAGCCCCAATTCCCCTAATAAAACAACTCACCAAGTCCAATTCTCAGTAGTGGGATCCACTTCCAAGAGATCCCTTCCCATTTCTCATGACTAGAAGAAGAATGTATATGAACACATGAAGGAAAAATTATGGTGTGATCCTATGCTTTGTAGGATACCATAAAAGATTCAATAATAGATTAAAAATAAATATTATCCCTAAGAAAAACATTAAAATTATAAAATAAATAGTTTTAGAAATTTAAAATCATATTTAAACAAAACAGTATAGAACTTTTCTAAATGATGGAAAATAAATTCAAAGAAAAGTATTTAACTTACTAGAGATGTAACATTTAAAAAACAATGGGTTATGTAAAACATTTATATCAAAGAATTTATATAAATATTGTAGGATTTTAAAGTAGTTCAAACAACAATGTAATACATTTATATCTCAAATATTAATAAATTAGAGAGAAACATGGTCATATTCTAAATGGTATGATAGTATAAACCAGATATAGATTTCAACACTCTCTATGTGAACATAGAAAAATGAGTATACACAAGTCCCCCTACACTGACCAGAGGAAACTTTTCCACATTCCTTCAGTGATGTGACACATCACATGAATGTTTTTGGACTTTATTAAAGTGTAGAGTGTATCAAAATAACTCATCAAATACCCAAGGCATTAATATGCTCATACAGAATCAGAAAACAATTTTAAAAATACTTAAAATATGATCAATCCAATTCTCCCATTTCAAATGAATAAATCCAGTTTCATTCTATTTAATCTAAAATAGGTTTTATTCAAATTCATGCCTCTCTCATAGGATAAAACCACTAGGTTTATATCAAATAATTTTAATCAATTTTCATGTTTTTTAAATCTATTAAATATCTATTCAATTACTTTTCACAACTAAATTAAAAAATTTATTTGAAAACATTTCCTTCAAAATCAACCATTTAAATTCAATAATTTAAATCATCCAACAATCCATAAATGCACCTCAATTCAATAGAGTTTTGCTTTTTCAAAATATCCATGACAAAAAAATTCAAATCATGTAATTGATTTTAATTGGGTTATATTCAATAAATTGAGAGAAAGTTTTAAAAGATGAATTTAAATCAGAAATTGAAAAAAATATGCAATTTATAAATATTCAATTTTTAAATTTGGGATAGTACATACTACTTATTTATTGAAGAAAAAAACTTGAAACATCACTCATAAATGCGAAAGAAGGATTATAATACCTCGAAACTCTACCTCGAAGAAATATTTCACACCACAAGAAATAGTTCCATAAATCAAAAGATGATCTATCCAAACCCAACAGAGTATAAGGAGATAACTTAGAAGGATGATAGAGAACACCAACCTATAAATCACACCCCATTCGAATGAATGATTGAATGTCGACCGGATCATAACTGAAAGAGCGGTCACCTCTTAGTATTTCTATAGACGAGTCTATGATCGAGAGTATCAGATTCCAGAGTGAAATTAATGAAGAAAAATATCCGCACAAAAGTTTTAAAATTGGATGTAGGCCAGGTCACAAAGTATACCCAAGGGTCACGATGAGTAGCCCATGCTGGATAAGTTACACCGAAAAACTAGCTTCCTTAGATTAAAAAAAATCACTTTTCCCATCAAGTCATGTACGACCCTTACATGATGTGTACCCATTCATGATATGATCTATCCAGTGACATCATGTTTCCAGCAACCATTAAACGTCATGTACCTATTCGACAGCCTTCAGTAATCCTAGAATGGAAACTATAAAAATATTGAACAAAAAATGGAATGTAAGGGAAAATAGAAAAAGGGGATAATATATCCAATCAACATAAAGGGATGTTACAACCTCCCCACCATAAAACATTTCTTCCCCCAGAATGGCTATAAATAATCATCGATGAGAAAAAGATGAGGCATCTTCTCTCTCATCAGTTGATCACATTCCCATGTCTCAAGATAATTGAAAACATGCTTCCATAGAAGAAGAACCTAGAGGTATTTTCCTCCCACAAAGTTCCTTGGTCTTAAAAGAAACAACCTTTTCTACGTTCTCCTTCAAGGGTAAACTAGTTTTAATATCAAGATCAGTACAACTCAAATTGTGAGATGGATTAGAGAGATACATTAATAGTTATGATAAATGTTTTATGTTATGTATTGAAATTATCATTGGTGGTTATGATAAATGGTAATCAACATTCCCCACCTGATCATAATCATTAAAAGTTCCCAAAAATCAAGTAAAAATCATCCCCTTCCTCTCAAGTCGTCGATGAACCAAACGAGGTGAAACCTTTAAGAACACCTGAAAACCAACCGAGAACTCCAAAGGACTATATTGATGATCAACACAAGACATGTACCAGATTTGTGCTATTAATTTTTTTTTGAGAAATAAACTGAATCATGGTTGTCATCTCTTCTACCAAAATCATTCTAGCCATTTGTATTTCACCAATATCTGAGTAATATAATGGAGATTTATAAGGATAGATATAAAAGGGCTCAAAAGGATCCACTCTGATTGTGGACTGGTAACTATTGTTACAAAACTCAACCTCACTTACCATTGGTAAAGTAGAAAATTAAAAGGGAAATATTATGGGAATCATGAAAAAAATTAGAGTAGAATAACCACTCATTAAAATTAATTCTATATCAAATGATGACACTTATATCACTTTCCCTTACACTATATAAGATGGAATGGGTTTACATGACCTTGGGCCTCATTCTCTTCGATAAACAAGAAACTCAAGACATGGTGAGGCAAGGTAGACCCATCGACAATTACAATTAATCTTGGATTTAATAGTAGTGAATAAAACCATTTTGACTGTGACATCAAGAGGCTTCATGTAGAGAATTAAAAATCCCCAATATAGATCAATATCAGAAAGATAGAGGACAAAAGTGTGACTATGATGATCATTCTCTCTTTTCATTCCATGGTGTGTGGTAATGTCCATTGAAAAAGATAGTTTCTCCATAAGAGGATTATGAAGATTGATGATACTGTTTGAAATGAAATAGTGAGATGCATCGGTATCAAAAAGGGAAGTTACTAATTATGATTTTATAGTAATGGTACCTCTCAAAATCACTAGACCCATGTTTCATTTCATTGGATACTCTTCCACTGTGTGAAGAATATTTGATTGAGATGCCTATGGATAGAACCTCTTTAAATGTGAATAAATTGATTGCCCCGCAGTTTTTGGAGTTGATAATGATCATGTAACGATACAAGGAGTAGAGAATTTATGGAAGAACCTTAGTATGATTCCTGAACGACCACAAGAATTTCAACCATTGGGTGCCTCAGGGAAAACCCTCAAACAATTCCTAGTATTTCCAGACAAATAGCATATCAAATAAGTTTCTCCATGAGCTGTAGGAGGTTTAGAATGAATCTTCCTTCAAGATATAACATGAAAATTATCACACATTCATTTTTATTTTGAGAACCCAATGATTCCAATTTGATGAAAAGGAACTCATGTTAACCATACATTTCGATCCATGTCCATCTCAACCATCATCGACATATCCAACACATTATCATAATTGGGTCAATTTAGAGAGAAAACCTGAGAACATATATATCATCGATGCCCCAACTAAATTCATTGAGCATTCAACCTTTCATTATATACTATCTCAAGTGCAAAAAGCACCATCTTAGCCAAGCGATTTAAATACTCAATCACATTTTTAAGCTTGATCATGCATGAAAAACTCCATAGGATTTGTCAACAGAAATGAAAATAGATAGAACTAGTCTGTGAAGAGAACCCTCACATCCTTCCACTCTAATCCCTCATACTATCCTACTGTCACTGTCATGTCCCACCATCTCCTACTCTGTCCCTCCAGCATGAGGTGGCACACTTCAGGTTGATCACATTCTGTGTCTAAAAGAAATAAAATGGATCTTTTTTCTTTCTAAAACACTCATAAACATGTTGAGGATCAGTGGAGACATTGAAAGCTATTGGATTCAAGTGATGGAACTCTTGAGAATGATTCTAAAGAACATAATCTCAAGGATCCACAACCGAAGACTGATCAGGGACAGGGGGTGGTGCCTATCCCAGAGATTGGACTGTACACACGATCACCTCAAATAGATTTGGGTCCACTGGAGGATTTACTTATTGTGGTTCAATGTTATACTCCACATGGATTTTATTTGAACATCATCATAGAGGTATGATGCTACAAAACATCAGCAGAAAACATTGAAGACAATAAGTAATTATTAAATAGAGTAATAATGGAAAACTAATCATAACTGATGGATCAACCAAATTTTGATTCAAGTCTATACATATCAGAATAGGGAAATTACTAGAACTAATCAATAAGACTCACTTCCCTATATACCATGGGAGTGTAAATGTTCCTTGCGGTGAGTGTCGGCCATGCACACATTCGAAACTACCTCCCAAGTACTAAAATTATTTCTAAAATGCATACTGATTTCAAGACCAAAGATTAAAAAACTCCCTTTGATACCAATTTTTCATGAACCATAACTGATGCCCTAGTAATCTCATAACCATTTTGGATATGACATAACCTGATGTTCTTTCCAGATCCCCACAAGACGGTGACTGGAACCTCACAACATAAACATACAAGTGAGAATGATTTTTCTACGAGATTTAAGAATTGAAAGAGATAATAGGTAATATGAATATTAATTGAATACTCTATTGGGAGTAATCTACTAGAATAAAAAAATCATAAAATCCAAAGTACTGGAATACAAGTAATAAAACTGGAAAACAACCCCAAGGTCCCTAAAAATAAAACCCACTAAGTATAAAGATCCACAGCTTGATCCACCTCAACAAGATCCCCTCACTTATCTTGATCATGTAATATGAAATTATAAAAAACACAATGGAAAAAAGGGTGTGAGCCTATAAAAAGTAAGATACCACCACATATTCGATAACAGATTTCAAATATGGACTATCCAAAGAAAAAACTAAAACTTTTAAAAATAAATATGTTTGGAAATTCCAAATAAAATCTAGTCAAAATATGTCATTCATTTTCAAAAGAGGTTAAAATAAATTAAGCACGAATGTCGGCCATCCCTTTGCTGAACCGCTACGGCCAAAGGCCACCGCTCTTATCCGACCGGCGCCACGCCCCTCCGCCATGGCCTGCTCTTGGCCGCGACCTCCTTCGGCCTCAGCAGTGAGGCGTGACAGTGCCGCGCACCCTCGCCGCGGCCTGCTTCGGCCACGTCCATTTTCGTTTCTGCATGGTGAAACGGCATCGCGCCACCTTTTCCACAAAGTTCATCGAGGATCAACATGTAAAAGGGGAGGAGGATCGGTCGTGTTTGTGTGGTCTGATATCCTCCTGTTATGTTGATAACAATCGGCCAAATTAATTAACAAAGAAAATTAAATTAATCATGAATTTAAATAACCCCTACCTCAACACAAGTTGTCAAATGATGACCGTCGTGGAAAACGACGTCGTGGGGTGAAGTTATGTAAATGTCGACGGAGAGCATCCGAGGATGAAGTAGCATCTCCCTCCTTTGTCGCAGATAGAAGATTATATGGCATGACGTCGTTGGCGAGTTACTGTGTAGGTTCCTCCTCCTTTTTCGTGGAGGAAGAAGAGGACGGACGAAACCGGGTCGCAGAGTCGATGATCCTTGACGAAGTGTTGTCGTTCTTTGTTGAGGATGAAGTTCTTCCAGAGAAAAGAGCTCTCCCCAAATTCTCACTCAACAATCCAACCCAATAAAAAATAAGACTCCTCTTATTTTATTATTTCAAGCCATGCAATTCAAATTAAAAATATTCAAAATTGAATTCACCTAATTAATTAAACCATGAGTTTTCTAATTAATTAATTGATATGTTGATATTATTAATGTGGAAGAGGAGAAGCCACATAATTAAATACAAGGGAGGTTTAAAGGGAGTTTAAGGGTTTATGGGGATTGTGAAAAGATGGGGGCTCATGTGGGACCCACCTCACCTTTATCCCCTCAAGATTAGTTAGTAACTAGTGGGTCCCACCTAACTCCCATACTTAGGATATAACCACTTAGTAAAATAAATGAAATTGTAACACAATTTTATTTTTACTTTTCATTTAATACACATTTTTTTTAACTCCTCCCAAGAAAACGCACCTTCAATAAGGGTCCTCTTAAGAAAATACTTGTGATGCAGTTCCATCGGTACCCTCAGATTTCAATTCCAAGAACCAGTTCAAAATATTGAAAACCCCTCTTGTTCGTTCACTAAACATACCTGAGCTAAACTTTGGAAATTGATTCTGGACAGACCAGGCCTCGGAATCAAGTGTCGTCTGAAACTGTGTACTCGTAAATCCCAAATAATCTATGAAATAAAATTCATTGAAATTTATGGGTCTTTACATGTATTATACAATTCGATTGAATAAATTTACATAAATATCCACCATTTAGATTCAATAATTAATATCTATGAACATTCCCTAAACCCACACCAATTCAATTTAATTGGGGGGTTTTCCAAATTCATTTTCCAAATCTATTTCAAAAAATCCTACTCATTAGAAGTGGGTTTTAATCTATAATTTTAATTCATGTTTATGAAATTGAATTTTAATTACAAATTGATAAAAAATCAAGAAATTTAGGATTTATAAGTTGGTATAATTGGGACATAATAACCTATATCTTTCCCAATGATAGACACTCTTAATAACCCTTATAAACGAGAACGAAGGTGAAAAAGACATTGAAACTCAACCTAGAAAAATGATCTGACACCACCTACCATCAATCCATAATCCCCTATATGATCTGTTCAATCCCAAGTGAGGGGAAAGAGGGAACCTAGAAGGATGAGAGAGAACACCTTCCCTAAAATTTCCCCACAAAAATGACGGTAGACTGCCAATAAGATCATTCTGGAAGGAGGGTTTCCACTAAAAATATCCTAGAAAGAGTATAGGGTATCGAGCATCAGAGTCTAGAGTGAAATAAATGATAAAAAAATTAGAACACATATTTTTAAACTGGACGTGGGCCATGTCATTACTTTACCCAAGGTTCATGACATGTAGTCCACATTGGATAAGTTATGCAGAAAAACTTGTCACCTCATATTAAATACCAACATTTTTTCTTGTCACATCTTGTAGGATCAGAACATGACGTGTACCCTTTCAGGACATGATCACCCTTGTTACAACATACTTCCTGCAACCAGTACACGGCATATACCTCAATTACATGATGTGTACCTATTCTGTAGCCTACATGAAACCCAAAAAAAGACCCCTAAAAACATTGAACCTAAAAGGGATCTTATGGGAACTTATAAGAATGAAAAAAAGCTTACCCATTCAAGGTAACACAATGTTACAAAAATTATGGATATTCTGCATCGAAGGAGGAGGAAGAAAAAACACACCTGTATATGTTTGTGTGGACACATACCACATTATGGGGACTTTTCCAAGGGGATGGAAGAGGGATAGAGCCCAAGGAATGACAAAACATATAGGCATGGCCCAAAGAATACCATATCATTATTTTGGGAACGACTCGGCCATTACGAATTATATAAGAGCCAGTTTACATTTTATGTGCTAATGAGGACATTGGTCCATTCTAGGGGTGGATTATGGCTATCCCACATCTAAGTAGGAGGATCAGGAAGAAACCCTTTATTAGTAGGTGAGGATACCTCTTCCATTAAGATGCCTTTTACTAGGGGGATGCCTAAGGGCTAGAGTGCTGTGAAATCCTAACTGTGTGGTCTAGGGCCAAAGCGGACTATATCATTATCATGGGATGGACTAGGCCATTATAATATCTAAGTTTCACTAATAATTAATTTTTATAATAATAAATAATCAATTGAAAAAATTAATATGGTATTCATTTATCATATCCATAGTAAATCATAAGCATCATCAAAATAAATTATCATTAAAGAAAAATTCCATTAAAATATCACGAGAATATTTCTTATAGAAAAAACCTCCTCACATTGAATTTTTTTTTAAAAATAAAAATTTTTAAACATATTTTGAAATAAATATTAACAATGAAAACATTAGAAATATTAAAATTAAATAGAATTTTTTTTTGAAAAATAAGTTCGTATGAACAAAGATCAACATCAATCAAAATAAAAAATAATAATGATTCTAATGGAATTGATTAAATAATTATAAATATAACGAATCATATAACACATTAAAAAAATATAATAATTAAAGGGATCTTCAAATTATTTGGTTTTATGAAAATAAAATATTGTACTCAAAAAATCTAGTTTTCCAAAATTAATTTGAAAATTAAGAATTTTTTAAAATTTTAAAAGTTTCGATGTAATATAATTTAACAATTAATATTTCAAAAATTGATATCATTATTTCTTTTAAATATTATAAAATTAGAAGAAGTTAATTATTCAATTTTATAACTAAATATTAGTAAAAACATTTTGATGGAAAATATTTTATTAAATCATATTATTATGTTATAAATTATTGGGTACTTATTTATCAATATATTATTATTTATCTAAAAACTATATAGATAAAATTTAACATTTTGGAAAAACCTATTCAATATAAAAATTTAAGAGCTATATTATATCAATAAAAAATGGTACAGTTTATTAAAACTTTGGTTTTCGGTTGTTGAAATTGATAAAAAAATATTTGAATAGATATATAAAACAAAATCATTCAGGGATAGTTTCTACCTACCATAAAAATAATTTATCCCTCAAAATAACAGGACCTGAGTACAAATAAATGATTTTTTATTTATTTCATCATATCCTCAGGTTCCCATGTAGATTCTTCAAATTAATTATTCTTCTAGATAACTATAACCATGAGATTAGTCTTCTTCCATAAAAATTTATCTCGAAGATCCATGAATTATACTTGTTTTTCATTGTAAAAAAATAATTCTCTAATATTTCATCCCTTATGTTTATTCCATGTGATGGATCAAGTGTAAACTGAATCTGGAAAAATACATTGGAAAAATAATGATTTAATGATATATTCAATGGACGCATTAAGAGATAAGATACCAATATTAACGAATTCAAAATCACAAAGGGGAAAATATAAATTAGTCTTTACAATCCCTTCTCTATAAGATCATTATATTATTCCATAATAAAAATCACACTAATACCATAAAATAAATTTCAACATAAAATTTTCAGAAATCATTTTCATCAAAACATTTCTATCAACTCTAAGAATCCTTGATTTGATATCGTGTGGATTCACCATTACCTACCATTTTATCTGGTAGATGATGTTGAATATCATCATTTATCCACCTTCATCACAATATATTGGAGTTCTACACTTCATTCCATATATGTATTAATCTAGATCCTTTTGATTTCCTGAGTGAAATTTATTTTTGTATGAAAACTTAAAAAGGGATGAGGTTGATCCAAAAATCTTTTAAAATATTTTCCATAGGATATCATCATATGTTATAGAATTTTAATGGTTATATCAGACATACTAACTGTCTAACGATGATATGAAATAAAAATATATGAAAATGTATATAATTCATTCTGGAGACATTTCCGGATCATTTTAGAAATCTATGATTCACATGTATCAGAAAAGATTATGGTAATGCATTAAACCATATCTATTATTCAATGAATATTATGAATACATGATTGAGAGATATTTATTGATAGATTGAAATGATTTGTGACTAATTTGTATGGTGGTCGGCTAAAACCAATGTGTCGTTATCACCTTTAGTTGTTTTGGCCATCCTGATGTCAAAATCCGTTGATGTGTTTCATGATTCAACTGATAAATGGATAATGGATGTAACAACCCCTTATAATTTTTCTTCTCATTATTAACATGGTGAGAAACCAAGCACTAATATTCATAATCCAAAATGTATATGTTCATGTTGTCCCATCGTAAATACAATTTCACATATCTGTATATATTAGTACATATAAGATGAAATGAGAATTCCAAACTATGAGATTAATCTTGAATCCATTTTGTATATTAAATTAACCAAATGAATCATACATATATTTTAAACCATATCAATACATTAAAATAATTAATGACTTGAAAAACATTTTTTGCCCTCTTCTATAGTTCCACATCTTCACGCTCTTCTTATTTATTTCTCTGATGGATGGTTAGCTGAAATGACATTTGATAAATATAATATTTATCCCTTGAAAATATTATATTCATTTATATTCATTGAAATTGCGTTAATATTTTCTATTTTTTGATCATTGTATGTGATAAATATGTATAGTGCTTTATACTCTAGTCATCTACTTCATTATTTTCATTCATATAGTTTTAATTTATATAGAATTCATATTATTTAAAAAACTCAAACCATTTCCTCTATTAAATATGCATCGCTTTTTGAGTGAATATATGACGTATACATTTATGATTCTAATATATATATATATATATATATTACATTGTCCTACAAATATAAATATTCCATGTCATTAAGTATAAAATATAAAGTCTAACAACAAATAATGAGTAGAGTAATGAGTAGGTCTACATTCAAACCTTATAAACTATATTTTATACTATGAATTGGAGTGAATATGACCTTCTCTTTAGTTAAATAATCTATTCTCAAAATTTTTCATCTTAAATGATCATAGATCCTTTTTGAGTTAGCAAAACAATTATATTCAAAAGAAATGAGAAAATCACCACAATGATTAGTTTATATACCTCATACCATAGAAAAGTATGGTTCTCCGTAAGAATAGGTTATCAAGTTAAATATTAAATGAAATATTTATTTAATGTATCCACTAATATTAACTCTAATTTATTGGACCAATAAAAGAATATATTTTAGGAAAATTCTATATTTTTTAAATTATACATATAGATTTTTATTTTTATATGGACTTCAGAACAATCCTCATGTGATCTTCTTAATAATCCTTGAAATTAAATATATATGAATATAGTATATATGGTATAAAATAATTTTTTTTGTGTAATCTATAATGAATCCACTCATTATATCAAAAATGATATTGGGGTGTTATTAAGATAAAATGGAATCCCTCAAAATTCACAATGTCTATAACTTATATGGATGTTTCTCTTAGATATATTATCATTCATGACCTTAAATTGATGATATAAAGAATTAGTTCCACTCATGGAAATGTTTTTATCTTCATGTATTTGATCAAACAAGGCATCAATACAAGTAATCATATAAATATTGTTGAATCTGATGTTGATATGTTCTCTATGGTCAATTTAGAGTCACATTGATCTATTTTATTTGTAATGAATAGAGTAAGTTCTTCCCCAGGTGACACACATTGGAAATTGAACTCTTTTTCACAATTATCATATAGCTTATTCATTAACTATTTATACCTAATCCGAGACATTCCACTTGGATTACTTGAAATATTTGTCGATGTTCATATTTATTATCACCCTGGTATACTAACACATGTATGTTTTTTAAAACAAATATTCCATAACGTGTTTAGAAATTAACATAGGATATATGTAATGAAATCAAATTCCTTCCTAATAAAAAATCACATTTCAATCAAGAATGAATTATTATATCTTTTAGAAGCATATTAAAACAATTATCAATCATAGAGGAATAACATAAATGAGATTAAATAATTATCAAATTACATGTTTTCCCTTAAAATATAGAATCTAATCATTGGGGATTCATTTTGATACCATATAAAATTCCCAAAATATAAAAGATTAGGTTGATCCAAAATCAATGATATTAGAAGTTATAGAGTTGGTAATATGTTTACCTTCCACCGCTTTATTTTCATACCCCACATCATCAATAAAAATTGGATGATATATCCATTTATATTTTTTTTGGGTGGTTTATAATAGTAATAATCTTTATGAATGTGAATATTTTAATATTTTATAAAATAATTACTATAGAACATTGATTTGAATTTCTGGATTATAGGAGGCAGATTCTACATTTTTTCCCCATCATTATCTATATTGTTCCCATTACATTGGTATTTGATTAACCTATGACATTTCATTCCAAAAATAATTAATTTACTGGATCCATTAATAAAAAATAATCAATTTATACATAAACACTTCAATCATAATGTATGTCTCTTCTTTTTCCATCCATCATTTTAAGTATTATAGTTCCCATTAAATTCATTATTTATTTTCTTACTAAAACCATCTGATTGATTAATAACATCACTATGTATGTCCGCTATAGTAGAATATCAAATGATTTTTACATTTATACTAAATTCTATTTTGAATACCTCTCATTAGAGACATTTTTTATGTAACCAACTATCTTATCAATAGTAATATATATGTGTGTGATAATACTACAAGTTTACATATCATGTCTTGTAGAATTTTTCACATATTTTCTAATGTATTCAATATCCATCTTCCTTAGCTCAAGGAGATACACCCATAACTTCTAATCAAGAATATGGGGACAATACATATAGAATAACCTATTATACTCATCCCACTCTTTAATGAAAATTTCTTCCAATTTCAATTAATCTTGATCAGTGAACAACATTGATATGATTGTGAACCTAAATAATATTGAACCAAGATTAATTTTTCATTCAATGGGAATTGGATAATGGAATAGATCTTTCTATTGGTACTAAACCAAATTATCATAGAAACTGCATTATTAGACCCACTAAAGCAGTCTCAATGATTCCTCATGATGTATCCTAAAGAACATTGTTTAGATTATTTCCCTTTAGAGATTTTATAATGATTCAAAATCTTAGAGACATGAGTAATATTAAATTAGTAATAATTTGAAATAGTTACTATAATATTTTATTCTCATAAGTGGAAATTAATTTTATTTACAACCACATTTGGAATTAATATAGTTATTTTTAGTTCTATCAATAGAGTAAAACTACATTACATATTTTGAGAAAAAATAATCATAATTGGAAATGAAATAATCATGAAAATATATAAGATATCAGATTCTTGAAAACTAATTTTCATTTTATGGAAACATTAGTTGATCCATGGTCATTCATGGTCAGCATAATTTGAAATATTTCAAAATGGTTTAAATGAATATGTAAATTATTTCAAGAATATCCCCTAATATTTTCAAAAACTATGTGCACAATAAGGTAGCATTTTTTGTGCACTACAGTGATTGTAAACATATAATCTACTAATTATTTTCATGTGTTTTACCCCTAGATGCTTCAATGATTAAAAAATATCAACTTATAGTATCTAGAAATATTTTTTAAGGGAAAAACACACACCATTCTTTTCCAAAACATGGAATTTTTTCTTATACTATGGATTTTTGAAGGGGTTGTGACTAATGTATACTCATCCTAGTTTCCAAAAATTACCAAAACATTATATTATACCAAATATTGTGACTCGTAATCTTCTTAACTAAATATTTACTATTATTATTTATGTATTCTCTTATGACATTTCTATTTAAGGAGGATAGAATGTGTTTTTTTATTAGAGGAATCCATTGAGGTTTTGGTGGGGCATGATTTATATGAGTTTGTAATAGGTATTTCACAATATGATACGAGTTCAAATTGTGACTTAGTTTTTCATTATTTTTTAGCCTATTTAATTTATGGCATTTGTTTTTGATCAGAAAGAATACATTAAATGAAATCACATTCTCATAAATATTCATTATGCATACTTAATTTTTGGCGAGGGGATTGAATTTTTAGTGGAACTATAAATATGTGAATTACATTATAATTATCATAATGATTTTTTTTTCAAAATTTGAATGCATTGACTTCTATGTTTTAAATATGTTATTTGGATGAACCCCACCTCATTTTTAGTCTCCTCACTTGTTTTGGGTGAACCCTAGGTTTAAATCAATGGTTTTTCATATCTTCACCCATTTTATTCAATCCATTAATTCCAGAGGATCCCTGAACTTATTCGGTTCCCATTAATCCTAGTGTTCCCTTGGTTATATCTTGTTTTTATTTTTTTGATCCAATTTTGTGGTTTTATTATATTGTTAATGTGTTTTCAGATACATTTTTATTAACCATGGATGTTGTGTATGTTGATCCCTAGGTTTATCATGAGGTTTTTTTTCTAAGTGTTTATTCTTCACCTTGTGGTTTCTAGAATGTTTTCAAATATTCTTTGAGGTGTGTGATCCATCAGAAGTATACTAGTGCACATGTTGATGGATCATGTGTATTTGGGAGGGATTTTATATGACTATGCAGTGGGGTGGTGTCCCAGGTGACTTCGAGTGAGATGTTAGATTCCTGTGACTTGGGGCAGTGGCCCAAAATTTTTAAATAAGGTTTTAACATCTTTGTGAAGTATGGGGTAATATTGTGGGGGTTGTTCATGGTTTGAGGAGTTCATGATGTTGATTTATTTTTTTCAGGATACCTTACTACTCTGATTATTTAATTTGTTAGTATTTTATGGAAAATGTTTCCTAGGTTGAGATTTGATAGCCTATGTGACCTTCGATGAGTTCATGAAAGACAATGAATTGGAGAAGTGTCTGAGGTGCTTGAGGGAAATATGCAATGTCATCATGTTGTGGGGTACTATTATATGTTATACAGAATTGATGTAATACCTATGACGTACATCATTGGTGGTGTAAATGTGTCAAATCAATGCAGAAGTGGTTTGGGGAACTATTTTTTGATATGAATCCTTATATGTTATTATACAGGTCCTGCGTTATTTGGTGATAGTTCCATGTTATGTATCGGATTGGAAAGTTTACCAATTTAGATTATATTATTTCTCCTCAGTGCATTAATATTACCATTTCATATGTTCCAAGTAGATATTGGTTTTCCTACATAGTATATATGTATTCTCACTCTATTTATATAAATATATGATTAGGTTTCCTAGAGGTCAACATGGATCATGTTGTACAATACTAGATCAAAACATTATTTAGCTTTTGGGTTCGTACATGGACTTTTCTTTTTGGTATTTACATTGGTGTGCATTGACTAGTACAATATTTATTATACATGCATTGTGATGTTGTTGGGGTTTATTTCTATAATATTTTCATTGATTATTTTGTGAAGGATTCTTCTTATATCCTGATAATATATTTTAATGAATGTTATTTAATCTGAATTCATGCTAATGTTATACCCGATGTGATACATTCCAACCTAGGGAATAATTAATATTGGACCCAGGGGGATTATCTCTCTCCCTTCATTGAAGTATCATTAGTGGGATGGGGTCTTTATAGAGTGGTATTAGTGGTGATGGTTGTGTGATATGATGGTGTTTTGAGTGGTTCATAGGTATTATTTCATGTGTTGTTATTGTAATTTTTATTATTTACCTTGTGTGGGACATATTCTTGGGAGATCC
Source organism: Viscum album (assembly GCA_963277665.1). NCBI lineage: Eukaryota > Viridiplantae > Streptophyta > Magnoliopsida > Santalales > Viscaceae > Viscum > Viscum album. Next base: position 852,834,647 of record OY728161.1, read on the forward strand.
GGGAAGAATTGAGATTTTAGGGCCCCTATTATTCAATGAATAAAGTCTAAGCATATTGAATGACCAAGGTAGTTGTACATGATTTTAGGGTATATAACATGGATGGGTACATACTTCATGGTGTCAGGATAGTTAATTTGAATTGTGTTTTTATGTCATTATTAAAATTAATTAAATGAAATAAATAAATCATAATAAAATTTAATAATAACATGTTTAGTAAATTATCGATTTCATTTTAGTTATGGCTCCTAAAATTGTCCCATATGTGATTCAGTTAGTGGTGTTCCAGTAGGTTGATCAGGTTTCTTGTCGGATGGTTGATTCAGATGAGGAGGAGGATTCTTGAAAGGTGACATTGTGTTCCATTCAGCAGGAGTAATTGTTGAAGTATGATGTCGTTGTTTCTAATATGCATACCAAGAGATGGATTGAGGATCACAACATCACATTCTGTTTTTTCTCAGACCCATTAGGATACTATGTCCCTCTAGAATTAATTTAAAATAAGGGAGATGTTTGTTAGTAGTGGATGATGTATTAGGGTGATCATAAATAGGTAGATGTTTCATGGGTTTCTTTTCAATGTTTTTTATATGTAGAATATATTTGTTAAATCATTATAGTTTTCAAAGAGGATGAAGTTTCTATCCCATTATAAATAGAGTATGATAATATGGGATCTGGGGATCATGTTTATGGACCTTAGATTTTAATATAAGTGTATTTCCAAATGTGTAGTATCATGAGAGAATTCTTAATCCGATAATTAACCATTTTATCCATAAGTTATTACACTTTTATTCTTCCAATATACATGGATGTTCATATAAAGGTGGAGGTGATAAATTGTATATAAAAATGAGTAGGATTATCATTATAAGGGTAACAAAAACTTTTATTGAGTAGTATAGTTTTAAATGGTTTGCATCTGGTGTCAGGACCATCTAGGTTCCCATCGGTAGATATTTGACCGTACTAGCTTCATTTCTAGCCTTGCAGGGGTAGTGGTTTCAGTGCATTTATGGGGTTTTACCTCTAGTTTTTTTATATGGGGATTATGGAAATCATTATAATTGGTGATGAGGGATTGTTTAAGCTCAGTTTTGTGGAGGAAACCATGTACACTACAAACCTTAATATTATTTTCTAGTTTGTATATCTTACCATAATAGGAAACATGACTATCCTCCACTGATGGGATAGAGAGAAGGTAGACAACTCCCCCCAAATATTCTACATTTTCATGTACCTCTTATTTAGCAAGTTCAAGGAGGTTGTCATCAGAAGAGGTGTATAAGGGAAATGTGTGATCACTTCCATGTAATTGAGGTAGCAACATCAGAGGTTATAGATATAACTCTTGTAATCATATTTTTCTTTCAACATTGTTCAATATTTATCTCAATCAGGAGACTAAAACTCCTTTGTATAACATGATCTTTTCCATATGATCGGAATATATGATTAAAGGATTTCTATTCCCCTAGTGTTGAAAATTATAGAAATAGGAGAGCCTGTCCTTTTTTATGCATGTCAGGTGTGTATATTGATGATGGGTGCACATCATTCTCATAGAAATTTTTTATTTCTTCAACTGTATCAATAAGATGTAATTTTTTGTTTGGAATTGTTATGTTTAATATATACTATAATTTAATGTATTAAGTGGAACGTCTTCTTCTCATATAAGGATTTATGTTGTGTGTTTTTCATCAGATAGTAGGATTTTTAGGTGGGAAGTCCACTTTATAACCCCTTGTTTATTTAATGACTTAGATGCCTATAGATCTAGTGGTGATGGGAATAGTGGTGGATCCTAGGCTTGATTAGAATTTTTTTGATATTTTCCTAATGAGGTTATGATGTTACCCCCCCCCCCCCCCTCAAGTTGGTGTTGAGTTTTTGATTTACATCCAGCCTAGAACATCTTTGATTTAAATATATTGTCATTGGATGACACATTTTGAGTTATAAGACATGATGATTATGATATATTATTTGAAATATAAGTTTGTTATCAAAAATGGTGTATTTTAATGGGGTTTTCCATTTTCATAAATCTAAAGTTAAAATGGTAGTATGATGTTATTTTTAGACATCCGAAGGTCGATTTAGCTAATTTTCATGAACCATTACTCTCTTCCCTAGATTAGTGAAATTGTCCACTAGCTAAGAGTATGGAATTTTTTTCAGTCACATATTTGTGGTTCAGAAATCCCAATATGATAGAGGTGGGTGATGATTTACTAATTATTTATTTCAGATGTAGGTATGGATACATCGAGTTTTAGGTCATGACATTAAATACCAAAAAGTCATCATATGTGTTTATGGGAATCATTGATACCTTTTCATAGATATTCCATAGAATATTCATAGTCATGTTCATGGATGCTATATTTATATACATAATGACAAAGAATGAGAATGACAGTTTTCTTTGATCCGTGTAACATGTTCTTCAACACCACTATATCCACAAAATGTTTCCCTAGTGTAATATTAGGATATGGTATGTTCATTTCAATGTGAATGTGGTCTCTCTATTGGGTTATGTAATGGAACCATTTATGACTGTGGCAGTTGTTTCTTTGGTGGCACACATGAATGTATAAGATGACTATATCATCATGGATCATGTGAGATAATATGAGAGGTTCATGTCAAATTTCACATGTATAAAATCCCCATTGAGTGATTATGAAATAAAGGTATTATATTTTTCTCTATTGCTCACTGTTGGGAGTAATTTGACTAGCTAATGTGAATGTTATTTTACATGACAGTGATCCAGTTTGTGGAAGATAAGATTATGTGTGGGACACTATATGATGCAATAAATCTATCACAGGGTTATTTTATGATGTTTTAGAATGATTATATTTTTTTGGGAATTAAGAAATGACGCCCCCCTAACTGTAAATATAGCACCCATGATCATGAACTATTACCAGTTGTGTTTGAGATGATGTTGTTAAAAATTTACCTTATTTTGGAATGATTTTCAGTCTTCATGGATCAAAATTGTTTTAGTTGTGTCCTTTCAAAGTGTTATTTAAATCTATGATGGTATAGGGGGATGATTTTTCTTCAGGACTATAATTTTTCGATCTCATACACATCGGGATTGGAGTGTGTCAGGGCCTGAACTTTTAGAAGGATGTTGTGAAATGATATTGTTCATTATTAGTTGGATTCATGGAATTAAATGTAGGGTGTGAGAACCTAATATGTGGCTGCGATGGTGGTTGATGGTGGATGAAAATTATTTATCAAGAAATTTAATTTTTAGCTAATAAAAAATGTGGTGGAGTCATTGTGGGAAGTCTTATATGAAGATGTTATCCACAATTCTATTTCCCATTGGGATGCTCTAGAGGGATTTCCAGATGATTGACAGAAATGGATTTGGTTTTGCAATAGAATGTTTATTTGTGGCACTGATTCATTAGGTAATCCTTCATGAGATTCATAAATCACCATAATCGGTACACCTAGGAGTATCCACGATGTACAATGGAAGGATGAAACTATTTTGGTATCCCATGAAGATATGTTTGGTTGCATTGTTTTCATAAAGTGTTTCATTTTCAAAAATGTAATAGATTATAATCACATAATGGAAATTTTTTTATATCCTTTAGATGTTCATATTTTGAAATGGGATGACAATATGATTGATTTCATCACATTGATTCCCTTGGACCAAAATAGTTGTCATTCAATCTTGGTTGTTGTGGATCAATTGATGAAATTTTAACACATCCCAAAGATCATAGAGTCATGTAACCATTGATGTTTTTGGATGGAGGAATCTGTAAGTGGTTGTTTGCATCAATGAACTTACGAGGAACATTATCATTGATCATATTTCATGTTTCCTTTCCTAATTTTAGAGAATATTCTTACATGATTTTGACAATATGTTACGACATAGATTTCTATTCCATCATCAAATAGATGGGATGGTATAGTAGAACATCTAGATACTACATGATATTTTTCGTTAATGGAATAATTGATATATTGGATATTGGGTATAAAAAATTCCTTGGGACAATATTTCCTACAATAATACAACAAATCATTTATTGGAATGAAATTATCTGAGGATTCATAAGTGTGATCATTTTGGTTTCAATTATATTTGAAAGAGGTTATGGATGAAATAGTTCTTAGTTCTGATGTCGATAACATAATTAAGGAACATGTTCAAATTTTTAATGAGTGTATAAATGTAGCAAATGATGATCAAAATTATTATCGGTTTCTGTTGATTAGGTCCTTGAAGATTGTTTTTTTAGACAATGTGATCTTGTTGGCTTCCGATCGACATGGGAGGTGAAGGTTTGAAAGTTGTTAGTTGTTTTCTCCTTATTTTGTTGATCGCATTGAAGTGTTTTTAGCAAGTTGATGAGGCATATTATCTGTTGGTGCTTCTAATGTGGCTGGGGAATGTCCATAATGTCTTTCACATGACCCAAAATGATCATTAAATTCACGAAGTCATCCAACAGATTGACTATGGAAAATGGATATCATGGGTGACCAAAAGTTAGTGGACTATATGATAGAAATCAAGAACCATAAAGAGATGTCATTTTGTGGTTGAAACTCTTTTGTTTTGTTCAGTGTGAGGATGGTAAACTAGATGACAGTTCACCGGAGAGGGATACATAGATTCATGCCTAATACCCAAATTTTTATTGAGATTTTCATTTTCACCCTTTTTTGTTTCATGGTGTGATGTCTATATATTATTGTGTTATGATATATATTGTTTTCTGAATTTATGATGTGTGCTAACATAATGAAATTTGAAAATAGACGGATTAGATTTTACATTGAGATGTATTATACAATGATTCTATTAATCAAGTTTGCGATATTCATTTCCACCTTGAGGGGATAATATCTTCACCTGAGGGATGTAATTTATGGATTCGTATATTTGGGGTAGTGTTTTTTTGGGTTGTGATTGTTTTTGGTTTGGTAAATGTGGTGGTTGAATGGTTCTGTAGTTGGAAATTTAGTGATGATGTTTCTAAATATTCTTTTCCCATTGGGATGGGGGAGTTCCCAAGTTGCAAAGTTTACACTATGATGATATCATTGAGTGGTATTTCATGGTGTGTTTATTTCGAAAATTTTCTTCATTAGAGAGTAGTTTTTATTCTTGACAAATAAAATAATTTAAAAGGTTTAAAATGTAATGTATTGTGACAACCCGACATGATATTGTTCACTTTATAGATGTGGGTGGGTGTTGGGGGTGCTTTGGAGGAATCCCTAGAGGGTTCAGTGGGGATGGATTAGTAAGATTTTTATAGTAGGTGGTTCATGTTGAGAACCGATTTATTTTCATGAATTGGTGGTTAACAATTTGTGCAGTCAGTTGGATTCACATCTAGTGTGTGTAGAAAACAAAAATATATGAAAAAAATTAAATTTTTGAAAATTATAAATTAAATGTAATGTATTTGGGATGAGGTTACTTTATTTTCACTAAAAAGTAGAATATATTAGAATTCCTTGGAAAATAATGTCATGAATGGTATTCACAATTTGAAATAATCATATTCCCCAATGTAAAGAGTTATTTCAGTTAAAACCCTCAACATTCAGGTATATATTTCCATTTATTATTTTTGGGGAACCCTGGGTGGATCTTGATTAATATTCAACCACCATCTACTACCTTCGATTCATTAGTTCTGTGGGGATCCCCATTTTTTATCAATGGTCAGTTATCTTCTCATTCTAATATTTTTATCATTTTTTTATTCTCTTAGAGATCTGTTTATGTGGTGTGGTTTTTCTAATGGGCATTATTTTTTCTGTGTTTTGAGGATCTATGTGTGTTATATTGGTATATATGTTGGGTTATCATGTTATTTTGTGTTTTCTATATTTCTTCTTCACTATATTGTGTGTAGTGGGTTTGAAAATCATCATTGTGCTATGGGGTCTCTTGTTTATCAATTTTGTGTAATAAGAGGTACATTTTTTATATTTTAATCCATAGGCGATGTTTTCAGAATCCAATTAAATGGTAATGAATTTTTCCATTTGAAATTTAAGTGGAAAGTGGAATGTTCTACATGATTTTATTGATTTCATATTATTATGATATTATGATAGTATGGGCTAAATATCTTACAGAAAATTTTTCCACTGGAGGATTTCTTGTGAAAATTAATTCCATGATATGAAAACCTTGTTATGTGTTCTGTAATATCACTATAAATGAGAAATAGACTAATAAATTATATTTGGCTAATGAAAGTGTTTCCCAATTATTATGGATTGTGTGCCTACTCCATTAAAATAATGAATATAAATTCATAATTGATTATTTTTCAATATATAACATGTTTATGAATGTGTTGCAATTGGTTTTTGTGGTATGATGTGGATTGACGATCAATTATTTTTCATTGATGTTGGGTCATTAAGGTGTTAGTTTATTTGGTCATGCTTTTGGGGTGGCAAGGTGATGGTTTGGTCCATAATACTTGTGTGTAAGCTAGGTGAGGATTAGTTTTCCCATACATTTAGGGTAGATAGTTTATCATTCTATGGTAAGAAAGATCTACTTTTAAAAATGGTTTCGTTGTTTTATATTCTCAGGTAGTGATATAATGAAAAATCATTAATTTTTTAAATTTTATGGGCCTTTTGATTAATGGTATGTAAGTGGTTGATCAAATAATAGATAATTTATTATGTGTGAAAATGTGTATATTTATCAAATAATTTAATTAATGGGATAGATAGATAAATCAGTTTAAATTTTATTATTTATATCGTGGTTTATTGGGTGTTATAAATGTAGTGGTTGAAAGAAAATGTATGGATATAGTGAGTGGGATAGTGTTTTTTAATTTATTCTTGGATTGCAAATAATTACTTCTATATTTATATATTTTTCAATTACTTGTTATTATATATCCTCACCCTACCCACATTGATAACTATGTGTTGACATATGTATATTCTCATTGGTTTTTTTTCAACATCATTGTGTTGAAGATGGATGACTGTAAATCCACTAATTCCCTCTCTCTATTCCAGGTGAGTAGATTTGAACATGAAATTATGATCAGATCACTATTATTTTACTAGGTTATGGCCCATATGTTTTTGGGAGATATTTTACATGGACATGAACGGGGTGGTGTCCACGGTTTCAGTGGGAGAGATGGTATATAACCCTTTTCTATGGTGATGGCGTAGGTGTTGTACAAATATATGTGATATGACTATGTTGTGGGCACATTATTTTGGAGGTTTTGGATGGTAGAGTAGGTAGAGTGGTTTATTTTCATAATTTCCATTACACCCTAAAACTCTCAATATACAAGTGTCTTTGATGTGATGTCTCATGTTTATTTGGAATGATTATTGTATAAAAAGTTTTTTGGGAGAGATGTGATGTGAACATGTTGTGGGTTGTTGTCCCTAGTGTCTGTATGTGTGATGTGATTTGACCATGTTGGGGGTCCATGGTACATGCTCCTCAGTTGGGAATGGAGTGAAAGGAAGAATGATATTGTCATGTGAGAGAGGAAAATTGGTGGGAAAACTATGTTGAGTACAATTTATTTTTATGTTTATTATCATGTCATTATATGTGGATTACATTATTTGATGATAATTCAATAGTGATGATGGGGTTATATAGTTTTCTAATTTAGTTTTTCATGGTTCAATTATTTCTACATTGGTTCAATATTATTCTTATTCCACATGTTATTAAATGACATTGTTTTTTCAATTCAGCATACTTGTTTACTCACACTACATATATAATCTAATTTTTAGAATTCTATGATGACTATGTGTATCATGATGGACATTATTATCAAGATCCTTCAGATAGATTTTAAAATCGCCAATTTCAAATTAATATTTGATTCCCCATTTTGGAGACTTGTATTTGTAGATATCATATTTATACATTAATTGTTGGATGGTTTTCGTTTCATTTTTTAAATGGAGGTGTGGATGGATGATTTATAGTATATCATGATCATATATTATTATATATGGTAATAACTCATCCTTTATGATAATTTTATACACTTTTCATTCGTCACTATCCTTGGGACTACTTATGGTTGGACTCTAGGAGAGTCATCATCTCCCTATGTTCATTGCATGATCTATGGTTGGATAGTGTCATGGGAATATAATCATTTAATTTTGAACATGATGATACAGACTAGAATCATAAACTATTATTGTATTAAAAAACATGAATACATAAAAAACATTTTCACAAGAGGTCATTATTTTCGACAATTTATTTATCCACAACTACCACCCTTCATTGCAATATAATGATGAAATCATTTATTCATAATGTGGGGAATGATAGAAAAATATGGGTGGGGTCATATTATCATTAATTGTATTTAAGAGGTATTAATAAATAATAAAACATAAGATTATTGTATTTGTATGATAACATGATATTAAAATTTTAAAACCATTCCCTATATATCATAAGTCCTAATCAATTTACATGGTAAAACACATAGTAGTGCATAATACATGAATCATAAAGTGTTCCAAGAACATAAAACATAAGAACATAACATTGGAATACGATCATGACAGAAAATATTGGAATAGATTTTCTCATAATCATTATCATAGAAATCGTATGTACAGGATCACGAACAATACATCTATAACATATAAGGACTCTCTTAACAGGTAGTGTACTTTGTTTAAGCTTGAAATAATCTCTTTATTACATGTTTCATAATGAAGATAACTACCCATTTACCGACTTTTTTGAATGGGATAACCATTAATATACACTTTTTTCATTCACATTACCTCATTTTTAATACATTTATATTTTCAAAGAATTCAATATTCGATAGTGCATTCAACATGAAATAATGACTTTAAAAGAACACCAAAATTTTATTAAAATCATACAATTTTAATATGATTATTATAACTTATGCATTAAATAGGATCATATGTATACGAATGACTAATTTATGAAAAATATTTAAATTTTCAAATCCATATTAATGTATTTACAAATTCATAGTAAATAAGCACTATATTTCTATTAAAATCATTTATTTTGAAAATTTATTTTATTTATGTTTGTTAAGAAATAGTATATTTATTTTTTATAAGATATAAATTTTATTTTATAAAATAGAAATTATTTTTTATATAAACATATCAATATTATAATATGTTGAAAATTTTCTTTTTTGGGGTAATATTTATTTCTCAGTGTATAGTGAACAATACCAAATTTGGTAAAATTGTCATTTCATTTAATAAATACAGTAACATAAAAGTAGAATTATTATTTTAATTTATTATAATGTAGTAAAATAATATTTAGTTATATATAATACACTTAATTAAATTAAAATATCCTTTATATTGGACATTAATTATGTTAATTTTTAATTTTCAAACTCATTTTTCTAAAAATAGTATCTAAGTGCATAATGATCGTCCATAATAATTAATTAAAATAACCCCCAATTATTGATTAAATAACTGAAAATTATGGATTATATATATATATATATATTAAAATTAGATTAATCATTAATTATGTTCTTATAGTTAATATGATACATTATTTTAATAGAAACTGCATTTTTTAGGAAAAACAAATTTTCATCATATTTGTGGCCTATATTTAAAATTATATTCTAAAAAAATATGATTTAATTTTGATAAAAGTACCCAATATTTTTAAATAGAAATAATTATATTTAATAATATCTTTTTGGTAATTTATATTCATAATTTATTGTAAAAAGTATAAAAATAGTGTCTATTGTAAAAACTATAACATTGTAAAATTATATAACCTTTTAACAAAAAAGAACTGTAAATTTAATTTTTTGGTGTGTTATAAGTCAATCCAAGAATTATAAATATTATAGTCCCTTATTTTTTATGTTTTTTATGTATTCACTTAATGGGTAACATCTAAGTATTAAATAATATTTTGGCCTTTCAAGGCTTCCAATCCTCATGAATTATAAAACACACCAACTCCCCTCAATTATTTACACCACCCAATCCATTTATTCAACCATCCCATTAAAAAATTCCTCTCTAAATTCATTTTCACCATTCCATATAGTATGCCATTCTTATATAACAAACCTGAGTTTCCTTAATAAGATATTCAAAGGAGATTATTCTTTCTGAAGGTAATAATAATCAAGAATCACTTATTTTTACATTATCTTATTCCACTATAAATTATGTCATAAAAATACAATATAACAATAATAATATATAATATATACTATAATGTTGATATATTTATAGAAAATTTCTTATCCATATATTCTTCCATAAAATGGGAAAAAACTATCATTTATATGTACGGTAGCATATGTCCTAGAAAAAATGTAATATTTTTCATCATCCACTGTCACTTTTATTCATGATCATGGATATAATTTTATTGGATAATAATAAAGAATTATTAATAATTAAATAATATTAATATATCATATACTTTTTAAACTTACCACCTATTGAAAAATGATAACATTTTTTATCTATACAGTGGACTACCGCCTCATAAAGCCGTGTGATTCATTTGTTCTTAATAAATCACATTGATTTTATATGTGTTAATATTTAAATAAATAATAATATATTTAGGTTATAATGATAATTATTTGTTGATAGAAAAATATTTACCTTATTTCCATCATTATCATTGAAAAATTGAAATTGTACTCATTTTATGTATTGCTAACTGTCTCCACGATTGTAAAATAGATCAATTTATCATAACAAAATAACATAGTTTGATGTGAAATTATAATTTATAAAAGAAAATAATTCTTATATAATTATTATTATTCATTATATGATAGAACAATGTCATTTTTTACTGTATTCAATAAATCTACACGGTTTCTAATGTATGAACTATTTTTCCTCAAAACCCCTGGTGGTTAAATTGAAAAATAAGTAAAAAAATATTAATGAAAAATGAATTTAATTATATGATTTAATTATATTATAAATATAATAAAAATTTGATTAATAAAATAAATAATTGATATCATTTCATTAAACATGAGATAAATTATATACAATAAGATCATGTACATGAAGAAGAATATTTCTCATCTCACATTTACTTCCATGAGATATATTCCATATTCAACACTAATTTTTATTTTGTGGCGTACATATATCCCCATTTAATGTTCTATAGATCATCTAATTATCATAAATTTTTTTAATGTTGCTTTTTATGTTACATGTTTTTGAGGGGTTATGATTCAAAAGTCACTATAGCGGTTCATATTATTTCATCACTATCAATTTAATTTGGATTATCAATGATTTAATTTCCAATAAAAGAAATTATTTGAAATTCTTCTAATAAAGATAAATAGTTTTGCACTTTATGTTTTATTCATTAAATTCTCATGTAATAGTACCATTTTTTAATGTGTGGTACTTAAATTTGATGAGAATTATTTTTACATAAAAATTGACTATATTTTTCACTTTAGTAAAAAATACCCTTTCATCCTTATCCGGATTTTCCAAAAATATTTGGAAGAATTAATTTAATATTATATTTAAAATTTAATATATATATATATATATATTATTCTTTTAAATTTTATGTAAAAAACATTTGGGTGGAATCTCTTTTCTGTTTCCCAAATGAGGTGGTTATTATCATTTTATAATATTTAAAAAGAAGTTTTATTTAAGTTATACTAAATATGAGAAATTGACCACCATCATGACCTATAAATGCATTGATAATTATACATTAATGTTTCATAGTTATTTTAAAACCAATATTTCCCTATAATAATTTTGAATTTAATGTTTTTGAATATTATTAAAAAATTAAATATGTTATATTCCAACTTAAATATTCTATTTTATCATTTAATCATGAAATAAAAAATAAAAAAACCATAATGGTATATATTTATTCTAAATTATGTATATATGTCTCTCACATATAGACCTATATTAGAATCCAAAATGTTAGTGGGTAACACTTGACTTGGGTTCATATCCCAAATGACATCAATATGAAATTTATATTGATTAAGATTTGAGCCAATATTATGGAACCCATTTTGGATCCATCATTATGTATAATATTTATTAATTTTGGTTGATTTAATTATGTGGAAGAAAAATTCATTTATATCATATGAATTTGATGGGTGATACTATAATTATATTTAACCAAAATTTATTTCGTAATGTTTTTGTACCATGAGATGTCTTGTGTGTGATTAGGTAGTGACCTAATACATTATTGGACTCTTCAAACCATGATATGATTTCATAGTGTTAGTACATGGATTATTTTTTTTGCCATTTTTTATGTTGCTAAAACCTTTCATATTCTATTGTGATTTTATGAACACATGTATTTTTTGTTATGGTTCAATTTTATTACTCATTTTCATTCTATTTTATGTTCTCATGTTATATCATTGATTCTCATTTTAAATCTGTATTTCCTATTTATTTCCATAATATGATTCATAGATCATAGAGATTTTTAGTTATTTCCAAGGTTTTCCAATGTAATTTTAGCAGAATGAATGTATTTAGGAACTCATTATAGATGAAAAACATAAATAAATATCATTATAGTCTGACATTGATGAATTAAAAACTAGTCATCTAAGGAATCTAGGCCACATGATCTTTGGATTTTAATTTTTTGAGGATTATGTAAAAAAACCATTTTATCATATGTGTAAAAGGAATTATAATTATAGTTAGAATCATCTTGGTTCTACTTATATTTCTGATGAAGAGTAGAATAAATTATTTTGAACCCTTAGGATAATTATAATGAAAATATTATGAATAAAAAAATTAAATAGAATATTAGTAAAGTTTTGGGAGAGGGGGTTACCAGGAATTAAATCCCTCTATAAACAATTAAAGTGGATGTATATATATAACAGTTTAACCAAGTGAGAATAACTCTAAAATGTTCTTATTAATATGGATAAAATTTTTCCATGGTTTATGAAAATTGGCCTTTCTTCTTATAATTTTTGATACTGAGAGAGGATATTCTTTATAAATTCAAAAACTCTTTATGAACCTTTATGAATTACTTGAAAAAAAATTTAGGTTATAAAAATAATGATAAAAATTACCTTGTATAAAATAGGTTAAAAAAAGTGACTCATAATTCAAGATATAATTATCATAAATAATTTATTCTGCCCAAGTTAATAAGTATTCATTTTTATTTTTATAATTTAATTTATTCTCATTTTGTTTTTTTTAATTTGGGTAACGTTATCAAATTGGTGAAAACATTAAATAAAAGTATTTAATGTAAAAATAATTATTCTTCCAATGATACTCCAAAGCTAATGAGAACTAAAGTTTGAAATGTTTTATCAGGGTAAATTAACTACCTCATGTTACGATTAACAACAATATTAATGATTAATTTAAAAACAAATTAAATATTTCAAGGATCAAATCCATAAATGTTAAAGTGTTACATATGATAATTATTTTATATTAAATTTCCTTGTTTTAAAAATTATGTAATGTGGATCCCGGGAATATCCCTTAAAACAAAACGATAATTATTTTATGAAGGAAAATGGGGGAATAAATCTTCTAATTATTGATGAATAATGAATCTTATATAATACAAGACACTTTGATATATAGTTAAACCAATGTTACCACAAAAATATTATTGAAATAGATATATAGAACATGTAAATTATCGGATTCATTGGTTTAATACATGGATTAATTCATATGAGACTAGGTAATGAATGTAATTAAATTGGAATTATTTATGTGTTTAGGATTTGAAATTTGAAATTCATTTCATTCCATTTTATTAATTAATGGTAATATGAACCTTATAATGACTTTTCAACAATAGTTTTTAATGATTTTTAAGAATTTGATTGAAGGAAATAATGAACTGGAAATTTGACATAGTGGTAAGGATATATTTTATTAAAGAATACATGAATGTGGAAAATATATTTTTTAGTTTGTATAATTTTGATGTAATTATAGTAAATTATGATTATTTGATATTGTGGAAAATTAAATTTCATTGAAGAATTTATTATATAAAATTAATTTTCTGATTTATTTTATTTTGAGGATGTTGAGTATATTTTTTATAATGTTATTGGAATTATATTTATATAGTTTTTGAAAAAACAATATTTCATTCCAGGGTACAAACCATTACATACGGTTAGGAAAAAGCGAATGAACCCAAAGCTGAATGGCGGTAATTGGAAAATTACTACCATCGTCCCACATGATGTATTTGATATTATGCCATTAATTTTAGTTAAATTATTTTAAGGATTAATATTCATTTTATATTTTCTAAAATAGTGGAGGTCCATATCAAGTTTATTTTTTTATATTTTGATGATATTATGGTTATTTTTGAGATATGATTAAAATATTTAGATATATGAATCCCATAGGTTAGACATGTTATTTAACAGTATATATTATTTATATGTAATTTAATTAAATATTAGAATATTTATTCATGGAATGATTTTTGTAGAAACATGGATTGTTTTATTAATATGTATTTTTCTACATTTTGGATATTATTATATATTTTGGAGACCATTTCAGTATTTGATTATGATTTATGATAGGAAGAATATATTATTATCCTTTTTTGGACTTTGTGATCTATTGTTTGTTATTTTTAGTGAATAAAGGAAGAAAAATAAATCTTTATTACTCATATTTTTGCGAAAAAGACAATATTTTGCAGAATCATTATCAATGGATGATATTATAATTATACATTAAGAATTTTTCCATATTTATAGAATTAAATTTATGTTTCCTACTCCCACTTTTTAAGATGATTTATTATTAACCATTTTTAAGATGTGGGTTTTCCACAAAGGGAATTTTCAAATTCCATAAACATTAACATCCATGAAAAATATCAAAATGAGGGGAAGACATTTATTTAAATAGGATATCATTTAAAACATAAAAATTTATAATATATAATATAATTCAATGACATATTCAACACACAACCCCATGTTCAAATGAATTAGAAGATAATTTTAAAATATTATTATTTAGATTCCATCATTATAACATGTTAATTAAATTGAAATTTATGAATTGTAATAGATTACAAAATAAATATATAATAATATTTTAATCAATATAATATTATTGATATATTATTTGGAAAAAATTGTATGATTTTTAATAAAATCATTTATTTCAAAAATGGATTTGTTGATGATTTGTGCGAAAAAGTATATTTGATTTCTATATATTTCATAAATGTTATTTTATATAAATAAAACCTAATTTGATGTAAATATACCGATATTAACATGATTTGATGTTTTTTTATGTTTTGGAAAATATTGATTTCTCAGTGAATAGTAAAAAAAATTTATTTCTACACAACTTTATGTCCTTTTAAAAAATTATGCAATTTAAAATTTCTCATATTATATAAGTTTAAAATAACATTTATGTTATTTTTTTTCATTTTCATATAATATAATTAATTATATTTAAATAAATATATATTTTATTTTAGTATTAGTTTTTTTTATGTTTAAAAAAAATTACTCCAAAATGATTCAAAGTGTATAATATTCCTCGATTTTAGATTATTAAAATAATCCGAAAAGATGAATTATTTAAAATAAATAAAAAAATATTCAATTCTTTTAATAAATTTTCATAACATGATGAATTATATTTTTCACGACCCGTCCTTGGGGCCCGTGCCGTGACTACCCCAAACCTGCCTCCCATAGGTCAGGGGCTGGTGACTAGCACCAAAGGCATAACTCCCTAAAAACTGGGAGGGCATTGCCTTTATAAAACATAAAAAAACACAACTAGAGTAAAAGAGGAAGAAAACACTAAGTAAATTAGTAAAACAAGTGTGCAGAAAGTACAAAGGGGCCAGAAATACAATCCCAACAGAAAGGAACAACTACAACTGAATGAAAGTACAACTGAAAAGACAAACAGCTGGATGACGGAAGAAGTTCATGGATCATCCTCCAGGTTCCTACCAGAAGGGTAGGTATTGATGTCCTCCTCAGAACTCTGCATCTATCGGTCGGCTTCGTGTGTCATCACACTGAGTGTCCAACTCCGGGTACTGTCCAGTCCACGTACACTCTGCCTCGGTCAGCGTTGTCCGTCGTTTGCATCCAACACAACGAGGTGTGGGCATAGCCCGTGTAGGGGTGAGTAAAACAATATTCCGTAGGGATCCCAAGACCCTGAAAGTATCACTAAATATAATAAGGATAACCAAAATGAAATATCTCAATAGATAACCTTTACTTGGGTATATTCTCATACATATACCTAAGTTACCAAGTAACCCATCTCAATCATGTGGAAAACACAAAGGTCATTGACTCTGCTCAAAACATGATTTTCATTATCGAAACCACAACTGCTGGAGAACTCATCCTCTTTTGATTAAAGTGTCCATGTCGTGCCTCTAAGGCGCTACTCACTATCCTTCGACTGCTGAGGTACTCCTCTTGTGGAGTACTGAGGGCCTGCTTCCAAACCGGACGCTCCTCCGCTTTGGGTCTGCCACCAAACCGGGCGCTCCCCCTAATATTCGTCAGAGGTACTCCTTCTATTGTGTACCAAGGGGTATGGGCCAAACTAGGCACTCAGTCTGCCCTAGGTCTTCCACCAAACTGGGCGCTCCGTCCACTGGGCTAGTCGAATCACTCCGAGTCGAATCGGTCAAGCAGTTTTCATGTCTACAGCAACTAGGTCTCCACACTCTATCTGCTCGTCTCGGGGATGATACTCCCCATGAGCTACTATTCGATACTACAATTGTCATGAAGTCTCACACAGAATTATCACAAAGTACCGCCTTGTCATAAGGGTCTCAACGCAACAGAAGGTGCGTCAATCGGACGCCCAGTCTGTGAGTTAATAACATTTTTGTCCTCGGGGCCCGGTTGGTATTGTGTACGAACCAACCCAACTGTATCTCAACTATACCCCGAACTACCATGGGGTATACTCAAAGAAACATTTTCTCAATGAGATCACCAAAGCCGCTGACAGTTCAGCAACCGGACGTCCGGTCTAAGAGTTATTGGCTTTTTTGGTTATAGGGGCCCGGTTGATTTTTTATCTAAAACCAACCCAACCATACTCCAACTGCATCCAAACCTCAATTGGAGTATTCCAAAAGAACTTTCTCATCAAAATAAATCCAAAATAGTCAACGAAACGTCAATCGTATGTCTGGTCCTTAAGTAATAAAGGTTTCCACTGCGAGGGCCCTGATAGTTTCATGTTCGAACAAACCCAGCCATACCCAAACATTGCCAAAACGTTGAGTGTAATATACAGAAATGACCGTATCAATCCAAGGAATCCGACGCAACTGATGGTGCATCGATCGGTGGTCTGTAGATCATGTAATGGGAAATTAACCGAAAACGGTCTGAAGAGGGGGTCTGTGCCCGGTCTGACCCAGCCCAACGCACCACAGGTCGGCCCGGTAGGGTGTGGCCCGGCCTGGCCCAGCTGGCACGACCCAGACCGGATTATGCGGCCCAGCCCGCGGCTAGATGAGCATGGGGGGTGCGGCCCCTCGGCCAGCTGGTGCGACATTAAGCCATGCCACACCAGTTTCGGAATGGCTCTGCCATTTCGGTTCCACCCACCGCCACAGCTCAGCCACGGTGTCCTATTCCGACGACACACCACCGCTACATTCCGCAGACCACAAAACGCACTACGGTGGTCTGTTTCGCCCACTGTTTGCGCCTAAGATCATCTGGGACCCGAACTCCACTTTGGAAGTGCCAAATTACCTTTGATGTCCCATTTTGTTATCACCCGTCAATCCGCACACAAACGAACAACCAGCGGAGGGTTCAGGCTAGTTCTTTAGCCCGAGCCCTTCGCGTTAGATGTTTTCAATCAAGATTAATGTATTCAAATTAAAACCAATCCCGAACATAACCCCGCAACATATTTGAATCCCATCATGCATTAACGAGCAATCCGCAGATCAACCGGGCATAGGTTGGTCTGATCTCATCATTCATTCCTCAAAAAATAAAAGAGAAATTCAATACAATTCCCCTACCTCGAAAATACATCACACGTCGTCGAATCGCGGAAGATGTACGTCGCGGTATTTGGGCATCACGGAGGAATAGTGTCGCTCCGTCAACGTTAGAGGAAGAGTCGTTGTCATTTTAGATGTTCCCCATGGCGGTGTCTCCTCCCTTGATGGGGAGGAAGATGAATATTGAAGAAGTTGCTTCACATCCTTCGGGTCTTGGAGTGTTCTTCGTGTCGTGGAGTGTTCTTCACCGAGAGAGGACGATGTTCTTCGTAGAAGAATGAATCTCCTCTAATTCTCCAATGATTCCTCCAAAAATATTTGTTGAGGAAAATATTATAAAATAATTCTCAAATTTTAAGTAATCTCTAAGCAATTCCCATTTAATTTAAGGGATATGTGCCAATTTAATTAATAAAGTTATTAATTACATAAATTGGCATCATTAATGTCTGGGAGGTGGAGAGACTCCACCGTTAATGAAGAGTTGTAAAAAAACAGTAGGGAATTAATGGGGAGTTGAGGGGTTAGGATTTCCTGTGGGCCCAAGCACACTATGTCATATCCTCCCATGGGATGTTAGGTGGGGTGTGGGCCCCACATCCAACATCCCTTTGGAGGAATTAAATTATATTTAAAATAAATTGTAACAAAAAATTTTATTTAAGTCTTAACGAATTCCCAAATTTTAACTACCACAAATGACAAAACACAACTGCGGTAAAAGTCCCCTAAAGAGAATACTGGCGCTGCGAGTTCTTCATTGTCCTCATATTTCAATTCCAATCAATGGTTCAAAAGATAGAAAAACTCGCACGTATGTTTACTGAACGTACCTGAACAAAACTTCAGAAATTGATTTCAGGCACACCGGGCCTCGAAATCAGGCGCCGTCAAAAACTGCGGACTCGTAAAATTCCAATGAAATTTAGAAAAAAATATTCCTTGACATTTATAGGTATTTATATTACCCCCAAATTAGGGATTTACATCCCCGTAAAGCTACAACACACAATAGGGGAAACAATGGTGGGTTCTGTGCACACATTTTGAGCCTCCCGCTCCCATGTGCTCTCCTAGTAGTTGATATCCAGAACTCCTTCTGAGCGCATATGAAACAACGTTTCTCTTCCAAGGAGTATAGACTATCTCAAATTCATAGTTCTGGAGGAACTCAAGCCATCACTACTATCTTAGGTTTAGTTCATTCTGAGAGGAGATACACCTGATTCTATAGAGATTAGAGTGAACCGTATACTGTTCGCTCAATGAAAAATGGGTGAGACTAGTCAATGGTAAGAACTTGACTTCACCATTCCTTTCCTACGTTCTATAAGAGCTGCTAAGATTTATCCTTTACCAAAAAGGGAAATACGGTCTCATCCCCTGGATGAAAAAATTCATTTTCCTAATACAGTCAATCCTGACATGAATGATACTAATTCATGTCATCGACGACATCGTAAGGCCTCGACGATACTACCACGAGATCCAACCTTTACTCTCACGTCCAAGGGTTGAGTCACATTGTCTGCATCAGTGTGTGGTCAATTCTCCTCCTCTAGTAGAAAACTTCAAACTGAGGGTCAAGTAAATAGTTCAAATGGAACCTCTTAGTACACAAAAAGGAATAAAGCAAATGTCACAAGGATAAATTTCTTTTATTACTGCAGCTCGATGTACAAAGACAAAAAGAAACAAAAAAAATGAACAAAGATAGAAGCATCATGAACCAAGACCTATATGCTTCGAACTAGTCCCACTCTTGTCCATATTCTTCCAGAGCTCCATAGTCGTATGCTTCAACTTCTTGAAGATGTGATCTCCCATGTCCACCTATTCCCTGCAGTCGAGGAGGACATCCTGGTGGTGGTGGTGGAAAACCCTCGAAGCTGAACGGTCAGTTCCATGTAACCCGTCAAGATCAAACCTCTGCCTCGGCCTTGGAGGTCTTTTATATATCTGCTTATCGTCTACACGGCGGGTTGGATAGTCACGTGCCATGTGACTAAGCCCGCAGCAGGAGTAACATTGTCCCTTCCTGGTATTCCGGGATCTTTCTCCACTATGGGTTCCCTGCACTACCGATCCTGAGTCGTGCAGTTGTACACCTGTAGGTCTGGCCCTGTTAGACCTATATGTCTTTTGTCTACTTCCAGCTGCAGAAGACTCTACTGCATTTCTACTAGTGGTGGGTTATGCTACTGAAGACTGCTCAAAAAGGAATCACTCCACTTGTAGGGATCACTCCAACACCCCCATCTGCATTGGGATACTATGAGAAACAACTGAAAAACTAATTTCTCACCTGATTCCCTGCTCAATTGTCTGGGCCATGAAAAAAGGGTCTCGTGCCATATCTGTAGAGTATAGCAAGAGGTCTGTGAACCTCGCTGAGTATTGTGCCACTGTCATGTTGCCCTGCTGCAGATGCAGTAGCTACTGTACGCACACCGCTCCAAGGGTGGATGCTACAAAATCCGCCTGGAAGAAGCTCTCTAAATCTATCCATAGAAGTGTTTCCTTGTCGTGCATCTGGAGCATCATGCTCCACCATCTTCCTGCTGCTCCCTAAATGATTCTAGCAGCACAGATCACCATAAAGTCTACTAGTGTCCCTACTAGCCTAAAGACTCTCACCACAGCCTCAATTCAATCATCAGCCTCCTCTGTGTCCATCTCTCCCCTGAAATGGGTGGCCTCTGGTGCTGGAAATCGTGAAACGCGCTCAAGTGGTGTTCATCACCTATTGCTGTGTCTGGTGGCATCAGTGGACCAACGGGAAGTAGTACCTCTGGTGCCTCTACTGCTGCCTCCGCAGGTTCCTCAACTAGTAGAGGGCCATGTACTGAGGCATGGTCGCTCGACGGGATGTTAGAATGTATAACTCTTGGGGCTCTAGCTAGTCATCCGCTGGGAGGCATCCTAAAAGAAACAGATGTTACACGGTCAAAGACTATACCTGGTGAGCTGACCTGGTTGATCTAAATTAAAGAAAACATTAGAAAAACACCCATAATCAGTCTTTTCGTGCACTAAGTAAAAAATCATAAGTTAGGGTCCTGGTTTATGGATACGTCGGCTGCCCGCACCAACACTGGACTCTCTTAACTGAAAACCAAAGTTATTACACTTATCACTATTGCTTCATAGAAAAGAAATATCAGATTCTTGTGTTTTGTGGTTGAATCAACTCCTTTGATACCAATTTGTCACGACCCGTCCTCGGGGCCCATGCCGTGACTACACTGAGCCCGCCATCCATAGTCTAGGGGCTGGTGACTAGCACCAAAGGCGTAACTCCCAAAAAACTAGGAAGGCATTCTCTTTATAAAACATAAACACACAAAACCAGAGTACAAGAGAAAGCAAACACTATGTAAATTAGTATAACAAGTGTGCTGAAAGTACAAAGGGTCCAGAAATACAAGCCGAACAGAAAGGTACAACTACATATAAAAGAAAGAATAACTGAAAATACAAATAGATGGAAGACGGAAGCAGCTCCTGGATCGTCCTCCTGGTTCTTACATCAATGGTTGGTCCTGATGTCCTCCTCAGCACTCCGCATATATCGATCTTCTCTATGTGCAGTCATTCCGATTTTCCACCGCTAGGTACTGTCCAGTCCTCGTACACTCTGCCTCGGTCAGTGTTGTCTGTTGTCTGCATCCAACACAATGAGGTGTGGGCATAACCCGTGCAGGTTTGAGTATAACGATACCTAGTAGGGACCATGAGACCCTCAGGGTCTCACTAAATCCAACAAGGATAACCAAAAAGAATGATTTCAATAGATAACATTTACTTAGGTATATTCCTATACATATACCTAAGTTATCATGTAACCCATCTCAATCATGAGGAAAACACAAAGGTCATTGACTCAGCTCAAACCATGATTTTCATTATCGACACCACAACTACTGAAGAACTCATCCTCTGTCAAGTAAAATGGGCCTATTAAGACTTTGAGGTACAACTCGCTAACCTTATACTACTTAGGTACTCCTCCTGTCGAGTACTGCGGGTCTGCTGCCAAAACAGGCGCTCCTCTGTTGTGGGTCTGCCACCAAACCGGGCGCTCCCCATAATAGCCGTTAGAGTTAATCATTTTGTCGATTACTGCGGGTCTGCTTCCAAACCATGACCTCCATCTACTGTGGGTCTACCACCAAACTGGTTGCTCCATCCACTAGGCTCGTCCAATTATTCTGAGTCGAATCGGTCAAGCAGTCGTCAGCTCTACAGCTACTAGGTCTCCAAACTCAGTCTGCTCATCTCTGGGAGGATCCGCTCCACGAGGTACTATTTCATACTCCAAGTGTCAAAAAGTTTCATGTAGAAGTATCTCAAAGGACCTCCTTGTCATAGGGGTCTGAACGCAATAGACAGTGTGTCAATCGGACACCCGGTCTGTGAGTTATTAACCTTTTTGTCCCCAGGGCCCAGTTGGATTTGTGTACGAACCAACCCGACCGTATCACAAATGAACCCCGAACTCCCTTGAAGTATATTCAAAGGAACTTTTTCTCTATGAGATCTCTAACGTTTCTAAAGGATTGAAAAACATACATCCAGTCTAAGAGTTATTAGCTTTTTCCGTTCCAGGGGAATAGTTGGTTTTTAAGCTAAAACCAACCCGACCGTACTCCAACAGCATCCAAACCTCATGTGGAATATTCCAAAAGAAACATCTCATCAAAAGTAATCCAACGTAGTTGATGGAACATAAATCGGACATATGGTCCTTACGTTATTAGCGTTTCCGCTCCGAGGGCCTGGTTGGTTTCGGGTTTGAACCAACCCGGCCGTACCAAAACATTGCCAAAACCTCGAGTGTAATATACCGAAATGGCCGCCTCGATCCGAGGAATCTTACGCAACTTACGGTGTGTCCATGGTAGGCCAATAGCTCATTTTATAGTCAATTGAATGAAAATTTTCCAAAGAGGGGGTCGGGGCCCAGTCTGACCTTGCCCAACTCAACCGGGGTCGGCCCAACCCGGGTCCTGGTCCGGCCAGCGGCCGGCCGCATCTTGGCTAGGCAGGCCGAGCGTGGGGGGTGTGGCCCCTCGGCCAGCTGGTGCGAAGTTAATCCTCACCGAAGCAATTCTGGAACGACTTTCCATTTTAGGTTCCACATGCTACCGCGACAGCCTATTTCAGTGGGGCGATGCCGTGCAGGCGTGGCGTGCCACCGCTGCCTTCGTTAGACCACCGAAGATGCTCTGGTGGTCTGTCTCGCCCGCCGTTTTCACATAAGATATTATTGGGACCCGATCACCACTACGAAATCTCCAAATCACTGTTGCGGTCTTGTTTCATCATCTCCCATCAATCCAGGCATAGACGAACAACCAGTGGAGGGTTTGGGCTTGTTCTTTGGCACGAGCCCTTCGTGTTAGAAGTTTTCAATCAATATTAAAGTATTCAAACTAAAATGAAACCCGAACATAACCCTGCATCATATTTGAATCCCAAACCGCATTAAAGAGTGATTCGTAGATCAACCGGGTAGAGTGTGGTCCGCACTCATCATTATTTCCTCAAAAAGGAAAATAGAAATTCAATACAATTACCCTACCTCGAAAAGATGACACATGTTGTCAAACTGCGAAAGACGAACGTCGTGGTAGTCGGGCATCGCTGAAGAACGGTGTCGCTCCGTGAACTTCAGAGGAAGAGTCGTCGTCGTTGGCGCCGTCCCCATGGCGGTGTCTCCTCCCTTGACACGGAGGAAGAATAAGATTGAAGAATTTTCTTCACGTCCTTCGGGTCGTGGAGCATTCTTCGTGTCGTGGAGTGTTCTTTTTCGGGAGAGGATGATGTTCGTCATAGAAGAACGAACCTCCTATAATTCTCCAATGGTTCCTCCCAAAATATTGGTTATGGAAAATATTATGTAAGATTTCTCTAATTTTAATGAATCTCCAATAAATTCCCATTTAATTCAAAGGAGATGTGTCAATTTAATTAATAATGTTTTTAATTACATTAATTAGAATCATTAATGTGTGGTAGGTGGAGAGACTCCACAATTAATGAGGAGTTGTCAAAAAACAGTAGGGAAATAATGGGGAGTTGAGGGGTTAAGAGCTTGTGTGGGACCCACCACCCTCAGTCATATCCTCCCATGGGATGTTAGGTGGGGTGTGGGCCCCACCTCCAACTTCCCTTTTAAGGAATTAACCTACACATAAAATAAAATGTAACACAACAATTTATTTAAGTCTTAACGAATCCCCAAATTTTAACTACCACATACGACAAAACACAACTGTGGAAAAGGACCCCTTAAGCAAATACCGGTGTTGCGAGTTCATCGGTGTTCTTGAATTTCAATTCTGAGCACCAGTTCAAAAGATATAAAAACCAGAACGTACGTTTACTGAACGTACCTAAAAAACATCAGAAATTGTTTCAAGGCACATCGGTCCTCGGAATCAGGTGCCATCAAGAACTATGGTCTCGTAAAATTCCAAAGAAATTAAGAAAAACATTTCCTTGAAATTTCCTTGACTTTATGCTATTAATTATGTTATTCAAGAACATTGTTTCCTTGGAAAATGTATTTTCTTGGAAAATCTGTTTTTTCAACACGTTATTGAGTAATATATTTAATTAATTTTATAAAATCATTTAAATACATATTGATAAAATTTATTAATCATTTGGAGTTATAATAATTTATATTATATAATATGGTTGACTTAATTTTTTTAATAGAATATAGTATAAATAGTAAAAAAATTAATATGGTAAAAAAAGAGAAGGTTAAAATTTTGTAAAAATATGAGTAATGTTTAAAACATGATAAAAAATGAATTTTATCAGTTTTAGAGTTTCAGATTGGCCATATTTATGCCCCATGACTCTATTATTCAATTTTTATAACATGACATTATAGTGGCATCACATTGATGAATAGTATTGGATATTTACAAGATTCCCATCCCTCCATAATTGAAAAATTTCACCACTACCCTAACTTATTCACACCTCTCAAGACATTTTTCTCAATAGAAATGTACCAAAATCTCTTTGAAAAATCCTTGTACATATTATTGATCTCATGTTCTTCTAAAAATTCCATCCTTGGTGTCCATGTTATGATATCCAATTGTTGTTCTTTTATGAAAAGGTAATTATCTTCAGTGAGCCCCATATTTTAATATCCCCATTATACAAAATCAATTTATAATTAAAAATAATAATATAAATTAAATTATATATCTAATATATTGGTAATATATTATTAAAATGACATAATACATATCCATAACCTCTCCTATCAAATGAGAAACACGACCATTGTTTGTGTTTACGATAGCCTATAACCTTATGAATCGATGCATTTCATTTTCCATAATTTCTTATCACATATGTTCATGGTGATGGATTTAAATACTTTATATTATACTAATGAAATATTAATTTTTTTTGAAAATTATAAAATATTAAACAATCTTTCATTTCCAGCATGTGAAAAATGATAACGGAACATGTTTGTATGACATAGTACCACCACACAAAGCAACATGAATCGTTTATTCTTACCTCATCACATGGATTTCATATGTTAATTTAATTTATAAAATAATATGATATTTATGATATATTTTTGATTATATAGATGTAAAATAAATGTTACTATTCTTCCATCTCGATCATTGAAATTAGAAATTTGACTCATGTGTACGTATGACCTAACATCTCCATGATTGTAATATAATTCATTTTTTCACAACCAAATTTCATAGTGGGTTAAAAATGTTCAATTAATATAAACAAATTCTAATTAGATTATAGTTATTTTTATTTGTATTATAGAACCAAGACTCCACTCACTGTGATCAACACACCGATACTATTTTGAAATTATCAACATGACATCTTCAAAACACCTGACTTGGAAATAATAGAATAAGTGAATAATTAAATCATTTAAAAAATAAATATATGGTATAATTATTTTGTATCGTACCAAGAAATTTTTAATTAAAAATATTCTAATTTATGTAATTTAATTATATTGGAGATAATGTATATCAATGAAAGGAATGCACATGATGCAATGAATTTATCATCTCAGTTTTACATCAATGATATGTATTTCATATTTAACACTTTTTTATTTTGTGTGGTTTATATAATTTCACTTTTATTTTAATATCTTCAATCTATTAATATTCTATTTATTTAATTTTTTATTTAATTTTTCTTAGTTCAGAGTGGATATAAATAAAATGTATCAAAAATCCTAAGTATTTTTTTTAATTAATCACATTTTAATATGTTTTTATGATGAAATTAAAATCAATGGAAATTATAGATTCATTATATAATATAACACATTAGTTTTATTCTAATTTTTTTCTGAAAATTTTATGTAATATTGTAATTTCACTATAATTGGTTCATTGAATGACAGAGAAATGTTTTATTGGAAAATATTATTTCATTATCTATTCAAATGAAAATAATTATTCTACCATATAAATGTTTTAAAAAATTATTTACAATAAAAAATTACATGATTGAAATAATTTATTAAATAAATGTTCAATTGTTATCAAATTTATAGAAAAAATACAAATGAATATTCATGCTTTTTTGAATGATTTAAATCATATAATTTCTAAAAATAGTGTGAAGATAATTATTTTAACTTGTATTTCATGTATGTAATAACCGAGAATCATAACCAGTAGATTATTTGTAACTTGTTTTATATGTTTCCCGTGTTTTTTTAGGATAATTTTTCTATAATATTATAGAATTTATTGTATTTTTAGGATTTTTTTTGAATGTGAAAAGGGTATTTTCGTCAAGAAAAATTCCATGTAGTATTTATTAACAACATTTTACAAATAATGAATGCCTTTGATTATATGAATTTCTTGTTAATTATTTATATATGTTTCTCACATTTATACATATATTTTCTTACCTTACATTTATGGGGTAACACATGACATATGATCATCTCTAAAATTCTATTTTTAAATTTCCCATTTTATTATTATATGTGGATAGATTGTGGAACCAATTTTATTTCCATTGCTAATTATTATATTTATTCCTTAAGAGATATTTCTTTATATTTCACATGAAATGATTATGATGGGTGGTCCCATAATTATATAACCCAAAAACAACTTGTTTAAATTATTCTCATGTGATATCATGTACAAGATTAGGGTTGAACCTAGTCCATTATAGGATATAATCCACCATGTGATGTTGTCTCGATTTTTATCAGTCACTTATGATTTTTTAATATTTTATGTTTGAACGAAAATACTTATGATTCTATGATATTATGATACAATTTAATTTGTATTATATTTCTATATGATTACTCATGTACCTTGTCTTTTATGATATCATGTTATACATTTGATTCACATGTTTTTATTCGTTATCATTTTTATTCACTTACTGGGATTTTTATATCACGTAATTTTTATTTATTCCCCTAGTTATAGAATTTACTTTTATGATCTCGGAAGGATTAGGAAAATTTTTAGTAAGAATAAAATATATATGTTTTATTTTATTCACACTAGTATGTGTTATGATCATAGTCTTCAGAAAACACAATTCCAAACAATCATTCAGTCGTAATTAATGGAAGTATATGTTAAAATTCATTTGATAATAAGTTTAAAACAATTCATTCATATATATTGATAATTATAATTGATATCAATTAACATTAATCATTACCCAATGAATTATAATAATATATAATTTCTAGAACACTTTCAAAAAATCCTAAATCCATATAAACACAGTCTATTTGATCATAAAAAATTCAACATAAGAGACCCCCTATAAAATAATATGGTTTCATTTTTATTTCATCACCATATCAACAATTCATCCAAATAAAGATATTATTTTATATAATTGGATCGTATCTCTAATTTAAACTAAGTATCATCAACAAAATGTTACCAATTATGAACAGTTTCATTTATATATCAATAAAATATTTCTCATGGAAAATTCCATATTCACGGGGAAATAACGTAATTATAATATTAAAATTTTAAAAAAATATGGATATTATTATATATGAAATGAAATGTGAAAATTTTTAGATGAATAATTAAATTAGTGACAATTCGTGGTACATGAAAATTATCTTTATTATATGTACCATAAAACAACAATTTCATTTATATTTTTTATTAGAATGGAAAAATAACTTATTCAAAATAACAATCCATTTTAAATTATTTTAAAAAAATATGAGTAAAAATGGATTTAACAAGTCATATGTTACTTTTATAAACATTCCCTAATGGATTTATAAGAAATTTATATGTGGAAGAAACATGAATCTCAAATAAAGAGAAAAACCATGTAATTTTTTCATAAAAATATTTATTTAATCTCACAATGTAATAAAAGGAAAAAACAATTGAATAAATGTATTAAATTAAAATATCCATATAATAATAAAATTCATTATATAATTTATAGATAGATCCTAAAATCTCATCATCTGGAATATAATCATAAATAATCTTGATAAAAAATTTGATTGTTGTATAAAACAATTTCCTAGTGTAAGACATGCTTAAAAAGGTCATTAAACTCATTTATAATAAATTATAAATTATTATAAATCTATATAATAATAATAATAATAATTATAAAATCATATATCATCTTATTATAACCTTTTACCTCCAAATTATTAATAATTTTTTAATAGAATAATCATTTCTAGTTAGTGTTTGTTTCATTTTCTATCATAATTTTGGTTATGTAGTTTTGATCCTTTACTTTGATTATGGTTCCACAATTTGAAGAATTTTTATAATAATATTAATAAGATATAATCTCAAAATATTTATATTTAGAGTCAATTATATAATTTATTTGTAGAAATGTTTATTACACCACTCATTGAGACGCTAGGTCGCATTTACGCATTAGTACTATATTCACATTTCGATGGATGGAATGAAATAAATAAAAAAAATTAAAAATTCCATATTCATTATTATATCATATATATTAAACATTACAAATAAACTTTTTTTATTATCTTCTATTTAAAAAAATTAATAATGAATCATATCACCTCATGGAGACATTGATTCGCACATACACACAAGCAATGTTTTCATTATCCAATAGATTTGAAGGTGAATTTTTTGATACAAACTTGTAATCCAAAAATAAAAATAATGAAATAATGATCACATATAAAATATAAACATATCATAAAAACCATCCCTGAAAATTGTTGTTTAAAATTAAATGTATCATTATATGGAAGTGGTAGTGCATGTGTACACACACACACAATAATTTCCAATCTCATTTGATGAAAATGATAGTTGATAATGGTACATACATAATAATAATAATATTTAAGATTATTGGGAATCCTGGAGTAAATATTTTTATTTTGAAAAGAAGAGATTATATAATTTATAAGAATAAATAAATAGAATGTGGGTGGGTAGGAAGATTATTTGTTATTAGATAGTCCTCATGTTGATCAAATCACAATGACCCATAGAATGGACTTTAAATAAAAAATAAAATGTAATTAATTGATAAGGAATTTTGGTAGATAATTGGGTAGGGTTTTGTAGATCTATAGGGATCCAATTTCTGTAATGGAAAACAGATAAAATTTATTCATTTATAGGGGAGGTAAAGGAATCCCTTGGAATTACAAATGCAACTAAAATAAACATAAGTAATATTATAAAAAATTTCTTCCATATGGATTAAAATTTGTGGAAAAAGATTATATATTAAAATGATAACCTACTAATGAATTTTTTCCAGGATTTGGTGTTATAAGGACCCAGCCTTAAATCTTACTTAATCTTTAGTTATTAAAAGATTACACATTGAGGATCTTTTCGGGTTTAGAGTTTTAGAGAATTAGATCATAAAACATGCATTACATTCCACATATAAACAAAGTGGTTACATAATGATAGTATTTTTCATTCCCATCAATTGAAACATATTTAAAATAATCATGGATTCTTTCTTGACACTTCCTTGACACTGTCATCTTATCATGTACTTTTCCCTTGACATGTGAAAAACATTTCAAAAAAACTTGGGATGAGCATAAAAAGCTCAGTATGGGATATAAAAATATGGAAAGGAATCATCGGTACATATATACATAAGGATGAGATCATACATTACCCATAAAACATAAGCACTTTAACATACCTCATTAAATCATGAATATATCATATAAATCATATTTCATAAAGGTAACTTGAGGCATTCATAACATTCTTACGTAGGGAGTAACCCTCTTGGTTACGTTTGGAATACCCATCACAGTATATTCCCTAAATATCTTCGGAGAAACCTTATCGTTTCACTCCTTCGCGTTACCCAGTGCATTGGAGAGCTATATCGGGCTCACCCGCCCTTAGTTTATCATGGAACCACCCATCTTCATAATAATTCCCAAGAACCTCAACATAATCGTATCACATAAAACATGCATAAAGGAAACATAACATTCACACCTTTCAATCACAATATATCAATACAACACATTGAAATAAAAACGTTATGAAAACAATTTTCAATACCAAAATAAAATAAAAGTAAACATGGTATTTATTTTTCTTTTAAAAAAAAGGTATGGCTTGTAGAGGAAGCCGAAACTCAAATAATGGTCATGGTGGCGGAGAAGTCGTTGTCGCCACATACGTACGACAAAAACATTCCCTTTTGTCGTTCAGTAAAAAGCTTTGAATAAATAATATTACAATTGGATAAACGTAAAATTCAAAGGGGTTTATACACCGTATAAAAGAATTTTGTGTATAAAACAAAATATGCCTCAGTGAAAGGAGATTGAGACGAAGTCCCATACCTCGGGTCCGACTTGACTCAATCGTTCTTTAATGTCCTGAATAATAAACTTTAGTTAATTTCTAATTGCTTAAGAACCTTTTTCAAGTTCATTATTCCTTTTATATCACTTATTACCATGTCATGAACACTATGTAATTTTTTAAGTTAATAACGGTCATTTTAACGATCATTGGTACTTGAGTCAAAAATAATCCCTTTATAATTACATGATTTTCATGTATCCATTATATCCAGAATGGTATTTATGATTTAGATATCATATATTTCATATATATCTAGTACATTCATGCATTTATAATATTACATTATCATTTAGAGGTAAGAAATGAAATGCACCGTTCATGGAGACGGTAAGCCGTACGTACGCATGAACACTACATTCATTTCTATTTCGTATTTTATAGAATGGAATCATAATGATATAAAGGTATATTATAATTCCAGTATAATATCATATATAATATCATAGTTTCATCCTTTATACGTCCCACATATGGTATTTAACGAATCAACTAACTTTAAGGGGGCGGTAGTCCGCACTTCCTTAAATGAAGATATCGCGTTTACCCATAATGGAAACCATAAAGGTATACCCAAAAAGAAAAAAACAGAAGCTTAAGGAAAACATAAACATATTATATATCATATATAAATATAGTGACATCTTATTGGCCACCTTTGAAGGTGTTAAAAGATTGTTGAACAATCATCGTTTCGGGAGGCATAAATTCACCATCCATGGAAACAGTATGTTCGTTAACCATTAGATGTAGGTGTGTGTAATTGTAGCTCGAATCCTTATTATAAAAACATCATATTATATTGAAGATACTGGAGTTGTTACAAAAAAAATTAATAAAATGGGTTTAGGGGGTTGGAGAAGCAAAATAAAACAAACGGACTCAAGTGAAGACTTTACCTTAAAATCGGGTAACTCCCTTTGTTTTGAGCTCAAAGGCTTCCTTGGGAAGTCTTCTACCCAAAATGAGGCTTCAAGGAGTAAGATAGGGAAGTGGATAGACAAAATGGGAAGGGTTTGTCCAAGCCAAATGCTTTGGTAGTGGGGGAAAAGAGGTAGAGGTGGGGGCCTTTTATAAGAGGAGAGGAGGGGCACTCTTGGAAAGTAAAGATAAGTTACTTTATTTTAAAAAGAGTTTCGGATTCAAAAGGTCCCACATTGATATAATTCTAGGATAAGGTGATAAGGGTTTGTAAACCACTCATCCAATAGGTTTTTTCCATGTGTAGGTCTTAGATTTTACATTATCTTTCCATTTTATTTAAATAGTTAAATAATGAGGTCATCGCTGCATCATCATGATGTCATAAATAATTTAATTTATTTAAAGTCTAAAAATTATAAAAAAATACTATGATCTATTAAATCTTGTTAGCTTTCCAATTAATATTTATAATCAATAATCTGATCTTTATAACCCCATGTAAAAATTGTTTTTTTAAAACATATTATGTTTGTGTCATTTTTACTTTAACATTAAATAATAAGTTATTTATGTCATTTCCCAACCAAAGTGGATCCATGGGGTCCCCAAGTTGACCCATTGCTTGTCTTGGTCGGCCATGACACAAAAAATGATGGTAGAACATGTGTCAAGCTCACCTCATTTTATAAAATCATTATTTTTACCTTAAACTACACTAATTACCACTAATCGCGATTAAAAACATAATAACATACTATTCATCAAAAAACTATTTTAATCACATTGAACCACATTTTACTTATTAATGACAACCATGTATGTAGGATTTTTTAAATTCAAAACACAATGATGGAAATATTTCATTTAAACGGATAAATCAGTTTTTATAAGTACCACTTAGTGGTTTCACTATTCATCAAAAATTGATGTTTTTTAGAAAATTACCAAAAATTCACCCTAAGATATATTTGATATTCCGCATTTAAAAATGAAGCCTATTTTAAAAAATTCAAAACAAATAAGTCACAATAATTAATTTAATAATTAATTCCCACTGTCAGAGCAAATAGCGTGTTTTTATAAAACAATAAGTATCAAAAGATAGACACCAGTTTAAGTCTAATTTCAAAGTGAAATTGATTCCAATGACCACCATTGGATTAAATTGTAAAAATATATTCAGATTAAAAATTAATACCAATTCAAAAGATAATCTAATCATATAAATAAATTAGATTAAGAAGCAGTTTTGATGTAAAATGCAGTATTTTTCACTATTCATTAAAAAATGAACATTGTTAGAAAAATACCAAAAATTCACACAAAGTAAATTTTGATGTCCCAATCATAAAGAATAAGTTTATTTTGACAAACATATATTATAAAATTATAAAAAGATAGATTTAAAAATGGTTTTCCATCAAAAGGCAGTAAAACAATCTTTTAAAAATATTAGTGTATTCCATGCTTAAGATTGGATTTATTTTCATTTTAAGCCTCTAAAACACTATCTAGTTTATTAATAGACATAGATAAAAATATCTATTATTCATTACATACATGGGATGTTACATCCTTCCCCCCTTTAGAAAATTGCGTCCCCGCAATTTATTTACTTATCAAATAAATGGGGGTACTTATCCCTCATTGCATTTTCATATTCCCATGTTGCCTCTCCCATCATGTCATTTTTCCACAAAACCTTTACCTGGTGAATCACCTTATTTCATAACACTTGCTCCTTGTGGTCAAGAATCTGGACCAGTTGTTCATCATAAGATAGGTTCTCTTCCAGCTGAACTTCCTCCGGACTCAAAACATGAGATGGATCTGGCATGTACTTTCTCAACATCGAAATGTGAAAAACATTGTGTACCTGAGATAAACTCGGAGGTAAAGCCACTCGGTAAGCAACTGATCCAACTCTCTCCAGAATTTCATATGGTCCAACAAACCTTGGACTCAACTTTCCTTTATTACCAAATCACATCACACTTTTCCATGGTGATACTTTGAGAAAAACATGATCACCTACCTCGAAAGATAGATCCTTCCTCTGGTTATCCGCATAACTCTTCTTCCTGCTCTGAGCTGTTCTCATGTGTTTCTGAATCAGCTAAACTTTTTCTGCCATATCTTTTACCAATTATGGTCCCATAAAATTCCTTTCACCCACTTCATCCCGGAAAGCTGGAGTTTGACACCGCTTCCCATATAATGCCTGAAATGGTTCCATCTGTATACTGGAATGAAAACTGTTATTATATGAAAATTTAACCAAAGAAAGATGTTGGTCCCAACTTCCCTGATAATCAATAGAGCAAGAACATAGCATATCCTCCAAGTTTTGAATTGTTCGTTCTGACTGCCCATCTGATTGAGGATGAAAAGCTGTACTAAAATTTAATTCAGTACCCAACGACTTCTAAAGGCCTTTCCAAAAGTTAGAAGTGAACCTGGGATCACGATCAGATATAATGGAGAGGGGAACTCCATGTAACCTGACTATATCTTTAAGATACAAATAAGAAAGTTGATCTATGGAAAAAGTATCTCGTATAGCAAGGAAATGAGCATATTTGGTCAAGCGATCAACAATAACCCAGATTGCATTATTACCTCGAGATGTCTTCGATAATCCCAACACAAATTCCATTGATATGTTTTCCCATTTCCACTCTGGAACTGGTAAAGGCTAAAGCAACTCTTTCAGTAACTGCTTCTCTGCTTTAACCTGCTGACAAGTCAAATACCTCACAGTAAAATCAGCAATATCTCTTTTCATTCCATCCCACCAGTAATACTCCTGCAGATCTCTATACATCTTAGTACTACCTGGATTAACTGAAAACGGAGAACTATGAGCATCACATAACAACTCTTTCATCAACTGTGAATCACAAGGCACACACAATCTCTTCCCAAATCTCAAAACACAATCACTATCAATGTTGAATTCAGGAAACTTACCTTTCTGAACCAGCTCTACCTTTTTCTGCAACTCACTGTCTTGCTTCTATGCTTTCTTGATTCTGTCTGATAGAGATGATCTCACTGATACCTGAAACAAATCAGAAGAACATCCTGAACCAACAACTTCTATGCCAAATTTCATCAAATCCTTAACCAAATGATCATGTTCCAAACGCAACATTGCTAATGAAGCATTACTTTTTCGACATAAAGCATCAGCCACTTTATTTGATTTTCTTGGATGGTAATGAATTGTACAATCATAATCCTTGATTAATTCTAGCCATCCCCTCTGTCTCATGGTTAAATCTTTCTAAGTGAATATATACTTTAAACTTTTGTGATCAGTATATATTTCACACTTTACTCCATACAAATGATGCCTCCAAATTTTTAAAGCAAAAACCACAACAGCTAATTCCAAATTATGTGTTGGGTAATTTACCTCATGAGTTTTCAACTGTCGTGAAGCATAATCAATTACCTGATCATTCTGCATTAGGATGCAACCAAATCCTTTCAATGAAGCATCACTGTAGATAACAAACTCGCCATTCCTTGATGGTAGTGCCAAAATTGGAGCATTCACCAATCTTCTTTTCAATTCCTGAAAACAATCATCACATTCATTTGTCCCGATAAACTTAACACCCTTCCGAGTTAGCTTAGTAATTGGACTAGATAACCGTGAAAAATTTCTAACAAACCTTCGGTAATAGGCTGTCAAACAAAGGAAGCTACGAATCTCAGTTACATTTGTGGGTCTTGGCCAGTCTACCACAACTTTTGTTTTTTCAGGATCAACAGTTATTCCATCTTTAGAAACAATATGACCAAGGAAGAAATTTGTTGCAACCAAAACTCACAGTTGCTGAATTTCCCATAAAATTTCTTTTCTTTCAAGGATTTCAAGATAACCCTTAAATGTCTTTCATGCTCTTCTTTACTTTTAGAAAACACCAAAATATCATCAATGAAAACCACCACAAACATTTTTCACCTGATTCAACTGAGCCATCACTGTAGTAAACTGCTCAATTCTGATTCTGACCATCTTAGTATGCTGATTTGGAAGGTCATTTAACTCTGTATTCCTTCCCAGAAAAGCTGCTCTATTTCATTTATGAAAAATAATTCTTAACAGAGACATATCTTTTTCGAAGCAACATGGTAATCTGTAAATGCTATATCATTTCAATCATACCATAAATTAATTCATAATATAAAAATTTTCTATCTCCTAAAGTTGTCTAAACCGACCTTTGATACCAACTATAAGGCCCCAACCTTAAAACTTACTTAATCTTGAGTTATTACAAGATAACACATTGAGGATCTTTTCGGGTTTAGAGTTTTAGAGATTTAGATCATAAAACATGAATTAAATTCCACATATAAACAAAGTGGTTACATAAAGATAGTATTCTTTATTCCCATCAATGGAAACATATTCGAAATAATCATGGATTCTTTCTTGACACTTCCATGACACTATCATCATATCATGTACCTTTCCCTTGACCTGTGAAAAACATTTCAAAAAAACTTGGGATGAGCATAAAAAGCTCAGTAAGGGATATAAAAATATGGAAAGGAAACATTGGTACATATATACATAAGGAAGAGATCATACATTACCCATAAAACATAAGCACATTAACATACCTCATCAAATCATGAATAAATCATAGAAATCATAATACGTAAAGGTAACTTGAGGCATTCATAACATTCTTACGTAGGGAGTAACCCTCTTGGTTACGTTTGGAATACCCATCACAGTATATTCCCTAAATCTCATCGGAGAAACCTTAACGTTTCACTCCTTCGCGTTACCCAATGCATTGGAGATCTATATCGGGCTCACCCGCCCTTATTTTATCATCGAACCACCCATCTTAATAATAATTCCCAAGAACCTCAACATAATCGTGTCATATAAAACATGCATAAAGGAAACATAACATTCACACCTTTCAATCACAATATATCAATACAACACATTGATATAAAAACGTTACGAAAACAATTTTCAATACCCAAATAAAAGAAAAGTAAACATGGTATTTATTTTTCGTTAAAAAAAAGTATTGCTTGTAGAGGAAGCCGAAACTCAAATAATGGTCATGGCGGTGGAGAAGTCATTGTCACCGCATACATACGACAAAAAAATTCCCTTTTGTCATTTAGTAAAACGTTTTGTATAAAAAAGATTCATTTGGGATAAATGTAAAAGTCAAAGGGGTTTATACACCGTATAAAATAAGGTTGTGTATAAAACAAAATATGCCTCAATGAAAGGAGATTGAGACGAAGTCCCATACCTCGGGTCTGACTTGACTCGATCATTCTTTAATGCCCTGAATAATAAACTTGATTTAATTTCTACTTGCTTAAGAACCTTTTTCAAGTTAATTATTCCTTTCATATCACTTATTACCATGTCATGAACAATATGTAATTATTTAAGTTAATAACGGACATTTTAACGATCATTGGTACTTGAGTAAAAAATAAGCCCTTTATAATTACATGTTGTTCATGTATCCATTATAT
This sequence comes from Viscum album, assembly GCA_963277665.1. Classification (NCBI taxonomy): domain Eukaryota; kingdom Viridiplantae; phylum Streptophyta; class Magnoliopsida; order Santalales; family Viscaceae; genus Viscum; species Viscum album. The sequence continues at coordinate 852,872,144 of OY728161.1, forward strand.
CCAGAATGGTATTCATGATGTAGATACCATATATGCCATATATATCCAGTACATTCATGCCTTTATAATATTACATAATCATTTAGAGGTAAGATATGAAATGCACCGTTCATGGAGACGGTAAGCCGTACGTAGGCATGAACGCTACTTTCATTTCTATTTTGTATTTTATAGAATGGAATAATAATTATATAAAGGTATATTATAATTCTAGTATAATATCATATATAATATCATAGTTTCATCCTTTATACGTCCCACATATGGTATTTAAAAAATCAACTCACTTTAAGGGGGCGGTAGTCCGCACTTCCTTAAATGAAGATATCGTGTTTACCCATAATGGAAACCATAAAGGTATACCCAAAAAGAAAAAAACAGAAGCTTAAGGAAAACATAAACATATTATATATCATATATAAATATAGTTACATCTTAATGGCCACCTTTGAATGTGTTAAAAGAATGTTGAACAACCATCGTTTCGGGAGGCATAAATTCACCATCCACGGAAACAGTATGTTCGTTAACCATTAGATGTAGGTGTGTGTAAGTGTAGCTCTAATCCTTATTATAACAACATCCTAGTATATTTAAGATAATTTATTTGTACAAATTAAATGAATAAACAGGGTTTAGGGGGCTGGAGAAGCAAAATAAAACAAACGGACTCAAGTGAAGACTTTACCTTAAAATCGGGTAACTCCCTTTGGTTTGAGCTCAAAGGATTCCTTGGAAAGTCGTCTGCCCAAAGTCAGGCTTCAAGGAGTAAGATAGGGAAGTGTAGAGACAAAATGGGCTGGGGTTGGCCGAGCAAAATGCTTTGGTAGTGTGGGAAAATATGTAGAGGTGGGGGCCTTTTATAAGAGGAGAGGAGGGGCACTCTTGGAATATAAAGATAAGTTAATTTATTTTAAAAAGCGTTTCAGATTCAAAAGTTCCCACATTGATATAATTCAAGGATAAGGTGATAAGGGTTCTAAATCCACTCATCCAATAGGTTTTTTCCATGTGTAGGTCTTAGATTTTACATTATCATTCCATTTTATTTAAATCATTAAATAATGAGGTCATCGCTACATCATCATGATGTCATAAATAATTTAATTTATTTAAAGTCTAAAAATTATAAAAAAATACTATGATGTAGGAAATCGTTTTAGCTTTCCAATTACTATTTACAATCAAAAATCTGATCTTTATAACCCCATGTAAAAATTGTTTTCGTAAAACATATTATGTTTGTGTCATTTTTACTTTAACATTAAAAAAAGTTATTTATGTCATTTCCCAACCAATGTGGCTCTATGGGGTCCCCAAGTTGACCCATTGTAGAGACCCGAAGCCTGACGTACATTGACATTACATTACATTTGCGTAATACTTAGTACATAACAAAAATACACACATAAGGATCGTAATAGTTTAGTGTCTTTGGAAACTCGGAACGTAATCTTCTAATCGTGGTGAAAGATCTTCAATATCTCCCATAAAGATCTTCCCCTTTTTTTCGTACCTAAAACCTTTCATTATATCCTGGGGAAAAGAAAACATAAAAGGGTGAGCTCAAATGCTCAGTAAGGGTAAACAAAATAAATATCAATCACATCATATACATAAGCACATAACTATTGGAAATCTTAACCTGCAAAAGAGATCATAATTTCATAACATGGGGTAAATCATGGCAGTGAAATGTAATCACAATAATCATAACATAAAACATGAAACTTTGTGGCATTCACACATAATCATAGAGAATCATTTCTTGTTAGTCAATACTCATTTCCAAGACTATGTTAGTGGACAAAGTCCCTTTCTGAATCGAGTAACCCTCGTTTTAGTCCTGTTTCACTGAACCGGTATAACCTACCATTCCAGCCATGTCTATCTCATGAGATATAAAAACTTTACCCAATGCATTGGAAGGAGATATAGGTCCCACCCATCTCATAATGATACAATTCTTATGTGTGCCACAAAATCATAAATCATACATCATTTCATAACCCATGTAATACAAATGGGAATCTTAAACATCATGACATCATAAAACAATTCATATAAGATAAAGGAATTCATAAAAATAATTCCATCACAACATAATCAAATCAATGTAATAATAGGGATAAAAACATAACCCTTTATTATCTTAGATGGAAAATAATTTTGATAAAACACTTGAACTCCATTCTTGAGGAAAATATCATTTCTTCTTCAAAATCAATTTCAAAACATCATGAAATTTTAAAAGAAAGATATTTTATTGAAAATAGTCATGAAATATTTTGGAGGAAGGTTCATGAAAATAAGTCTTTATAAAACCGTAAAAATCTGTTCGTTCCGTATAATTTAAAAAAAACATTCTTCTCGTACTTTTGTCGGAAAGTCAAAAAGTACCTCGTATGAAAAAAACGAAAAAAGATTCCTTTCATATCCATTACTAAAAAGTCACCGAAGGGTAAAATTGTATTTAAAAAATTTTAGGTGGATGGAAATAATATTACATATTGAGGAAACATGGATGTGGATGATAAAATACACCCCAGTAAATACTAATGTATAAACAATCTCGGATAAAAATGAGATTGTGATATTTCCCTTACCTTAGGTCCGATTTGCTTTGTAAGTGTCCGAACCTCCTGTATAATGATTTAAATCATGTTATTGACTTATTACAGAATCATATTAATTGTTATGATATCATATATGGTTCACTTATGACATTATATTACCCATTCTTTTGTAAATTCCATGTTAAAGAAGCGTTTTGGGTAAAATCGTTTCATTTATCGTAGGTGTTTTGACTTGTTGTTCTTGACATTATAATTACTTATATCATGATTTACTTACTTCCAGAATATAAAATATGATTTATATATCATATATATTCAGTATATATATATATAATAGATAGATAAATTAAATGAAAAACACCGTTCATGGAGACGGTAGTCCGTACGTACGCATTAACGCTGTTTTCCTTTCCTTATTGTCTTGAAATGGAAGTAAGTAGATGACATACATATATATATATACATAAATCCAGTAGCTTTATAATTTCATATATTTCATTATTATTTCTTATATATACTTTATAATCATTCTTAAATGGTTAACATGGAGAATGAATCTCATCGCGTCGTGGAGACGGTTGTCCGTACGTACGCATGAGCGATGATATCATTTCCATATTGAATTGAATTGGAGTGGATTATACAATATATCAGAATCAATATGATGTTTTAATAACTATTTATATTTATTCTTTACACCATTATACCCATCCATGTAAGGTGGTGGTGGGAAATAGATTACACCACGGCGTGGAGACGGTATTCCGTACGTACGCATGCGCGGTGACTTCTTTTTCCGTAGGATGGATAGATGGTGAAATAGGGTTGTTTCATACTTATAATAAAATATCAGTATATGATTGATACTGATGTTATTACTTCATAATGAAACAACCTAAGAAGAAGAAGTGGAAGAAGAAATAAAGATGAAAGAATTGGTAACGGTAATTACCTCTTCTTTGAAGCGCCTCTTTGAGACCTCCTCTTAGGGCACTAAAATTGGTCTTTGAGGAAGACCAGAACCTCTAGGATGTTTCTATGGAAGTGGAGAAGAGATTTTGGCAGGGGTTGGCCGAGCTTGAGTGCTCAAATTGGGGTGAGGAGGAGGGGGAGGAGGTGTCCATTTATAAGGGAGGAGAGGGGCACCTTAGGAATACCTCAAAATATTATTTTATATTAATGTCAAAATCGGTTTATAATGGTTCCAAAGGGTCTTATTTCGAAGATAAAGTGGGTATGGGTCTAAATCCTATCAACAAATAGGATTTAGACAAGTTTATGGTATTATTGTAACCTTATCAATTAGATTTAACTCTAAGTTAAATAATTTAACTTTTACCGTGTCTTTTTTTTTCCTTTCACTATATGGTTAATACACTTACTATAACAAGACAAAAGAACACCAAATTTTTTATTATTAATATATATATCCTTATCTAAGTCATTTGGCCGAACCTTAGATTTGTAGGAATAAAATAACAATTAATAATATAATATTTTATTTAAAAACTATTTTGTGTCAATTTTGACACAATTTGATATATGATTTTTTTGAAAGTCATAACAGAATTATATGTTCGAACCAAGTTGATTACATCAACACTAATATATCATAGTAACCTAGAAAATTAGTGGAATTAATAAAAAGTCTCAAATTAAATTTATTTGGGCATTTATAAGATCAATTATGTCAATATTTCATTAATAAGTCAATTACTGCATCATCTTGGTGTCATAATAAATGATAATTATTTAATCCCTAAAAATTCTAAAAAAATTCCTATGATGTAGATAATTGTATTAGCTTTCTGTAAAATATTTATTTTCTAAGTTTCATGAATTTTATCACTAGATTAAAATTATTATACTTATATGATTTAAGAAAGTGACATGTTGTCACATTCTTTGGTTTTAATAATAATTAAATTATTTTCATTGAAAAATTTTATTTAAATGAATCTAATCTGACCCTTAGGTGATATGGGTCGACTTTTAGTCATCCAATAGGATTTTTAAATTTGTTAGGGTAATTTTAAAATATTATATTTACCCTTAATTACCCGATTTACCTTTAACTATGGTAAATAAAATTTACCGTAGTTACTATTCATAATTCCCAAAAATAAAAATTATCCTATTAACATAATTTGGACCCACTGATTCCAAATATGGAATCCATTTTTTAAAATTCAAAACACAGAAGTTGCAGAAATTAAATTAAAATTAATCCTGTTGTCGAATAAACACGGGTTTTTGTTTAAAACATTGCAAAAGATTGAATTGATTTAACCTACGAATTCAAGGTAAAATAAATGATAATGAAATACATTATATTAAATGGTAAAAATATATTCTATTTATACTTTAAAACCATTCAATATTATAATTTAACCGCATAAGATATTATGATGAAAAAAGTTGTTTTTAATTAAAATATAGCGTGTTTTTACTATTCATTAAAATATGAAAGTTATCGGAAAAATATCAAAACTTTATATAATGTAAATTTTTACATCCTGATTCAAAAGAAGAATTTTATTTTGTCAAATTGAACATATAAACATGTCTAAAACTAGATTTAAAGTGGGTGTTCCATCAAAAGGCGGCAAAACTGCATTTTTTGAAAAATACTTATTTTACCCGAAAAATTTATTTTGTTCTTATACCATGTTCTAGAAAATGTGTAAGATGAATAATAATGTTATAAAATTCAAAATTTATTTAATACTATTCATAACGGCTAGTTCATGACAATATTATAATAATATATAATTGTTTATTAAAACCCGATATTGCGTACAACACACGCTATCGAGGAAGGTCGCGATTGTGTATAATGAAAGCCAAGTCAGGGTTGCGTGTTGTGAAAGAATCCTACATTGTTTCGTATAACAGAATCCAACCACATTTCATTTATAAATTTAATATATATATATATATATACTCAATGTTGCATAGAATAACTATTATCAAAATTGTGTGTAACACGGTCCAAGACTAGTGTTGCGTATACTGCAAGCTAATACGGTGTTGCGTATAGCGCAAGGTAATCTTGGTGTAGAATACAACATAAGACATTTATGAAATTAAAATAATATTTTTCATAAAATCTCGGGGTGTTACATTCTACCCCCCTTAAAATGAATTTCGCCCTCGAAATTCGTTGGGGTTATAAATGGTTTACTATTTGAACGTTTCTTTGATAGAAACCCACATCGTAAAAAGGAATACCAAAACTTATCTTTAAAAACAAAAGTATGAAACGTAATGGTTATCCGAATAAACTAATCATTGGGTTTCCACATAGGTGAAAATATGGATATGGAAGAGAAATCTAACCATCATGTTCTGATGGAGAGTGGTGGAGAACATAGCTATGGAAAAGCCAACAATCACAAATCCATAGATTTGTAACGATCTAAGGTACCATATGATTAATCAGATATAAAAGCACTAGGACAACATTTTTAGTTTGAAGATCGTTTCCCTAAAGTTGAAGAATTAGAATAAATACTTACTTTATTTTGGTACAATCTCACTGTTGTTCGTGCGTTGAACAATTTCCACTTCATCTCTTAAATAAATGAAGTTGAATTTGTTATTCGTGAAGTATTAGCAGATCATGTGATAGAATGACGGGTCATTCCATCTGTCTCAAACAAAAGGTTAGCAAAAGTTATTAAATATACATAAGTCATTCTATAGTGAGATTAATCATATATGGTTCCTAAAATGGACTTATACTTCATATATCATACTGCTTAATATAATAAAACTAGTTTCTTCTAAACAGGGACTTCCTGTAGGCCAGTGGTAGGCGATAATGGCTAGTCGCACTTCGGTTGTGGGTTCGATTCCCACAGCCTTGTCCGACGCGATGGGCTGTCGCCCGTTCTGCAGGTTTTCCTTTTTTCTAAAACTATAATACTATAACATCCCATCAATAATATCGAAAAAAAAACTTCTATCCTTAAACAATACTAACTTATGTCCAACATAATCTATTCCAATCTTTAGGCTTATCCATAATACTGCAGCCCACTCTCATAACATAGTGAAAACGATTACCGGAAATTTAACACCATCGTCGATCCCCATATATCATAAGATATGTTTTGTTGGTCACATTCCAAACATTCAAAGTCCTTAATCATGTATTCTTTTGAATACCCATTGAACCTTAGTGAAAACATGAATGCAGTTAAAAGTTAACACTTTCCACATACCAAAATCCTCAAAATTCTATATACTCAAACCATGATATCACTTAGTCCTTATATCAATCATGAGCTCATGCATACAATCAAACATCTCATTATCGTCTTATCCCTTCATTATGCGCATATCATCTACTTTCCAAAAATACTGGTACCATTCATCACATACTTTCAAAACTTAAGGAAAGACAACAATGTAACAATCCTTATATGTCTCTTTATCCCATAGTACCATGAGATTACTTATACAACATTACACTTGATAAACATGTAATCATTCCACTACATTCTTAAACCATTGACCGAGCTTCAACAATTCTTTCATCTCACATATCATTTGTAGTCTCATCATCATCATCAACATAAATACTACCCATACGACCATACTAATTCTCTTCATGAGACTTTCCCTTAGGGCATTTGTTTTCATAATGCTCGTACATTCCACATTTAAAACATTTAACCATTGTTGATGTCGTAGCAATACCATTATCCTCATCCATGGTGTTAACTGAACCTTTTTCTTTGCACTTACTTGCTTTGTGTCCTTCTTTTCCACACCCAAAGCATCTTCCAGTTCCTTTGAAACATTCTCCTTGATGCCTCTTCCCACATGATTTACATAGGGGAAATTGAACTTTCTTTCCTCTATGATCATCATGAAACTCCATCTTTCTCTTATTAGCCGAGTCAGGAAACATACCAAATTTTACTTTATTAATCATATTATGAGATTGCTGATTCGGCATAATAATGATGTTTGGACATCCAAATCCCATTTCATTTGGTTGCTCATAAAAATACCATTCCATTTTCCAGCATATCCTCCATTACCGTGAATCACCTTGTTTCCATCCATTTTCTAAAACCCAAAAAAAAATATTGTGAGAGGCAAAAATCATTCTAGGGAAAACAACATAATAAAGGTGGAGTATCCTCAATATATAACATCTTAGGTTAAATTCTATGATCGTTACCGTAGTTTTAGGACTGTATCCTATACGTATACTTATCCTTAGGGACATCCCTAGACATACCTTATAAATATCTCTAGGGATCACACTAAAGATATCGCATCCTAGTTTCCAAAGGTTGACTAAACATTTCCTCTGATACCAACTGTAGAGACCCGAAGCCTGAAGTACATTGACATTACATTACATTTGCGGAATACTTAGTACATAACAAAAACACACACACAAGGATCGTAATAGTTTAGTGTCTTTGGAAACTCGGAACGTAATCTTCTAATCGTAGTGAAAGATCTTCAATATCTCCCATAAAGATCTTCCGCTTTTTTTCTTACCTAAAACCATTCTTTATATCCTGGGGAAAAGAAAACATAAAAGGGTTAGCTCAAATGCTCAGTAAGGGTAAACAAAAGAAATATCAATCACATCATATATATAAGCACATAACTATTGGAAATCTTAACCTGCAAAAGAGATCATAATTTCATAACATGGGGTAAATCATGGCAGTGAAATGTAATCACAATAATCATATCATAAAACATGAAACTTTGTGGCATTCACACATAATCATAGAGAATCATTTCTTGTTAGTCATGACTCATTGCCAAGACTATCTTAGTGGACAAAGTCCCTTTTTGAATCGAGTAACCCTCGTTTCAGTCCTGTTTCACTGAACCGGTATAACCTACCATTCTAGCCATGTCTATCTCATGAGATATAAAATCTTTACCCAATGCATTGGAGGGAGATATAGGTCCCACCCATCTCATAATGATACCATTCTTATGTGTGCCACAAAATCATAAATCATACATCATTTCATAACCCATGTAATACAAATGGGGATCTTAAACATCATGACATCATAAAACAATTCATATAAGATAAAGGAATTCATAAAAATAATTCCATCACAACATTATCAAATCAATGTAATAATAGGGATAAAAACATAACCCTTTATTATCTTAGATGGAAAATAATTTTGATAAAACACTTGAACTCCATTCTTGAGGAAAATATCCTTTCTTCTTCAAAATCAATTTCAAAACATCATGAAATTATAAAAGAAAGAGATTTTATTGAAAATAGTCATGAAATATTTTGGAGGAAGTTTCAGGAAAATAAGTCTTTATAAAACCATAAAAATCTGTTCATGCCGTATAATTTAAAAAAAACATTCTTCTCGTACTTTTGTCGGAATGTCAAAAAGTACCTCGTATGAAAAAAACGAAAAAAGATTCCTTTCATATCCTTTACTAAAAACTCACCGAAGGGTAAAATTGTATTTAAAAAATTGTAGGTGGATGGAAATAATATTACATATTGAGGAAACATGGATGTGGTTGATAAAATACACCCCAGTAAATACTAATGTATAAACAATCTCGGATAAAAATGAGATTGTGATATTTCCCTTACCTTAGGTCCGATTTGCTTTGTAAGTGTCTGAACCTCCTGTATAATGATTTAAATCATGTTATTGACTTATTACAGAATCATATTCATTGTTATGATATCATATATGGTTCACTTATGACATTATAGTAGCCATTCTTTTTTAAATTCCACGTTAAAGAAGCGTTTTGGGTAAAATCGTTTCATTTATCGTAGGTGTTTTGACTTGTTGTTCTTGACATTATTATTACTTATATCAAGATTTACTTACTTCCAGAATATAAAATATGATTTATATATCATATATATTCAGTATATATATATATATATATAATAGATAGATAAATGAAATGAAAAACACCGTTCATGGAGACGGTAGTCCGTACGTACGCATGAACGCTGTTTTCCTTTCCTTATTGTCTTGAAATGGAACTAAGTAGATGAAATTCATATATATATATATATATATATACATAAATCCAGTAGCTTTATAATGTCATATATTTCATTATTATTTCTTATATATACTTTATAATCATTCTTAAATGGTTAACATGGAAAATGAATCTCATCGCGTCGTGGAGACGGTAGTCCGTACGTACTCATGAGCGATGATATCATTTCCATATTGAATTGAATTGGAGTGGATTATAAAATATATCAGAATCAATATGATGTTGTAATAACTATGTATATTTATTCTTTACACCATTATACCCATCCATGTAAGGTGGTGGTGGAAAATAGATTACACCACGGCGTGGAGACGGTATTCCGTACGTACCCACGCGCGGTGACTTCTTTTTCCGTAGGATGGATAGATGGTGAAATAGGGTTGTTTCATACTTATAATAACATATCAGTATATGAGTGATACTGATGTTATTACTTCATAATGAAACAACCTAAGAAGAAGAAGTCGAAGAAGAAATAAAGATGAAAGAATTGGTAACGATAATTACCTCTTCTTTGAAGCGCCTCTTTGAGACCTCCTCTTAGGGAACTAAAATTGGTCTTTGAGGAAGACCAGAACCGATAGAATGTTGCTAGGGAAGTGGAGAAGAGATTTTGTCAGGGGTTGGCCGAGCTTGAGTGCTCAAATTGGTGTGAGGAAGAGGGGGAGGTGGTGTCCTTTTATAAGGGAGGAGAGGGTCACCTTAGGAATACCTCAAAATATTATTTTATATTAATGTCAAAATCGGTTTATAATGGTTCCAAAGGGTCTTATTTCGAAGCTAAAGTGGGGATGGGTCGAAATCCTATCAACCAATAGGATTTAGACAAGTTTAGGGTATTATTTTAACCTTATCAATTAGATTTAACTCTAAGTTAAATAATTTAACTTTTACCGTGTCTTTTTTTTTCTTTCACTATATGGTTAATACACTTACTATAACATGACAAACGAACCCCAAATTATTTATTATTAATATATATATCCTTATCTAAGTCATTTGGCCGAACCGTATATTTTTAAGAATAAAATAACAATTAATAATATAATATTTTATTTAAAAACTATTTTGTGTCAATTTTGACACTATTTGATATATGATTTTTGTGAAAGTCATAACAGAATTATATGTTCAAACCAAGTTTATTAAATCAACACTAATATATCATAGTAACCTATAAAATTAGTGGAATTCATAAAAAGTCTCAAATTACATTTATTTGGGCATTTATAAGATCAATTATGTCAATATTTCATTAATAAGACAATTACTGCATCATCTTTGTGTCATAATAAATGATAATTATTTAATCCCTAAAAATTCTAAACAAAATCCTATGATGTAGATAATTGTATTAGCATTCTGGAAACTATTCATGTTCGAAGTTTCATGAATTTTATCACTAGATTAAAATTATTATACTTATATGATTTAAGAAAGTGACATGTTGTCACATTCTTTGGTTTTAATAATAATTAAATTATTTTCATTGAAAATTTTTATTTAAATGAATCTAATCTGACCCTTAGATGATATTGGTCGACTTTTAGTCATCCAATAGAATTTTGACATTTGTTAGGGTAATTTTAAAATATTATATTTACCCTTAATTACCCGATTTACCTTTAACTATGGTAAATAAAATTTACCGTAGTTACTATTCATAATTCCCAAAAATAAAAAGTATCCTATTAACATAATTTGGACCCACAGATTCCAAATATGGAATCAATTTTTTAAAATTCAAAACAAAGAAGTTGTAGAAATTAAATTAAATTTAATCCCGTTGTCGAATAAAAACGGGTTTTTGTTTAAAACATTGCAAAAGATTGAATTGATTTAACCTACGAATTCAAGGTAAAATCAATGCTAATGACATAAATTAGATTAAATGGTAAAAATATATTCTATTTATACTTTAAAACCATTCAATATTATAATTTAACTACATAAGATATTATGATGAAAAAAGTTGTTTTTAATTAAAATATAGCGCGTTTTTACTATTCATTAAAATATGAAGGTTATCGGAAAAATATCAAAACTTTATATAATGTAAATTTTTACATCCTGATTCAAAAGAAGAATTTTATTTTGTCAAATTGAACATATAAACATGTCAAAAACTAGATTTAAAGTGGGTGCGCCATCAAAAGGCGGCAAAACTGCATTTTTTTAAAAATACTTATTTTACCCGAAAAATTTATTTTGTTCTTATACCATGTTCTAGAAAATGTGTAAGATGAATAATAATGTTATAAAATTCAAAATTTAGCTAATACTATTCATAAAGGCTAGTTCGTGACAAGATTATAATAATATATAATTGTTTATTAAAACCCGATATTGCGTACAACACACGCTATCGAGGAAGGTCACGATTGCGTATAATGCAAGCCAAGTCAGGGTTGCGTGTTGTGAAAGAATCCTTCATTGTTTCGTATAACAGAATCCAACCACATTTCATTTATACATTTAATATATATATATATACTCAATGTTGTGTAGAATAACTATTATCAAAATTTTGTGTAACACGGTCCAAGACTAGTGTTGCGTATACTGCAAGATAATACGGTGTTGCGTATAGCGCAAGGTAATCTTGGTGTAGAATACAACATAAGACATTAATGAAATTAAAATAATATTTTTCATAAAATCTCGGGGTGTTACACCCATGGCTTTTCTTGGTCTTCCATGACACAAACAATGAGTGTAGGACATGTTTCAAGCTCACCTCATTTTATGAAAGCATTATTTTTACCTTAAACTACAATAATTACCACTAATCGCTATTAAAAACTTAATAACATACTATTCACCAAAAAAATTATTTTAATACCATTGAACCACAATTTACTTCTTAATGACAACCATGTTTGTCGGATTTTTTAAATTCAAAACACAATGATGGAAAAATTTCATTTAAACGGAAAAATCATTTTTTATAAGTACCACTTAGTGGTTTCACTATTCATCAAAAATTGAAGTTTTTCAGAAAATTACCAAAAATTCACCCTAAGATATATTTGATATTCAGAATTCAAAAATGAAGCCTATTTTACAAAATTCAAAACATATAATTCACATTAATTAATTTAATAATTAATTCCCGCTGTCAGAGCAAATAGCGTGTTTTTATAAAACAATAAGTATCAAAATATTGACACTAGTTTAAGTCTAATTTCAAAGTGAAAATGATTCCAATGACCACCATTGGATTAAATGGTAAACATATACTCAGATTAAACATTAATACCAATTCAAAAGATAATCTAATCATATAAATAAATTAGATTAAGAAGCAGTTTTGATGTAAAATGCAGTATTTTTCACTATTCATTAAAAAATGAACATTGTCAGAAAAATACCAGAAATTATCACAAAGTAAATTTTGATGTTCCAATCATAAAGAATAAATTTATTTTGACAAAAATAGCTTATAAAATTGTCAAAATATATATTTAAAAATGGTTTTCCATCAAAAGGCAATAAAACAATCTTTTAAAAATATTAGTGTATTCCATGATTAAGATTGGATTTATTTTCATTTTAAGCCTCTGAAACACTATCTAGTTCATTAATATACATAGATAAAAATATCTATTATTCATTACTTACTTGGGATGTTACAGGTGTAATTTTAAAACTTATTGTTTTGTTCAACCCCTCAGATGACCAATTTTAACCTTAACAATGGGAATGGTTGTTTCAATATTAAAGCGTAATAATTATTCAATTAATATATTGATTGTCACAAAAATTACCAATGGGTGACATTTTCAAATATATATCATCATTATTTTCCTTATTCAATATTTTTTTAATTAAAATTTTTTTTAAACAATTATTTGTCATTAAATATAATTAATGTCATTTTTGGCCTTATTCATTTAATTTGAATTTAAATAAATCAAGAAAATTATATAATTATATTATAAAACTTTCTCAAAAACCTAAAGTTCTATATTTACCTGTAAAATAATTTTATCAAAAGAATTCATCAATATATTATAACTTTTTATATTTTAATAATTTTTTTTATTATTTTTATTGTTAATTAGCTAAATATTGTGTCAAAACTGAATTAGAATTTAAGTAATTATTTAATAATAGTGAATTACAAAAAAAATCATGATAATAATTAATTATTTTTATTATAAATATGAATTGTTAACTAAACATATCTATTTTCTTTCCATTGTAACATTTTTGGAGGTATGAAATTAAAGAGAGTGATTCAAAAAGATTAAGAGTTAATACTAAGTGAATGGAAATTAATTTCAAATGATTGGAGATATTATATTAATTAAGTATCTATTGTTACTTTCCATAACTCATATATAGAATATTTTATCGTTGGTGTGGTGGAAAATAATACATGTATTATGTGGAGGTAGTCTTTCAATCCCATTTTTTATAATAACTAATTTCCTTACTAGTTTATGGTCTTAGAATCATTTAATCATGTTCTATAACATATCTAATTTATAAATATTTTGGGGGAATGAGATCAATTCCCACTCATTCCTCTGTCTATTCATTAAATTCAAGAGGGAAACATTTTTTATTTATTAGGTATGTTTATTAATATGATGGTCCTAAAAATGTATATTTGAAATAAGTTTCTGTATGTTAGATAAATAGATTAAAATGGAATAAAAACATTGATATATTAGAATTATGTAATGTTTTTGAATGAATTTTATTCTAATATAACATGAGTATTAAATAAAATTTATTAATTCTACATTTACTAAGTTATCAAATATAATATGTTTATTAATCATACAGATTAATAATTAAAGAAAAATATTTAGAATATTTGTACCACCAAAAACCAAATATAGAATCCATTCTTAATTATTCAATCTCTAATGTAGAATAAATAAAATTTAATATAAAAATATAAAACACAATGAAAAAAAATATTTAATTTATAAAGTATACAAATTCACTAATTTCCAAATTAGGAATAGTTTATATTCAAATGAAATTAATAATATTATTATATTTAAAATGGATAATATCGAACATTATGAATAAATAAAAAATATAATGAGCCCATTGATTTATCTAATTTAATGAAAATGAACTCATGATTTTGAAACTTTTAATTTTTCCATATTCTGTAAAAATAATTTATATTAAAAAAAATTAGAAATTTCAGTCATTGAGAATCTAGGAATTAAAATTTAAATATAATTTTTTTTTTAAATTTTTATTTTAAAGATGTTTCTAAAATTAATAATATTATATCTATTTTTAAAGAATAATAAAAACCATTTTTGAAAACAATTGTATTTATATATCAAATAACAACTATAAAATATTGAGTACGCAATTATCAATATAATTTTTTTAGATAATACCATTTAAAATAAGTTTGAATAATATTTTTTAAAATTAAATAAATAATTTTAATATATTAGTCATTATGGTAAAGAATATTAGACTTCCATTATTCTCAGGGTTTGCTGTATGACAAGTTATCAATGATATTTAATTTGAAGTTAAATATTTTGTAAAATATTGATCTCTTACACCAAATATATTCAACATTATTTATATAGGTATTTCATGTGTGTAGTGGGTTTCATTTCAATGTTATGGTGATTTTGAGTCAATGTGTTATGAAAATTGACATTACATATAGATATGGGATATTTGTAATTTTAAGTTCTTGTTAGGTACTGAGTATTATGTTCATATTGTGTATTATTCCAATTCAATTGTGACACAAGATCCTCAATTATAGTATTATATAGCTATATAGTATACCAATTATAACTAAACTCAAATTTTAATATTTCATGGAACCAAAATTCTTAATTGATAGGATACATATCGATTTTTCACCTTACTTGGTCAAAATTTCCCTAAAATGTATTCTTGAAATTTTTTATCAAATAAATCAACAGTAAATAATTGAGAATACTGTATATATAATATCCATATTCCATTTATAATGACAAATATATACATATATAATTATAATATTATTGACTATAAATTTGATATAATTGAAAATATGAACATTTAGAGAAAGAGAGAAATATTTTTTAGAATTTGATTATTAAAAAAAACTATACTCTTAAAAATTAATTATTAATTTTCATTAAAAAATTAAAATAATATTTAATTATTAATTATATGAAGTAAATTAATATATTATATATTTAAATATATTAATTTAACTATTTATTCTTCATATAGTTAATATTAGATTACCTAAGGCATGGAAAATACATTATTTCAAAACATTTTTTTAACATGTGTTGCACCATTATATTAAATTAAAACCTATCACATGTCATATATAAATTTTGTAAAATGGATTCCATATTTCTAACATTAATATTTGAAAATATTTGATAATTTCTATATAATGATTGACGATAATGACTTTTATAAATTGAAAAAATACATTATCACATGTAAGGATAAAAAGGGTTTACTAGGGTGTTAAACAAAAATATAAGGGCATTTCCTCTAATTAAACATTTCTGAAACCTATTGGATGGATATATTTAAAAATTATATAATCCAAAAAATATAAACTTTTTTCATTTAGAGGCATTTTTCTTAAAAATTACATTTTCATTTTTTTTGGGAAATTTCTTATTAACATCCATGAAGGTCCTCTACACACTTATAAAACAACACCAACAACACTCATATATTCACTCCATGCATGCATTTTAGCCAAGATAAAAACTTCTAAAAATCACTCCCTAACATCCTTATCCACATTATAGAGGTCTTTTGGTCATGACCCATCCCAATGGGGCCCAATCCACAATTAACAATACCTACCTCTAATTGGTCTGGGGGTGGAGACCAACATTGAGTAGTCATATCAAAACCATGGGAGACCATATTCTAATGTACCATTACACATGAAAAAATATTCAATTTTAACAATTATTAATTGGAAACAACTATTAAACCTGAATACAAATATATAAAATCCAATCATGAGAGTACAACTACAGGTAATAGAAAGCAAGGATCCAAATATAAACCCATGGAAATAAATTGAAAACAAGTCCATCCTATGATGTAAATGTGAATTATAGTCAATGTAATCATAGGAACACACCTCAGTCTATCTAAATCATTACGCCCTTCATTGTCATTTTCCATGTAGGTCCCCACCAATAAGTTTTTCATTTTTAAAAGACACAAGACATGGGGAAAACCCATCCTTGAGTGAGTATATCATCTACCATTATGAAACACTTAAATCCACCTGAATTTATTATCATGAATAAATTTTCGGTCATCACATGTATATTTCAACAGCATTCATAATAAGAATATATTGATATATATAGTAAACATACAGTTCATGTAACATTAAAATAGTACATCCATTCAAGGATTATATATTGAAGGATCCATATAACAATCACCTAATAAATCACACTACATGATTTAGATATAATTGATGGAGTCTATATTCAATGGGATGATCCTTAGGCTTCTCTATAATATGTATTTTTTGTATGCCTTAATAGAAAGATTCTTAGATGGGGATCACATTCAAATACATGGGGTATACAAACAATGAAATTCGAATTAAACCTCCATGTTAGGGATCAATGACCATGTAGTATTGGACGTGATTATAGAAAGAACCCCACAAATTGAAAATTATTATCATAGAGACCCCACTCCAATCCTCAAGGGGGGATTACCGTGAATAAATTCAAGACTAATGTTCCTTAGAGGTGATGACCTTCCAATATATAATGCATGAATCCAAACTAAACCGTCATGTAATTGATAAAGGGATCATATATTATTTAATCATATCAAAGATTAATATGAGAAATGGTTCAAAGAAATCCATTAAGAATTACATGGAATATACTATACGTACAAAACATGTCCCTCCAACCCTAGGTTCTATCATAATATCATTGCCTATTCCTATATCTATGTCTGTATACACCTATTCATTCCCATGTACTTGAATGTATTAGACTACATTGATCATTATGTGTACCACTAGAATGGCTATGTTTTGGGACATGTACATTTCCGAGTTCCATCCATGTACTCACAGAGTACACGTAGAGTTTACAAGGCTTATTAAAAGCTGTGTGACATGTGTCCCATGTCATGGGATACATATTTCATCAATGGAAATGATTGATCCACTACCATTTTCCTACACGATAGGTAATTATTTACTACACACTGTGTCTATCACAATTTTCTATATCTCACTAATATGATTCATGGGTTTTCACCAACTCATATAGACTCTTGTTTGATAATTAATGTTTCTATAAATCATAGATACCGTCTAGTTAAGTCTCTTTATTTATTATCATTATAATCATGAAAATTAATTCTCAAAGATATTTGTTATAGTCATGAATCATCACCAACAGTTATCACACAGGGGGAGAAACGATCAATAAACTGATCTCAATAAATTCTTCTTATATTGAAAAAAATTGTAAGCTAATACAATCATTAATATGAACCGGGATATGAAATATCAATATGTTGTCTCAAGAAATAGGAGTTTGAGGATTTTTATCAAATGTTTTTTTCGAAACACCTACCAAAATAAACATCCACATTGAAAGAAAAGAACAGTTAAAGGAATAAAAGAAAACATAAGAGAGGAATGAACATCATTAATGTTTGGGTATTCATCAATTATTTTTTGTAATAATGACAAAAAAATATACAAAACAAATAAATAATTTACCCCAAATTATAAAAAAAACACATACCTAAAATATGGTCAATTAATGAATAATTTCATTGGCCAATTGATTCATGTTCATTATAGTATAATAAAATGGGGAAAATCCATAAAAAACAATTTCATGCATCAAAGTGGGTTAATCTCATACAATAATTGAATATGATTCATTATAATTGCGGATATCCTGGAATCCTCATGCTACAATGATCCTCGATATCAGTTCAACCTAATATAGTCTTACATGAATTTGCACATATACTTGTTCTCTTGATCTCCATGTTTTAGTGTCCAACGTTGAGATATCTAGATTAATGTATATTAATAAATGAAATGTTGTTTTTTTCTAAAAAATAAAAATATAATAATTTCTTTTAATTCAGTAGCGATTTAACATTATAAAAAACAATAGATAGAGACAATTATTATCTAATGCATAGGGTAAAAACTATACTTTTAAAAAAATGGTGGAATCATATTTATGATATAATCTTTTATCCAAGAGTAATTCAACATTTTATAAAAAACTATGCTTCTATTATATGTATTATATTTCATGTCATAAAAAATTTAGTTTTGGGCTCATCGACCTTAAAAATATCATTTCATCTTAGCACCTAATTATGAAAATAATCCGAATAATATATTAAATTAGTGTATGGAATAAATAATAGTCATAAAATTATCTCCATCACAGGTCAATATGTTCTAGAAAGACTTTAAAAATTTTACACAAAGAGATGTGGATACGAAGCTTGCATCTAGGTATCCTTAACACAGGTACTCTCGTGACGATTATCATTCTGCCACTTGACATACACTAATAGAATTTATTATACATGGAGTATCTACTACAAATAATCCCGAACCTGTACTTGGTACTGATGAAATTTGGATACATCTTTTATTTCCATGTTGTTCCGGTCAATAACATGTGGTGGGTCATGCATACAACACCTCAGCTACAACACATAGAAGATGTCATATAACCAGTCAAACATTAAGGGTAAGATCCATGTGGTATGCCACCTCACTAATTCTACCGAGTATATAAAAAGTAAATATTAAATATGGTATATCTTTCCTATATGGCCAAATATTCACAACCTACATTGAGGTTATACATCTAAGAACACATGGTCTCACACCTAAAACTCCAAAGTCCTTCGTCATCGATCTATAAAGGACTTATGGTAGTTATGGGTACTCTTCAGCCACTTTATGATGATATAAACCTTCTCCATAGTATCTCACTCTATCATTTCACTCATAAGTACTGACTCTCCATGGGGGGACCCACATATTACTGACTAATAGGGTCCCCCAAATGAGGCCACATACAATTACATACCAATTGTGGAATGGATGTTATGTTGTATAGAAACTCCACCATTGGTAGGTGATACTTCCAACCACAGTCAAAGGTAACCTGATATCCAACAACATTTATTCTAAGTTTTGGATGGTAAACATAGTCTGGACATCAGTCTGCTGGTGAGATTTTGAGGTCAATCAAAATAGAGTGCCTATGGTATCATACATCCCCTTAAAAAATACAGATGTAACTCATACATCCTGGAATAAAATGATCATTTAGGTATCTCCATGGATTAAAATAATCTTATACACATATAATTGTCTCATGATGCTTACTGAACAATTATATCAAATATCTAATTTGGGAGTTGGCCTGGTGAGTCAGTATATCACCACCTATATGGAATCGTATCCCCTAGACATACATGATATCCATGATCAAAAGTCTATAGATATCCCATTACAATTCCAATATAGCACCTCATAGGGTTTATCTAAACCAAATCAAACTTAGTGCTCAACCTTTTACTTTATAATATGTAAAGCATCTAGAGAAAAATTCTCCAACATACCTATTCATCCATGGACACTATAACATCCACAAAATGTTCTATAACATCATCACCATGCCTAGATATGTTGCTAATGGTGATGAATAAATCTCCTAATCATATCCTCTATAAAAAATTATTGCCCCTTCAACCATCAACTTAAAATGATGACCTTCTCCATGCCATAATGAAATCTATTAGGGTAATGTCTAGTGGATATCCAAGTACATATTGTCTCATAGTCGGTATCCACATGTTATGCCTCCCTGAATCACTGTAACAATATAGGGGTAAAAACCACAATCATTAGATAAGTTGTAATATACCAATCAATAAAGGGAAATATTAATGAGGAAAACAACTCTAACGCATCCCATTGAAATTGTGGGGAAAATATATTTTGGATAGAATCTTCTTTGATGTCTCCCATCCATGAAGTATAGAGACTCACAAAACCCATAATCCAAGAAGATTTCAAGGAATATTCTCTTTCTCATGTTATGATGTGTATGAGAAAAGATATACTTGAGAGTATTTTGGTGATAATAGATAGTAAACCACTCTCCCATATGGTAGGATTATCAAATCATCATTACAAAGAATAAAACTACTAGCTTAGGAAAATAGATTATGTTGTTATACTCATGGGGTCTCAACTAATGTGAACCATGTTAATCATCACATTCCTCTATATCTACACACAACCAAGACTAGTCCCTGATGTGTTGCAAAGCACTAAGTACATGGCACCATCTTCTAGAAGTCTCAATATGTTAATTCTCTTAAATATCTACCTCAACTCCTCAAAAGAAAGTTGACACTATCCATCCACACAAAATGATTCCTTTTAGGTCAAATATTTCAAGGAATTTAATATCCAAGAGAAATCGAGTGAAAGTATTTAAGAGTAGGTTTCCATGACATGGATGCTCCTCACCAAAGTCACGCACATGTGTGGATCCCAATATAACACATTCTAGAAATTTTTTTGATCTATTTATTACTCCATATACTGTGATAACATGTCCCAAAATTTTTACATATTAAATCCAAAACATGATCTTTGAGAGATTCTTGAAATTATTTTACTCTTGGAGAATGTCTAATACCATTCACATGAGTGTCACTTTGTACTCCTTAAACTCCGAGTACACTGTGATATCGATTATGAATATGACCAGAAACCTATCTAGGAATGACTAAATTATTTATTGGACGATCCGAATGAACACTATAGGTGAGTTTATCATGATAAATGATATCACAATGTATTAATAATGACCATAATACCATCATAAATTGTTTTTCATTATATAATTATTATGTATTCACTTCTATTGATGTAATGATCTGAATATAATCACTAACAACAATAATTCCCTCTCAAATGATAGATGAGTTAAACGATCCTCAGTAGTGGAAATTTTTCTTTATGTATCCGAGTTTAGGATATGCTAATCCAAATGCAACCTACTACCCTCAAAAATCTTATAAGAATAAAACACTATGTCTTCCCTGGGAGACACATTGCGTTATAAAAATTGATTTCTATGAATTCCTCTAATTGTTCCCTCATATCCAAAAGCACTATGGGAGCCATATCTAATGTCAGTGTAGATACTGGGGTCATCCATGGCTATAGAAGAATTAAAAATTCAATCTATTAGTGTGATGGTATTCATGGAACAAAATCAAGAAACATTTAATCATAGTATTTTACCATTTTAGGAAACTAAAATATCATATAATAGAAGGCTCCAAGTGTGATGATAGATATATAAATATTAATGTGGTACATCCCCCAATTCATGTGTCCATTATTCTCCTTATGGGATTCCTTTTAAACCAAAATAGAAAACTGAATCCCAGCACTATAGGCACACTATATCCTCTACCTGAAATACTCTATCTAGGATTGAACTGTAGATATCTAGTTCATTCCCCAAATAACATCATAAAAACTAATTTATAAAATGTAGAGTCTCCAAAAGAAACTATCACATACCAGCATCGGAACACACCATCTACATACGTGTTTGATCCTAAAATCACCTATTGTAGGTGTCTCCAAGATCAAGGGTCAAACCAAAGTCTCAACCATAATATTATATTCATTAACATGAGAAGATGAAATAATGTAACAAGTCACGCATTAGACTATGATTGAAAATTATAATGAATAAAATAAAAGATAAAACCTAATATTATCCCTTGATCCTATAATTATAATCCATAACCAACAGTAACATACCATTCCCTAGATCATTAGATTTCTAAGCCTCTTGGGGACCACCTGGGCCAGATGATGGTAACATGTCAGAATTTCTACCATCTCCAGCTTCTCTACCATCTCCCATATGACATATTCCATCATACGATCCAACCAATTATTATCACTTCCCCTACCTAGGTATCCCATTAAATGTATCTATATCAGTAACATGTCGGGTTAGACATTATCATTAAAGATGTCCCTAAACATCAAAAGAGAGCATAACCTCTCTCTAGACTAACTAAATACATTCGATATATTGGATATTTATATCATATGTCATGGGATTACATCATAATATATAATTCTCAACAAAGGTCCTTTTGTTTTCTTGTTGAATCCCTGTTGTTGAAGGATCACATCCAATGTTCCTACTATCAAAACCTAATGTATGACTATGCACGTCTAGAAAACTAAAGACTAACAAAACACACTCCAGCACACCCAACATAGGTAGTAATTTATATCCATAACACACTAGATTGGTTATCTCTTTGTAGCCTAATTTCAAATTTCTGAGACCAAATAAACATATCATACATCATATTTATCGATTATAGAGAGATGTTGGTGAAACTCATGGAATACATAGAAACATTTTAATTTCCTTATTGATGTTCAAAAAGATCATGGATGTTAATTACCTTCAACATAGTTGGATATAGATCCAATCTAAAATTATGATCTATCTATGTTCATGAAAGAGTAACCTCATCAAATGACTTGGGAATTAAACCCTACCATTGCCCCACAAATCCATTAATAATGATCACTTCTAGGACAAATAAATATTATTATGGTGTCCAAAATAGATTTAAAATTCATATAAATACGTCAATACATGAATTTTATTCCATGATGTCGGTTTCAACTTGTATATTAAGGGTCACATTTACTAAAATTCATGAAGAATTCCCACCATGAACACCCCATTTTCCATAATTACTAATAGCATATTCTAGTCTATAGGTTTACTAAGACTAGTTCTTCACATGGAGGTATCAAATACAAAACATGCCATTATAGAAAATCCTCATCTCTAAGGGGATAATTTTCATGATCCTTATAAGGAATTATGTCTACCAAGCATCATGGTGGAATCTTGAAATAGACAATATTTACAATGGTTATTGAGTATATATAGATATTAGTCTCAAGAAGGAAACAAAAACCAATCATCATTCCTATATGATTAGTGTAATAATATTTTTTGAATGAATAATCGACTACATGCATTGAGTCAAAAATCTAAGAGTTAGAGTCATGGTGAATGGATTCATCATTCGCTGCACCAACTATCGATTCTGTAGACAAAAAATTGAACTCGAAATAGTAAACACTATTTCCACAACACATGAAAAAAATATAAAGAACATTTTTTCTAGGGTATAACTCACTTCTCTAAAACTAATATATCAATACCTGTCCCAATGGGGCCCACAATGTGACTACCCTAATCTCTCCTCAAATTTTTTAGGGGCATGTGAACTGTTCCATATAGTTGTATCACACACATGGGAGGTCATAGCCTAATATACCAGTATAATGAAACATGTATCAAGTACTATAAAAATATTGAAATGTAATATAATAAATAATCAGGCATGCATACATATATAATCCCACCATAATATTACGACATCAAATACTAGACAGAAAGGAGATAAATACTGGACAACCAAAACAATCCTAAGAAGTCCAATTAGTAACGTAGGACTGGAGAACTATAAATGAAATAAAAAACACATTAGTCTTCTTAGATTACTAAGATATTAATAGACATGGTGACACTATGACTCCCCTAAATGTTCAATCTTATTCATAAAATGAGACATGTGTAAGAAAATCCCATGCAATGGTTGGTATAAAAAAAAGGTCATAAGACATCTAAAAAACAATAATTTTATAGAATCATGAATAATATAATTTTCATTATTTGAATATTTCAACAAAATAAATAAAAATAATATCATAATATGCACATAATTTTGACATCATCTCATATAATATCACAACTATAATTTCATCGTAGGATTCCCAATCAATTGTTTGACATAGCCCACATTAGGGAGATCACACTCCCTTAGGCAGATAGAACTGATTGTCTCCATTTGTGTTGGAATTATTATTTGGTATAGCCATAAGTTGTCCACATTTAATGTGTAAAGTGAAAAATATGTATATGGGGATCACACCCAATTTCATGAAGTATACTAACAACCCAATCTAGAAAATCCATCAATATACAGTATTGGTGTTATCATAGTGTTGGTAACCATGCTTATGAGAATCCCACCTAGGGAAATTATGATGATAGAGGATATCAATTTATGACTCATTAGGGACTAAAATGACTCTATATTACATTTATGTTCTCTTTAAGGGATCAAAACACTATTCATAGGATGAAACACCATAATAAATGCGATGGGAATAAATCAATTTAGCATACTGTAACGAAACGTTTCCTAGATGAGTAAGATAAGTAAACGAACCCATATT
The DNA here is from genome assembly GCA_963277665.1 of Viscum album. Classification (NCBI taxonomy): domain Eukaryota; kingdom Viridiplantae; phylum Streptophyta; class Magnoliopsida; order Santalales; family Viscaceae; genus Viscum; species Viscum album. The sequence goes on from OY728161.1 coordinate 852,897,131, forward strand.
TGAAGGAGGAAATTATGAGTAATATAAGTATATAGTGTTTCACTTTGTGACCATGTTCTACTTGGTAATCATGGATTTTATAGTGTTCATGTTACTGTACAATTTATCATTCACATGTACTTGTACGTGTTTGAGTACACAACTTTCCCTATACGCCCCTGGACTAGTCGTGTGCCTAGCCCACTAGCTATAATTTTTCATGGCCAATAGCATGGATGTTTACCCCATGAGAACATTATGGTTTTCTTATCTAGGTAAAATTTGTTGTGAAATATATCACATGTCGTGTGATACTTTTCATTTATATGGAAACACTAAAATTGTAGTTAGTGTTCCAAAATGAATGTTTTCACATATTATATGCCACATGTATTTGGATTTTATAAAATATACAGAGAAACATAACATGTATTGACCCAATAGTAAATCCAATTATTTTCCCCTAAATCACACTAAAGTCCATCTATCTAGTCTTTCTGAGTCTCATCATCACTATTTGCAGGAATGTGGCCATTCATAATAGAAGAAAATTGATTTTTGTTCTAATATTATCACTAATACATTCCCAAATAAGAAATATAGTTTTCTTAAAATTAATCAGCATCATTTATTTTTGGTAATCAACTCTATTTCATGTTAATATTGTTTTTGATCTGAACCTAGATATATGATAATAATCTGTTTCACAAAAACATAGGTGTGTAGTGAATATTTATATGGTATTTGTCCAACCATTATAATAAATGAATTCTATTGATGAATTAAAGGTGTATATTTGTGGAGATATAAGAAAAAAATATATGAAAAACCCTTATCCATTTTAGATAGACTCAATTAATTTAAATTAGAAATATGAAGAAATACACAAAACCAATTAATAATTTCTCCCAAATTCCATGAAATAAATTCAGACACTCAATACGATCATTTTTCAAATAAATCCATTGGTCAATTGAGTTAGGTAAAAAATAGGATAAGAAAAAGGGATAAATAAACATAAAAAGATATAATTCCTCATGATTGATTAATCACTAATAGAGAACAAATCTAAATCGTTTTCATTTTGGATATCCTCGAATCTAAATGAAAAAAATAATCCTCGACCTTGATCTGATCAGATGTTGTGTAAATGGAACACTCTCCACCAAAGGCCTTATGGATGTCTTGGGATAATGGACCTAACATGATAACTCCAAAAAACCATATATTTTTATATTATTTTAGTTTGATTCAACTACAATGAAATAAAATAAATAAACTAATTTATTTATATTATTATGTCTCCCATGACTACAATTTTTAATAACTGAAGATGCTAAAAAATATTACATCACATCTAGGGTAAAAACATTAGGCTTAATAGAACATGAGCTTTATTTTTCTGATCATATCCTCTATTATATATTAATTACACTTTTTCTTGAAAAATATATTGGGGTGATATTTGATTTATAGAATATATTTCAAAAACATTTTTTCAGAATCCTCAGGCATTGGAATCTCTTGTTTTCTCAACACGTAGATCAAAAAATAATCCAAATAATATTTTAATGAAATTCATGAAAAACTCAAAGTTTTTACACTTCTCTTATGAAAATACTAACTCTAGTATATTTATGAATAGATCCAAAGGTTGTTTCTCTATGGGAAGTAATCTTATTAATAAAACACAATATTTTTAATTATTCTCATAGAACAATTATATATTTTGGGAAACTAAAAATATAAATAAAACATTATAACAAATACTATGATATTTTATTATGTGGATGGAGTATTATTTATCCATCTCATTCTCTATCATCTAGGAAACAAATCCATGCCTTGTGGGTATATAAAACTATCATTTGTCAAATTAATTTACATTTTCTCCATTACAAACTCAAATTGATAGTCTTGATGATATAAGTAATACTTATAAATGAAAAAAATTATATGATTTCAATTAATTAAAATTATAATAGTATCCACTTATTTAACTTTTCGCACATTAAGATAATGATATAATTTTTCGTGCGTATATACAACCCCCATCTACAAAAAGTGATGTGATTGGTTATAAATTACTAAAATTAATGAAATATTATACATAACATTGATATTAATAACATTAATATAATTTTAAATATTATTTTACTATAACATATAAAATGCGAAAATAATATTCATGATAAAAAATGCATGAGAAATCATGGAAATTAACACTTGAAATAATGATAATCATTAAATATTATTTAAAACTGGTGGTAATATTTTAGAATAGGATAATATATAATATTATAAATATGAATATTGTTATATTATAGTTTAAAATCATTCTTATAATAATTATATATGATTTTAAATAACATTCTAATGAATATATGTGTGATTGACAGGATTTCACCACACATTCCCTTCAATCCAGACATATTTATTAATATCCAACTATTCACTTTTTTTGTATATATAGTTCTTCATTGATGAATTTAACATTATTATAAATTTAATAATTATTTTAAATGGTTTAATTCATATTTATTTTTTACTAGGGGCCAATTTCAATGACACCTAGGAGGGAAGAATATGAATTAAATTCATGTATTCATTTTTTATTACTTTTATTTTCATCAAAGGAATCATTTATTAAATCCTTCATAATATCCTTTAAATATTTATATCAACTAGATATTAATGGATTTTCCATATCTCCTTTAAAACATTCCAATCCATGGTTCTTGAATTATGAGGGGAAATATTTTTAAGGAAATATATTTTTCCACTTATATTGTGTATATTTTTCATGCACATTTATGTTTTTGGAAAATCAAAATAAAAAATTTATTTTAGTAAATAAAATAATATAATAAGGATGTTATATGTTATACCTGAATTTAAAAATCATTTTAAAAGTATTATTTATACAATTTTTTAAGGGTAACGTTTTAAAAAAATGTCAAAAAGTATTTTAAACATATACACATATAAGGGATATCACCACCACAAAATCATTTTATAATATATAGATTCTTATAAATTAATTTAAGTGTATCATAAATAATACTCATTTTTTGGAAGCCTATTTTATTATTTCACATGAATTATAATAATTCTTATACAGGAAAATATTTTATTATAAAAACCTATATTCTCAGAGAACTGATGGTAACTTCTTATTCATTGATAAATTTATTATTGTTAAATTTATTTTTGAGGAAATCACATTCCCAAAATAATTTCTAATACAAAATAAAATGTATATTAAATATAAAAAATATGTATCATTGATATTATTATTTCATAAACATTATATAATTTTTAAATAAAATTTTTATATGGAATGATATTTGACTAACTAGTGACATAATTATTTATATGAAAACATTACTCAATATTAATGTTTATTCAAAATGAATATCGATTAATTAATTAAATTGAACACTAGATATATTATTAATGAAAATATATGTAGTAATGGGTGGGTACCATAATTATATATCCCCTCAATTCATCACTATGCCTTAGGAGACAAATTATTTTCCAATTTTAAATGATGTTTTGACCATTATTTTTAACATTGTTGTAAAAGTTCATAGGATTTCCGAGATAATGATGTTTGTGATCATGATGATAAAAATTTCGAATTATTCTCCATTTTTAATTCATTTATTATTAACCATGAAACTTTTCATTCATATTATCCATTGATAAATGTTTTCTCAAGTTATTGATTAACAAAAATGTGTCATTAGATATTTAACATTCCATATTTATAATTCCTTATTGATTCATTATAGATTTCATGTTATATAATTTTTTCTTATTATTCTCTATCACAATTATTTTTTATCCTTTCTCTAGGATATGAAAATTAAGTCTTTAAATGAGTTTGAGGATAAATAATTTTATTCATTATTATGGTTTTTAATTTTTTTACACATTGTTAGATGGGTATAACGTATGTATCTATCAATCTATCCTACTAAATTGATCGGTCTATTAAAGTCTTACCCATTATGTATATTTCATAGTAAAAAAGCATTCATCAGCTCTATAGTACTTGGTCTAGTGTCATTAAAATTATAATTAGCTAATGTTCATCATAATCATTGGGAACTATCTTAATGAAAACATAGATTAAGAAACATATGATTATAGTAGAAATTGTGAATAAATATAAAAGAAGAACCATATTTCATGTGCGCATGTCATTATGTATTTTTAATAAAAATAATCCAACGTATAAATACAATAGGTGTGTTTGGTTATTGAAAATTTATACCCATGGGTATTAAATCTAAAAAGGGAGCATTAATATTGGATGTGATCATTGCCATGTGAATAGAAAAGGTTCTCACTACGCATCTATTTTAACACCCATAGGTGGAATTCATAGGATAATTAAAATTTACTATTAAAAGAATTATAAATGATTTGAAACTATAGACATCCCAACAAAACCATCTTTAGGAATCTGATATTAGAAACTCAGAAATATTCAATTTATGTGACATGTTACACAAGATTTACAATTATATATTATGATTTAATAATCATTATAATGCCCCAGCCTTAAACTATACTTAATTGTCAGTTATTACAAGATTACACATTGAGGATCTTTTCAGTTTTAGAGTTTTAGAGAATTAGATCATGAAACTTGCATTACATTCCACATTTAACCTAAGTGGATACATAAAAGACAGTATTCATTCTTCCCATCAACGGAAACATATTTAAAATAAAACACGGATTCTATCTTGACACATCCCTGACACTATCATCACATCATTTACCTTTCCCTTGACCTGTGAAAAACATTTCAAGAACATGGGATGAGAATAAAAATCTCAGTAAGTGTTATAAAAATATGGAAAGGAAACATGAGTTCATATATACATTAGAATGAAATCATACTTTACACATAAAACATAGGCATATCAAATCATGAATAAATCATAGAAATCATAAGTCATAAAAGGTATCTTGAGGAATTCATAACATTCTTACCTAGGGAGTAACCCTCTTGGTTACATTTGGCATACCCACTACAGTATATTCCCTAAATCTCTTCGGAGAAACCTTAACATTTCACTCCTTCGTGTTACCCAATGCAGTGGAGAGCTATATCGGGCTCACATGCCCTTAGTTTATCACGGAACCACCCATTTTAATAACAATACCCAAGAACCATAACATAAACATATCAAATAAAAAATGCATAAAGTAAACATATCATCTCCACATTTCAATCACAATATAACATTTTAGGATCTTGAAATAATGAATCCATTCAAAAAGAAACCATTTCCAAAACCATTTAAAACATTTAATAAAGAGATTTTTGAATCAATGTTTCCCATACCACCTTGAAGCTTTTAAAATTTTAAACCATTAATATCCATATAAATAAATCATTAAAACCAATTTGAAAACATGGATATTAATAATAACAAATAATTAAAACATTTAAAGCGATATTTTGGTTAAAGGGATACTACCAAAATTAAAGACACTTGAATACAATAATTGAGGAATAACATTTAGTCAGAATGTTATAATATCATGAGAATAAATGGATTCATGATATAATATTCCAAAGGACAGTATATACACCATATAAGAGTGAATTGGTGCATAACAACAATGAAGTCTCAGTAGAAATGTCAAATGTGATGAATTCCCTTATAAAGAAGGTATCCTTAAATTAAGGATAATTCAATCAAAAATTATGTGTGAAAAATATAAATACACCCAATATAAGTGGATATTAAGTGTAAAAAATAAAAGGTCGTTCACACATATTCAAAATAGGACATATTCAAAAACTACATGTTGAACCCAACGAAATCGAAATTGGGTTAAAAAGATCCCTTGGTAAAATTCGACAGCCTAACGGCATCACTTCAAAATTCAGAAAATGAGTTGATAAGAGATCAAAAGGGCATCTCATCACTTGGACATAAAATTTACATCAATAAGGATATAAAAGAACATATCACAACATAATATTATGTGAATTAAAAGACATATCAAAAGAAGTCTTTTAAAAAGAGGAGGGTGAAATGTCCCCTTACCGAGTTGGGTAACTTTCGAAACGTACACCCCATGGAAGAAGGGTCATAAAATGAAGATTTGAATACCCATAAATTAAATTATACTATACAAAGTGTATAATATTGGTCATTACATACAAAAATCAATGGAAATTGTGGCAAATGTTGCATAAATCTCACGGGAATAAAAGTGAGGTGAAAAATCCTTTACGAAAACTCGGCAGCCTAACGGCGCCACTTAAAACATCCAAAATGGATTGATGAGAGGAAATAGGGTATCTCATCATATTACCATAAAATGTAAAGTGAGAGGAATATAAAATAACATCCCCCATCATAACAAAGAGGAGCTTAAAATAAGTGACATAAAGGAGAGTACTTAAAAAGAAAGAGAGAGGTTATATCACTTACGAAAATTCGGCAGCCTAACGGCACCAATCAAAACATCCAAAATGGATTGATGAGAGAGAATAGGGAATCTCATAATTTGAACATAAAAATTAAAGTAAGAGTAATATAAAAGAACATCCCAATAATAATAAAGATGAGCTTTAAAAGGAATGACATAAAAGACTGTACTTAAAAAGAAAGAGAGGAGTAGGATCCCTTACCTCGGGTCCGACTTGACTCGATCGTTCATTAATCTCCTGAATAATAAATTTGAGTTAATTTATTTTTCCTTAAGAACCTTTTTCATGTTCATTATTCCTTTTATATCACTTATTACCATGTCATAAACATTATGTAATCATTTATGTTAATAATATTTGTTTTGTTGATATTTGGTTCTTAAGTCGAAAGTGGACTTCTTACAATTACATGTTGTTCGTGTGGAAAAATGTTCATTATATCCAGAATTTTAATCATTATGTAGATATCATATATATAATATATATCCAGTATATTCATGCATTTATAATTTTACATAACATTTAGAGTTATGAAATGAAATGCACCGTTCATGGAGACGGTAAGCTGTACGTACGCAAGAACGCTACTTCCATTTCTATTTCATGTTTAATCGAATTAAAACATAATTATACATAATAGTATTTTAATTCCAGTATGGTATCATATATAATATCATTAAATATATCCTTTATACGTACCAAATATGGTATTAACGAATCAAATCACTTTGAGGGGGCGGTAGTCTGCACTTCCTTATATCAAGATATTGCGTTTACCCATAATGGAAACCATAAAGGTTTGCCATAAATGAAAAATAAATAAGCTTAAGTAAAACATAAACATATTATATATCATATATAAATATAGTGTCATCTTAATGGCCACTTTTGAAGGTGTTAGAAGAATGTTGAACAATCATCGTTTCGGGAGGCAGAAATTCACCATCCACGGAAACAGTATGTTCTTTAACCATTAGATGTAGTTGTGTGTAAGTGTAGCTTGAATACTTCTTATAACAAAATCCTAGTATATTTAAGATACTAGAGTTGTTACAAAAGAAAAGAATAAAAAGAGTTTAGGGGGTTGGATAAGTAAAATAAAACAAAAGGACTCAAGTGAAGACATTACCTTAAAATTGGGCAAATTCCTTTGATTTGAGCTCAAAGGCTTCCTTGGAAAGGATTCTGCCCCAAGTGAGGCTTCAAGGAGTTATAGAGGGATTTGTAGAGACAAAATGGACAGGGTTTGGTCGGGCCAAAGGCTTTGGAAGTGTGGGTAAGGAGTTAGAGGTGGGGGCCTTTTATAAGAGGAGAGGAGGGGCACTCTTGGAAAGGTATAAAATGTAACATTATTTCCAAATGAGTTTCGGATTTTAATGGTCCCAAATTGATGTGTTTCGAGGATAAGGTGATAAGGGTTAGAAATACACCCATCTAATAGGTTTTTGACATGTGTAGGGCTTAGATTTTATATTATCCTTCCATTTTATTTAAATCGTTAAATAATGAGGTCATTGCTGCATCATCATGATGTCATAAATAATTTACTTTATTTAATGTCTAAAAATTATAAAACAAATACTATGATGTAGGAAATCTTTTTAGCATTAAATTAATATTTATAGTCCAAAAGATAATTTATGTAGACAAAATTAAAAATATTTTACATAGGTGATACATTCTTTGTCACATTTAACATTTTTTAAAAATAAATAGATAAAAAGTCACTTTCCCACAAAAGTGATTCCATGGGGCCCCCAAGTTTGGCACAAGAAATACCATGGTTGGCCATGAGACAAAGATTAGCCTTAGGACACATTTTGTGGTCATTTTTTATTATTATGATATTATCTTATTATCTTTTCCTACCCGATTACTCATTAATCAAAATAAATAAAGATAATCACCGTCGTTACTATTCATAATGTCCAAAAACAAAAGAGTCTTAATTAAATAACATCTACCTTATAATTAAAAATATGTAATTATTTTTACCAAATTACAAACACATAAATTTCAATAATTAATTTAAAAAAACTTCTCGTTGTCAAAACAAATAGAGGGTTTTTTAGAAAAAATATTTATGAAAAGTTTGGTACTTGTTTATGCCTAATTCCAAAGTGAAATTAATCCCAATGACCATAATTTAATTAAATGGTAAAAATATATTCTAATTAAACTTTAAAATAAATTAATAAGATAATATAACCATATAATTAAATTATATGAAAAAGCAGTTTTGATGTAAAATGCAGTTTTTTTCACTATTCATTGAAAAATGAACATTGTTAGAGAAATACCAAAATTTAACCCAAGGTAAATTTCAATTTCACAATCATAAATAATATGTTTATTTTGAAAAATAGAGCTTATAAAATTTTCAAATAGTGGATTTAAAAGGGGTTCGCCGTCAAAAGGTGGTTAATCGACCTTTTAAAGAATATTAGAATGTTATCGCTTAAAAACTGGATTCATTTGTATTTTTAATCCTCTAAAATTAATTGTAATGAGTAAAAATATTTGACAAACATATATAATTATTTTGTAGTTAGTTCTGTTCATTCCCTCCATTACAACGGCTAGGCGTTAACTACCATTTAAAATAATATTGTTTTATTATTAGAGTGCAACGTAAGATTCCTAAGAAACTCGTTGTTGCGTGTTGGGTAAGTCATCGAGCATAGCATCCCCTTTAATGTAATATTAATATTTTATTCACAAATATGGATAAATATAAAGATGTCATATTCATTATTTACCCGGGGTGTTACATTCATAGTTTTATGAGATAATCTTATATAATTATATTTTTATAAATGTTTCTTTAATGAATTGTGTATATCAATACAAAGAGAAAATGTATATATTTTTTTAATTCATAAAAAAATATATCATCTATTTGAACTGTGTAAACAGTATCTACATTATAAAAGAATAATTTGGAAATAAATATTAAAATTTACCAAATAGAGAAACCCATTATTCCAAAATATGGTTCTCCTATGTTTTATTGATTCATGTGATAAAATCCTATATATTTTAGGGGGAATAATAATATTGTGGTAACTAAACAATGGATTAATCTACATGATTAATTATTACTGGCCTTTAGATATTATCAAAAGGAAACAATTATATTTTCAATATTCTATCTCAGGGGATATGATGATCAATGGTGGTCATTAAGGCATAATAAAAGTGTATAATAAGAAATAGAAAATATTGAATAAGCATATTTTATGTATTCAACCATAATCAAATATCTCCATCATGAACAATGTAATAACATGAATAGAAATTTTTGATTATTAATTGAAATAGAATAAGAAATTATTATAGAGTATGGGGATACATTTACAAGATTATCTTGTTATTATATGGATTATATATGTAATACAGAATTAATTATTAATAATTTATTCTTTGAGGGGTTAAACCAAATATTTTAAGGTTGCTAGTTTCTCAATATTTTTCTTCTTGTGATGAGATTATTCAATTCATGATAAAAATAGAGATGGAAATATATGGGCCCTATATATTCAAGGGGAATTGAGAGAGGAAGTGTTCACGTAAACACTAATAATAATTGAATGAATCGATGTAGATAATAAAGATGATTAAATTTCATTAATGTAAAAAATTGATGAAATAAACATCCTTGGAAATACTTGAATGGAATGGGTGTTTTTTATATGTGAGGTGAAAAGGGTTATAGGGAAAATAAATTTATGTAACTGGAATAGAACACAATTATCATGAACATTAACTTAAATTATGTGTAATATTATTCAATCCAATATCCCATGTGTAAATGTATATACCATAGAAGTAGACTAAAAGAGAATTCAAAGCATATGTGTTAACTAAAGCATAGGTTATTGTTTTAAATGATGTGGTGGCGTGAAATTTAATCATATCCTCAAATTTATCAATTTATTTAATTTATTATCGATATTTATAGAGTTATATACCTTTTATGTTTTCTATTAATATTAGAAACATCCATATTACATTATGATGGGATTTGTTTTATCAATAATTCTATTGGATGTCTCCTTATAATAAGTATGTTTTAGAAATTCCCCATTATGTATCATGAAGAATCACTATTTGTGTACTTCAGTGTCATACCTATTAAGTAATTTGATATAATTCTTGGTATGGAGTAGATTTCCAAATAAGAGTCAAAAATTTAATTCTACAAGATGGTAATTATGATTCGTGATCATGATATAAAATTCAATATTATTTGAGAAGGTATGTGATTATCTATGTCATGTATATATCCTCATATAGTAGCTATTCTGAATGAGATTCTTCTTGATGAATAGGGAATAAAATCAATGGATGTATAAGGTAATCCTTATATTTATTATATATATAATGTCAATGAATTCATTTAAATATTTCATGAAGAATTACATGACATCCACAAGAGTGTGAATTTATTTTTTTTTCATTGATTTAATTCTTGATAGAAAACTAGTATCAAATACATCTATATAATGATACAAATATAACTGGTGTAGTTTCATAAAAACTAATTGTTTTTTGTGATAATGGATTTATTTAATCTACTAATTCACTATAGTTAACACCAATTATCTTCTGTAGGAATAATAATGGATTAAAGATTATCTACATTGATTTTAGGGAACTTAATGATATTCTTTTATTGAAAAATTGACAACTACCTTTTATTGATGACTTATTTAATCAACTTTACATATCTCTATATTTTCATAATATTAAGCTTTGTTCTGGTTATCATTAATGGTGGCTGAATAAAGAAGTCATTCTGATGAAAACATTTTAAATGTGGTATGTGCCATATGATTCTAAAATAATTCAATTGGGATTAAATAATGGACAATATATATTTATTTTTCAAATCAATATAGAGTTTAAATAGGATCTTGTTTACTTTTATGATATTCATTATATATATCGTTGTGTATTATAAGAGATGTGAGGACAATTATAAAAACTTGAGGATCATTATCCAAACACTTAGAATAAGAGATATTTGTTTGAAATTTAGTAACTATGATTTCATGCATTGGGAATATTCTTTTTCAATCGATATTATATATTGGGAAGGAATCTGAGTTTATCTTGTGATATAAAATAAAGTCAACTAATAGATTATACTGTGGTATATAACACATGTAAGTGGTTGTATTGGTTTTTAACTGTACTATTACAGATTCACTAATAATTTTAACTGATTTCGATACCCATTTACCTAAGATAAATAGAATTTTTTTATGTTTATACAGGAAAAAAAAATTGATGAATTTTTCGAAGATTATAAGTGTGTATTTTTCATTGATATGATTATTTACAATAAAATCTTGAAATAATAGTTATTGGAAATATAAGTAAGAATTAAATAAATGAATTTATTATGTCCATCTAATAATGATAAAGTTATCTCTTATTCAACAATTAAGATGAAAAATCATGAATGAAGCTACAAACCCCTAATCTTGATTTTTAGAATTAATAATTTATTTTGATATATGGATTCATTTTCTCTATGGTGAAATATGTTAGATATACGCATCCCATAATAGATTAAAATGAAAAGTTTCATAAAAGGAGCATAAAATAATAAATATTAAATTTCATAATCTTCTAAATATTTATTATTTATTATTATTGTACCACAAAAGCAAAAAATATATGTTAGTAAATACATTAATTAGGAATAATATTGAATTTAGGGACCGATTGATGATTTATAAGGGTTCCTCATTTCATAGATCTTGTAAGAATAGATATGTTATCTATTAAGTAAAGGTATACATCCTCCCTTTTTAAATTTATTGACAACAAACCATTTTATAAAAATTAAAGAAAAAATTCAATATAACGAATAGAATTATTAGTAGAAAAATGATGTTGGGAATAATGTGACATTTGTAGACTCCTTTTTTGAAGTTAGATTTCTAAAATTTTGAAGGATACAATATGTTTTATAAATATTTGAGTTAAAATGGGGAATTTGTGGATGATTTCCGTATATAAAATATACATATACACCCATGAAGTACAAATATGTATTCATATTTGAGGAAAAATTTCTAGTGGTACAACACAGTATGGTAAATTGGATATTTTGTGTCCAAATTTTTTTTTCAATAAGTAAATGCTAAGAGAGAACAACCAAGTGGATTCAATAAAGCTACTACTATTCCAATTTGGAAATGGATGTAATTAATATTGAAATTATCCATGTAAAATAGAATTATCATAGAATTAATGATAAAATATGGGTTACTATTGATAAATTAGCCAAATTTGAACATTTACACCCTATAAGAGAATATTTACCTCCTGAGAACCTATAAGGCACTATATTAATGACGTTTTAATATCTCATGGGAAGGCTCTTTCTATTATGTTTGATAATGGTATTTATTTTGAATTGAATTTCAAAAATTGAATTTAGATGGATCATAATATTATGATTCATTAGAGAACCACATTCCATCATAAAATTGAAGGAGAGTCTAAAATTAATATTCAAACATTTAAATTCATTTTAAACTAATTCCAATTTACATTGAAGGTATATTGGACAAGTATTTACATTTTTAAGAGATTTCAACTAATATTATTTTCTATTGAAGAATTGTAATTTTACTGTATAATGAAGGATTTAAAAAGTGATGTCATTGTACAACATTATTATAATATTGTAGGTGAAATTTTTTGAACAATAATTTCAAGGACATATTTGGGTAAAAACCCTGGGACTTAAGAATGAATGAAGGTAATAATAATGCAAGAAGACACATGATTTATGATTTTCATGAAAAACTAGAAACCACGTGCAAATCTCCTACCATCTCAATGTGACGTATGTTGCTCTATTTATATATAGTCTTTGAGAATCGGTAGTGGAATTCATTTGCAAGAATAATCCATTGTGCGTATGATCTGGATTTTCATGTATTGATGTTACACACTCAATGAGATGTCTAACTGGCCTTTCTATTGCCGTCAAATCCTGCCTGCATGGAACTCCTCTTCCACAATTCAAATATTTGGCTCTCCAGAAATTTATTTCTTCTTATATATATAGTTAAACCCCTTCTTTATAGTGATCATATGGAAGTCGAACCATTATTGTTCTGATCATAAAAATCTTTCGTGACATTAAAAAAGACAATGAAACATTTAAGGTACATAATATTGCATGAATGGTCCCCTATGGGTCCCTATTTGTGTGGGTCCACAAGGGATTGAACCTCATCGTCATTTTTTCACCTAAATTATGTACAAGAAAAAATTATCCTCTTGATTTAAATCATGGTTCATATTTTACACAGTTTTCTCTCACCCCATCATCATGCGTTCAACTCGAAAATCATGCATGAACCCCATATTTAAGATGCTATGGGTTTCCATTATTCAAAATCACCATACACAAGAAACTATTTTCCCAAACTCCCTTGTCTGTCTCAAACCTCCTCCATGTGACCCTTCAGGCTTGTGTGTTGTTATTTCTTGGTCCCTCTAATGATGTCCCATGTAAGATTTCCCACCCGCTATCTTTATAGCATTTTCACACTAACAGTTTTTACATTTCAGTATATCCACACTAACATGAACCCCACTATCGACCACTCCACAAAATTCCAACCATGAATTGTTGATGACTTCTCTTTGCCATGTTTTGGGAGGCATCAGTTTGGAAATACCAATGGTTAAGTAGAGAGTCCCATATATCCTAGTTGTAAGATGTTAAACTAACAAGAACTAACATCATCAACACATGATAGTAAACTACTATATCACCATGGGTGGAATGACTCTTATGTCTTTATTAATGATTTACATTGGAAGACATACTCTAAAATGTAAAATAGGGGGATGATTAATAGGATCCTACTACATCCCAAATCATTGGATCTCTTCCTCTCTCCCTTTGGACATTATCATCATGAACACATCTAAAAATCTTCACATAAGCCACAATACTTAATTTGATGGTATTTCCTATAATTAATGACATGAAAATACTATTTATTATAAGGAATGAGATCCCAGTCACACAGATCGTTATCCTCTTATAGTATCTTATGTAAATAATTCCCACACCATCTTTCAATGATGACACTTTTTTGATGCTACTATCTGGTCTGATATTCCCTCTTGTGTCCCATACCGAGAATCAATAAAAAATTCTTAGAGGACATTAGTAACTATGAAACAATTCTTCATACCAACAAGAATCCAAAATATAATATCCGCATGCCCCTCATTTCTGAACAACCATGATTTTTATTCTGATCTTTTAAAATTTGTTTGTAGTAAAACTACATATGTTTCATTTCCAAACATTGGTGATCTGTGGTTCTCCCTCCAAGTAATACACCCTCATGATGTTAAATATTACCTTTATCAGTCACATCCCCCCATATCAAACTCAATAGGTTATTCGTATCTATCCTCCATGAATGATTTTATCAATAATTTATCCTAATATTCCAATAGGTCTCCATGTACAAGTAAGATCATTACATTCAACCACATCATCCATTTCTATCCGGGTTTCTACCTTAGGTGTCTTAGCCTCAATCTCCTTCCATTTGGGACTCCAACTAAGGTTTAATCCCCCATTCCCCCCATTTTTATCTACATTTTCATTGATTCCCAACCAATTTGGATATGTTATAAACATCCTTGATGTTCAATCCCAAAACCCATTACAATCCATCAACTCCAACTATTCCATATCAAGCCTTCATCCTATACATATTAATTTTACACAACTTGTCACATCATGGGAAAATAATTCCATCCAGATGTGGAATTTTTATAGGCAATCCCCCGTCCCATCACCATTTATTCGAGAAATAGTTGGGTATCGAACAATGAATTCCCCCCCATCATCCATCATCCAACGAAGATAAGTCCTCCTATGAATGGAATATAACCATCCGTGTGCCCCACATAATACACCTTTGAGTATGTGTGTTTTGATCCCAGTATTATAGAGTTGTTAAATTGGAATACATCATGCAGATCAACCCCAACCAATGATAAGCCATGGTGTTCCCCTCATTGGGGAATACCTTCCTGATAGGCACTTTGTGGTGTCAAGAATAGTTTTTATGATAGGAAATATTATCTCTATCAGTCTCACTCCCTCGGTCCCACTCACATTAGAAGTTCTAATCCATCCACCTAGTAAACCATTTACGGGATCCCTCTTAGGGATCCAGCTCTCCAATTTCTCCATGGGAAAATCTGATCAATTTATCTGTATGTCCTTCTTATTTTAAACATTCATCCTGCCCTCTGATAAACATGGTAATCCAAAGGAAACCAATAAAATTAAATCCTTTAGAATAAGATAAAATGTAATTATCATAGAAATCCTTGGTTTTCACACCATTGAGATGCCATCATCCGAGGAATAATACAAGTGTTTCAATGTACCAGCGTCAAGGTAGGTTAGTGATGCCTAATGTGACTACACCTTGATTAATGTTTTCTTCTTCGTATGGACCCATGCAATTTTTTTATGGAAGAAACATAATTAATTTGGATCCACAAAGATATGGAACTAGGAAAAAGTTTCATAACCCACTTCGTAATCATTGAGAGAGGACCAGACTAGCCGATGATTTCTAAGGAGAAATCCGTTGAAGGATTAAATGACATGTCATCACCCCATTTCGATGATGTATAAAAAATCATCAAGAAAGTAATTAATGGACTCTTCCATTGTAAAAAAACAATGTGGTGAAATACTGAAATGTTAAAAAATAGTAACAAACAAGGAAGATGTGACCCTATGGAAGCATCAGAAACCAAAACTGTGAACCCAACATGAACTCTTCTCTTCAACATCGTGATTAGTAGAGTTTAAGACATCCATATATTAGCATGTCACCAGATTCAGAAATCTGGAAAAAGGTCTTGATAATGGAATAGTGTGCCGAGAGAGGAACTCATTGGTGATTAATGTTGTTCATCATTGGGAATTATGGTCTGCAAAATTATTATCTTGGATCTCTCTCTATAGCCATGGAGGAATATACAATGCTATATAATTTGAAATTTTTTCCAGAAATTAATACTGATGAACAGATCTTCATTCATTTTAGGACCCATTCTATAGGAAATAAATTGTTCCCCACTAGTAGATGTAGGGGAAAGAGAAGAAACAACACAGAAACCCCACATGAATCCACCTTCACTATGACATCTTCTGTGACTATAGTATTTAGGAACCCAACTCTCTCAAAATTTCTTAAATCAACCAACATCTGGTGTTGTTTACAATTGTATGTTTGTAAAAGTAGAAGGGTTTCATTACCATAAGATAAATGGCCCTCCAGGACCTGGAGGTTTCTATTCCTCACTAAAAAATCCATCCCCATGGGTCATGTATGGATCCACTACTCCCCACTCTGAAGTCCTACAACATTGGTATATTCTCATACATAATTCCTATGAATGATTCTTCTACACCAATAAGGTATAACATTCAATATTAATAACACTAATGACCCCCACCTGATAGTTCCCCAGGTGTGATTCCGCTGAGCCTCATCAATTGCACAATTGACTGGTCTCTCTAGTGGAAGAATAGGTGGTCGTCACCCTTGCTCCACCATCCCTAGTTTGAATGGAACAACACCAACATCAATCACATTCTCTAGAAGATTCCCATTATGTGTTATCATCATCTGTAGATTCTGTTTCCCATACCAACATGAGTGAATTTCCCCAGATCCCAATCGCAAAAATCTAGTGAATCGTCATCTCTTGATCAGAATCAAGACTTCACCTACATCAATGGTAGGTCGGGTTGACTCTTTTGATCACTAGAACCACTAACAACTATCTTGGGCTGACCCGGGTAGAAAAGATCTAGTATGGAGGCCATCCTTATATCATCTCTAGCTAGAGTGGAGGTCCTACACAATCTTTAACCCACAATGGAGTCCCTCCACATGTTCCTAGCATCGAAAAAAGGGGAGTTCCTCCTTGACATGTCGATATCTAGCACATAGGTCATCTTCATGGCTATGGTTTAAGATATGGAGACCCTCCCAATATCATGAATTGTCATCATGAAGGTTCTCATCATGCTAATCCAAGATCATGTGGAGGTCCTCTCTGTTGCAACAATGACCAATGATAATTCCCTATGTACTTCATCACCATCTAATATAGAAGTCCTCCCCATAGTAAAACAAACCGGAGTGGCAGTCATCCCAGATCTATTTAACATTAATATGGAGGCTCTCCCATGTATCTACCATCTAAAGTGGAGCTCATCCCCACATTATCCATGGTCAAAGTGGTGGCACTCCCCACTTCAAAATTGATCTCTATGAGTGTCCTCATCATGCTATCACCTCCACTCAAAACGCAGGTCCTCCCCATGACATAAGAATCCAACATGATGGTCCACCCAATGTTTCAATTATCTCATGCTTACACAGTCCCTACTCTAGCACTCACTACCATGGAGGCCCTCCCGATACATACATGTACCACTATGGAGGTCCACTAACTACTAGAAATAATACTTATACCAACACCCTTTACCCAGTGATTTATCTAAACCTTTGGGATATAGAGTTTTTACCAACAGGTTTTGAAAACCATTGGTATATAATTCATTACTGTAGTCCTTCCCAACTATTTTTGAAAATTGTTGGGGTATATATATTCATACCAATGGTTTATATACACCATTGGGATATAGTTGGGTACAGTGATGTTTCCCAATAGTTTTTTAAAACCGTTGGGGGGTAAGTGATGTTTCCCATTAGTTTTTTGAAACCGTCGGGATAGTTTTTCCAAAATACATAGCACCCACTTCCCTTTCCAGATTTCAGATTTGATTCATTCTTCCTTATTAGAGAGGTGATCTCTTCCTAGCAGATGACCCATCCACTTCTAAAGATCCATCGTAGATATTTTCACTTCAAATTGGTGTGTTGGAGTTACATCTTATTCCTATATATATTTTGAATTTTTATATTACATGCTTAGATTATTTAATCATCTACTGTAATACCTCTTAATTTTTTGTTTTATGTTATTGTTGTTGAATGTGAAATTGGTATGTTACAAATACTCTAACCTACACATAGAAAATGAATTTCCCATCTTGAACCACTACCATCACTAATTTTCTATTCATTTTACACAATATTAGTGTTGTAGGGGTACTTTTTTTTCTCCCATAGGTCATATTCACATTCACTGTTACATGAATTTTACCCTGAAAACTAAATTCTATCATCTAAAAGTGATTTCCAACAAATAATTTTTGAAAATTTTATGTAATGGATTAGTGGGATGTGCAGTTGGGGCTGTTTAGGTAGGGGGAGGGGGGATGTGCAGGGGGAGTCTGTTGGGTGTGACTTGTGTATGGGGGGGTGTACAGGTGTGGGAGGGGTAGGGGGATGTGTAAGTGTTTGTGTGGGTGGGGGTAAGGGGGGGGGGTTGTGAATGTGGGTGGGGGAGGGGAGTGTACTGGTTGAGGGGGGGGGGGTATGTAGTGTGAAAGTGGGTAGGGGCTATGAAGGGGGAGTCTTTTGGTGGTTATGTGGGCGGCGGGGGTTGGGGGGGTAGATGGGGGTGGGTTGTCCAGGTTGGGAGTTGAAGGTCGGGGGAGGGGGGTCTACATGGAGTTTGGTGGGGGAGAGGCTGTACAAGTGGGCTGGGGGTGGGTGTGCAGGTGGGGTGGTGGAGGGGAGGGGATTTGAATGTGTGGGGGGGGTATAGGTTGGGGTGTAGTGGGGGGGGGGGGTTGTGCATGTGTGGTGAGTGGAGGTGGGGGTACAATGGGTGGGGGGATATCTAGGTGGGGATGGGTTGTCTAGGAGGGGGTGGGGCGGGCTGTGCAAGTTGGGGTGTGTAGGTCATGTGAGGGGGATGGAGAGTTTGTTGGTGGTGTGCTGGGGAGGGGGTGGATGTATAGCTGGGGGTGCAGTGGGTGGGGTCTGGGTGTGTATGTGGTGGGGGTGTGCAGTGGGTGGGGGATATCTAGGTGGGGGTGGGGTGGGCTATCTATTAGGGGGTATGGGGGCAAGGGGGGTTTTCATTTGAGTCTAGGGGTGTACATTCCTGGTGGCGGAGGGATGTGGATGTGGCCGGTTTATGGGGGGTGTTCGGGTTGTGGTGGTTGTAGGCTATCTGGGGGGTTTGGGTTGGGGTGGGGGTGGAGGGTGTACATTTCAGATATAAGATGATTTTGTAGCCAATTGGGTGATCTGTTTTGGAGGTTTATCTAATAAATTTGGTAGCATAATAAAATACATATCATTAATGATCTACAATAAAAGAATCAATATAACAGTGTAGAATATATAATATAGGAATATGTTTACGATAAAAATAACCCTTCTTTACTCTTCAATAGATTATGATTGATGTTGATGTAGGTAAATTTACGTTATTATATGGGTATTGGGGGTGGGATGTCGAGGTAGGGGAGGGTTGGGTAGTCCGGGGGGTGTCTATGTGGGGGTGGGGGCATGGGATATCCAGATTGGGTTAGGGGTTGTCCATTTGGTTATGGGGGTGTTTTGTCCAAGTGGGGGAGGGTGTGTGGGCTATCTGGGGGGGTGTCCAGCTGGGGGTGGGTAGTCCAGGTGGGTCTGGGAGGGGTTGTTGTCTTGGTTGCGGTGGGGGGATGTGCATTTGGGTATGGGGATGTGGTTGTTTAGGTTTGGAAGGTGGGGTAAGCTGTTCGGGGGGGTGCTGTCTAGGTGGGGGTGGTGGGGGTGTGCTTGTGGGGGTGGTTGGGGTGGGCTGTCCAGGTGGGGGGCGATGTGAGGTGGGGTGGCCTATCTAGGGTGGTTGGGTTGTCCAGGATGGGGGTGGTGGGAGAGGGCGGTTGTCCAGGGAGGATGAAGGGGGACATGGGGGATACATGGGATGGGGTGTGGGCTATCTAGGGAGGGGTGGGATCTCTATGGGCGTGGTGGGTGGGATATCTATTTGGGGGATGGGGGTGTGGGCTGTCCGGGGGGGGGGGCTATTGAAGGGGCTAGTGGGTGGGCTATCCAGGTGGTGGATGGTGGTTTGTGGTGTCCAGGGAAGAGGGGGCTGAGCAGTCTAGGTGGGGTGGGGGATATCCATGTGGGGTGTTGGTGTAGGGGGTAGGGGGTGTGGCTTGTGTAGGGAGGGGTGGGTTGTCCACTTCAATACTCTTCAAGAAAATAGGAATCACATATAAAAAATATATAGTTTCTTTCACACGATAAGAATTTTTCATGAGGTTCCATACCCACACTCAATCTTACCCTTCTAAGAAGAAGTTATATCGGCAGTGAAATATCACTCAGATTCTTATCCACTACCCATATTGATATCATACAAATTTATCATTTGTACAACTCTATATCAAGTAATGATATAAAAAGTTGCATACTACCACGTGTAGCGTCCCATCAAAACTTGGTTAATATTCCTAAACAACATACATAGTGTCATATTTGAAAGACACACAGCACATGGTAAACATACCCCTTGTATCAAAACCTAGATTTATGTCTTAGTTATCCTCTCAAGGCATCAATAAGCCACAATCATAGCTCAAAATTTGGAGGTGTGTTTATAATTAGGTATGTTTTTGTAGAATTAATATATGATATTTACAATGGAAGATAAAATTTGATCCGGGTATTTGGAGGTGTGTATAAAATTTGGTGTCTTGTGATTTATATTTATGATATTCATGGTTTACACCAAAATCATTTCGGTTCATCTATAATAGGCTATAAATCATGCTATAATTGGATATAGATCAGATTCTCTGACTTTGATTTGGTGGTGGACACCACCACCTCCATGGACACCCCCAACCCCTGCACCCCCCACCCACTAGACACCCCACCCCTAGACACCCCACCACCCACAATTATAGCCCAAATCAGTAACACCCCATAATTTCTTAGTACACTATTTCTTCAAAGTAATTCAATAACTTGCACTACATGTAACACTGAGTTCAAACGCACCACGACTTACCAAACTAACCGTTCAAAAGCAGTTATTAAATTGTATTAACTGAATTTTGAACATTAAATTATCCTTATAATTTTAGAATCCATATTATGAATTTTTTAGACATCATGTATGAACATAGACATTTTTTTAAGATAAAATATATACTTTTCAAAAAATTTAATTTTACGGCCTTTTAATGGTGAAGCCTTTTTTAAATCCAATATTTGAAACTTTTATATATTCAATTTGACAAAATAAAAATCTTCATTAGAATAGGGACATAAAAAATTTAGTTTCAATAAATTTTTTGAGTTTTCCCGATAACTTTCATATTTGGGTGAATAGTGAAAAAAACTATATTTTAACTAAAAACATCTTTTTAATCAAAATAATTTATAGTGTTAAATTATAAATTTTAATGGTTTGTAATTATAAATATATTATATTTTTACTATTTAATCCAATGATGGTCATTGTATGTAATTTCACATTGAAATTGGACATAAAGAAGTGTCAAACTTTTGATAATTATTATTTCTTAAAAACGCCTTTTGGTTTTGACAGCAAAAAATAATTTTAAATTAACAAATGAAACATTTATGTTTTTAATTTGGTAAAATAGACTTCTTTTTTTGGATTCAGAATATCAAAATTAGCATAGGGTAACATTTCGGTATTTTTCTGAAAACTTTCAATTTTTGATGAATAGTGAAAAACACTAATTTATTGGTTAAAACCAACTTTTTATTTATATAATAATTTATTATATTTAAATTTATTTTATGTAAAATTAGATATTTAATAACTATATATGTTCAATAGAATTCATTTGATTCAGTTTATAAGAATTTTAGACATATAAAAATTTTATTGAACTTTTCACCATCTTTTACCCATCTCCTAGGAGAATTTGCAAATTCTCATAAAACCTAATTTTACCGCTTCTGTGAGTGGAATTTCAAAAATCCTAGAGACACAGTTAATATCAAGGAGTAAAATGTGGTTCAATAAGATGAAAATAATTTTTGGTGAATAGTAACTTTTTACTTTTATTTACTATAGTTAAATGTAAATAGGGTAATTAAGGGTAAAAATTATATTAATATTACCCTAACACATGTCCTAATTCTATTGAAAATTATTATATCGACCATTAAAAACCTTGAGAATAAAATATTATCAAATAGGTCCACTTGGATTAGATTAAGAAATTTATTATTATTTAATTCAAAGAAGATTTAAAAGAGTTAAAATCAATGTTTATTAACTAAAAATTTTTTAATATAAGGTTGTACATAAGATAAATTCGATTATAAATATTCATTAGAAATCTAAAAATATTTCCTACATAATGGTATGTTTTTCATAATTTTTAGAAATTAAATAATTTAATTAATGTATGACACAATGGTGATGAAATAATTACCTAATTAATGAAATATTAAAATAATTGATAATATAAATACTAAAATAAATGTAATTTGAGACTTTTTATGAATTACACTAATTTTATTGGTTAATATGAAATGTTATTATTGATTTATTTACATTTTTTGAAGTAATCATGCTGTTATGATTTTCACAAAAACCAAATACCAAATAGTGTCAAAATTGACATAAAAGAGTTTTTAAAAAAAATATTATATTATTAATTGATATTCAACTCCTAAAATTATATGGCTCGACAATGATAATTATATAATGATAGTTTTATCATTAATAGGCCAGTTGGGGGTCTTTTGGATGTATATAGTATGTTTATTAACTATATAATATAAAAATACAAAGTGACACGGTAAATGTCTAATTAATTAACTAACACTTAAAACTAAAATATAAGGTTAATATAGTTACCCAAACCTATCTAAATTCTATTGGATGAGTGGTTTTCGAACCATACCCACCTTAAAATTTAACTAATCTACCTTGTAGTCATTACATATCGAATAATAAATTATTATAAAATAATATTTCTAGCTTTTTCAAAGGTGCCCTTCACCCATCTTATAAAAGGGAACTCCCCCTTATCACAATTTCACACCATAAAAGCCTTTTGTATCGGCCAAACTCTGCCCAAATATCCTCCCAACATTATTAAATACAACCAAGAGTCCTTATTTTGACCAAAAATCCAACCTAAGGAGCCCGTTTGATCAAATCAAAAGGAAGAACCCGAAGAAGAGGTATTGTTTTCACCACCCTTTTTAAAGTTCCTTTCTTCTTCAACTTGTTCTTTATTTGTAATTTCCTTTCTAAAACAATAACTCCAGTATCTTCTATATACTATGATGTTATTATAAAAATGGTACAACCATATTCAGTATTATATCGATCCTTTGATTTGCATGTCACCATACGTGCGTACATACGGCTTACAGTCTCCACGTCGTGGTGTAATTGTTATTCAATAAATTATTATTTGGATGGGTATAATAATGATGTGTAATTCATGTTAATAATAAATATAACATGACAATAATTCGGTATATATGATATACCATCCAATTATATATTATTTTAATATCAAAATATTGATATTGTTGCTCGTGCGTACGTACGGACTACCGTCTCCACGAAGGCGAAGAGATTCATTCCCCATCGTATCCATTCAAGTCAAATTCTCATTTAATGATTAAAAATAATTTTTATGTACTTGATTTCATTATGGATATGAATAATATACAATTTATCCGTGACAAACATGGCTTATGTAACAAAACATATAAAAGAAAACGAGTAAGTCAACACCTGAAATGACAATAATACAATGATTTTATTAACAAAGCAGTGTTAAAAAATAATATATGACATCATATTAATGTATATTATTCATGTATAACTTAATAACAATTATTTGACCATTATAAAGGATGTTAACCTACCCTCTACCAAGGAAAAGTACAAGGTAATGGTTTATTTCACAATCTCTTCATTATCCGAGGTTGTTTATACGTAATTAACTACTGGGACCTCTTTATCATCCACATCCATGTTTACTAAAAATGTTTTTCAAAACATTATTACTATTTTACAGAATATGGGTTAATGACATTTATAGCCTTATTTTTATTTTTATATGAATTTTATAAAGGAATCATTCCATCATTTTCCAAACAAGGTCCTTTTTAACCTTTTTGACATAATTAAAGTAAGAATGTTTTTTTAAGTTATACGGTGGGTGTGGATGTTTTCTGCTATGATAAAATCATCGAAGTTTCCCTTAAAAGATTATATGAATATTTTCAAAGTAAATGTTTTATTTTATATTTATGTGACTTTAAAATGATTTAAAAAAAGAGATATTTCTCTCAAATAGTATTGATTTCATCTATGTCAACATCCATTGATAGATTTTAAGCTTTTCTAAAGTTTATTATTCTGATACAAAACATCCATATTGTATTATAGGTTTTGTGATATGTTTTACTGTGGATGTGTTATTTTTATACCATTCATGGTTTATGGAGAAACAATTGACATTTCATATTCTATTTTTAATACGAATGTTTATGTTATGTTTTAACATGTTCATATGAGGAATGCATTGGACTTACTATGTGATGGGTGGAGCCTGCTATAGCCACTAAAAGCATCGGTAGGTCTCATGAACTACTATCTTGGAACAAGGCCTTGAAAAAATATTAATTGTAGTCTTGGCACGAGGCCTTTACTATGTGGTTATGATAGTCTGGCATTATGCATTCCATAATTATGAAAGTGGTTATTGATATTTCATGTGATTATTTGACATGTATAATATCCATGTGAATAAGTAAATGGCATTATTTCATTTTATCTTTTCGATATTATTCGGACGTTCAAGTTTAAAAGGCTTTGGTTTTAGTTATATATTTCCTTAAATATTTATGCTTGTTTATGAAAGTTTCTGCTATATTGTTATCCTTCTTGAGCATATGAGATCACCCCTTTCAATGTGTTAATTTTCCCAGGATGTGCAGAAGTAATTTATGAATGACCTACAGGGATAGTGTGAGGGGATATGAAGACAAGATGTTGTTGTAGTAGTTTTCACTTTATGATGTAATGTAAACTCTATGAATGTATCTAGTTATTATAAGGATACTAAACTAATTGGCCTTTAGAGACATGATCTTTTGTTATCATTCCAATGTTATGTAATAATGCACCGACTCTGGGTAACTGGGGTCGGGGATTTATAGTTGGTATCAGAGTAAGTTTAGTACAACCCTTTGAAGATATATTTAGATAAATTCTTATTAGATCACATAGACCTAAGATGGACTTTGATGATTAGAATAGAATAACTTCCTAGAATTTTGGTATTGTAGAGATTTTGTGAGTTTTCCGAGCAATACATCCCGGTCTGGATACGAGCTGGTAGAGGCCGCTCTGGCACATATGTACCTAGGGGTAAAACCTGAAAACACCTCTTTGAGCTTGACTCAAATAGGAACCAGTGCACGACAACGGGCCTTGCTTCACTATTGGTTACGACACTCCCATGGGATATTCTTAGGATAATTTCTCATTTTCTTTACAAACCATTATGAAGGGTTTACGAGTATATACTTCCTCAAAGAAGAAATTTTTTTGATTATGGATTATATCCATAAACAGTTTAATTTATTGTATGTTTTTTACAAGTTTGGGATTATGTATTTCAATTCATAAACTAATCTAGTGTATGCAATTGTTTAGAAATGGCGCCCAGTAGAAGGAATGAGAACTCCAACAATACAGATGATCCATAGAGTAAGAAAGATCATATCTTTCATGTCCTAAGCTAGAATTTAGAAGGGAAATAGTCCCCCACTTATTATCATCATATGAAGAAATAGTATCAAGTGTTGATAAGATAAGTAAAGAATTCTCGGAGTCCTATGGCTTTGAAGGGAAGCCATAGAAGGAAAGGATGGTAAAGAGAAGGACAGATAAAGAGAATAAGGTAAAGAAGGATTTTCCCATACGTGATAATTGTGGAAAAAACAACTTGGAAAGTGTTTGAATGGAATGTGAGTATGTTATAAGTGTGGAGAAAAAGGTCAACAAGTACGTGACTGCATGTGTAAGGAAAATGTTTCAATTTTACAACGCTTCATCCGAAAAGAGTTTGGACACTACGCGAACCAATGTCACAGTCATCAAACTATGCCACAAATGATGCTATTGGATAATAATACAGTTATGATACAACCATAGATGAAGAGGAATGTCTAGTGTTCTTATGTTATTATTTTGGAATTATTTCATTGAAGTGTTTTACCAATTGTGTACTGGAAATAAATTAGGATTGTACTACAGTACTATATCATTTAGGATTTGAGATTTTATGGTACTAAGAAAAGTTACTCTACAGCAAGTTAAATTTTTTGAAAATTACATGGTTGAAGTATTAATAACCCTTTATATGGTCCTAGTATTGAGGTACTGATTTCAGAATAAGATATGATTGATTTGGGTAAATTATATTGGATATTTTTGACTGCCTTGAAAATGAGTAAAGAAGTGTATATTCCTTCATTTTTGGAGTTTAAAACATTTTTGGATGGATGATGTATATCCAGTATTCCATGAGAAATAAGGGAGCATGAATGTAATCAATAAGGTTTTATGGTAGTTCATGATATTTTAGTGTTTTAGAAGAATACATGATAAAGGTATTTACATGCTATTATGAGGTAAAAATGATCTACATTATGTTTACCATTCATATAAATTTTGGAATGAGAGTTTAGAGAAGTATTTTGGATAATTCTTAATATTGTAAGGGATTAATTTTGCATGATTATTTTTGTATTTCCATAAAAGGACAACCTGGAAGTCGGGCGACAACCCGTCGTGTTCAACAAGGCCGCAAGACATGGACCCGCAACCGAAGGGCAACAAGGGTGTATCACCTCCCACTGTCCCACATGATGTCCTGGATTGAATAATTTAGTTTTTTAACAAAATATTCTGGTACATTATTGATAAATTAATTTTTTAACCCTATATGAATAGGAAAAATATAATATTATTTTTAAGTTCTATTATCTATTAGAGTGAAAGATGATTTTGTGGTAGAAAATAGTAAAAGGATGGGACTGTACTTATCAAGTATATTTTTTTTTTCTTCATTTATTCTATGATGTAATTAATTTGTATATATTAGTGAAGGGATCTAAAAACAAAAAAAAAGTTATCATAATACTATATGTTTTGTTGAACCAATGGTATTTTAAATCATCAAAGATTGATGAATTTAAGGCCCTCAATTTTATACGTTTGTGTGATCGATGACCTCAATCACTACCTATAAATATTTACGTTTTCCCTCCAATTATATGTCTCTAATTACCACTACTGTTCTCCTAATTGAGATCATAATTTGGTGGTGACCCTTTCATTTCACTTTTCCTCTTATTAAGACTAAATTTTATTAACCTAATTTCCGATGTGGGTTTTCCCAAAGGTATTTTCTATTTTCAAGCTTTTATTTTCGAAAAATAAATTCAAATGGAGAGGAAGAAATTTATTTAAGGAGGGAAGAATGTAACACCCAAATATTTCTTAGTACATTATTTTTTCAAAGTAATTCAATAACATTCACTACATGCGACAATGAGTTCAAAGGCACCACGACTTACCATACTAGACGTTCAAAAGCGGTTATTAAATAGTATTAACTGAATTTTTATATTTATATAATCCTTATAATTTTAGAGTCTATATTATGAGTTTCTTAGACATAATGTAAGAATAAATACATTTTTTTCAGATAAAAGAAGTATTTTTCAAAAAATGCATTTTTACAGCATTTTAATAGAGAAGCCTTTTTTAAATACAATATTTGAAACATTTATATATTCAATGTGACAAAATAAAATTCTTCTTTAGAATCACTACATAAAAATTTCGTTTCAATAAACTTTTGGTGTTTTTCCGATAACATTCATATTTGGGTGAATAGTGAAAAATAATATATTTTAACTAAAACAAACTTTTTAATCAAAAAAATTCATAATGTTAAATTATAAATTTTAATGGTTTGTAAGTATATATATATATTATATTTTTACCAATTAATCCACTGATGGTCTTTGTAAGTAATTTCACTTTGAAATTGGACATAAACAAGTGTCAAACATTTGATAATTATTATTTCTTAAAAACAGCTTTTGGTTTTGACGATGGAAAATAATTTTAATTTAACAAATTAATCATTTATGTTTTCAATTTCGTAAAATAGGCTTCATTTTTGGATTCATAAAATCAAAATTAGCATAGGGTGAAATTTTGGTATTTTTCGGAAAACTTTCAATTTTTGATGAATAGTTCAAAACCCTGAGTTATTGGTTAAAACCAACTTTTTATATAAATAATTATTTATAATATTCAAATTTATTTTAGGTCAAAATATATACGTAATACCTATATATGTTCAATGTAATTCATTAGAGTCAGTTTATAATAATTTTAGACATATAAATATTTTATTGAAATTTTCACCGTCTTTTACCCATCTCCTAGGAGAATATTCAATCTCACATAAAACATAATTTTACCACTTCTGTGAGTGGAATATGAAAAATACGAAAGACACGGTTAATATCAAGGAGTAAAATGTGGTTCAATAAAATGAAAATAATTTTTTGTGAATAGAAACTTTTTACTTTTATTTACCACGGTTAAAAGTAAATATCCAAATTAAGGGTAAAAATGATATTAATATTACTCTAAAAAATGTCCTAATTCTATTTGAAAAGTGTATCTCGACCAAAAACAACCTTAGGAAAAAATATTATCATTTATGTCCACTTGGAATAGATTAGGACATTTATTATTATTTAATTCAATGAAGAGTTAAAAGAGCTAAAATCAAAGTTTATTAACTAATGAATTTTTAATACAGGGTTTTACATAAGATAAAACCAATTATAAATATTAATTATAAAGCTAAAACGATTTCATACATAATAGTATTTTATTCATAAATTGTATACATTAAAAAATTTAATTTATTTACTACACAATGGTGATGCAGTAATTACCTAAATAATGAAATATTAAAAAAACTGTTAATATAAATACCCAAATAAATGTAATTTGAGACTTTTTATGAATTACACTAATTTTATTGGTTAATATGACATGATAGTATTGATTTAATTTTGTTTGTTCTAATTAATCAGGATTTTATGAGTTTTAAAAAAATCTAATAACAAATAGTGTCAAAATTGACATAAAAGAGTTTTTAAAACATATATTATATTATTAATTGATATTCAATTCCTAAAAATATATGGATCAGAAAAGAGACTTATATAATGATAGGTGTATCATTAATGGACCATTTTGGGGTCTCTTGTATGTACATAGTCAGTTTATTAACTATATATTATAAAAATACAAAGTGACATCTTAAATGTCAAAATAATTAACTAAGAGTTAAAACTTAAAGATAATCTTAATATAGTGACACAAAACATTCTAAAACCAATTGGTTGAGTGGATTTTGACCCATACCCACCTTAAAATTTCAATAATTCACTTTTTATCCATTAGAAACCGAATATAAATTTATTATAAAATAATATTTCTAGATTTTCAAAAGGTGCCCCACACCCCTCTTATAAAAGGGAACTCCACCTGCTCTCATTTTCACACCTTCAAAGCCTTTTGGCTCGGCCAAACTCTTCCCAAATATCCTCCAAAATGTCTTCACTACAACCTAGAGGCTTTATTTTGACCATAAATCCAACCTAAGGAGCCCTTTTGATCAAACCAAAAGGATGAACCCGGAGAAGACGTAATGTTTTCACCACCCTTTTTCAAGTTCCTTTGTTTTTCAACTTATTCTTTCTTTGTTATTTACTTTCTAAAAAAATTACACCAGTATCATCTATATAATTTTATGTTATTATAAATATGGTACAAACATATTCAGTATTATGTCTATCCTTTGAATGACATGTCACCATACGTGCATACGTACGGCTTACCATCTCCACATCGTGGTGTTATTGTTATTTAATAAATTATTATTTAGATGAGTATAATAATGATGTGTAATTCATGTAAATAATAAATATAAAATGATAATAATTCAGTATATATTATAAAACATCAAATTATATATTATTTTAATATAAAAATATTGATATTGTCACTCATGCGTATGTACGTACAACCATCTCTACGAATGTGATGAGATTCATTCCCCATCGTATCCATTCAAGTATAACTGTCATTTTTTTTATTATAACTAATGTTTAATAACTTGATATCATTCTGTATATGAATAATATACAACCTATCCATAAAAAAAATGGCTTATTTAACAAAACATATAAAATAAAACGAGTAAGTTAACACCCAAAACGACGATAATACAATGATATTATTAACAAAGCAACGTTAAAAGATCATATATGATATCATATTAATGTATATGATTTTTATATAAATTAATAATAATTATTTCACCATTATATAGTAGGTCAACCTACCCTCAACCAAATAAAAGTACAAGGTAAGGGTTTATTTCACAATCTCTTCATTATCCGAGGTTGTTTATACGTAATTATCTAATGTGAACTATTTATCATCCACATCCATGTTTCTTAATAATTTATTTCAAAACATTCTTAATATTTTACAGAATATGGGTTAATGTCATTTATACCCTTGTTTTACTTTTTATAAGAAGTTTATAAAGGAATTTTTACGTCACATTCCAAACAAGGTCCTTTTTATCCTTTTTGAAAGAATTAAGGTAAGAATGTTTTTTTAACGTATACGGTGGGTGAAGCTATTTTCCGCAGTTATAAAATCATCGAAGCTTCACTTACAAGCTTATATTAACATGTTCAAAGTGAATGTTTTATTTTATAATTATTTTACTTTTAAATTACTTTAAAATAAAAAGAGATATTTCTCTTAAATAGTTTTGATTTAATCTATGTCAACATCCTTTGATGGATTTTAATATAATTTGTAGTTTTTTATTTTGATACAAAACATCCATATTGTATTGAAGGTTTTGAAATATGTTTGACTATGGATGTGTTATTTTTATACCATTCATGGTTTATGTAGAAAGTATTTACTTTTTGTATGTTATTTTTAATATGAATGTTTATGTTATATTTAAACGTGTTCATATGAGGAATGAATATGACTTAATATGTGACGGGTGTAGCCCAGTATAGCACCACGATGAATTGGTAGGTCACATGAGACAAACTAGTGTCTTGGCACAAGGCCTTGAAAAAATCTTATTTGTAGTCTTGGCACGAGGCCTTAAATATGTGTTTGTGACAGTCTGACATTACTAATTCCATCATTATGAAAGTGGTTATTGATATTGCATGAGATTATTCGACTAGTAGAATATCCATGTGAATAAGTAAATGGAATTATTTCAAATTATCTTTTCTATATTATGATGAAGTTCATGTTTAAAAGGATTTGGTTTTAGTTATATATTTCCTTAAAAGTTTATGCTTATTTATGAATGTTTCCACTATATAGTTATCCTTACTGAGCATCTGAGATCACCTCTTTCAATGTTTATTTTTCCTAGGATTGAAGAAGTAATTTATGAATGACCAGAATGGATTGTATGAGGGGATATGAAAACATGATTTTGTTGTAGTAGTTTTCACTTTATGATATAATTTAAAATTTATAAATGTATCTAGTTATTCCAAGTCTACCAAACTATTCAGTCTTTCGAGAATTGATCTTTTGTGATCATGCCATTGTTTTTTAATAATGCATCGACTTTGGGTAACTAGGGTTAGGGCACTACAGTTGGTATCAGATAAAGATTAGTAAAAACCTTGGAAGCTAGATATAGATAAATTCTGATTAGAACACATAGACCTAAGATGGACTTTGAGGATTAGAACAGAAGAACTTCTTAAATTTTGTTATTGTAGTGATTTTTACGTTTTCCAAGCAATACATCCATGTCTGGATACCAGTAGGTAGAGGCAGCTCTGGCACAGATGTACCTAGGGGTAACACCCTAAAATTCCACTTTGAGCAAGAGTCGAACGAGAACTGGTGCAAAACAATGGGCCTTGTTGCACTCTTGGTTACGACACTCCCGGGGGATATGCTTAGGATAATTTTTATTTTCATTAAAAAAATTATTATGGGTTTATGAGTATATACTTCCTCAAAGAAGAAATTTTTACGATTATAGATTATATCCATAAACAGTTTAATTTATGGTAAGTGTTTTACATGTTTGGGATAAGGTATTTCAATTCATAAAGTAATATAGTGTATGCCATTGTTTAGAAATGGTGCCCAATATAAGGAATGGGAACTCCAACAATACACATGATCCAATGAGTAAGAAAGATCATATATTTCATGGTATTATGCCAAAATTTAGAATGGAAATAGTCTTCCACATATTATCATCATATGAATAAATAGTATCACATGTTGATAAGATAATTAAATAATTCTAGGAGTCCTATGGCTTTGAAGGGAAGCCATAAAATGAAAGGATGGTAGAGAGAAGGACAGATACATGGAATATGGTAAAAAATGATTTTCCTATATGTGATAACTGTGGAAAGAATCACCTTGGAAAATGCTTTAAGGGAATGGAGTATATTATAACTGTAGAGAAAAAGGACACCACGTAAGTGACTACAAGGGTATGAAAAAGGTTTCAAATGTACAATGCATCATCTGCAAGGAGTTTGGACACTACGTGAACCAATGTCCCAGTCATCAGACAATGCCACAAATGATGCTATTGGTTAATAATCGAGTTATGATACAACTACAGATGAAGAGGAATGTCTAGTGTTCTTATGTTGTTATTTTGGAATAATTTCATTGAAGTGTTGTATCAATGATGTACCAGAAATAAATATGGATTTTACTACCGTACTATATCATTGAGGAATTGAGATTTTATGATACTAAGAAAATTGACTCTACAGCGAGTTAAACATTTTGTAAATTACATGGTTTAAGGAATGATAAACCATAATGTGGTTTTAATATTGAGGTACTGATTTCTGAATAAGATATAGTTGATTTGGGTAAATTATATTGAATATTATTGACTGCCTTGAAAATGATTAAAGATTTGTATATTCCATCATTGTTGGAGTTTACAAAATTTTTGGATGGATGAAGTATATCAAGTATTCCATACGGAATAAGGGAGCATGAATGCAATCAATAATATTTTATGGTTGTTCAGGATTTCTTAGTGTTTTAACAGAATACATGATGAAAGTATTCACATGCTATTATGGGGTAAAAAGGATCTATATTATATTTACCATTAATATAAATTTTGGACTGAGATTTTACTGAAGTATTTTGTATAAGTCTAAAGATTGTAAGGGATTAAGTTTGAAAGGTTATTTTTGGATTTCCAAAAAAGGACAACCTGGAGGTCGGGCGACAACCTGTCTTGTCCGTCAAGGCCGCAAGACTTGAACCCACAACCGAAAGGCGACATGGGTGTATCACCTACCACTATCACACGTGATTTCTTGAATTGAATAATGTAGTCTTTCTAAAAAAATATGGTATATGAATGATAAATTCATTTTTTTAACCCTATTAGAATAGGATAAATATAATATTATTTTTATGTGCTATTATCTTTTAGATTGAATGATGAGTTTGTGGTAGAAATTAGTAAAAGGATGGGACTCTACTTATCAAGTATATTTTTTTCTTCTTCTTTTATTCTATGATGAAATTAATTCTTATACATTATTGAAGGGTTCTAAAAAAATGTTATCCTGATACTATATGTTTTGTTGAACTGATGGTATTTTAAATCATCATAGATTGTTGAATCTAAGGCCCTCAATTTTACACCTATTTGTGATTGATGACCTCAATCACTGCCTATAAATATTTATGTTTTTACTCCAATTATATGTCTCTAATTACCACCAATTTTCTCATAATCGATATCATTATTTGGTGGTGACCGTTTAATTTCACTTTTCCTCTTATTAAGACTAAATTTTATTAACTTAATTTCCGATTTAGGTTTTCCCAAAGTAATTTTCTATTTTCAACCTTTTATTTCCGAAATATAAATTCAAATTGCGAGGATTCAATTTACTGAAGGAGGGAAGAATGTAACACAACAATATTTCATAGTACATTATTTCTTCAATGTAATTCAATAACTTTCACTACACGCAACACTGAGTTCAAAGGAACCCTAACATACCAAACTAGACGTTCAAAAGCAGTTATTAAATAGTATTAACTGAATTTTGATCATTATATAATCCAAATAATTTCAGATTCCATATTATGAGTTTCTAAGACATAATGTAAGAACAAATAAATTTTTTCAGATAAAAGAAGTATTTTTAAAAGAAAATCAATTTTACCGCCTTTTAATGGCGAAGCCTTTTTTAAATCCAATATTTGAAACTTTTATATAATAAATTTGAAAAAATAAACTTCTTCTTTATAATCGTGACATAAAAATTTCGTTTCAATAAATTTTTTCTTTTTTCCGATTACTTTCATATTTTGGTGAATAGTTAAAAATACTATATTTTAACTAAAAACTACTTTTTTAATCAAAATAATTTATAGTGTTAAATTATACATTTCAATGGTTTGTAAGTACAAATAGATTATATTTGTACCATTTAATCTAGTTATTGTCATTTTATGTAATTTCACATTGAAATTGGACATAAACACGTGTCAT
Source organism: Viscum album (assembly GCA_963277665.1). Taxonomy (NCBI): domain Eukaryota; kingdom Viridiplantae; phylum Streptophyta; class Magnoliopsida; order Santalales; family Viscaceae; genus Viscum; species Viscum album. The sequence continues at coordinate 852,932,257 of OY728161.1, forward strand.
CCTTTTGATAATTATTATTTCTTAAAAAACGCCTTTTGGTTTTGACAACGGGAAATAATTATAAATTAACTATTGAAACTTTTATGTTTTGAATTTGGTAAAATTGATTTCATTTTTGGATTCTACATATATATATTATATTAGGTTGAAATTTTGGTATTTTTATGAAAACTTTTAATTTTTGATGAATAGTGAAGAAACTAAGTTATTGGTTAAAACCGTATTTTTTATTTAAATAATTATTTATTATATTTATAATTATTTTAAGTCAAAATAGATATTTAATACCTATATAAGTTCAATTTTATTCAATGGATTCCGTTTATAATAATTTTAGACATATAAAAATTTTATTGAACTTTTCACAGTCTTTTACCCATCTCATAGGAGAATTTGCAAATTCACATAAAACATAATTTTACCGCTTCTGTGATGAGAATTTATAAAATCAGAGAGAGACAGATAATATAAAGGAGTAAAATTTGGTTCAATAAGATGAAAATAATTTTTGGTGAATAGTAACTTTTTACTTTTATTTACCACGATTAAAAGTAAATAGGGTAATTAAGGGTAAAAATCATATTAATATTACCCTAAAAATGTCCTAATTTTATTGAAAAAGTTTATCTCAACCAAAATAACCTTACGAATAAAATATTATCATTTATGTACACTTATATTAGATTCTTACATTTATTATTATTTAATTCAAAGAAGAGTTAAAAGAGTTAAAATAAAAGTTTATTAACTATATCATTTTTAATATAGGGTTTTAGATAAGATAAATTCGATTATAATTATTCATTAGAAAGATAAATATATTTCCTACATAATGGTATTTTATTCATAATTTTTAGACATTATATAATGTTATTTATTTATGAAAAAATGCTGATGCAGTAATTACCTAATTAATGAAATATTAAAATAAATGATAATATAAATACCCAAATAGATGTAATTTGAGACTTTTTCTGCATTACACAAATTTTATATCTTAATATGAAATATTATTATTGATTTAATTATGTTTTTTCGGAGTAATCATTCTGTTATTGGTTTCACAAAAATCAAATACCAAATTGTGTCAAAATTGACATAAAAGAGTTTTTGAAACAAATATTATATTATTAATTGATATTAAATTACTAAAAATCTAAGGATTGGTCAACAGACATATATAATGATATTTTGACCATTAATGTACCTTTTTGGGGTCTCTTTTATGTATATAGTATGTTTATTAACTATATATTATAAAAATACAAAGTGACATGGTAAATGACAAACCAATTAACTAAGAGGTAAAACTAAATGATAAGGTTAATATAGAGACCCAAACCTATCTAAAACCTTTTTTATTGAGTGTATTCTAACCCATCCACACCGTAAACTATAAATAATTTACATTGGAGCCATTTGAAACCGAATATGAATTTATTAAAAAATAATATTTCTAACTTTTCCAAAGGTGCCCCTCACCCCTCTTATAAAAGGTCACTCACCTTTCTCACAATTTCATACCTTCAAAGCCTTTTGTATTGGCCAAACTCTGCCCAAATATCCTCCCACCATTCCTCACTACAACTTGGAGGCCTTATTTTGGTCAGAAATCCAACCTAAGGATCCCTTTTGATCAAATCAAAAGGAGGAACCCGAAGAAGAGGTAACGTTTTCACCATCCTTTTTGAAGTTCCTTTCTTCTTCAACTTCTTCATTATTTGTTATTTCCATTATAAAAAAATAAATCCAGTATCTACTATATACTGTGATTTTATTATAAATATGGTACAACCATGTTCAATATTATATCCATCCTTTGAATGACATGTCACTATACGTGCATACATATGACTTACCGTCTCCACGTCCGGGTGTAATTGTTATTCAATGAGTTAATATTTGGATGGGTATAATAATGATGTTTAATTCATGTAAATAATAAATATAACATTACAATAATTCTGTATATATGATATACCATCGAATTATATATTATTTTAATATCAAAAGATTGATATTGTCTCTTGTGCGTACGTACGGTCTACCATCTCCACGAACGCGATGAGATTCATTGCCCATCATATCCATTCAAGTATAATTCTCATTTTAAGATTAAAAATAAGGTTTAAGGACTTGATATCATTCTTTATATGAATAATATACAGCCTACCCATAATAAACATGACTTATTTGACAAAACATATAAAAGAAAACGAGTACGTTAACACCCAAAACGACGATAATACAAAGATATTATTTACAAAGCAGTTTTAAAAGATCATATATGATGTCATATTAATGTATATGATTCTTATATAAATTAATAACAATTATTTCACCAATATACGGGAGGTTAACCTACACTCAACCATGTAAAATTACAAGGTAAGGGTTTATTTCACAATCTTTTCATTATCTGCGGTTGTTTATATGTAAATATCTATTGGGAAATATTTATCATCCACATCCATGTTTCTTCAAAATTTATTTCAAAACATCCTTACTATTTTATAGAATATGGATTAATGTCATTTATACCCTTGTTTGACTTTTTATAAGAAGTTTATGAAGGAATCATTCCGTCGTTTTCCAAACAAGGTCCTTTTTACCCTTTTCTACAGAATTAAGGTTTGATTGTTTTTTAACTTATACGGTAGGTGTGACTATTTTATGATGTTATAAAATCATCAAATCTTCACATATATGATTATAAGAATATTCTAAAAGTAAATGTTTTATTTTATAATTACATGACTTTTAAATGATTTTAAAAAAAGATATATTTCTCTCAAATAGTTTTGATTTCATCAATGTCAACATACTTTGATGGATTTTATGATTATTTAATGTTTTTTATTCTGATACAAAACATCCATTTTGTATTGATGGTTTTGTGATATGTTTGACTGTGGATGATTTGTTTTTATACCATTCATGGTTTATGGAGAATGTATTGACATTTCCTATTCTATTTTTAATACGAATGTTTATGTAATGTTTAAACATGTTCGTATGAGTAATGAATATGACTTAATATGTGATGGGTGGAGCCTGCTATAGCTCCACAATGCATTGGTTGGTCTCATGAGACAAACTAGTGTCTTGGAACAAGGTCTTGACAAAATTTTATTTGCAGTCTTGGCACGAGGCCTTGACTATGTGGTTATGATAGTCAGGCATTAGAAATTCCATCATTATGAAAGTGGTTATTAGTATTGCATGTGATTATTATACTAGTAGAATATCCATGTGAATAAGTAAATGTAATTATTAAATTTTATCTTGGACATATTATTCTGAATTCCTATTTTAAAAGGCTTTTGTTTTAGTTATATATTGCCTTAAATGTTTATTCTTATTTTTGAAAGTTTCCGCTATATTGATATCCTTACTGAGCATCTGAGATCACCCCTTTCAATGTTTTATTTTTCCCAGGATGTGAAGAAGTAATTTATGAATGACCTCGAGGGATAGTATGAGGGGATATGAAGACAATATGTTGTTGTAGTAGTTTTTTTACTTTATGAGTTATGTAAAAATTATGAATGTATCTAGTTATTCCATGGCTACTAAACTAATCGGTCATTTGAGACTTGATCTTTTGTGATCATTCCAATTTTATGTAATAATGCGTCAACTGTGGTTAACTAGGATCAGGGCATTACAACATCCCCCAAGACAGCCCCCAAGTTCCTAGACACCATAACCCTGGACCCCCACCCCCTAGACACCCCACCCCCTGGACACCCTTCCACCCCAAAAGCCTGCCTCTGTCCCCCTGGACCACCCCACCCCCTAGACACCTCAACCCCCTAGACATGCCCCACCTCCCATGATTTTTGTGTCAATTTTTATGTAATCCCAAGAAATAATTTTTATTATGGTGATGATTGAATTTACACCAACCCTACTTCCATTGGGAACTATCCATTTATTACATTTGATGACGCAAATAGCTCAATTTTCAGAGTCAACATTGAACCTGATGTAGTGGTCCGAAATATATAGAATCATTCATCCACTTTGTCAATTATTTTGGTTTCACTCGACATGGTTTGTTAAGGTATTTACAATACTAATTGATTTATTATTGATTACAAATATGTTTTATCCAGCCTAACTGTAATATAATTCTCAATGTTTATTGGTTGGATTTTTATTTCAATTGCATTATTTTTATTTTGTAATTGAACTATATTCAACCCTATGAAACAAACATTTCTAACTTGGTGAACATTTAAATGCTTTAATAACCATATATAGAATTTTTATAACTTTAATACCCTCCTTTAACATTTCACTAGATAATGAACATGATGGTTTTTCTTCTTCTTCAGTACTTTTATAGAAACCTACATCACTTACCTGTGCTAAAGAAATATAATTTTTCCTTAATTTCGACAAGTTTTTTAACCCTTATGAATCTAGTATATATCATATCCTTGTTCATATGTTTATATTATCTTTTCCAACAAACATATGGGTTTAATAATTCATTATATATATACTGATGACCCATGTTAAAAAACCATCCTACACAAAATAATTTTTTATTACATCTTGTATGATTTATTGAATTTATTATATATCCATTCAATAACACCTAAAACAATGGATAGTTAAATTATCCATGGATCCCCCAATTCCTTCTCATATAATTGTTTTGGGCTACACATTTGTTATCCTTTATATTTACTTCCATATTTTTTTCCAAATGAAAAAAAATGAAACAAATTGAAGAGAGGAGATGTAAAAAGATGATGTAAAACAATCATCACATGGGTGAGATAGGCATTCCACACCTAGTCCCTATAATGAGTATTTTATTTCAAATATATATATTCTAATAATATATAATTTGATGTGATTAATTTTGTTTTAAAACATTTTTCCAGGATCCACCTCTTTGGAAACAATTATTTGATGAGCAACCTAGTAGTGGTCCGAGTACTCAGGGTGTCCATACGAATGGAGGGGGGTATGAGAGCTAGCTGATCTTTATGGCGTACCCAATTAGACCCAGCCCCTCTTAATAGCATACCATCTATCAAAAATTATGATCCTTGTGTGTCGTTAGGGACACAAGAGATATTTAGTCCCCCCATGTTTTCTCCACCTTTTACATCTGAGCCTCCCCACCCATCTTTACCATATCCGATGATGTTTCCCACTCCCCTTATAGCATTCGACAGGCCATCCATGTTAGCTTATTTTACTTCTACTTCCTTATCTCTGGACAATTATATTCTATATTCTTCTACTCCTTCTCTTCCAGAGTCTAACACTATGGAGCATACATTATGACCCACTACACCTGTAAAGGGTGTTCCTTCAGTTTCTATATATCTATCGGCACCCATCGATCAAACTACGATAGGTATATTTATACAACCCTTACAAATGTTTGTACCAATATTTATTTTCATTATAAAATTTACTTAAAAAAAATTATTTAATAACAGATAAATATAATGATTGGAGGTAGGGGTAGGGGAGTACATGCATGTGTGTGGTGTGAAACTTCCACACGCAGTTGATGGTGAACTACAATGAAGATAGTCAAATGATTGAAAAAACATGGCATCAATGTCGGGGTGTTTTAGTGATGCTTTCCAAATACTCCGACATCATTTCTATCACCCCACTCTCATGGAGATATTTTCCATATAAAGTCAAGGATAATGCTTCAGCAGAGATATGGGTAAAAAAATATGTTGTATTTAATGAAATATATAATTTTATGCATTTATATGAATTAATGTTTTGGTGTCAACTACAGTTTAATTTCATCACTGTTAAGGGTACCTAGACAACATGTATACAATATTTAGGTGATATTTGAAAAGCCAATAAGCATGACATGTAAATTGGTCAACGTGCTAGATTTGGAATAGAGATAAAGGCGATCCATATCGTTGATGATTGTCCATTAAAATAGTATCGGCAGATGATTACTCATCAGAAGACTACCCAGTTTATGGTACTAATCAAATTTGTGTTATTAAAATGAAAAATTTCATGTTTATCGTTAATAATATCTTTTTTATCATTTAATTTTTTTTACAAATCATTCGGAAGAAATAAAATCACATTGGTGCTAAACAAATACATCCACACATTAGGACATACTACGATGCCATATCTTGAGAGGAAGATGGTATGATAGTTGTTTATATAATTTTTTTATGAAATTTATTGGTGGTAACATATTTAAAATTATGGTTTCCTACATTCAATGTATTTGTAGATGAAAAAATTCATTATTGAAGGATTTTGCCTTGAGAAAAATTGTTTTGCTCGAGTAGAAGGACGAGTGATGGAAGAGAGGTTAATAAACTGACTCAGCAGTAGATTGTAAGTTTTAATTTTTTGATTTCAAATTTTAATATCTACTTCAAACTTAATAATCTATTTATATTTGTAATAAGATTCTTTAGAGGCCCTTTATGCCTTTGAACATGAATATTTTGGTTCAGATGATCATTAAATTAGGTCTTGGGAGATGAGCACCATTGAACACTAAACTGCAAACTTGGGAAGATTATAGTCCCGACAAGGCATTGTCCCTCTATAGGTACGAGTTTTAGTGTTGCTGAGTTCCAAAAGGTTAAGGCACATGCATAACAGGCAGAAAAAAGGGCCACATAGATGGTATTAACTGATGGAAGCTTTAGGTTCAACATATCCTCTAGAGGCCAGAAAAACTAGTGATGAATATATGTCATTGATGCATTCGATATATGGTGCACCAGGTGGAAGTTCTTGTGGTGGTCTAGATGATAGCGAGGAGGAGGGAGAGGCAAAGGAGGTGGAGGGTGGGGAGGAGGTCGAGGTAGAGGAGGAGGCCGAGGTGGAGTATGAGGGAAAGGAGGAGGGAGTTGAGGAGGATTTGGACGAGGAAGAAGACGATGATGAGGATGGGGGAATGAATGATGATGATGATGGTGGTGGTGGTGGTGATGATGAGAGATAGATTGTTTCATTACATTTTTTTACTAATATTAATAACTTTTGATATTTGATGGTTGTTGTGCGTGAATGTCTGTGTGATTATGTAAGTCACATAATATTTATTTCTTTATCTTTAAATTATAAAACATGACTAGATGATTTTATATGACTAATTCACCCATCCCCTAGACACCCCCACCCCCGAAACTCTCTACCACTGTTGACACCCCCACCCCCTTGGAAAACCCCCACACTAGCTGGACAAAACCATGCGCCCCCCCCCCCCCCCCGAACACCCCAACCCATGGAAACCCACAACGCCTTGGATATTCCCCCAACCCCTCTAGACACCACCAACCCTTGGACATCCCCCTATAACCCCCTGGACATGCCTACCCTCATAGAAATCCCCAACCCTGGACAGCACCTCACCCCTTGGAAACCCCCTTCCCCCAAGGACTGACCACCCCAACCCCCTTGATAGCCTCACCCCTGGACTTCCCCCACCCACTGGTCAACACCCCACCCCTATAAACCACCCCAACCCTGGACATACCCACCCTAGGAGATACCCACACCCCCAAGATATCCCCACCCCCTAGACACCCCTACAACCATGGAAATCCCCCAACCACTTGTACAACCCCCTAGACACCCACTACCCCCTTGGAGAAGCCCCCATCCCTGGACATCCACCTAACCCCTAAACACCCCCATACCATAGACAACCCCACCACAATGGACATCCCACCCCTTGTACAGCCCCCACCACTCTTGCACACCCCCTACTCCAATGGACAACCCCACACCACCATGGAAATCTTGCCCACCCAACTTGGACACCCCCATCCCCTTAGCATCCCTGAACCCCCTAGAAATCCACCAAACCACTATAAAACCCCACCCCCTATACACCATCCCACCCCCTAGACACCCCCACCCCCTGGACCCACTGGACACTCCCACCCCTTGACAGCCCCCACCCTCTGGATATCCCCCCACACCTACCCCCTTAGACAGGCCCCAACACATGGAAAGCCCCTCCACTACCCTAGGCCCCAACCCTCCCCTGGACACCCCCTCCACCCCATGGATACCCCCACCCCCATGGACACCCCCTCCCCCACGTAGAACAGCCCCCACCCCATGGACACCCCACCCCTCACACATCGCCTACCTATTTGGACAACCCCCACAACACCCTCGACATCCCCTCCACCAACTGGGCACCACCCCCCCTACACACCCCCACCCCCTGGATAGCCGGTTTGCCCCTGGACTACCCACCCCCCCCCCCCCCCCGGACACCACAACCACCTAGAGACCCCTTCCCCCTTGGACATCCCCCAGCCCCCGGGTCACCCCCACCTCGAGACATCACCCTCCCACCCATGGTAACCCCCACCCTGGGAAACCCCCACCCCCTGGACACCCCCACCCCATTGAAAACCCCCACCACACGAGAAAACCCCCCGACAGTACACCCCTACCCCCTGGAAAGCCCCCAACCCCAAGATAGTCCCACCCACCTAAATACCACCCCACACCCTGGACACCACCCCACCCCCTGGACACCCCAACCACCTAGACATCCCCACCCCCCTGAGACAGCCCCACCCCTCGAACACCCCTACACCCTTTGAGAGCCCCTGTCCCCTTTTACAGTCCCTCACCCCCTGGACAACCCCCCACCCCCCCCCCCACCACCACACACACACACATAGACACACCCAAACACCCCAACCCCCTTGGATAGCCCCTCCAACCCCTAGAAATCCCCCTACCACCTGCAGAACCCCACCCCCATGGACACCCCCGCCCACACACCTGGGGATAGCCCACCCACCCCCTAGACACCCCACCCCCTGGACAGCCCCAGCACCATGGACACCCCCTCTACCCCTGGACACCCCACCCCTTGGACACCCCCACCACTAGGACACACCCACCCTATGGACTCCCCGACCCCCATGTACAGCCCCCACCCCCTGGACACCCCAAACTCCTTCGATATCCCCCACCCCCCAGACAACCCAAGGGAATCCCCACCCACTTGGACATCCCCCACCCCATGGAGACCCCCACTCTCTTGGACGGTCCCCCCTAGACACCCCACCCCCTGAATGACCCCCATGAGTGTTTTTTTATTTATATACATTGTATTGTGGGCATGAGTGTTTTTCCTGAATTCTTTACTTTCTGTTGTTCTATAATTATTTTATATCCTATTTTGTTTTCTGTTCAGGTGTTTAATTCTATATATTTCCTCTTGAAGGCAATATATGATACAGGTTGTTGTGTATTTCAGTAGAGGCTGTACAGGGGAGGCAAGAGGGAAGGATTCTGTATTGGCAAGAGGGAAGACTGCTAGGATGATGTTGTAATCCTTGAGATCTATATACCAACGGTTTATAAATAGTTGGTAAAATGTTAAATAAAACTTCAATTCTAACAGTTCACATAAAACAGTTGGTAAAACACTATACCAACGGTTCTTGAACCATTGGTATATAGGTTCTACTTAAAATATTTACCAATGCTCGGAGGAAAACTGTATGTAGACCTATATACAAAGAATTATTAAACTATTGTTATAGGTTATAGATTTAAATTTACCAATGGTTTGTAACCATTATGACTTTGGTATTTAAAAGGTTGTCCAAATCCATAGGGATACTAAATTATTTACAGGTCTAACACAAATTTTCATGGAAATAATTGGTATAAGGATATTCCTCCACCTTATCACCCGACTATTTTCCAAACTCTTGATATATCATATACCAATAGTTTGGTAGACTTTCCCAATGGTATTAAACAATTGGGAAAACCTTGGTTTGAATCAATGAATCAATTCTCAAGCCTACCAAAATATAGGACCTCACCATGTCCCATTTGATATATTTTGAGATTCTACTCATACATCATCTCACCAATGCAGAGGACGTCCCAAATCTCACAGAAAAAATAGAGGTCCACCCCATGTCCCTAGCTATTCAAGAAGAGGTCCTACTACAACATAAACAACCAACCATGCCAAAGTCCTCCACAAACTACCCAAAATTAGAGTGGAGGTAGCCCTATTTCAGTATTGTCTAATATGAGGTCTTCCCCACGTCTCGAAAAATAAAAGTGGAGGTCCTCCCCTTGTATTCAACCCATAACATAATGTCCTCCTTATACAGAAATAGATCATTTACCTAATGAACTATAATAGTGATGAAGGGAGACCCGTCACTGTATATGGAATATCTTCGAGAAGCATCATGTCACATTAAATCCCTTTTTATTTTCAGATACCCATGAATGTTATGATTCAAATATGAAGCATTCACTTAATTATTTTGTATTAGAGTCTAGGGTAGGATGTTGGTGGGTGGGATTCATCATCCTAGAAGGGGAATATCACAAGATCACTAAATATTATAACAAGTATATAAAAAAGGAGGAAGAATTTTCTCCCTTAAATGGTCTCATGGTGTAGTCATCTTTATCATCACCCACCTTAATCTCTACCTCTATAAGAGATCATGTAGAATATTTCCAAGATATGATAGACCCTGAGCACCCTGTGGGACAATAGATGACCACTACTACCCTCACACATGAGGAAATTGTAAGAACCATGTTCGTAGATATGTTATGATATGGCCAACACTACCTCTGAAAGATGACCCATCCTACAATGGTCAATCAGTGTAAAATGTGGTATCTTTGCCAGCCAGTCTTCCACTTCATTGGTCCACATCTATGCCAATTATAGTTTCTTTTCCAGTAATGATTATATAATAGGGCCGACAAAGTACATGTCCCGCTTCTGATCATGGGATGCTTTTGGTACACCCACACAACAGATCAGTTGTCTGAGATGATCTAACCAATTATAGTTCTTGAATTTGACATTCTTGAGGAATAAACAAAGGCATTGTAAGATGATTTCTCCAAAATATAATAGTGATTCATTTTTGGTTTCTCAACCATCATGTGTTAGACACAATGATTTGGGATAATTTCATTGTCATCTACCAGCACTACCGTACACTTGAGTTGCAACTACATCTCATTTCCCAACACCATGCGTCACCCAGATACCATTATAACCTTCAACATCGAGGTGTTCAATGATTCATAGTAATCTGTATAATTATTGAAGGGGAATCCATATATGTTCATATCCATGGATTGAGGTACTATGCTTCTCTCCACTTCAGTTCTATCCTATGATAGAGTATCATTCCTTATGACATCAAGGATATACCACCAGAAAAAAACAAATTCATAAATGTATATCCCTAAGATAATGAATGACAAGGACACTAATGTTGGTTCTGATATAGATAATCTACTCCTAGGGGAATCACATCATCTGGTGGACCCTACTAGTGTTCAAACATTCTTATGAAGGCAGAAATATAGGCTCGAAGATCACCCCATGTTATTACCTGTCAATATGAACTACATCAAGTGTAATGGATGGATTGATTCCTTCAGAGATCCCAACCCATCCGATTTCCCATAAGATAAAATGGATGATCTCTCCACGGACTCCACACTTTTGTAGATCAAAAGACAAAATATCATCATTGATGGGATTCATTATGAGCACCGTAATAAGAGGTTCCCAAATTATTGTGATCCTTGACCCATTCTTGTACCTCCTATACTAGAGATATAGGGGAATCCATAGCTACATCCCTTCTAGTTACATCTAATCAATCTCAATGATCTTGTGCACCCACGTAGGTAGGGGTCCATATTCCAATTCATGCAAGTGTATAATGTGTCAATGAATCTACTCGACCACTGTGACAACCCTCCTTAGCTTCCAGATCAATTTGATCCACTGGTAGCTCCACTATCCACCACGTGAGTTAGTAAACATGAATAACATTATTATGAGCCTATCAATGCATTTGGGGTCAATTATCATCATTAATATATGATCTCCTTTCAAGATGATCTTATTGAAAATATCACTACTTTCCTCCAATCCTTAGAGATGCTACAGGAAGACATATAACCTCATAGATATCCATATCTGGAATGGGAATATGAAATGAATGCACCCCAAGTATCAAGGATCCTACCATCATCTCTTACAATGTGATCAGTGACCAGAAGTAACATTTGGACAACATAATCTCAAGGTACATGCCCATGATGGGAACTCTAGGTCATCAAGAGTCCACCAAGATCCAATGTTGTGTGTGGACATTTGATTGGTCATCATTCCTCTAGTAAATAAATCTACCCATTGGGTCTATTTCTAGTTTGGAAGATCATCATAGGTAGATTCTATACCAGTTCAGATCTACCACATGCAATACTAGTACCATAGACATATTAATATACATAAAATGGTCAGATAGGAGTGTTAAATAATTATTATTTCGGTTGAACTGCCTCACATTTTTATTAGCCATGCCATATTCCCAAGAGAAGATATTGACAATGTCAATAGAGAACATTAGGACTGAGCTGGTCCTATCACTCATCACTCAAAAATTCCAAGGAGGTTTTTGGGATTTTTTTTAAAAATTCCCAATGACTAGAGAAATCATTAAAATAGAGTAGGAAGAAACATAAATTTCCTCCTCCATATCATGCAATAAGATACTCAAAGGAAAAGGCTGATGGTGTTTCAAAAATAAAAAAACCCATGACACTTTAGTCTTTACCAAGAAAGCCTCATCCAAAACCTCATCAAGGGAAACATCCTTAGGATGAACCTGAGGCTCAAGGAAACCCAATATAGAATAGGAATAATCCACACAATATTTCACCACCATTAAAGAAGTGAGAGAATCAATATTCATCTCCCAATTATTCTCAAACCCCTCTTCATTTTTAGGATCCATGATATCCCTTTCTGAAATGAAGAAACATAACCAACTCATTAAATGATGATCAGGTTCCCAATTATTTTTAAGTACCATGAAGTAATGAATTATGATATTACAGAATTCAGAAAACCCTAGGAGGATGATCTCCATGATCACCATAATTTGTTACTTTATCATATGATCATTGGGAATACCATCAAGGGATGATATGTTTTCAAGAATAGGCTCCAAGGCTAGGTAGATGATTATGTGATAAAATTGAATCATACCCCACCATTGGTATTATTATTATCCACAATTCATGATAGTGACAGTTAATGTTAATGAAATATTGTCTGTGGACATAATTATCAGAATTATGATGACTGGTTAGATTATTGAGTAGTCTCTCACCCTCATGGTGTCATCAATATGTTTCAATCATCCCGATACTCTTAAATCCATTACACCTATTTCATTTATCTCCAATGAATCAATATAATCTATTTCATAGTCTTCCACCTATTAGAATAGTGGTCATAGATGTCATAAGGGAAAGAAAAACATAATCTGGCGCCCATGGAGTCCTAGAATCTCCACTATTTAATTCCAATAATATGGTAATTTCCAATAGATTCCTCCGAGTAATTGAATATTCTTATGATAATGACCATGAGTATACCTTTATGTACACTATTGACCTGGTGGATATCTAAATGTACCTTGATGATGTTGAGTACTAATATAGTACTCCTAATGTACCTGTATAACAAAATCATCGATGGATCCTTGAGTTTGTCAATTTATAGGATTCCTGTGTGAGTACCTCAAACCAAGTTCTGCATTCTACCACAAATTTTTTTAATGTTATGATCATATCCCATGAGGAAAAATCCTCTCATTTAGTCTTGTCAAATCACCTACCACTCCCAATAATTCTACTCGATGAGGTAGAACAACCACGACATCATCATAACCAGTCTCCCCTGTTGTGTCAATGCCACATTCAACCAATAGTCCACAAGCAGTTTCCTTTATTGTATTTACTGATGAGGAGTAGGACATTTCTATCCAAATTTATAATCCATTAGTTCTTATTGTAATTCACATCATATGATATTTCATTCATTGATTGGTATTCTAGATATAATCACATTCAGGTGATCCATGAGGTGGAAGAGTATAAAACCTGTAGAGCACTGCAAAGAACATACTGAAATTAGATAATTACCTTTGGATTGAACAACGTTGGAGACACATATTAGAATTACATACACCACATATTCAAATTAATTATTAAGATAGTAGTGGAATGTTATATATATGATATGATGGCCAAATCTCGCCAGCATCAGGTCCATCTCTAAGATATTGAGAAAGTGTTCAGATTCCTCCAATTCCGCTATATGAAGATGAACCCTTTGAAATTCACATTCTGATTTCCATTATAAGGATTCTTTTTTTCCTTATCAAATAAATATACATATATATTGACTTGAAAGAGATCGATGAAATATTTTAGATACGTCCTCTATGAATATTTTGGGAGCATTGAGGCCTCAATGACCTTGTAGACTACATACAATGGATCATAAAAAATCTAGATGGATAGTGTAAGCCCTTATAGATACCTTTTAACAAAGGTGACATATCCCAATGGGATAGAGAGTGCCATAAATTGAATGAGAAATTCAAGAATTATCAACTAAAACCTATAGTTTTGATGACTCTCTTCTCTATGATATTGTTGGTCCTTAATGTTACATCTATTATATGATCTATTGACACCCTTCTCACCGAAAAGAACAACAAAGTGATAGAGAATATTTTATACTATCTCAATCTCTTGATCCATTATATGCAGTCAAAAAACTCTCATATCAATATGTGATACACCATTCTAGTTTTTATATTGTAGAAGTTCTGAAACTACCCCCAACATTATGAGATACAGGTAGAATCCAAAATGGATTTGATAATGTAAATCTAGATTCAACAAATGGTGAACGGATTAATAGAACACTAGAGGTTTATTTTTAATTATTTTTAAAATAGATTAATTCCATAGAAGGACATCAAGGTTCATGAATAGGAATAAATTCTATCCACTAATCAACCCCCCGGGAAATAACTCGGGATTTCGATTTCCTAGAAGAGGAAATCCTCTCATTGGATCAGGCTATTCTTCATTGGTAGATTTATTTCGGTGGTTCACCCCAGATTCCAAATGGTATAAGACTAAATGATCCCATAATCAATAGAGTATTCCAAGGGATCATATTAATTATGCCAATGAAACCCATTCTTTCATTTATGTTCTTTTTATTATAACAATGAAACAAATACTATGTAGATTTCAGGATCTCATCACTAACCTTGAGCTGACCCTCAATATTTATGTTACCCACATGCATTTGAATGGGTACTCTGAGATAGTCATCATGAAGATAAATAATAACTATGTTTCTAGTAATCCAAAAATCATGTTTTTAATGGAATGAACTCAACAATCGATGGCCAAGTTCCCTTCTCGGCCGGATGAAACTCATGTTCCTCAGTTTTAGAATGGTCAAGCTGATGTCCTAGACAATCTGCCAGCATCTCTTATAGAGACTGAATAATATTATCTATTCATTCATGTGGTGAATCGATAGTTCATCACTCCCATCACTTAGGAAAATGATGTCAACCAGTATGTAAACAAGATTACTATTGGTTCTTCCACATCTGGACCCCTCCACCATAGGTGAAGAATCCGTAGATTAGAAAAATCTCATCATCAACAATATCATTCTAGTCACTCTAACGTTGGATAGAGTCAAACATTAAGAAATCCATTTTCATAAATCATAGTTAACCCTAAATTGTGGGAACCACATAAAGAAGAATTAAAATAAACATGGATTTTACGGAATTATCCTCTATCTTAGTCAAGAAGATTAGATACAAAATATTTTTCATGAAGATCATGCATGTCATTGTGGATTACCTAACACATGGATTCTGATTTCCCATCAAATTCAATGGTTATGCTACATTCATTCAACCATTTTCAATGACTATATCGAGTTATCCAAGAGTTTCCATGCATTTCATATTGATTAAAACTTTGTGCAAGTCTCTCAAGAGTAACGAAAGAATACCATGTACTCTTAGAAATTTTCTATATGGGGAATCAATATCATTGTACAATATCCACCACAATCAAAACAACAGTGTAGGTTCATTATGAGCACAATATATTAAATTTCCTTTTGCAAAAAATTATTTCATCCCAGGGAAGAGAAATCCTGATTGGTTGCCTAATTCATGAGTTCCCATGTCTTTTATCAATTCAGAGTCCCTCATTATAATGAATAATGCAGGATACAACAAGAAAGGTTGTCCTGATGAGATCCCAAAAATATCTAGTCTTATCAGACGAGAAAACCCAATTTCACCAAGGTGACCACATATTTTCTAGTGTATGGAATAGAGGTAGTCATTTCCATCTAGATCCAGCTACATTCAATATGAACAACTATATTTTATTTGAATACATCTAATAATATAAACGAAGTCCATCTATATGAGCTGGAACCCCTTGAAGGGAACATAATTTGATCCTAACATTGTTTATATTGGAACCCAAAATAATTGAATGAGAATTAAAAAATTAAGGATCATTTTAGATCATTCCTTAAGGGTGATAAATTTTTGGCTATCCCAGAAATAGTGATACCTCGAAGGAATCAACCAAAGTTAGAGCCTATGTGGGAGGGATCATATGTCAATCACAAGGTCCATCCTAGTGGTGCATACTATTTGGTCACCCAGGATGCGGAGAACATCACTCCTCTAACCAATTCCATGTCCATCAAGTAGTACATTTCATCAACGGGGGGTTCAATATCAAATATTCTGGATACTAAAATACATAACCACCAATGGTCCGAATTCTATTACCATAAAATCAGAACACTATAGTTTGAGATGAATGGATTTAAAATAAATAGCACAATAATCATAGAGTCGTGATGCTAAACTACAGATCCTTTAAGGTTCTTTCTAAATGATATTAAAACTATAGTTCCCCACATATCAAAAAAAAGACATTCAAACGGTGTTGTATTGCCTTACCTACACGACGTTAAACTTCATAAGATTTCACATACAAACTCAAGAGGTTAAATTGAGCACCAAATTTAAAGCATCATGACAGTAAACTATGTATGTGTTATCGTTATATTTTGTTTGGTGGAACGTACTCATTGTGTCCAAATTTAAATTTGGTTATTGCTTCCACATATTACCCTCTCCTTTTGGAACAACTATACTCCTTACATCCCTACAATATTCCATTATCCAGGTATGCATTATCCATGTTGGATGAAAATAAATTGTGTAACTTTTCATCATAGAAAAATGACATTAAACTATGTTTCATCATTATTAACATATTAATTTAATCTACTTGGTCATCGTCCCGTGCTTGCGATATTAAAACTGTCTATCGTGTCTGAAATCTATAACTATAATCTATGATTGTATAGTCCAATATATATGAACATAATATATATGAGAAACTACTATTATTTATCCTGAGTCTAGTTAGGTCCTACCACTTACATTCTCTATTGTTTGGTAGCATGAAACCTAATGATTTAGGTTCCACACATACACTTCACTGAATCATTACCATACTCTGAGTCATCCAAGGTTTTAATAACTAATATCTGTCATACCCAAATGGATCCCATAATAGTGATGGTCTCATTCAATCACAATATCACCTCTTATCTAGGTGAAAATCCATAATCGACCATTTGAAATGAATAATGAATCGTGTGTTTATAACCTGATCACCAGTTGATTCTACATTTTGATGGCCCGTCCTAGAATGGTGTAGTTGTTTTCCTATGTTACAATTAATCAATGGTCACTACACAAGAGTATAATCTTTCATTATTATAATCTTATAATTATTGATTTCCATATCTTCTACCTCCATGTGTTATGGTGGAACACCAACTCCCTCGGTGTTACCCCTTCGTGCATCTGCACTCATTGAGTAGGACTGTTATTTTTTGACATTTATTCCAAGATTTTCCGTACCTTTATTGTGTGATTCCCCAAAATATGGATGGCCACACACAATTACTATTTTTCACACCTATCCTTGATCATGTGTTATTATGAGTCATTGCATGGTTTGTATCCACATAGTGGAGCTGCACCCCACCCCCTGCCATTAAGAATATGTGTTTTGGTGACATGCCATCATTTCCCTCATTCGTTCTAGGTTGTTCCTAATATGAAACACATATCCTTCCATTCGAAGACCCCTCTACCCTATAGTCAAATCAACATGACTATAACTGTATGAATGTTCTCTCAGGAATGGGTTTTGTGGAATTGGACCTCCCAGGAGATTCATGCCAGGTACTGTCACAAATACATAATACTCTTATATATCATATATTCCTATACCGTATGGTCAGACAGAGCGGACCATCCAGGTTCTGGAGGATATGCTACGAACTTGCATACATGACTTTGGTCGTAGCTGGGAGGATCACCTACCACTTGTTTAATTTTCTTATAACAATAGTTACCATTCCACTATTGGTATGGAACCATTCGAGGCTCTGTACAAGTGACCCAAAAGGTCGCCAATTTTCTGGACTGACCCAGGAGAGTCAGCACTCATGGGCCCAGAGATGGTGAGAGCTACTACAGAGAAGGGGAAGGTCATCCAAGAGTGGATGAAGACTGCACAGAGTCGGCAAAACTCTTATGCCGACAGGAGGCGGCAAGTTATCTCTGAGGTTCATCGGTCCATTCCAGATTCTGAGTAGAGTTGGAAAGGTGGCGTATCGCTTTGCTCCACCTCATTAGATGGACTGGGTACACAACATATTCCATGTGTCGCAGCTACGGAGGTACGTGCATGAACCATTTCACGTCATCGACTAAGGTGAGATGGACATCGATGATGGAGTGACCTTCGCTGAGTACCTAGTAGAGATCAAGGATTAACAGGAGAAGGTAATTTTTGGGTGAGCTATTCCCTTGGTGTGTGTCTGGTGGTAGCATGAGAATCTCTAGGAGAGCATGTGGGAGCGGGAGGCTCAGATTCATGTGTAGTGCCCACATCTTTTTGAGTAGCCTTTGTTTTGGCTTTTCGGGGACGTAAAATCCCTAAGGTGGTTGTGGTTTAATGTTTAATATTTTTCCATACTTTTATAAATATGTGGGAATTATTTTGAGACCAGTCTTCGAGAAAGCTTGTTGTTCCGAGGCCCGGTGAGCCTGGAACAAATGATTGAATTTAATTAAATAATTAAATAACGCGCGCATGAGGTTTTCCTAAAAATGTTGGAGATCTCGTGAACAGGACCTCGGATAAAAAATCCAAGGGAACTATTGTGTTCAGAATAGCGATTTTACCTTAGGCGAGGCCTAACATCGGCCGACGTAGGTTAGTGGTGAAATCCAGTTTTTGGACCTAAGAGTAATAAAATATTTAAATAAAAATATTTTATTCTGCAGCGAAATCTTTTAAATCTGTCGCAACAAATATCTCAAATCCTTTTAAAATAATGTCCTTCATAGGGGTCCAGGGATACAAACCATATAACCCTAAAAACCTTGGTGGCTATGGAGGCTCTAGAGAAAACCACCCAACGCGGCGACGATGTTCTTGACGATTTTTTCCGGCGACGAAGACGCGACAACCAGGTCTTCGCCAACGAACGCTGTGGATCTAGGTAGGATGTTTTTTTGATGAATTCTTTTCCCCATTCTTGATTCCTATGATGAATTCGGAGTAATCCAAGAACAGATTAGCCAGTGGATTGGTCATTCTGTGGGATGTGCTATTTGCAGGAATCATGGGGATTTGATTCTTGAGATTAATTTGGTTTTTGTTCAACCTTCTAATGGTGATGATCCAAGATCAACACGAACATAGATCTAGGTTTTTCCATCTAGATTGTTGTGTTTTTCTCTCCCGGTTCCTACGTGTTCTTCGTGTTCATTCTATGTGTTCTTGTAGGAAACTGATCATTGCACATTCATTTTTTGGCGCAATGATCTGAAATCAAAGATCCAACATTTATACGACCTAGAGTAGGTGCGACGGTCTCAGCGGTCGACAAATCTATATGGTTCCGAAATTCTCGTTCTTCTAGCATTTTCATGCAGGCGGATCGGGACGCTCTATCAAGGCCGATTAGAAGCCCGAAACTGAATCAATTAGTTTCGTAGGGGCAGGACATCCCCAAATCCGGAGTTTTATGATGATCTGAAGGTTGTATCAAGAACTGGAGATTTGGCCGAGGCACGCGAAGGAAGACAACAATTCTGGAAAAATCCAGACTGTTCGACGTGTAGTATGGGCTACACGGTGTTTGTTCGTCGGTGCACCACCGGGCATGTACGTTAGGAGTACACGGACACGGGTTGGGTATGTGGCCAAGGACACGACGTGTATACCCTTCCCCAACCAGACCTGGCCAGATACATTGGATACACCGTGTATTGGTACACATGGTGACACAGACAGAGACTGTGTACGGGCACATGGCCAGCCTACATGGAGCGAGCCCCAGGTGCTCAAACACAACGTGTAATCCTACTACACACAATGTAGTTACTTTTTATACGATGAGCCAAATGACAAGGGAAATTTACATGGGTAGTACCCGGAGTCAAGGAACATGATGTGTGATTCTTCTACACACCGTGTAGTTGAGTTTTACATAGCTTGAACGGATGACACAGGTCGTTTACACGGGCAGTACCTGGGTTCAAGGAACCAGACGTGTAACCATACTACACGCTGTGTAACCAATCTTACATGGCTTGAGTTAGTTGCCTTCTGTGACTTGGGCTAGTTTTCCTTAGGGTTCGTCCCCTTGGTCATTCTCCTGAAGGTTCCCGGTATCATATCCTACATACAAGAGTACGATCCCTTCAGCAGGACTTCCTGAATAGAGTTGTTGGAATCCCCTCATTGAGACATAGATACAGATCCACTATTCATTATTGGAACCCTAGGTAGAGTTCTTGGTATCGACGTGACCAACTTTACTCAGGTGCCGATCCTCTGCTTAGCAGATTAGTTCAGAGTGAGTTGTTTGTATCACCCCATGACAATTGGTTGTGATCCTCATCTGAGCATCATGATCCCATTTACTTGTGGAGTGTGTTATCCCGGAATGAGTACTTTGTGTCTCTCTCTCTTTATACCTAAGAGTGTTTTATCCTTATTGTGTGCTTAGTGGAATCTTCGAGCTTAATCATAATAGTGTTTTCATGGTAGTTAATCATGAATGAGTATATCTGGATATGCTTGTTATATGTTCTGTAGACATATACTGTGTAGAGAAGACTGTATCTTGTCATTGTGCTATTTTTCCCTTATTGTATTCCTTTGTGGTTCTAGGGTGTCCTACTGGGTATTGTTATACTCACCCATGCACGGGCATTTCCCTCATGTGTCGTGTCTTGTGAAAACGAGAGAGATTTTGACAGGATTCTAGGTGGACCAGGACTGGACGGTGCTCAGTGAGATCAGACAGGCCGAGGTGTGTTCTTATGGATACAGATTGTGGTCCCAATACCTTTATTTACAGGTTGGACTTTGTTTTAGACTCTCTTTTGGTGGGCTTGTAATTTTTTCCCGGGGTGTTTAACTTAATATACTTTTCTTTCCTATCGTACTCTGTTGTTTGGGATTTTTGTGTATGCATGATTTTCCATCTTCAGTAGTTTTTACCATTCATCTTTGTGGGCTTAGAGATGCATGTGTGTGTGTACAGGTTTATAGGAAATGCCTCCCATGTTAGTAACATTGCTACTCGGTGCTAGTCACCTGCCCCTAGCCTATTGGAGGTGGGCTTGGGGAGTTGCGGCTCGGGCCCCACTGGGACTGGTCATGACATGGACAATGTTTTCATATCATTTTATAACCTATTTGGAGATGAAAATCAATGGTGGTCATTAATTAAAAACACAAAGGAGGATGTATAAATTGATGAAATTTATTAGAGGGATGTTAAGGATATCTTTAAATAAAAATGAATCCCTCGTAAACAATGAGCAGCTATGGAAAGGTTATTTTGTAATCTTTGGAAAAAACGATGAGAATTTCTCAAATTATGATGCTAACATCACATGTTTATGAAGACATATTGCATACTGTATACATAATCCACGAAGAAATACCGATTGATGCATTGAATTTTTAAATCCATTCCAGTAAATGGTAATAGTCTCTCAATGTTTCTCATCATATCTAAATACAGCCTCATGTGCTATCAAAATGGAAAAGGAATTCTCTATGTCTAATGATTTTAAGGTAATGCAATACAAGAAGTGGGGTGCTAAAAACTATAGAAAATGAAATAAGGAAATGGGGAAGAAGAGAAGGTTTTACCTTATAGCCTGTGATAATAGTGGGAAGAGACACCCTGGTATATGCCTAAAGGGTATTGGTGTTTGTTACAACTGTGGAAAAAAAGGCCTCGTATCATAGGATTTTAAGGGAAATAAAGAATAAAAAATTTTAAATTCTAAAATTCCATTGACAAAGGAAATTATGGAAATGATTTTCTTACAAATCAAGGAATAGTTCCCCCAAGAAGGCCAATGGAGCAGGACAAAGCTTATCGGATCACAACTGTTGTTATCGAAGATCCTAATGATGTGGTGAATGGTAAATTAATTCATTCCGAAAACATATACAATTCGTTATTTGATTCTGGATCATCAAATCTGTTCATATCATCCTTTTTTGTTTGAAAATTTGTTATTTTCAATTTGATTTTATAAGGGGGTTATTCGTCAACACTCATAAGAGACATTCCACTACAACAAAGATGTGTCAGTGCATCACCATTATTGCATATAAACATGATTTATCTGCTGATTTTATTATCAAACCCGTTTTTCCCAATGATATAATCTTATTTATGGATTGGATTTAGAATCATGATGTGAAAATATATTTCAAGAAGAAGGAGGTTACAATTTTCTGAATGATGTTGAATCCATTATATTTCGAGTAGAGACGTCATTATCTAAATCTTATCTATATACACCCCTAGTGGATATACTGAATGAAAATATTGAGGAGGATGAGAACTTTATATCAATAAGAGGGAAAATAAATTTTCAAATTAATGATGTAAATATTGTGAAAGATTATTTTGATGTTTTTCAAGAGGATTTATAGATAAATCCTTTCAATCAGGAAGTTGAGTTCATAATTGATTTGATTATGGGTTCACAGTCTATATCAAATTGTATTTATAGATGGTACACTATGGAATTAGTTGAAATGAATAAACACCTAGAGGAATCGAGTGATTAATGATTTATACACCCTAATGTCTCTCCATTGAGATCCCCAATTCCTTTCATTAATAAGAAAGATGGATCAATGAGATTGTCTATTGACTACAAGGAGATCAATAATATATCAATAAATAATAAATATCACCTACCAAACTTTGATGCATTATTTGATCAAATTCATGGAAATAAATACGTTTTGAGGATTTTCCTGGGATTTGGATGTCATCAGTTGAGAGTGAGGAAGAAATATATTCCGAAGATCAAATTTTGGACCATGTATGTGCATTATGAGTATACTCCAATGCCTTTTGGACTGACTAATTCACTCTATGTTTTCATGGATCTAATGAATTTTATTCTCAAGTAATACATTGATGACTTCATGGGGTTATTTATTGATAATATCTTAGTATACTCCAAAATATATGATGATCATTAAAATCACTTGTGCACTATTATAAAGGCTATTAAAAGAAATGAATTATATGAGATGTTTATCAAATGTGAATTTTAGCATCAATATATTTCATTTCATGGATATATTTTATCTATCGATGGAATATTCATTGATCCTACAAAGACAATTTTTATTTATGAATTTCCTACACCAATGAACATAACTGAGATATGTGGTTTTATTTGATTAGATGGTTATTATTGGCATTTCATTCAGAACATTGCTCATTTATCCAACCCGTTATCCAAACCCAGTCATAAAGGGGTTATTTTCATATGAAAAAATGAATTTTATAAATGTTTTGAAGAATTGAAGAGGAGATTAGTGAATTCACAGATACTAACTCTGTAATCAGGGAATAATGGATATGTTATATATAGTGATGCATCCGGGAAAGGGAATGGATTTTCCCTTGTGGATAATAATAGTGTTATTTCCTTTGTATCAAGGCTATTAAGAATTGATTAAAAGAAATAAACCCTCATAATATTGAGTTAGCAGTTTTAATCATTTCTCGGAAGATATGATGACACTATCTCTATATAGAATGATGTGAGATATATATAGATCACAAGATTCTAAATTATATCTTCTCATAGAAAAAACTCATCCTTCGGCAAAGGATATGGATCAAACTACGCATGGATTATGATTGTGCAATACTCTACCTCCTAGGTAAGTAAAATAAGGTGGAAGTTTCATTATTCATGAAGCATCATAGATCCCTAAACATAACAAGGATTTAAAGGGATCATATGTTTGTGGATCTAGAAATGATAGAACAAGAAATTATCAAATATGGAGAAAAGTCATTAATTATTCAATTGGTTTCACAACAACATTTATTATAAAGGAAAAAAACTCTCACCCTGGTTATGGAAACAATCCAATGAAAATTAATGCAGTGAATGATGGGATGATGGCTGACTTCATGGGAAAAGATGGAATTTAGATATTTGGAAAAATTATATGTGTTCCCTCTATACCCGATAAAAAAATGTATCAATTATATGATTCTTATAGCACTAATTTCTCTATAATCCATAGTTATACAAAACTGTATAGATATTTGAAGAAAAAATCTGGTGGGACAACAAAAAGAGGGAAATATCTGATTATGTATCAATTTGTCTTGTATGTCAACAAGTGAAAGCCGAACTAACACCTCTTATATGAGTCACGAAACCTCTACCTATTCCTACATGGACATGGGATGAAACCAACAGGAATTGTCTCACTTCATAAGCTACAATATTCGAAGATGACTTAACTTACCTTGAAGAGCTTATCTGAATTCTAGACACTAAGGAACAACTGTATATTAATCAGACGTCATGATTGGTAATGGTACTTTGGATGAGTCATTGAATTGTTGAGGCAAAATGGGATACTGAAGAGATTATGATGAAGAACTACGCAGATATTTTTTTGAGCAAACATTCTTGTAATTTTGAGGATGAAGGTTTCTTAAGGGCGTAGAATGTAACACCCTAATGATTTATGAATAATTTTATTATTTAATACATGAAGCACTCAGCCTTTTCAAAAAACCACTTTGTTATAAACTAAATAGTAATCATAAATTTTACACCTATGTGATTTGAATTTTGAAAAACTGACATACACAGTTGTGTTCAGTAAAATATTTATAGTCTGATAAGATGAACTTGATTTTTGGGGAATAATAACATATACTTATGAATAGTAATATGAATTCTAATATGAAACTTATGAATTTTAAGTCATATTATAATTTTTTATCTTATGGTTATATTATAATGAGATATTTATTAATTTTTAAAGGTGATTTAAAACGAAATATTGTTTTAAAATTTACATTATAAGAATGGGTTACGGTTTTATGAATGAAATTTAAATTAATAATATTTGAATATAATTTTCAAAAATTGAAGTTCATTTTAGAAATATAAATGTCAATAAAATGTTTTGATTATTTTTATGATTTTTCTAAAATACTCAAAAAAAAATTGAATAGTAATATACAATAATTTACTGTTTATATACATTATCAGTTAAATTCAGTATTTCTAGAATCATGGATGAAGTAAGAAAACTTGGATCGATCTCACATGCACTTATTACTACTATGGTCACATGAATTTTAACTATTGTTTATCTTGAGGTAAATAATAATGTAATGAATAAGATATTCAATATTCACCCATATCCTCTAATATAATAGCCTCCATCACTCCCTCTTCTCCTCCCACATCTCAAGCCTTGTCCTGTGTATAATTTCTGATCAAATATCATCACAATATCCCCCCCCCAAGTCTGTCATCCCATGGTTATAGAAAAATACCAAAACAACTCCCCTAAAGGGGCTCTTGAATAAGATAACATCAAGAGGTAAAGTTTTCTTTTCATTTCTTTTATTTCGAGTTCCATTATTTTATTCCACCCCCACCCACACCATTCATATAAATATTTTGATAAATATATTAACTTACATTTACTTGAATTTTTTTATGTTAAGTCATCAATTAACCATAATTTATTCTTTCCCCTTCTTTTATACTAGAAATGACAACATTATGCAATGTGTTCACTTACCATATTCACGGATGATGGGTTTTCAATTTTTATTGTCGTCATAAATTATGGTAATGAAACCATTTTAATGGTTTAACCCAACTATAATAAATGTGTTACAAATTATTTAGGGTTCTGTAATATTTTTTTATTCATGATATTAATTTATAAATCAATATGAGTTCGTTGTGATCCAAACCCGCCAATTAACAAACAAATATAATTAATGCTTCATATTATGATTAATACTCACTCCCAATATCCAAATGAATTTTATAACAATGAGAGTGTATAGATTATAAAAAATAATATAAAACTCCTATTCTAGAAAGCCATTCTTGTCTTACATGTTTTCCCTTACATGTATAAAAGTAAAATGGTCATGAATACCTAGGAAGAAAACTCTCCCAAACAATAAAATTATCGCTTTAAAACCGATCATGAATACCGTGAATGAACAAAATAAGGCTATAATAAATAAATAACATTAATAAAAGGTTCAGGAAATACAAATTTATTAATTTAATTTGGTTATCCATGACACAAAGATCATTTCAAAAACACAATCGAAATTAAGTTAAGGGTTTTCCACCTGATCCTCCTTTTACATTTGACTTTCCCTTATTCTAAATGATACTCAATTAATTACATATTCATATTTTCTTCTCATAAATTCATATTAAATGTTCTATATTTGTTTACCAACCATAATCCTACATTATTTTATGGTGATTTATTTGTTTTAATATTTTCTTACATAATTTCTTACCGAAATACAAGCTTCAATCAAGGGAATTTCTAAAATTCTTGCTTATATTAATGGGAAATAAATAATTTTTTTAGTCATAATTATCTTTATAAAACCACTAATTTAATTATAAAAATATTATCTTACTTCACTTTGGGTTTTATTAAATTTTTTTTCCAAAATGAATTTTCTTTTCAAAGTAAAAGAGTATTTATCTCAAGAATTTCCTGATGATTTTTATATGAGTATCTTCATATATTTAAAAAATATAGTTGATTATAATTTATTTTTGGGATTAATATTTTATGATATCATATACCATATAATATTAAATGGGTTATGAATTTTTGACTGGGGATGTGATATCTTAAAATAATTCAGCAATTTTCTCTGAAGGGTAAGTGTTTATACTCATTATTAGGGGAATGTTATTTACATTTCATATGTTATCTTTATTATGAATGTATATGATGATTATGTTTATCCCTATTAATATTAGGAATAAATTCTACTTATTAATTAATAGGTGTTGCCTGGTATAGACCATCACTTCATCAATAGGTCTCGTGATACAAACTACGTTCTTGGAATAAGGCCTTGATAAAAAGATTACTTATGGTCTTGGAATGAGGCTTTTAAGTTATGTTTATGATATCTTCCATTATGAATTATCAAATTATGAAACTATTTAGTTGATCTTCATGTGGTTATTTGACTAGTATAATACACATTACAATTCATTATTATGGAATAATTTATTTATCTCTTATTTCATCCATAATGTTTTGAAGATTATTTTTTAATGGTAAATGGTTTAGTTATTCACCATGCATAATTTTTATGTTTATGATATCTTACGCTAAATTTATTACCATTATTGAGAAGTTGAGATCACCCATTTCTTATCATTAATTTTACCAAGACATGAAGAGGTATATTATGAATAGAATTTAGGGAAAACCTAGGGGTTGCAGATGTGGTCAAAGGAATTTCTATAGTGGAATTGTTTTCAATTTATTATGTCAAACATATTTATTTATCTTTTTTTTCAAAAAATAATAAGATATTCATTAAATTAGGATATTACTTTCATATAATCATGGAAATGCCATGAATTATGGAACCGTCTCTAGGAAACTGGGGTAAGGTCATTAAACTTATGGATCCTCTGCCCTTTGTATATTCCAAGATACCAGAATTTATACTATATGAGAGATTCCCTCAGAAATGAGTTTTTTGTGAGTTGGACATTATTGTCCCTCTTTCATGCTTGGTTTATTTATCACACCACATTATACATATTTATCTTGGAGTTAGTATATCATGATCCTAACTATATTACCCTAAACTAAAAGTTGGTGGTCGAAACTCCATGACCTAAAAGAGAGATTTTATATTCCAAGCATCATAACATTAAACTGTATATGGGTCTCTATTGGGATATATTGCATGATTTTGAGGCCCTGTAGGCCCTCATTCATGTCAGGTTTATCAAAAAGCACACCACATTTACCCATTTGAGATAACACCTCTTATGGTCTAAAATATAATAGAATAAACTCTGATTTAACATCCCTAACAGCAAACGTTAAATTTGGTTCCTACCCAAAAAAACATCAAGATTAACCAAGATAATTATTTAATGATTCAACATCCTCAATAGAGTGGTTCTCCACATACTATGTTGGTATCAGACCATGATTATATCAATAACTATGTACGTCTTGATTCTCATCATTATGGGATACCTATTGACGTAGATACATTTTGTCTTTAGCTCTATCCATAGGTTCATTAAACATTTTATCCATTTGGAACAAGTTTTAGTCCAATAATGGTGACCTTATAATTTAGTTCATACATCTTAGGATGTGTATGAATCACGTGATCCCCTGAGGCTACATTCATGCCACGTTTTTCCTCTTACACGATGTGTTCATACACTAAGACTTGAAATTTTACATTAGTATGAGCAACAATAAACTATTTTATATAGTCCATGAAATATGACCTTAAACTAATTTCACAACATTTTTTTGAATACCATTATTTGATATGTTATTTCAACACTTTGATTCCTCCTCATCTTGTGTTTTCCATCATCTTACAAATCAAGACAAAACCCTTAATGGTGATGGTCTCATGTATCTTTGGGCCACTTCCTATCCTAGGCCAATCTCTGATTGTTATTTAGAAAAACATGATGAATCATTTGTTTTGTTCTTGGTTTTTCATTTATTTTTCATTTTCTATCCCAATCCATAACTACTATGGTTATGATAGGTATGTTCTGAACAAGTACATTAATTTATCCTTTCATTCCAATTCCCTTTCATCTATCCCGTCTAATTATCGACAAAAATCCTTTTTTACATCCTTGTATCATGGTGAGATTTCATCATTGGGGTCACCCTTTATGTGAACTCTCACATAATTGATAGAATCCTGTTATATTACTTGTTTATCATAAGGAGTATTCCTCACATGGTCTTTGTAGTTATGGAAGGGTTGGTACTAATGTGTTTGATCCATACAAGGGATCCATGGTCCAAAATCTATATCATTAGCTTGATTCCTCACGAGTAGTTGTGATGTGGTGGCGGCCCTCCTATGTCCCCATCTCACATCAGGTTTTTCTCTTTCCACACAAATTATTCATTCTTCTAGTCATTTTCTCAATACATAAGTGGTATGAAAGCCTATTTGGGTCCATTCACATAGGGTCTCTTTCCTCCATTCAAAAAAATATATTTTATGAATAAATATCTCCATAGTCAATGCTACATGAAACTGAATTATTTTCCATCGTACGGGTAGTATGATTGTAATATAAATTCAATGTTGTAATCATGTGACATTAAATTATGGGACAAGTCTTAATCACATGAAATTAAACTATATCATTCACCATCCTTGTTATAGTTTGTTAATCTATGTATTCATCATCCTCACTTTTATGCCGTAAAACTACTAATCACCTCGGGCCTCACTTGATATGTCATCTCCCTTAATTTACATCATCTATTTTATTCATCACATCTTCATCTGTTGCTTGGAATCTATGTATATTCTCCCCTATATGATTTTTATGATTTTTTTCACTTCGAAATGCTCGCACCAGGGTGTTCTAAGCCATGCTGGCATAATTCTGAATGATTTGGAAGCCATTCAAATAATCCATCACTCCATTTCAACACTTTTCATGCCCCTTTATTGGGATCCTCAATATCTTCCACATCTAATGTTTCCCACTAATGAAACGGTGTTTGCAAATGGCCCACATATAGTCCTGGGAAAATGTTCTAAAGGACTTCAGAAGACATATTATGGTAGATCATATATTTCTAACTTGTTTAGTAGTCGAATCATATTTGTTTTTCCCCATTTCATTATAAGAAATATGAATACTAATTTTGAAAAAAGAACTATAGTTCACCTATATTGTGATGTCATTCACATTTTATCCCATTTTTCTGGGTATCATAATTAACACACCCAATTTACTGTAGTTTGGATAGAATCCATTGCCCCATGTGTAATCCTATTCATGTACTAGAGCACACCAGGAAAGGAATGTCGGATTTTTAAAAACCTTATTCTCGAATCACATCGTCACCCAACATGAACAATCACAATAGTTAGTAAACCACATCATACGATGAGGGTTCGATGATTACATAACACTCTTATAAAAAGCTAATTATTTTCTATTATTCCCTGATTTCTCACACCATTCATGACACCCATGAGATTAAGGATTTCTCATTATTTGTTTCAAAAATATGATTGATATTCAACAATTAAAACAAAATATAAAGTGTCATTTCATTCAATTCAAATAAAGAATGTATTTAAATTTGATTCCAGAGTTTGGTAAAAAAACAACCCCTATAGATCCACCTGTTTAATAAAGAACTTTAGATCCACAACCTTCTGTTGTGTTGCCTCTAAAGTAATCTACTACCACCAGATCTCTCTTTCGACATCAATGGTCATTGGTCATTGGTCATTAACTCTTATATATTCCTAGTCCATTAAAACATGGAGATCATCCACTTGAGAATTATTCTATTTTATCCTATCTTCTACCTCCCCCAATTGAAACCTAAGCCATATGATAAGTTATGATCGATTGCTGAAAAATGATAAAAACATTTTCACCCCTTCTTCTAAGCATTGGATCATTTTTTAAGCCACCTGATGTATCTGGATGCTATTGGATTTTTTTGGAACTAAAATATATATATTTGTGTATTTACTAATTTCTTGCAACATATGAGCACGTTAGTCATGGATCTTCACCTGATGATCATGATCGTCATACCCTTTAGTGCACAGAAAAAACAACTAGAGGATGAGTGACCCATTAATCCCACTCATTATTCCCATAGGGACCAAAGGAAACAATGGATATAATTCCATGGACTTTTCTAAATCATGAGTCTTTCCTTGACCTCTTCAGGATCAGATTTTTCAAGTTTTTTAGGAACTAAAAGATTATATTCTAAGAAATCATCCATAAGACTAGTAGAAGGGTTGTCCCCTGGCATCCTATTTGAGGGACTATCCTTTATAAATTTTGGATGACCTTAATCCATTGAAACCCTCTAGCTTCCAGTTTCTATATCTTTCATATATGTGGCATTGTCTTGAGATTTATTCTATGAATCACCTATTGTAGAGGTTCCATCATTTTAGGTGACTGGTTCCTCGTGTATAGGAATAATATCCATGAGAGATCAAGTAGATATTCCAACTACATCATGTAGTTGGAATTATATTATTCTGAGAAAAATATATGTTTGGATCATTCATCAACCAAATCATTATGTGATGTATATAGATCATCGAAGGAGGATAATTTAGATAACTGAGCACTACCAAATCAAGATCACGAGTCATCATAAGAACATCCACCACTAGGGACCCATAAACTCTTCTTACTTCAATGATCAGCACTAGCTCCCAATGGACAATGAATATTGAATGGGGTTATGATTTTGTCACCCTGACCCCCTTGGATGGATCACCACCAGCTTCATAAATTAGGAATCGTTTGTCACCCTACTCATCACGAGGTTTATATTTGCTGATGCGTCACTCCACATCCATTATCAAGTAATCACCCCATGTATTGGGGAATCATAGAAAAATTCCAGTGTGCTCCTATAATGGAAATGTGTCAGTTAGTGGGTACATGTATAGAAAGGGGTAATTGACTATGATGATGAATGTTATGTGTTACTCATAGATGATCGGTGAGTCCCTCATCAGTTCTTGTTATCTCACCACTCTCATGGGAAATCCATTGATAAACAGTTGTCTCATGAGATTCCAAACCATCAAGATAATCCTCTTCAAAATATTATTCTTCTTATTCCATTAAGTCTCCATTTTCTTCCCTGTCATCCCTTTCTTCTTCTTCTTCTTTGTCTTTAATATCTTCCCCATGTTTCTTTTTTTTCTAGATCATTATCTTGACCGAGATTTACATTCAGTATGACATATATTTCATTATATTTCCCACATATGATCACATAGATGTCAATGTTTTTATGTTATGATTACCTATTCATGAATTCAAACATATCTACAATCTAGATGAGCCTAATTTCTAGTAGCATGACCTCTTATCGCATTATTTTCGACCACATGTCTTCTGAATATATCCATTTTCTTAACAATTTCTAGGCTGGCCAGAGAAAAAGGATGATAGTAATAGTGGTAGTTTGAGTAAATTATAAGATTTCATTTAGAGGGGAATCTTTCTCATTCCCTTGAGGTCACATTCTAGACCACCTCCTTTTTGGAGATAGAGGTTCATTAGGCCCTTGTCATGTTCCTGCTACCAGGGCCCTAGTTTATGCACCCCTATTTCCTAGATTATCCCATGGCTGGAAGCCTTCTTGCATTTTAATCTCTCTAGGCCCATGATTGCAGCTTTGATCTGTTAGATTCGCCAACATAGTATTCCAACTAGATATAAAGGCACCCATTATTTTCAAATTTCCACTAATAGGATGGTATGAACATTGGTAGTACGTGGAATGATAGTATAGGAAAAGATAACAGTTGTGGACATGAACCAAAGCTACAAACAAATAAAAGGTTGTTACTCTTCACATATCACTGTACACAATTTCATTGATACCTGATGAATGAATCTGATGTTTATGGTGTATGGAGATAAAACCTAGGGATCTTTGGAAATATTATCATCTATCAATGAAAATATCATGCACCCCCAAATAATATGTAGGTCAATGCACCCATGAAAATTTTATATCATTCACCATCAACACAGTGGACTGGGTAAGGGATAAAAATTGAAATTCACAAGGTCACCAATTCACTGATTTCCCCCTTCACCATTGAGCATCATCGGCTAGACCCCAGCAATTCTTATGTAGGATTTACATATAATTATACCTAGGGATGAAGAATATGGGGAATTCATATAATTTGAGATGTTCTCAGATCCAACCGTTCCAAATCTGGAGTGACTAACAAATCAACCCAGGTGTTATTCTTCTTGAGATTTGTCCCTGAATACTGAAAATAATGTCAGCAGAGGAACTTCAATGTTCACCATATTTTGAGATTCCATAATCCCAACCATCATCAGTTTCCCCAGTCATATCCCCATTATGGACACTCTCACCACCAACATTCATCCACTCAAGAAAGTGGAATGAAATTAATTGTAGCATACAGATGGGTTGTAGTCTTCAATCATGGTTTACCATTAGTATTGATATTCTCTAGCCTCTAATATAATTTAATATAACCACTCCTTTACCCACTATAACACAACTAGGCATTGTTTCCCTCAATCCAAAAGCCTCTCCTTCTTATCAATTTTATTAAATAGATAAAACCATGATCAGAATAAGATTTACTTCTGGATATGTTTAATTTTTTGTTTCCCCATTACCGCATCTAGGAGATTACCTGATAGAATTGAGGTCCATGATCAATATTGGTTAGTATTATTCATCCGAAAGAGCTCGTCAAACCTCATTACCACTAAAAGAATTCTTCAAATGAAATTAATGTCCAAGAGGATGATGTAGAGCTCCTTGTAGATGAGGCAGGGTATTTTTATTTATGGAGATCATAGACGGAAGAGCTCTAGAACCAACTCTATGTTAATAATATATATAGAATTGTTATTTCCATACTACCACATATAGTATTATGTGGCGCAATTCCCATTCAATGTCTTCATATGTGTGGCGTACTCAGTATTCCGTTTCCTATTCACTTGTAAGGATTCCACTGAACTTAAAATCTTATCCCTAATTCCATCCCTTGTCGTCATTCACCATACATTTCTTAATGGTTCTTGTTTATTGGGATGGGAACCCTCTTCCATTATTTCATCTCCCATGATCATCCTAATATTCAAGATCCTGACATAGATGGCCATGTCCCAAGTCTCTATGGAAGCATGTCCATTTACAGTGATTTGGTATCGTAGAAGGTTGTCTTCATGTGTAAACCACGACCTCAGTTAGTTAGTTTCAATTCTCAGGATGTCAAATTCTTTAGGTGTCTAAAAATTACATTAGAAAAGGCTATCACTAAGAGTGTAATAAATCTGATGCTGAGCCAGCAGTCCCAAGATAATCTTATTATATAATATGACTTTCCTAAAAGGATTACATGACTGTTGTTGGTCATATTTTTCATTCTTGATGAATTGAAAAATAGGATTTCCATATAATTTATTGGATTCTCTATTTTGAACAAGTGTTAATGATACTTTCCAAAGTATAAAAACCCAATGAAGGTGTACAATAGTTTGAGAAGAATGAATGAAAGTTTTCACTGTTATGTAGGTACATGGTCAATTATCATGTATGAGCTAAGAGAAATTAGGTTTTCCATACATAAAATCATATCTAACACAGATGATACAAATTTTTGTATTACATGTAAAGGTAAATTAACCATACATAGGTCAACCCAATATATTTATAGGCACATAACATGGCATTTTAAAATGTTCATGGTAGATTTTGTAACACCCATACATTTTATGAGAAATATATTTTTCTTTATGTCTTATGTTATATGCAACATCAATAGAATCTTTCACTACACACAGCACTATCTTGGATTCTGTTATACACAAGAGCTACCTTCCTCAATAGCGTTTGTTGTACGCAATATCGGGTTTCACTAAACAATGATATATTGTTATAATATTATTATGGACTAGCTGTTATGAATAGTATTAAATAAATTTTTAATTTAATAAAATTATTATTCATCTTACACATTTTCTAAAACATGGTATGTGAACAAAATAAACTTTTCGGGTAAAATAAGTATTTTTCAAAAAAATGATATTTTGCCGCCTTTTGAAGGCGCAACAACCTTAAATATAGTTTTTGACATGTTTATAAGTTAAATTTGACAAAATAAAATTCTTCTTTGGAATCAGGATATAAAAATTTACTTTGGATAAAATTTTCATTTTATTCTGATAACTTCCATATTTTAATGAATAGTAAAAACATGCAATATTTTAATTAAAAACAACTTTTTTTGTCGTAATACTTTATATGGTAAAATTATAATATTGAATGGGTTTTAAGTATAAATAGAATATGATTTTATCATTTAACATAATGTATGTCATTACTATTAATTTTACATTGAATTCATAGGTAAAAACTTTTCAATCTTTGGCAATGTTTTACCTTTTAAAACCTATTTTCTTAACAATAGGATTAATTTTAAATTAATCACTGCTACTTTTCTGTATTGAATTTTAAAAAATGGATTCAATATTTGGATTATGTGGGTCCAAATTCTCTTAATAGGTTACTTTTATTTTTTTTGATATTATGAAAAGTAACTACGTTAATTTTTATTTACTGCAGTTAAAGGTAAATCGGGTAATTAAGGGTAAAATAAGAATATAAAATTACCCTAACACCTGAAAAAATTATATTAGATGACTAAAAGTGGACCCTTATCACCTATGGGTAGGAATAAATTCATTTCATGGACTTTTTACCATTATAATAATTTATTTTTTATTAAAACCAAAGAATGTGACAACATGTCACTCTCTTAAATATTATAAGTACAATAATTTTAATTTAGTGATACGCTTCACGAAACATAGAAAATGAATAGTCTCTAAAAATATAATAAAATTATCTACATCATTTGAACTTATTTATAATTTTTAGGGATTAAATAATTATCATTAATTATGACACAATAGTGATGTTAAAATTATTGTATTGATTGAATTATCAAAACAATGATTTTAAAAGTATTAAAATAAATATTATATGAACTATTTAATGTTCTAAAATAATTTTATAGATAAATATGACATGGTATGAATCTATTAAATCTTTTTTTCGAACATATATACTGTTTATATTTTATTTAAATTCAAATAAATGAATAGTGTCAAAATTGAGAGTATTGTTATTTTCTAAAAATTACATATTATAAAATAGTTTTAAAATCAGAAAAATATTTAAAAATTATAAATTAAAATTTATATCGTCTACATTGAAATAAAGTATAAAATTATGGACAATTAAAAAACATAAGTAATTATTTATAATGATTTAAAATTTAGAATATTATTACCACAAATAAATTTAAATAGATTATATAAGGATAAATCATGTTGATAATGTTTAAAATAAATTCCCAAATAGTCTTAATTTTATTGGTTAATGATATTACAACACTATCTCATCTATGATTTGGATTTTATTCATTTTAGTAGGTTTTTATGTGGGGTTGGAATTTGTTATAAATTAATATTTCTTATAATTCCAATAGTGCCCCTCTCCTCCCTTGTAAAAGGGAACCTCCTCCCTCTCCTCCTCGCACCACTTGGAGCCTTCAATCTCGGCCAAACCCTACCAATTTAACTTCTCCACTTCCCTAGAAACATTTAAGAGGTCTTGGTAGTCTTCAAATACCATCTTTAGTGCCCTAGGAGGAGGTTAAGAAGAGGCGCGTCAAAGAAGAGGTAATATCCTTTAACGATTTTTTCTATTTTATTTCTTCTTAAGATTCTTATTCATTATTTTTTTAATCATAATTTAATAACATCAGTATAATTAATATAAATATATTTTATTATAAATATTAAACAGCCCTATTTCACTTTCTATCCATCCGACAGAAAATGAAATCATCGCGCGTGTGTACGTACGGAATACCATCTCCACGTCGTGGTGTCATCTGTTTTCCACCACCACCAAACATGAATGAGTATAATTGTGTAAATAATAAATATATATGATTATTATAACATGATAATAATTTTGAGACATTCCATATTCTTCTCCAATACCATTCAATGGTTATGGGAACAATATCATTGCTCGTGCGTTCATATAGCCTACCGTCTCCACGATGTGATGCAACTCGTTCTACATGATCTTCATTGAATAATGATTATATAAATGAATTAAATCAATAACTATGATATATATATTACACTAATACCATTATGTACATGAGGTTTCTATATCCTAAAAGGAAAAATAAGAATTAATTTGACAAAACATGCATAATAAC
The DNA here is from genome assembly GCA_963277665.1 of Viscum album. Lineage (NCBI taxonomy): Eukaryota > Viridiplantae > Streptophyta > Magnoliopsida > Santalales > Viscaceae > Viscum > Viscum album. The sequence goes on from OY728161.1 coordinate 852,969,698, forward strand.
ATAAAACAATGAACACCAGAATAACAAGTAGCAATGAAATATTACTAATAAAAAGATATGAAAAAGACCATATATGATATCATTACAATTAATATGATTCTGTAATAAGTCAATGACTTTATTTAAATCATTATACAAGAGGTTTGGATACGTATGAAGCAAATCAGACAGAAGGTAAGGGAAAATCTCACAATCTCATTTTTATCTGAGATTGTTTATACTTCAGAATTTACTGGGGGATATTTATCATCCACATCCATGTTTCCTCAATATCTAATATTATTTATATCCTCCTAAAATTTTATAAATCCAATTTTACCGGTTGGTGAGTTTTCATTAAAAGATATTAAAGGAATCTTTTTTCATTTTTAGTAGGAGGTACTTTTTTAATTTTCCGGCAAAAGTACGAGAAGAATGTTTTTTTAACTTATATGACAAGAATGGATATTTATGATTTCATAGAACATTATTTCAATGAATATTCATTTACAAGTTTTCAAGTTTATTTTTAATCAACTTTTTTTAGTTTAAAATAGTATGACATGTTAAGAAAGGAAAAATGTTTTTTGAAGTAAAATTGATATTTTCCTCAAGAATGGAGTTCAAGTGTTTTATCAAGATTATTTTCCATATAAGATAATATAGGGTTCTGTTTCTATCCCTATTTTTAAATTTATTTGATTATGTTATGATGGAATTAATTTTATGTTGTCCTTTTATCTTATATAGATTATGTTATGATGGCATGATGTTTAAGGATCTCATTTTTATTACATGGGTTATGCTATGATTTATGAATTTGTGGCACACATAAGAATGATTTCATTATGAGATGGGTGGGACATATATCTCCCTCCAATGAATTGAGTAAAGATTTATATCTCACGAGATTGACATATCTAGAATGGCATGTTAATCTGGTTCATTTATACAGGATAGGAAAGAGGAGTGAACTCGGTTCAGTAATGGACTTTGTTCGCTATGACAGTCATGGAAATGAGTCTTGACTAAAATGAAATGATTTTCTATGATTATGTTTGTATGCCAAAAAGATTCATGTTTTATGTTATGATTATTGGGATTAAATTTCACTACTATGACTTATCCATTGTTATGATATTATTATTTCTTTTTCAGGTTAAGATATTCAAAATGTTATGTTCTTATGAATATGATATGATTGTTATTTATTTTGTTTACCCTTACTGAGCATTTGATCTCACCCTTTTGTATGTGTACTTATCCCCAGGTCAGGAAGAAAGGTATTATGTAGGATATTTCAAAAAGGGACTCTAGATATTATGAAATAAACGGGAGACAATGTTGATGCTTTATGAACCAGTTGTTTATTTTTCCCAGTTTCTAAAGACATTATACCTATACGGTTCTATCAGGGTTTTGTTATATGTTGAAATAAGTATGCTTCAATATTGAATTAATAAAAATGTATGTAATGTATGGGTCATTATAGATTTCAGCCCACATGGCGAGTTATGTGTGCATGGCCTGGAATGACTTCCTCTATTGGGTGTTTCCCTCAGAACCCAATATTCATGTCCCATTTAGCTCAATTAATGAGGGAGGGAAATTTTTGGTTCCAAATTCTACATAATTCTGAAAGTTCATCTTTGGGTAAATAGAAATCATAATTCGATTTAGAAAAGCATGATTCCATTCAAAATGTTGGTGCACACACGATTTATTATGTGCATGAATGATAGGAATCCACTGTGAAGGTTTTTATGCTCTCAATGGGATATATGTTACTCCATTTCTGCGGATTCTACAATAATTTGTATAGAAAGATGAAAAAAATATTTTTCTATTGCACGCAATATCTAGATCTGGATGAAGGGCTATTTCACACTGAATGGGGCTCACATACGTGGAACTATGCTTCCATGTAGTATATCATATGTTCTCTAACCAATGATTTTTTTCCTATATATAGAGGTCTTCCCCCTTCTTCTGTGTGATCTAAAAAAATTAGAACAACCACACTACCATTCATTAGAATCGTCCATGACCACACAAAATATAATGGAAAAATTAAGGAACATGATCATATATGAATTGTCCCCACTGTGTCCCCCTTCATGTGGTCCCTCACTCGAAATACCCTCACCCATGTTCATTTCAACTAATTCACGTGAGAAAAAAATTAAACTCTTGCACACAAAATGGGTCTAGGTCACCAAAAATATTTCAATAACCACATAATATTATTCAATACTATCCAATATTGTGTGAACATCCATTTTAAGACTCCATGGATTGGATTTACTCAGAATCACCATTCATGAGATCCTCCTGTGTTTGACTAACATGTATTTCTTTCACCTACTCTATACGGCCCTCCAGGTGTATACGTAGTAATTTAATGGTCCCTCATGTGGTGGACCTTATTGAATTTCCCTATCTATTACAATTTAGAATATGCATGCTAATGGATTTTAAATTTCTGTATAAACACCTTCACATGGAACCCCCAATCGGCAACTAATTTGATCCACTCCAAACTATCATCTATGATTCATTCCCTTTCCCAAGGGCTGTGATGAATCTGTTATGTAATATTGAGGGGTAAAGAGTGAGTCCCCTATATAAGAGATATAGGACAATAAAGTCCCAACAACCCATGTCATTGACAAATGACATTAATCTATGATCTTACCATTTATGTCAAGCCTCGTATGTCACCTTGTACGTGTAAAATATATTGAAATCATCTGCACTGAAATAGAGGGGGATTTTTATTTAAATCATAGTTCATCCCATGTCTTCATATCTCATCCCTCAACGATTTGTATTTTTCACTATGGGTGACTCAAGAAGTCTTCACATAAGAACTGAATTCAATATTGATAGGATGAACTATGAATTTTTGGCATGGAATAAACACTTCCTTCAATGGAATGAGATCCTCATTAAATAGAATGTCATCCTCATTGGGTAGAATATACACATATGCCCCATATTATCTCTTGCATACACATCATTCACGATGTGACTATCTAGTCTGCGACTCCCTCTAGATTCTCACATCAAGCATGAATAACATGGGAATAGAGGTTATAATTGATTGTGATACGCTTTTCCCTCCTAATATGTTTCCCTCCTATAGTACACACTATGCACATCATTGTTCAACTATGCAGTTATTGATCCATGTGTTCTAAATATGGTACATAGGAAGCCATCATGACTTTCCATCCCAACTAATGGAAAAATCATGGGCCCCCTCCTATAGACATACCCCGATGATGTGAAATATATCTTTTTTGGAAACATCCCCGCAGATTCATGTCTAGAGGGTGTTCTGATCATTTCTATATCACCCACTAAATCCATCACCCATCTTGATTTTAACCTATGCCTTCATGTCCTAATAATATAATTACATTTGGCCACATCCCCAATTTCTATTCAGACCACCTCCATTTAGGTCTCATCCCCAATATCCACCAATTTGGGATTCCTCCTTAGGTGTAAGCCCTAATTCCCCCAATCGTAAATATGTAGAATTTAATTCTCTACCAATGCAAATATGTATGAATCCTACCCAAGGATCAATACAAACAACCACAAAAATCCATCCTCTATATCCATTCCATTTCCACCCTTTATCCCTCTGCATCATGATTTTACCCTGGACATCATAGCCTTGTGAAATTATGCCATCCATTGAGGAAATTCCAACACATAAGCCTCCTCCAAATCATTGCTTCTCTTAGAGTTCATGGGAAACTAACCATACATGATCCCCACATCACCCATCATTCTACCAAGTGAAATAATTTTTAAAGGGAAGCTGACCATGTGTAATCCTCACACCCTAATTTCTTGTATATTGTAGGTTTTATTCCCTCACATCTATACATGGTGTATAGGAATCCTTCATGAGGTTAAATCCCAACCATTTGTAATCCTTGATGTTCCCCTTTATTGGGGTACACCTTCCTAATCCACCGTTAGTGGTTTCTAGATCATCTTTCATGGTGAGAAACTATCACTCTATAAGACAAACCACCACCACTCCAATCTTATGAGGAGTTCTAATCCACAAATCTAGTAAACTCTTTATGGGATCACTCATAAATATTGACCTCACTGCTCCATCTCCTTGGAGCCTTCCAATCAGTGTCTTAATTTCTAAAAGATGATAAAAACATGTCCTACCCATTGATATACATGGTATTCTTGAGCAAAACCTTAGAATTCATTACTATGTCATAACATAGCCTATGATATCCACATTATACATTAGGTTGCATGTCTTTGAGGAGAACTCTTGGGACGAATAATACAAGTGTTCAAATGTTTCAAAATATAGATATTACAACGATGCCCAATGTGAGTACTCCCCAAACCTAATGTTTTAGTCTTTTCAATACCCATTATAAGGTCATAACTGAATCATTATCATTAACCAACATGCATAATGATTTTTGGGAAAAATTTATATTGGATTGAAGAATGAATCAATCGATCATCAATGTTAGTATGCAAACTACAAATTTTAAAAAAACTATAATATAATTAACATTTAAATATTTAATGGAATAATAATCCCTATTTTATATAATTTATATCAATTTTTAATTTATAGGTTCAAATAAATCTCATAATGAATTTTTGAAATTTTCTATTAGAAATAATTTTCTATGATTCATCCAAAATGAAATATTTTAAAATTACATAATTAATTATAATTATTTGTATTAAAATTCATATTTATAAATTAATTTAGTATATATTTTATATAAATAATGATAAAAACATTTAATGTTAAAAATTAATTATTTTTCAAGAAACTATTTATTTTCAAAAATATGATTCTTTTTTCTAGGGCATAATGTACGTTATTAAAAAAATTTAAAATAGTATTTAATCATGAATAAAATATATAAAATGAAAATATTATATTTTTAAATATATTAATTTAAATATATATAATTATTTTTATTATTCGATTTGTTATTATATGATCATCACATTCAAGGAAAATGCATTCCTTGAAAAAATATTGTTTCGGAAAACTTTTTGGGATTATTAAAATATAATTTCACTAAATATATATGAGGAATTTTGTGAAATTGATTTCATATTTTGAATCATCAAAATAATTATTATATGATATTTTGATCAGTATTTTATTGGTAAACAATAAAAATAGCGTAAAAAATTATTTACTGTAGTAAAGGTCAAAACAATTTTAACTATGTGAAACCAAAATATAAGTGTGAATTTTAAAATTAAACAAATAAAAATCAAATTTTATGCTCATATCGTAAGCTTATATTATCCTACATTATTTTATAATTTTAAATGGATGATTTTTTATATAAAATTATAATTTTTTTATTTTATTGGTATATTTCCATGAAATTTTCATGGTGTCCATCACCCACTTATAAATAAGAAACTCCCCCCCCCTGATTATTCAAACCGTACCAGAAATAATGTAATAACAAAAAATTAAATAATCTCTCACAAGAATCCTTACATAAATTATAAAATTTCTATTATTCCCAGAATATCAACACTTTATTTCTTAAGAAGAGATCGTAAGGTGGTTTATCTAGTTGAAGGAAATCATCTTAACAAAGCTCCTTATTTTTTTAAATATTTTAAATCCATAAAATATTTAATTAAAATTAAATTATAATAAAATAATTATACACTATGTAATTAGATTTTATTATGTTTATGTAATAATATTTAACCTTCTCCATCATTTTAGAAACAATGTCATTTCTCGTGTGTATGTCACACTACTGCCCCACTAACCGATATAATTCGTTTTCCACCATCAACTCACAAGAATTGTAATAATGATAAAATAATGATTATATATGACACATAATATATGATGTTTTTATTTAATATTAATATATCATATAATTAATTACCTTTTCCCAGTTAAAGGAATGATATTATTGCTATTCTGTACGTATGACCTATCGTCTCCATGATGTGATTTGAATCATTTTATATGTGAATAATTAATTAATGGTGATATAAATATATATAACATTTAAATATTATATTTATTACATTATTAAATTTCAGGTGTTTATGGACATATATCATTTATTCATGAATATTATAATTCATGTGAAATCACACATTAGAATACTAGGCAATTAAAACCGTAGACAATAAAAATAATAAAATATTATTAACAAATGGATTGTTAAATAATATAATAGGATCATATATGAAATAATAAAATCCAATAAGTTTATATTTTTAAATATTAAATTATATAGAACCCAAATATAAGAGATTAAATCATGTTCTACCAAAGGTAAGTGTAAGGTATGGGATATCATCTCAATTTCTATTCTAAAGAGACATATTTGTTAAAATGAACATATTAAATTTTTTGTTGTGTATATTATTCAACAGTAATGTATTTATCATGGAATAGAATTTATTCATGATGTTTAATGTTTCAATTCATTTTTATTCATTCAGTGGATTAGAAACAAAATTTTACCGAATGCATAAAAATCCAATTTAAATTCTCGCTTTCCTTTTAGATTTATTTTAATCTTATTAGAAAGTAACCCACATTCCACAATACCACGATACCTGAGATGATGTTACCATATCCCAAAGGTATATTCTGATCTCTATGCGCTATAGGCAAACCCCTGACATCATAAATTAAGAAATTGTGAATGGTCTTCCACAAACCGAAAGAGATAACATGATAACTGTTGGTATATCATGACTCATCGTTGATAATATCCCAAAACAAAAATAAGTCAATTATTAAATATATAAATATATATATATAAACATATCAATGAAATATCAATCCAATATATCCTCAAAAAACAACAAAATTCTCAATATTTTTGTTATAGGTAGACCTCATCTCTACCATACACCATCAATGGTCCCTATTCCCAAGGATCAAGAACATCCCCCACAACAAATTGGTATTTTCCATTTGATCATAAATTCACTAAGAAAATAAAATACTTCATGATGGAAATTTTAACGTGTGAACATAAATTCCAAGTAAGGCATTACCAGGTTTTCCATAACACATTCTATAATATCTAACCTGCAATTCACCCAAATAAAACAATATAGAGTATAACATTATGTATCATTATCATATTTCAAAAAACCATTATTTAAATTGATGGAAAACATTTCCAACAAGGAATTGAATAATCATTTTATATAAGTGAATTTATATAAATCATTCAGGTTCAATAAAATAGTTATTTAATTAATAGAATACATATAATTAAGTCAAATCAGTATAAGGGGAAATTTCAAAAAGGAAATATAACCCCAATTGAATCCATGGTGGATGAATTTGGAATCCTTCCACAGTATTATGGACTCCTAATTAACTAGTTTAGTGATGTGAGACCACAGTTTACATGGGATATTTCAAATCTACATTTTGTTGTTTCTGAGTAGTCTGGAACATGTCGGTGACAACGAATAACCCTCTCATGGTTGTGGTGGGTTCTTGTCGGAATGAGGAGTCTTTACATGTGATAGAAATAGTGAACCGATGCCAAAGGATGTGGACATAATACTATATGGTGATAATGGATGATGATAGAAAAGGGGGAACCATAGAGGTCAGTTTTTCTGGGATATGACTAATATAAATGATATATTAGGTTGAGGTGGAGTGGTAAAGGTGCCCAGACATCATCGAGGAAATTTTTTGGCTTGTACTATAATAATATTTTACGGACATAGGTTCCCTTGTATAATGGAATGTGATGATGATGAAATTTAGAATTGAACCAAATATGGTAGTAGTGTAAATGGAAGGTGGGTGGTGATGCCCCACCAATTGAAGTAGAAATTGAATATGGATGGTCCCAGCAATTGCAATAAGTAGTGCACTACATGAATATATATATATATATATATATATTTTAGAACTGAAAACTATGGGATAGTTTGTTATTTCCCCAGGGGGATATAGATTTTGTTTGAGACTGTATGTGTGTGTGTTCATCTATTTCAATATAATTTTACATGAAAAACCTATAACATATATAATCAAATCAACCAATAAAACAAGCACTATTGACATGAACTATGATGTGTGTTATCTTCTTGTTATATTATCTACATATTTATGAAATATATGATCATGGATAAATATGTGTGAATACGTTCCTCAATATATTGTGAAATAGAACTGATCAATATCTAATAAGGTATATTCATGGTTGTCTATGATTTTTTATAATTTTAATCCTTATTATATTTTTGTGAGATCAAGATCATATTTTTCTTATTCCAATCAACCCAGTAACCACCAAGGCTCAAATGTTCTCAATTTATCAATAATTAATGGTTAAACATTCTTATTTCATATCAAACACCATTTATAATTCATATTCACAAATTAAATTTTCAATATGAAAATTTAATTTCAATTCCAAAACATGTGGTATTTATCATTTAATGAATTTTAATCCAATAGTAATTAGGGGATTTCATCATTTAAATTAATTCAAACTTCATAAAATTATCAAATCATTTCATCAATTCACTCATTCTATATATTTATCCCCTGATTCTGATTGCATTGTTATCAGGATATTTTATCAAAAAATTTCCATTTCAAATTCCATTATAAAATTATATTAAATAGGGATTTTAAAAATATATTCTATTATATTTCAATGAAATAAAAAAATATTGTCTTTATTTCATGGAAAATCCCAATTGGATCTGGCTACCTTTAATCAATGATAAAAACTATTATCATGGGAAAAGGGAAAAACCATGATGATCAAAGGAAATAAAGATCTATGAATATGTCAAGACTCACGATCTAGAACGAAAAGGATTATATCCATTGAAATGATCAATAGATCCATAAAAAACAAGATGATATAATTATATATAATTAAGAGATATAGTAATATAGGAATATATTACCCAAGTGGATATACCATTATCTGAGAGGGATCACATATTTAACTGATACATTGATTCGCCAAAGGAAGAGTTTGGAAGAGATAAAAATTATTCTATAAAGCCTACAATGAAAGGGATGTATTATCATGGTTGAATGGGGTGAACATGCTCTTACACTAGGGGTTTCGGTTATTAAGTTTATTTTTTGAAATAATTAATAATTGAGAGCACAATTATATGGGTGTGTATAGTTATTGGAAACAATTACCCAGTTATGCTCCGCTTATTTTTATGTTCACACTTTCCCCAGGCTCATCCTAGAATTTGTGAAACTGTGAACCGAACATGAATCCCTCTATTTTATAGTGAGTTCATTGTTTTCACTGGTGGGGAACATGGTTTTTTCCAATGATACACCAACCCTTCACATCCTAAAAAAACTCCAATAATTTCAATGTTCTACCAATACCACCCCAATGAATGACCCCAATACAATGGGGAAACACAAGGGTCATGTAATTACTGAAATAAACTATTTGTTTGTTAAAATATTCCTTAAATAAAAAATTTCTTCTCCTCTAATCATATTAATAAATTTCTGTATCATATAGCTAAGGACCCTTCTATCACATTACTGATTTACACTCTAAAATATCATTAAAACAGAAACCATGCATCCAATGTACATTGACTAGACGTATCATCCTAACAGAAAATGAATTTTTAACATAATGAATGATCCTGAATGGATTCACATTAATATATAAATAGGGATAAATAGCATGATCCTCCATACATAAGACACATGATTCATCAAAAAGGTAATTTTGATGATGTTAAACATAGAACAAATTATCTTTCAACATCAGCTATGGTGGAAGTCAAAAATTGTAAACTACTTTCCAAACCATCTCAAAACCATCAAAAGGACTCACACCCTATAGTGTATGATTTCAATGTTTTCCATTATGTTAGTGACCCAATTGGGTTTAATCTACCAAAAAACACCATGGCACCAATGAATAATTACAAAGGTAGCAACATTTTTCCATCGCGATTCAATGAAAAATGAAATAAATAATAGTCATCATGTCATGAAAATTAATTGGTCCAACCATATAGGATTCCTCAATCTTCAACCATTAAAATAGATATTTATACAGTTGACCATACCATAATTCATAGGGATCCATATAAAGGGAATATTGAAAATTTTTGTTATAGTAAAACTCAACCACACCGCAGTGGATATCCCAAGATCCACAAAAATCATAGAATAATGAATTGACCTCATCTTACAAAAATGTGTAGAAAATTATTTTTTATACTTATTATTTGATGATATATCATTCTCAATATCATATACGAACCCATTTCCTTATAGATGTCACTACAAAAATGATCACTTAACCTAAGATCTATATTAGAGACTAAAATAATTGGAAGAACATGAAACCTAAGAAAATCCTCTCTATATAGGGTTTACAATTATTCATCCATGGTTATATAATTAATTTGTATAATGTTATATTATTTGTTTAGTCAATCTATCACAACCCATATTACATTATTTTTTTGATTGGTATGTGGAAAAACTAGCACAATGTCTATATAAATCTCATAACCCATACATGTACGAATTGGAAGTGGCAAGAGAAAACCCAAATGTTTCTAGTGTTCATCGAAGACATATTAAAATGTATAAAAAATGAAATAATATATGTAGTGTACCATCTCAAACATGGCCCCTAGAATCATCACCAAATAATGAAGAAAATATGCAAAGTAGTTAGGGTAACTTCCAAAAGAGAAATATGATAGTCTTCAATCGAATCGATCATCATTGAAAAACGAACAATTTTCCTTTTTCGATAACATATAATACCCACCATGTAGAATAAAATATCATTGATGGTCTCTCCACAATAAATAGAGTCTCTAACATAATAGAAATATTTATCATGCTGGTGGTCCAAAATAATCATCATTGGATGGTGAGATCTCAATTAAAAATTGGTCAAAATATGTTTTGAGACATTATTATAGAACCATAAATGATGGTGGTCAAACAAATCTATCAAATTCTACTCTATTAATGATGAATTCATAGAGTAGGGAAAGACTTTCCTCTTCAAGGAAGCATCTATGACATTCTACATGATCAATATATTTGAAATGTAAAAATTAAATGACAGATTATACTCATCCAAATTCCACTTATAAAGATACTAATAATATTTTGAGAAGATATAACTCATGTTTTTTTGGTGAGAATAAATGGTAAGACATTATTCAAAAATTTAATGGTTCTATCCTTTATGTGAATGAATCATTGATATGAGTTTGATATAATTTTTTGGATAATTATTATCATGTGGAGTATAATATCATAATCTATAGGAAATGATATTATCACCATGTATAAAAAATATCCATTCCTAAACCTGATGCATCAATATATATATATATATATATATCTATTTCTAAAGACCATATGTTTCAACACTAGTGTAGAATTCATAAACTTTTTCCGGTCTAAACAATAACTCTATAACATAAAATCTGAAATAGAGATCACTCCTTTCTAGGTGAGGGAAGACATCATTGAATCCAAGTTTTGGAAATTCATGATAAAACAACAGCAATTCCTCACTAGTCCCAAGAATATTAGAATCTAAAAAATTATTTACAGTTTTTCCCAATTCATAATAGAATCAGCTCTCTCATAATAAAATTAATTTAATGTTCAGTGGAAACATGTCATAAGAATTTCATTTCTTAATTCTAGAAACAACCTTTAATGATATTTGATTAGATTTGGTGATTCCTCAATATTTACACAACTGTCCCCCAAAAAAATTATCCTCTTTGGTTTATTAATAAAATATTATTTCATCCACGATGACCACAATGAATGTGTAAAGGTAATCTTGAAAAATAATGGTAACCAAATCAATGAAAATTCTAGGAGAATTGGTTCTACCAAAATGCATAAAAAGATATTCAGAATGTTCACACATAATCATTAAGGGAGTTTTAGGAACATAAAACTCCTAAATTCAAAACTAGAGGTAACCAGATCAATGATAAATCATTTAGAACCAATTTTCCCGTTTGATATAGTTAAATGTATCATCAATCCATGGATGTAGATATTCTTCTATCCCCATAGCTAATTTGAGCTTCTAATAATTAACACATAGGAAAATTTCAGTATCAAATTTCCAAGAAAATTGAATAGTTTACACATAAGGTGACACACTCATCCATATACATCCACTCTCGATAATATCATCCCATTGAGTATTCTATCATTTGATCATTACTAGATGATATGGTAACAAAAGTAGACATAAAATATGTAATTGGTACTCAATCGATAGAAAAATCTACCTCTATTATATTGAATGATCTAGTGAAATAAGGAGAAAAAACATCGGGATACTAGATTACAGCTAGAGGGTGATCATCATCTAGAGATTATTACTCTAAGTCAAAAAAAAACATTGATATTACCCCTTCCATATTAATAAAATATGGTTATTCTCAACTCTATCACACTTATCATTATATATAAAATTCAATGCACATCCTAATGGATGATATAATGGAGAGCCTCAAAAGGTTACAATTAATCTACGATTTATTTTTGTTCAAACAATAAACCCAAATAGTGATTTCAAGAGATTTTATATCATGGAACATGAAAATATTGTTCTAATTTATCACTTATAATGTGAAAAAAACCAAATATCTCTTAAATTTTTCTCTATTTACTTCATTGAATATGGTAATATAGATCACATAAAATATGAGCTCTTTATTAAGGGTTAATAATTAAACAACATTGGTTAACATGAATGAGTTAAATGCATTGGTATCAATTAAATAATTCACTATGGTTGAAGCTATAGTGATAAATACATCTCAATGTTGTTGGCCACATATCATCTTCCTCAATAGAATTTTCATTGTCTGAAAAAGCATTATTCCTGATACATTTTGATGGAACTGCATTGATCATGATGAATCAAACCGAATCACACTGATTTATGGTTTTTATGAGACCATGTAACTAAAAGGAGAAGAGAAAATATAACATAATTTTTTCATGTAAACTATGAATCTATAGGAAATACAAATCTTCGTTGCCATAATGTAGACGTATTTCAAATGTCCATCATTTCAAAAATGGAGAAAGTATAAGGGCCTATAATAGTCATAAAAGGAGTTCTATATATACTCTATTATCAATATTTACCATGTTAATCATCATGATTCCATATTACTATACCTGAACTCGCTAATATATAACTCATATAGAAAAAACTCCATTAAACCTATATATACCATCCAGGTCAATCTCATACCTAAAACCTCTATCATATATATCAATATAAGAATGTAGCTTAAGAATAAATCCATTGGATAAAATATCATCTCAAATCACCATTTAAAATATCCATAACATCACGTTCAAGTTATATATAATCTGAAGAAAAAAATTAGTATCTCAAAAAATTATTTTTCAAATTGACTCGTAATATTTTAATTTTATATGCGATTGAGAATATCCAATGAAATTTCTAATACCATTGAATATCAATAGTACTAATTGAGAATGATTACCAAGTATACCTTCCACTCGAAGACTTTAGTTTTCATTAATCCCACCATCAATTCTAACCAAAATCTGATTGGACCCTCCGGATTGCATGTATCACACTTAAAATTAATTAAATCACGAATTTACAAGAACTCAATATGACAATTGACTCCTTTTATCCATAACACTACAATCATGTTATACATAATATGATGAAAAAAATTAGTATCTAAACAAATTATTTTTCAAATTGACTCGTGATATTTTCATTTTATACGAGATTGAGAATATCCAATGAAATTTCTAATACCATGGAATATCAGTAGTACTAATTGAGAATGATTACCAAGTATACCTTTCACTCGAAGACTTAAGTTTTCTTTAATCCCACCATCAATTCTAACCTCTATCTGATTGGACCCTCTGTATTGAATGTATCACATTTAAATTAATTGAATCACGAATTTACAAGAACTCAATATGCCAATTGACTCCTTTTATCCAATCCTCAACCACTTGAAGATCATTTGAGCCTTTGAATGATGGTGGCTTCTGGCGATGAAACTCTTGTACACAATCTTTAGAGTCATCACATTGTCGTTCCAACTATAGATCATGAACAGGAAAGGGTGGGGCTAGATATCCTAGAGTAGGGATAACACACACCATTATCTCAATGTGGTTCTATGTAATTGGATGTTTCTATTTCCCTGGTTCATTACCCACACTGTCCACATATTAGTAAAAAACTCTTCTTGAAGGCATGATAACACAAACCCTCAAAATAAATCAATATAATCATAAACCATGAACACATGGATCAATAAATAAAATTTTATTATAGAAGTTCCAATTATATAAAAATGGATTCATATTTATTTGAATTTTACAACACTCAAAAAATAGGAAAAAGACTAAAAACATATCAAAATACTATTCAATTAAACATTACCCCACTGCCTATTGTGACTTAAGGATAGTTATGATATGACCATTCTAGGAATTCACTCCTAACAACCTCCCATGTCCCATCAATCCTACAACATATCTACTAGGACAACCCACTCCAGAAATCGATATCATGAAAATTATCCCAACCATAATATGAAACCACATTTCAATAAACCATCTTAGATAACATGAATCCATGATACCTAATCTAGAATTTCCATGGAATGAAGGATCTTCATGATCCCTAAGTGTTTGTGACTAGAACATGACATCGTACATGATTATTGATTAATTTGTTTTAAAAAACAGTCAAATATTATATGATAAAGGTTAGTATATCTTGAATCCTCATGGATAATTTACCCAAATTTAAACATGTAAAAAAGTAACCATGTACATATATATATAAACAACTCAATGAAATATTAACCCAAACAATAATAAAAACTCAAAAAAACATCAAATACATGTGTAATAAGTGGACCTCAGCTCCATTGATCACCATCAATGATCGACAGTCCCATGGATCATGAACACGCACCACATAGAAGTGGTAATATCCTGTATATCAGTCCTAACTTTAGAAAACCCACAAACACCAATAGGGATTGTAGGGTTTAATTTATAAATCCGATTATTGTCTCAGATTGTTATATATAATATATTATATTATAATGATCTAATCAGCAATTCGATTTAATTAACGTATGTTATGACATATTGTATAAATTTTATTTTTAAAATAACAAATTCAATCATATATATAAATATAAAACAGTAAAAAAATGTATTAAATATGAATTTCATTGAATGAAATTTATTTAAATATTTTGGAATGATTAATAAAATTTAAAATTCTATGAAAAATATTTAATAAAATATAAAAAAATAACCACCATGGTCATATACACTGATGTTGATTATTTTGTGGCTATATTTCCTTACACTTATTAAATTAGTGATCAAGGATAAAAAAATTTGCATGCATCCCTCTAGTTTAAGTAAAATTGTACTCATCTATATACCCTCAGGGATAGTCATACTGATCTACATTTTTTTAAAATATTCATTATTAATCCATTGAAAAGGGTTCAATATCATAGAGTTCTTACCCAAAATAACAGACTCACTGCCAAAGTTCACATGTTCTCAATCAATCATTAAATACCTTGAAAATCATCTAATTTCTAATAAAACAACATTTAAAATTCAGTTTCCAATTTTTTGTTTTCAATATACCTATCCAATTCAAAAATTTAATCATGATTTATTAATCATTTCATTCTATTTAAATCAAAATTCATTCATCTGTTTACATCATATCAATTAAAATAAAAACACAATAAAATGTAAAATTATTTAATCAATTTCATCATTATAAACATTAAACACATATTTCTAATTCTATCAGAATTAGTTATTTTTCTAAAAACTATGATATTTAAAATCCATCATAGAATCATATAAAATAAGTGTTTTGAAAACCAATATTAAAATACTTCAGAAAAATAATTAAATATACTTATTTCCATTATGTAGAAAATATCAAATGAAACTACATAACATTAATCATCAAAAATATGATGTGCATTCTCTACAAGATCAAAATGTATGATCAAATGAGAAAAATATTTATAAATCAAATATAAAATCATGATTTTCAAGAAACAATATATGATTTATCGAACCAAATTTTTGATCCAACATAAACATGATGATATAAATCTCTATATGGCGGAGAGAAAGGATGATTAAATGTAAACACTAAAGAAGGGATCAACATTCTAAAGAGGGATGATATCATCCATAGACACATTGATTGTCTAAAGGAGGACGTTGGATGTGCCAATATAGCTTCATCAAGAGACTTTATACTAGTTAAAATCATATTATGGATTAATGGAGGAGGTTTTTATCTTAAAATTGTGTTTTGGTTATAGAAACTATTTTTCAAAATAATTACGAATAGGGAACATGGTTAGAAAGTTGGGGCATGTCACGAACCAACCCGGGTCGACCCCGAACCGGTCACCCGAGCCAACCCGTGACATGACCCAGGAGGCGTTCCTGATCCTCTCGGGCTGGCGACAAGCGCCAGGGCATCACAGAGTACACGTGGGAACAATTCCGCCCAATAAAAAAATTACTAAGAAGAATAAATAAATAAACGACAATAAAATAAAACAGACAAGAACATAACTAACCTGACCACGAAGAAAACTCCTCGCGACCCCGAGAGTCGATCGTTAAAATACAACCAACTCTTGTCTACAGAGAGCATGCTCGAGTCAAACCTGCAACAGAAACTAAAAATAAGAAAACACTATAGGCGTGAGTATTAAAACTCAGTAGGCTAGCCTGATAAATCTATTCCCAACAAACTACCAATAAAAAAGAATTTACCAACTTCACGTTTGAACTACATTATATAAAATATGGGTTTTCACACACACACACACTTTCCATTTTGAAAACAAGTAATAGTCCATTTCCCATTTTAATTCAGAACAACTTTAATGTTGTAAGAAACGGGTTAATTGTGTTTTAAAACATTTTGTGAACAATTTAGAAATCCAAACTTTAGTTGTTAGTCAAAAGGAAAATCATACACAACACACACTAGGGCAATGGGAAAAGGTGGCACACAAGGGGAGGCATCCAAACTCGACATCTCAGTTTCCTGCCACATAAAAATAGACACTAAAAGAGACATGGGTCGAACCTAGGAGATCGTGAACAAACCAGAACGTACTATACATGTGACTCATCTTGAAGGCATGCCCTAACTCGATGACGTCGTAACGCCCATACTACTACCCGGTATAGCCCTGCATTGCCTAACCAAGGGGCCCAGTCCCCATAGTAACAGTAACTCAGTATTCCCCAACTATGGGGCCACTAGCTAGTGCATGGTCTAAACTAGTTCAGCAATCGTTCTCAGAAAACTCACTCAATATGTCAGGTTCCCATGTCAACACAAGCAATAAAAAGGGGGTGCGTCCACAATGTAAATCAATCAGTCACAATGCACAAACATCACATACAGCTCACGCAATCAACGCACACCAAAGACCACCCCGATTGGGTTTTCCAAAATAATCTATTTTATTAAAGTTCCAAACGGGCCTTCACCAATTTTAATGTAAATCCTCATTTATCAAAATACTCAAAAAACTTATTCATAAGAAATCATGTATCTTTAAAACTAGAAGGACATTTGAAATTCCGTGAATTATGTTTAATGGTAAAACATGCATTCTTTCAAAAATGGGTTTCCACCAGTCAAGAAAATGTTCCAAGTGTTCAGTATAAAATAAACTGCTCTTTTCATGCTAAATAATCATTTAAAATTTTATTATCTAATATTATTTATCATTCATTAAAATTAACTAAACATCAAGTAATTAATAAATTCTAAATTTAAAGGTGAGTGCAACAGGGGACCTACATTGAAATGCAGTCTAAAAACAAGGACGTGACATGCCCCAAACTTGCACACAATAAAATTCCAGCGGACAATTCCAGTAATCTGGAATTACCTCACCAACACACTACAACAAATGCAAAATAACTAAAAATACATAAATACTATTTCAAACTGATAAACGACACAAAAATCCTCCTCGACATGTTTTCAAAACATAACTCGCACTAGAAATTATTTCGTAAATCACTTTAAAATTTATAAAACAACCATAAAGAGTAACTCATGGTTTTACGCACCCAGAAATCAATATGCATATCTTACCCGGCCAATTAAAGAAACTGCACGGTCAATGAAACCACTTTCATTCTCAAACACCCCACAAAAATAATTTGTTAAACAAACTCCGCACGTGTCGCCGGACATTAAGCACCAAAATATTCACACAATTTAATCAAAACAATTTTTGACCCTTTAAACTCATTTAATAAAACAACCCAATTTCTTTCATAAATAAATTTTTGAGAGAAAAACAATGCTTTACACACTAAACAGAGAAAACCCCTGATACATGACCATACGCACACCTCGCCACCCCAGAAACACAATCTACATCACACACACAATTAATGAAATCACCCACACCGTTGCCAACCCATTTTAAAATAAAAAAAAAGACACTGCAGGCCTTTAAACGCCACAAACATGTTCAATGTTCATTTTTGACAACACACAAATAGACGCTATACATAAAACAACATTATCACCCATTTCACATCCTAAAAAATAATCCATGTAATTTATAAACCACTATTAAATTGTTCAATATGGTTTTTCCACAAACAACACAAACATGATACTTCCAAATCAATTATGCATTAGATCTCAAACACAACCCAATTCGCAGCAGTAAAAATAATAAATAAATATGTTAAACTAATCAAAATCACAAATTAATTCGTTAAACAATAATATATATGCGGAACCACCTACCTCGGTGTAGCAGACTTCACAAATATGGTGCGCAAGGATCTTTGCACACCAACCGCAACTCAAACAAACCACAATTGACCCTAAATTTAACAATCGAATCAGTTTCATAAAAAACAAATCAAACACAAATCTGAAACCCTTACCCGAAAAATCCAAAGTAAGAGATCAAACCATACAGGGGGGTCGGGACCGTCGCCTGATGGAGCACGAGCAGGGGAAGTTGGCCGAAAGAAGGAGGTTGTGCGGGCGGCAGTCGCCGACGGCGTCGGGGTCAGAGGAGGCCGGCTGGACGGAGGGAGGTCGGTGGTTGGAGTCAGAGGAGGCCAGACGTCGGAGGAGGCCGACGGAGGGAGGAGGTGCAGCGGCCGGTGGCTGGAAAGGAGGGCGTGAGATAGAGGAGAGGGTCGGCAAGGGCGGCTGGGACCGGCGGATGCAGGAGGTGGGACGAGAGAGTCTGGGGAGGCGGTCCGGCGGTAGGGGAAATCGGAGGAGGCCAAGGGGGGCACGGGTCTCACAGGGGAGCTCTAGGGTTAGAGAAAGGGGGGAGAAGAGAAACGTGTGGGAGAGGGAGAGAAAAGAGAGAGAGGAGAGAAGAAGGGAAAAAAAGAAAAATAAAATAAATTTAAAACAAAACTAAACAAAATAATTTAACTTAATAATAATAATACTAAATTAGTTAATTAATTGTAATGGTCATAGTTATTATAAAAATTCATACATATATTACATATATCTAAACATATATAAAACATATGAACGTATATATGAACCTATATAAACATATATATAAACATACATAAATATATTAATAATATTATTAATAATAATAATTATTATTATTATAATCACCATGATATGTACATATATATATATATATAAACATATATAGATAAACCCACATGAAAAAATTTATAAACATACATATATGAACATGCATAACATATTATAAACATATAGACATATACATAATCATATGTATAAACACATTTACGCATAAACATATAATGTTAAGAAATATATATTTATCAGCATACGTGTATATATACACATATAAACATACATATATGCACATAATGTTAAAATAATAATAATAATAATAATAATACTATAAATATTAATATGAAAATAAAATGATACTAACATAATAAAATAAAAAGCTATGACAATAATAATAATAAGTTATTTATTATAATGATATTTATTATAATTATATATACTTATACTTACACAAATATAAACATATATAAATCATATCAACATATATACATATGTTTATTTATAATCATATTAACATATAAATGTATATACATAATAAACGTATATACATATAAACGTATATTCATATATATAAACATATAAACGTATATACATATATAAACATATATAAAACATATAAACATATAAACGTATAAACATATACAAACATATTTACACATAAACACATATAACATATATATATATATACATATATAAACATATATACATATATATGTATTTATTTATTAATCTGCTAAACCAACTAATTTAATTAATATTAAAATTAGATGACCGCGCGGTATCTGCGCACCATACGGTACCAAGTGGACTGCAAGCAGGCTACGCGTTTTAAACTCACAGAGTTCATGCACTATCTTAAACCATAGACTCATCCCATAAATAAAAATTTAAACCAGGACTCTCCCGGACACAAGGAAAAACACCCGACGTTAAGATAAATAAAAAAAATAAATAAAAACAGGTGTGACAGGGCATACGGTTTGGGGAAACTATGCACCATGAATGTGCCTGAATTGTTTGGGGGACACTATATCCCATGGGTGGGAACATTGTTTTAGAATCCATTTACTATATTTCAATTCTGTACTAAGCTGGGTGTGCATGGTTTGCAAAAGGGGCAAACTTTTTGGTGAAACAGAATACCAAAAGTGCACATCCAACAAAGCCTCCAATAATTTCCATGTTCTCCCAAAATGACAAAAAAATAGAACCCAACTCAAAGGGGATAAAAATGGTAATGAAATTCTTAAAAGTGGTAAATGGGATGGTAAATTTTAGTTGAAATTTTTTATAATTTATTCTTCATAAACTCTATTAATTTTCTTATATACTATATTTTTAAGGATTTACCTTATTTCTTTGTAGAAGTTCACAAATTTTTTACTTTAATAATGAATCTAAATATTTACATTAAAAAATTATTTTACATATCTTTAGACCAGATGTATCTCTTTTTTCTATTTCAATGATTTAATTTTTTTAAACTATTCATTTACATACTCAAATTATTTATTAAGAAAAATATAAGTTACCCTTTACTTATAAAAAGTCTATGTATGTTAAATTTCCAAAAAAATAGAATGGGTGATTTTTGAATAATAGGGGAAAAATGTTTTTTGAAATATATTGAAGGAAAAGATAACATAGACACTATATCCATTTAAATAAAATAGATTCTTCTATTCATTTTTTATTAATTTACTAATAAAACACATTTATTACCTCTTAATTTAATATTTCACTTATATTACTATTAATCTTCCTAGTATAGGGATATTATTAGAAATTCAATTATTTATGTTAAACTATTGTTCACCTCTCCTTCCATGATTACAATTTTTGGATTGTCAACATTCTCTTATGGAAATTACATTATTTTAATAATTAATTATTATACATATAATTTCACACAAATATCAATGTTAACTAAATTTGTGATTTGATTAACTCCAAAATCCCATTCCCATTGTATTTATAATGATGACTCAAAATTTATTTGAATAACTTGGGATATATTTAGAAATTTATATCCTTTAAATGTGATATATATTTGTTGATAAGAAAAAATTACTTATGAATCAAACTTCTAATTTGATATATGAATGATATTTATAAATTTAGTGGATGGTGGGGATGAGAATTATATAGACCCTTAATGAATCAAAATAACTTATAAAAAAATTATTTAGCTAATATAAATGGGGTTTTACACATATTTTTCAATTTTTATATGAATGGTCTTAACGGTATATATATCATGATGACTGAGATCATGATATTAAAAATATCGATTTTTTCATCATTGGAAATTAATTTATTATTACTGAAGATATAATTGCACTGACATAATGTATGAAAGAATATTGTGCCCAATGTTTTTATTAAATGAAATTTCTGCTCAATTATTTACCATGACATATTAAATAATTCTTACTAATTCATTATATATTTCTTTGTATGCATCCTTTACTAAGAAATTTGTATCACCCTTCTTTCATTCCATTTCAAAAGGATATCACAATGAATTTTTTTGAATGAGGTTAAGGATTATGAATTTCTTCCATTACCATGATTTATATTTTTATCCCAAATGTAAAATCTGTACAATGTACGTATTTGTCTCTCCATGGTTACTAAACAGATTTTTCCCTTGTGGTTTAACCTCTTGTATCTCTCCCAATTTAATAAAGTAGACAACATCTCATAGAATGTCATGTCTAGTTTGTTACATACAAAATATAAAAAATGTCTATTTTCATTATTTGGTTCACCTACATTGGTTCTTATAAAAACAATTAATCATTTTTATGAGATTTTTGTATCTGGTTATGATTAGTTATTATCTTTTGGAAGATATTTTTTTTTGTATAATCTTACTCCTTTCTTGTTTTAGACTAATTATGACACAAAATTATTAATATACAAGTATATCAAACTAATTATATGGTCATGTCATACTTCTTGGGGGATTTTCCTTGACTACACTTGTTTAATCTAGTGAAAATATTTCAAATGATGTACTCATTGATTTCAAGGCACAATTTAATAACCCCTAGAAATCAGGTTTGTTCGAGGAGATTGGTCACAAGATCTATCAGGGAACATTATTGGTTAAAATTTATTATTTCAGGGAAAAAAATTATTGATAATTATATAAATAAATTACATATAAAATCATAGAAAATTGGAGATAAGATCAAAAGAGAACAATATTTAGGTATGCCCAAGTGTTTATGGAACACTTTTCAAATAAAAATTATTTTTATTTAGCATCAATTTGAAAAGTTATAATTTGCATAGATTTTATAATAGATCCCTTGAGAAAATTCATTTCTTTTAGAAAATTTGATGAATCCTAGGGAAGTAATTATACAATCAAAAGTTTGTACAAATTTTTACAAACATTGAAACATAATAAAAGAACCATATAGTTTGATTCATGTTGTTAGTTAATGAAAATATATAATTTTTGTCTGAAAACAATTTTATAAATTACCATATTAATAAATTTAAATTCCCCATGATTTGAAGTTATTATTATTCTATTTAAATGTAGATTTATGATCAATGAGTTAGATTTATGGGGATTATATATGTTATATAAATTTGTTAAATTTAGGTCTTAATGATTAAAACATGGGTTTTTATCCACTAATGTTTCATATTTGAAAAATTCAAAGATTTATTATGTATGTGATATATTATAATGATTATGAATCAATATGAATGGAATATTTAGTGAAATTATTTTTGGAATTAATTTCGAAAGATATTAGCCATATCATTGAGCCTAGTTTATTGATTTGATGCAAATTTATATTTACATGTATATAGTTATTTTCTATGTGTTTGGTGGTATATTAAAGAACATATAATGTCATATATCAGATACCAGTTTATTAAATTCATTTTATAATATACTTTAAATATTGAAAAGTGGTTTTAGTTTCCTATAATTTCTAGAAAAAGTTAATTTGGAGGATTTTATATGTATAATAAAATGGTTGTATTATTAATTATATATTTTTATGTATATGTTAGAAATAATTTCGATTTTGGTGGATTTTTTATTTGTTCAATGATATTGCTTCATTATTAAATATTTCATTTATATATGTTTTAATATTTTTTTGTACTTGAACATGTTTTGGGTTTCATATTATATTATATCAAAATATTAGATAAATCCCTATGGAAAATAAAGAGTGTTGTCGAAGTGATCCTTATAAAGTGTTCCCTGAAATAGATGAAACATTTTCCAAGGTAGTTATCCCTTACACATTACTTTTGGATTATTGTGTTGTTCCAAGAAAATATAAACATATAGAATATAATCTTTTTATAATCTAACACCTTTTAGGTAATAAGGGCATAAAGGATCCCATTTTGTATAATATATGTTTGATTATTTTGAGAATATCATCACCCTCTTAAAATTGCTAGTGTAACTTCAGCTTATCTTGGTCAAATTTATGGAAGAAGTTATTGTGAAGGTAGGTTAGTCTTTAATTTTCACTATTGTAAAACATAGATATTCATGTTATTATATTAACCATTTCTTAAACCATATTATTAACCTATGTGAGTAACATTGAAAATGGAAATATAATTTTGGTTTATTGAGTAAAGGAAGCTACCAAATTTGGATTATACTCATCCCTTCACTAACACAGAATTGTACATACCATAGTAACATTTTTAAAAATCTTGAAAATATCAATTTTTTGAAAGGGTTTCCCTTAATTGTTTTTGATGAATGTGTCCTGGTTTATCATAATCTATTAAGTAGTGATAGTGAGGAAATCTATTATATTTGAAGGAATTATGGCTAGTTTTTCTAGGGTGATTTCTATATCCTATATATACAGGGATGGAAAATGGAATTAATACTATTTTAGGAGGAATTAGGATATCATTGGTTAAGTGTTTGGTTTTTTGATTTTTCAATCATTTTTATTCTAATATTTTAATCATATTAATAGGTATTTAATTGATGTGCTGTGTTATTTTTTAGAAAGAGTCATATTAGAGTCCACATAAATCCATCCATAGATATGAGATGTTCATTAATCTATCGAGGTCAGATATGGAGGATTAATAAAAAATGTATTTCTGGATGTACTCGTTGAAGTGGTCATGAGGCTCATTAATTATATACAAATACAGAGATAATGGATAATAAATATATATCATATAATATTTTATCTTTTTTGTGATTTTACAAATTTATTACATGTCTATAGAGATTATTTTAATTTTAAATATAGTATAAATAAATCCAATTCTAGAAAAAAATATCATTTTTTGGGAGTTAATCTTTTCTGATGTCGATGAATCATTACACAAAGTGTCTATGAAATTATATATATTAAATTTATGTAATTGATGTATTGTTTACAAACTCTAACTCAAGTAATGAATTATCTTTGTTATATCAATTTTTTTATTATCTTATGTTGAATATATTATATGATTTTATAGATTTAGGGAGACCATGTTTTTTAGGAAATCATAAAATGGATGGGAAAACACCATTGGTTATATATTTATTTATTAAACAAAATATCATGATATTTTTATATTCATTAATGAGAAATATGTTTTCTCATAATATTATTTATAATATTATATTCCCCAACCACACACCACACACTGAAATAAAAAATTTACATATTCTAGAGGTAACCACCATATTGATAAAACATTATTAGTCTATTTCTTATAGCTTTACATGGTTCATTATAGTTGTATGTGAGTTAGTTTAGTATATCAATCCATACCTAATAGAGTGACATGGGATACATTTAAATTTGCAGTCCTATTTTAACAATTTAGTAAAACAATATCTATTATTTATACAAAAATAAAATGAAGCCTTTATGGGCCTTGAAACTGAAAAGTTTTCATAAATTTTCACTCTTTAATGTCACCATTTCTTATTGAGTTATTTAATTACCTATTTAAAAAAACTAAACCAACCTAGGTTTAAAATATTTAATTTTTTGTGAACTATATTGGATTCATAACCATCACATTGTTTTTTATAGGGTAGAAGAGAGAAATAATACAATTTATGTTTTAAATTATAGTTTTATAGTTGAACATGATTTGAAGTAACAATTTTAGTTAATAATTTATATGGTAACATTGCAGTGACTACCTATTGGTTCCATAATTATTAGATGTACATTTTTTTAATGATTCATGGTGTATCGCTCAATTCTAGTGTATTTATCAGAATTGTTTTACACAATTTCATCTACTATGGAACAAAACTAATTGAATGTTATAGATATAAAAAATATGAATCTATTTTTTTATTCATGATAATAAATTAACACCACTTTCCCCTTATTTTTATATTATAAACAATTATTTCACCATGAATCTCTATCATGATTCCACCCAGTCTCTATATTTTATATCATCGAATTAATCACCTATAATATAGAATTTCATTATGAAAAATATTTTAAATACATTATTTCTACTTTATATTATTCGAAACATTATTATATACTTCTACCAACCCCATATAATCTATGGTTTATTCAATAAATGAATTTAGTTGGTTGTTTTCATGAATTATGTTTCACAAATATCCATTACTGAATAGTAATTCCTCTTTGAGCGGAATAATATCAAATTTTCAAGTGTTCAATGATTTCATATAGGGTTCTCCATAAAATTTATTATAACCTTCTATCCATGCACCCATACCTGATTTTATTCCATCCATTGAATTCTTGTAAATGTTTACTAATTTTATATATTTATTCTTTCCAGTAGATTTTACATTCCCTATTTATTTAAAATATTTAAAATTGACATATTGTGGATTTTTGTTGTCTGGTTAATAATTTTTTTTTCATATATTTAATTCCCCTAATATCTTTATGTCTATGAATTGTTATTTATTTTTTAATTAGTTTACCTTCTTAGTAATACATTAGTTTGACTTCTAATGAAATAAAATCCCTATATCATTTTGGTTTATCAAAATATATTTTCATGTTTCCCTCATTAAATGGGACATTCATTTAGTGAGTTATATTATAATATAATTTTTTATATACTATATAAGAGTTATTTTTTGAATTTTAAAATTAATATTTAATTTTGTAATTATATTTTCATAAACTAATGTCTCTATAGTCATATATTAAAAATATGGGTTTTGTGTATTACCTTAATTTTATACCCTTTATGGGATTTAGATAAATTCTAATGTTGATATTTTGGTTCGGTAAAATTAAAGTATTTATCCTAGTCGGTGAATATATTTCTTATTTTTTTAATTATTTATATAAGGCTTATTTTATAAAGGGATGCCATAATTGAAAATTTTTTTGGATTTATTATTAGTTATAAAATATCTTAAATGATCCATTTTGATGGATGAATTAAATTTTTAGTTTCTATGAAGCATTGAGTAACTATTTTTAAATATGTCTTTTTGAACTACAAAAGCATAAGATTTCACTCTTAATTGTGTCCCCTTGTTTTCATGATTTTCTACATAGTGGATAATAATTTTGGTTAACTATTTTAATGAATTACCGTGTGTTATTATAAATGAATCACATCAGGTAACAATTTGATTGATTATTTTTTAGTTTTTTCCTAGTTGTTTCATGATATCTTAAGCCTTCCAATGATATTGCATTAATAAATAATCTATATTATGTGAATTATTTTTATTTAATGATCCATTATGATATCATTTATCTGAATTATTATGTAAATGATCAATAATAATGTTTCTTACATATTTTTATTATATTCACATTATTATAGATTTTATTAATAACCCATGTAGATCTATTCACTACATTATAGAAAAAAGTAACCTCTTAACATGAAAGAATTTTTTGATTTTAATAATATTCATCACATGTTTAAAATGTATCACTAATATATGTTTAATTAATAATTTAATAACTACATCTCACACATATTTTATTTTTCATAAAAAATTTATCTATAAATATTGAAACTATTACATTATTTCATACAACATAGATATTTAAAATGAACAGTTTCGATGAAATTATTATTTATTTGAGAAAATGATATATTTCAAAATAATAATAATAAGTGTTCAAGTTGTATATGTTATAATAACTCATAGATTTAAATAAATTTCCCTTAATGTCAAACAATATTTTCTTTATTTTAATCCCATGGAATGTAATTATAGATTAATTTAAAACTATCAAAAAACTATTTTACAAATAAATGTTATAAATAATTAATGTGGAGGTTAAATAATATGAAATATTTATCAACCTATATATGTCGTTGGTTCGTTAATATTTCTATATATATAGTTTTTTATATGAAATTTCATTTCCTTTAGAGAGAAAAAGTGTTGATCCTTATCTTAAAACATCTAGATGTCAGATTTTGATTTTGATTTTCATATTTTTCATTTGTTCTTTTTTATATTCACCATTTTTTGATTAATTTTGGAATCTATTTTTTATCATATTTTTTTTAATATTAAGTTTTTTCATAAAAATATGTCTATTTTTAGTGATGTAGTGCTTCTTCGAGAACTTTTTAGTAATTTTTTTTGATGACCAGTTGTTTTAATATGTCTGTGTGTTTAATGGATTTTATATATTATGAATCATTTTTTACATTTTTGAATTTAAAATTTATGTATATGTCAATAAAATTTTTGAGTGGAATTTAAATTATATTTATTTTTTCATTAATTAAATAATTCATATAATGTGAATTATGATTATTTGTTAGTAGATGCCAATTATTATTGATAGATAACATGCCAAATTCAATTTTAAAAGCATTAAAATTTGACATGATATGTTGGAAAGGGTTAGGCCATGACCATTATATCATACCTGGAAAGGTTACAAATGAAGTTATTATGTATTTGGAATGGACCATACAATGTTTCTATGTATTTGAGTGAATGACATGTGATGTGTTAATTGCTTTAGTGAAATAATACTTTTATAATCAAGAATGTTTTTAATTATACTTATATAGTAAATATCCTATGGTGAATCAATTACTTAAAAAAATATTATATTTTTATAAATAATATTTTTATCATTTAGTTATTTGAAACTAGTATAGAGAAACCAGAGAGTAATAATAATCCTTTTAGATATAATTGTAAATATATGATATATTTTTTATCCAATAATATGAGATGATATTGGTATGTCATATCGTATTACATCCATTAATTTTTGGATTGTAATTTTTTTAGTATTTCATATCAAAAGGAATGGTACTAGGATATCTCACCAATGTGTAATCTATATAAAAAATTACGATATATGAATATTTGAAGTGTTGAAATATTTATGAATTATTTTATATAATTGATATAACTATTTAATATTATGTTTTATTGTTCCAATGAAAATAGTATATGTATTTCTTTCATTGATTATTGATATCTATTGGGAAGTAAAAATTTGAGAAATCTCATTAATGCAGTTAAGAGTAAGGTCTATGAATTTTTATATGTTTTCAAATTGTTTTTAATAAAATTTAATTTAAAATAATGAAATATAAATTAATTTAAATTCATGATATATTAGGAAACATTCTATTTTCCTATATAAATGTGTTTAGATCCATGAATGGTATATCTATTCTATGTGTGATCACAGATTTAATTTTTTCAAGAGATGAATGTATCTTCTCCCTCTTCCTTCTAGGATGAGGTACTAGTAAACTCTGGTTGAAAATATAATTATTCCCAATAATTGTGTGTCTAGTTTATTAAAGAAAACACTTTTAGTATGGAGTCCTTTAGATTCATCTCAGTGTTATTAATCAATAGATTTACTGATTATTGGATGAGTACCCATCATTAGTTCATGTTATACTACATATTATAATTTAAATACATTGGAAATTTTAATATTGGTTATTATCTTAGAATATATTTATTTATAGCTTGTATTTCTTTATTATGTGTAATTATATACTTAAAAACCGAAAAAAATAATATCACACTATTTATTGATGATCCAAAATGTTGATAAATCATGCCAAGATGTCATAAAGGTCAAGTGGATGATATTTAAACCAAATTGAAAATTTAATATATGGACAAATTTGAAGGTTCATTAATTTCATAGATAACCATCTACAAATAGCAACTTAAATGATTCTTTGAATAATAGTATTTAGGATGTTCCCCCATTTAAAATTATAACTTGATTAGAGGTCTAATTAAGCCCAAAAAAATGTTTACATGGACTATAACATCACAGATAATTATAGAATAATACATTTTCATATATTTTAATATCTATAAATTATATATTAATTTTACCCAAATAGGGACTCTTTATCCAATAGCATACTCAACACACCACAATGGGTTTCTCAATAATCCTATGTTATACACAAGAATGAGTTATTAAAAATAATATAATTTTAGCATTATTAGTTTAACTGTTAGTTATCACCTTGCTATTTTATTTTTGGGAAATAATATAACATACTATATTATTTTTAAAGATGTTTTTTTACTATCTTCTAATAAATATTATGGGCCTAAAATATAAATAAATCAAAGTTTACACGTAAAAGCTCTAATAATTTAAAAAAAATTATTTTACCATCTTTTGATTGAGGGACCATTTTAAATATAATTTATGAGAAAATTATATGTCTTAATTCAAAAAATAAACTTATTATTTGATATTTGGATATCAAAATTTATTTTCGATAAAAGTTTATAATTTTTCTTTCTAACATTCATATTTTAATGAATGCTGAAAAACACAACATTTTTATTTAAAACTATGTTTTCATCTAATTTATTTAAATAAATAGATGATAATTTTAATTGGATTTAAAATATTTTCATATTAATTTTTTCTGTTAAATCCGATGTTGTTCATTAGAATCAATTTCAAATTGAATTTACAAATTAAAAACTATTTAATCAGGTGAGAGTTTCACATTTAAAACACATTTTTTGTTTTGTTTGTGGAACTAAATTTAAATAAAATTTTCCCATTTATATTAATTAAATTAGGTAAAACAGATTCCATATTTGCAATCAAAATTTTCTTATTGTGTTGTAAGATATAATTCGATTATAATTATATAAAGTTACAACGGTAAAAAAATTATTTACAGTAGTAAAAGTAAATTTTTAGCAATGGTTAAATTTAAAGGATAAAAATATTAACATACATAAAAACAATAAAATATAATTGTTTCTCAGTTGAGGACCGAATATAACAATACTATAAAACAATAATTATGGTCCATATTCATTGAATATCATTCCTCCTCTATATGGTTAGATTTCAGTATAAAATAACCAATAAATTAATCACATTAACATCTCCTCGTGTATAAATACTAACACTCCTTGTCACATTCCACATTTCTATGTGATTATTATCTCAAAAGAAGATTAAATCCCAGATCCTCAAGGGTCTTTCAATAACGGGACAATCAAGAGGTAATTTTCTCAATGAAACTCTCTTAATTTACTATATCTTTCTACATTATCCTCACCTACAACATCAATCAATGAATGATAACTCTGATTTCATTTATATACTATATTTTTATGTTTATAATGGTATATATCAAATCCATTAATTTTCCCACATCCTCTTCTTTAAAGAAACTAAATTGGTGTCCATGTTATGTCTGTTAATCACCTCTATGAATAATATTTTTGTTCATTTTCCGTTACCCCCTTCATGGAAGTTCCTAAAACTGTTTTAAGGTCATATTAATTTAAAATATTTATATAATACCCTATTTAATATTCATTAAATTTTATATCATGAATACCTTCATGATTTCCATATTGTTGTTATACGATGACATCGTTGGGAGATGTGTGGACTACCACATATACAAATTGATGTGATTCGTTCACATATCACAAGAAATGAATTATCGATTATTTAATAAATATATATTACGTAAATGAAATATTAATTATAATTTAATGATATTATTTTTGTATAAATATATATTCATATATTTCATTTAAATTTCTCTTCTTAGATGATATGATAATGGAAAATAACATTC
The DNA here is from genome assembly GCA_963277665.1 of Viscum album. Classification (NCBI taxonomy): domain Eukaryota; kingdom Viridiplantae; phylum Streptophyta; class Magnoliopsida; order Santalales; family Viscaceae; genus Viscum; species Viscum album. The sequence continues at coordinate 853,001,419 of OY728161.1, forward strand.
GTGTGTACATATGGTCAACCATTTCCAAGAATGGTGTTTTTAGGTTATTTTCCAAGACTATTATAAAAACATATATAATGTATATATATGATATTTAAATCATGTTTTATATTCTAGAGATAATTTATTTATGAAAACATAGAATATTGAGATCATACAAAGATCATTTTTGACTCAAGAACTAAATATTGAAAAAACATCCAAAAAGAACATAAATAATTATGTGATTTTCATAAAACTATATGAATTTATATAAAATTAATAATAACCAAGAAAAAATTTCTCAAAAAAGTATAAATAAATGTATGTTTGTTATTTAGGAAGTTAAATAATATACGAGACAAGTCAGACTCAATGTAATCGTATTTCATAAGACAATTTTCATTCTTAGGGGTAAATATCTAGTTATTGATTATATTGTTGAAATCATACATATGAAATGAGTTTTGTATATATTATATTTTCCATATATCTTTGATTTTATTGTTTTTTTAAAATGGATCTTTTTAGAGGGAGTGTATTACATTCGTTAAAAAATGACAACATGATTGTTTTTAACATATAAGAGACAACAAAATATTTTCCACCTTAAGAATTATTTGGTATTTGAATTAATCTATAGAAAATAATGTTTCTAAAAGTTAAATAAATACCATATTAACGTTTCAGGAATTTTCTTCTTGAAAGTGGCTTTATAAGGGATTCAGTATGTAAATATAAATAAATTAGATATTGTGATTGTAATGTGGAATGGTTATTTTTTCCTTTTTATAGGATTTATGTGTTTTGATTATGTTTATGTTCTCAAGAATTAATTTTTTATATAGTTGGATACATGATAAACAAAGGTAATGTGATATTTTGATATCTCTCCAATTTATTTGGTAATCAGATAGAGTAACACTATAATATTTCTCGTAAGTGATTTAGATTATATACTATGATAGATATTCCAATCCTAATAATGTATGTTATAACCTGTGTAGCTATTAAAGCTACAATATATGTAATACATGGATTCCAAAATTTTAATTTATGATTTATGATTTCTAAAAAGTATTTTCAAGAATCCTATGATTTTTTGATGTATATTTTTTGTTGAAATATATGATTTTTTTTAAAATGTTTTCATGAGATAAAAATATTCATGCACTATCTTTTCTTATTGGATATCCCTTACTGATATTTTTTGTTCATCCAATGATTTTGAATTGTTTTTCACATGGTATATGGATGGGAAAGATAAATGAAGAAGTCAATATGAATATTAGGAGAAATGTTATGAAGAAAAATAATTCATTTTTTATTTTATAATGTTTTTTATGAATAAAATGTCTGTCATACTGATTTTCCTACATCATAAATTTTGTGATATTATGTTTTAGTTATGGAATATGTATCTAAAAATATAAACCAAACTAAGATCCTTATTGTGAATTTTTTGCAGATCTCAATATTATGTATTGATTACTACTGGGTCCATATAGTTGGTAATAGTGGTCGGTTTATCTAATGATAAGGGTTATAATATTGTTAATAAAATAACCAAAAATAATTTTTCATTGATGTTCACATTGAAATGATATATAAATTATAGAAAACCATACTGGTACATATATGATATGTTTTTTTTTCAGAATGGTTTTCCATAGACCTAACATTTAATATGTGCTAAGAAGATAACATAAGGGAAACAACCTTCAAAATCAGTAAACTATAATGGATGGAATCAGAATAATAGTTTGACGTAGTGATGGATCCCTTGACACTTTCAATAAATTAATGTGGTATCAATGTATAATATCATCTATATCAACCACAAATGAACATTTCATTAGTGGATAAATTCATGCGGAAACATCCCACATAATTTCAAGGATTATTTGACTCTATGATAGAATAATGGTGGATTAAATCACTAGATATGATTTTTTATTTCATGGGGTGTTCATGAAATCAAATGTTATGTCTTGCTGTTTACCGTTTTGAAGGTAAAACTATTTAGTGGTGGTTGATGGTTTTAACTATCAAAGAGAATGGGAAAATTGATGTTATTGATTATGATGATTTGAATGGTATGTCTTTTGAGAAATATTCTCCCAAGGATTTTTGACTTTGGATGAAAAAATATTCTTGGAAATGAGCCAAGTGGATGATTAAGAAGAAAAATTCACATGAATGGAAGGGTATTCTTAAAACTTTATCTGAGACCTGGATATTAAAACAAATAATTTTTCATATGGATTAAATCTAATGTATTGAAGGGTATTGTATTCTTGTGAGTTAAAAAGTTATGAAAATATTGTTTGATGTGTGGGGAGTGTGGAAATTTATTTTTCCAATAACCATGTGTTCTTTGAAAAATAGAAGAATAAGAGATCAAGGTAATAGGAAAAAGAGAATAATTTCTAATAAAGTATGATGATACGATAATTGAGTTCATAGTTTGTTCAAATGGTGATAAAAACACACTGGAGAAACTCGTATGAATTATACTACGTGCTTCGGATGGGGTAAAATAGTGCATAAGGATAACAACTACACTTAAAAAAGATAATTTTAGTTGTAGGACAAAATCAAATTTATAATTAGAAATATTATTATGTGCAATCATATGGCTCATTATGAAAATTATTATTCAATAAAGAATATGTATGAATGGAATAAACCAAACTATAAGAAGAATGGTGTTGTGATATCCTATTAACCCATAATAGTAGAGGTTGGGCCTTTAATTTATTTGTTTTTAGGTACATTTTTTCTTTACTCAAATTATGTTAATGTGTTTTTTGATTTAGGGTCTACATATCCTTTTATTTCTGTTAACTTTTCTAGTAAATTTTAAATTATACCTCAATAAATAAATACATAATTTATGGTAAAAACCATGGGAGAAATTTTCAGGATAAAAGGAATTATTAGAATCCTTTTACCATTACCTGTTTAAATAATTTATCAGCAATCCATGTGGTTTTTCATCTATTAGATATTAATGTTATTATGTGTACAAATTTGATTTCTACTTACAAAACTAATATTGACACTAGATGTAAATAAGTATCTTTTTTTATAAAATACATTTAGTTTGTGTACAATAGTGAACTCTTACCATTAATAACATATCAAGATGTTGATAAACTATTAAAAGGATATAAATGAATATTATCCTTAAAATATTTATAAAAACAACAGAACATTTCAAATTAATGTATTTCCAAAAGTAAATGAGTATCTTTATAATTTGTTCTGATGTTTTTCTCAATATTATACCTAATATAATTGTTGAATTTATAGTACACATAGTTCTTGATGCTAAGATAATTTCTATTCCCACATACCAAATGGCTCAAATTGAACATTTAGATTATAAGAAACTATTGAATGAGTTATTAGATAAGGGGTTCATTTGACCTAGCATATCACCATGGGGTGCTCCTGTCTTATTTGTTAAAAACAATGGTAGTTCAATGTGAATTTTCATTTATTATAGATCCTTTAAAAACATCACTTTTATGTAAAAATATCATTAGCCTCGTATTGATGATTTGTTAGATCATCTCTTGGGAGCATAATATTTTTAGAAGTTAATGTGAGGTTGGGGTACCGTTATGAGGAATAAATATAAAATATTATTTACCACATAAAAAAATTGTTGTGGAATAAGGTGATACATAAGTTTAATGTAATGATGTGGAATTTCCATGTAATTTTTAAATTAAATGGGAATTTTACGAGTCCTTGAAAATTGACGGCCCATGATTCCGAGGCCTGGTGTGACCAGAATTAATTTATAAACATTTTTTCGTGTACGTTCAGAAAACATATGAGTGGGTTTTTGTAACTTTTTAACTGGTGCTTGGAATTGAAATATAAGGGAACAGTTGAACTCACACCACTGGAATTCTCTAAAGGAGACCTTCACCTCGAAGGTCGTTGGTCGATGGTGAACATTATTTTTTGGGTCTTTCGTGAAAGAATGAAATAAAATAAAATGGTGTAACATTTTATTTTCATTAAAACTCCTTGTGGATGATGAGACCTGGGCACCACCATAATTAAACATACTCTTATGGTTATAGAGGTAGGGACCACCAAACCTAAATCCTCCCATGAGAGGTTATGGTGGTGGGGACCACCTAAGACTAAAACCCCTTTGAAACTTCAATATAAATGAGGTGAAGTCTCTTGAACTTCCCCTTGATTTATTAATCCACCCCCTTTAATTAATATATCGAATCAATTAATTAATTATTTCAATTTGAAATTATGCAAAAATATTATATAATGTTGGCTAATTCATTTTTGGTGGAATTGGGTTGAAGGAGCCATGGGAGAAATCTCTCCAACTAAGAATGCCAACGAAAAATGCCACCTTCCACTCCGACATAATCCTCATTTCATTTATTGATGAGGAATGTCTTCAACGTCAATGAACCAACGATCAAGGAATCATCAACGTCACCAATGTCCATCTTTTAAGAATGACATCGTCTCCTTCCCCACTGACAATCATCAATGAATCAAACGAATTAGGTAGGGGTTGATATTGAATTCATGAAATACGTCATTCTTAGAATGCATGGAGAGTGTGAATCAACCTAAATGATTTAATCCATAATTCATGTGTAAATGTTAATTATGATGATTATTGATTCATACTCTTCATGAGTCGCTTACTTCCACCCTAATGCGGAGGGTGGGATCCAGAGAAACATGGCTCGACCCCTCCACCGTTCTTCTTTATTTGCGTGTTCATCATGACAGTGACGATGAACGATGCCAGCATTTAGCACCCGTGGAACACGAGAATAATTTTCGGCACCACAGCTGGACGCGATGAAGGAAAAAACAGAGGGTGGCCCGAAAAGATGGTCGCCAATGAAGACACGACGCGTGGCCGCGGGGAATGCCCCACTGCGAAGGATCATAGCCCTGCGGCCTCACCAGCCCTGCGGCCTCGGCCTCACTATGGCCTCTTCAATCTATGGCTTCTCCGCTTCAGGCCTACCGCGCTTCCCTATGGCCTTCGCGGAACCCCCTCGTAGCCTCCGCGGCCTCCACAACCCCATAGGACGCTGCCCATGCCAGGCCGCCCCACGCGGGTCGGGCGGGGTCGGTCTGACTGGGTCGGGCATGACCTGGACCCACATAAAACCATTTATGCTTCTTTGTCCATAACTTCGGAACCTGACGTCCGATTGATAAACCTACAACAGTGATGGAAACCAGGGAGCAAGACAGTCCCTTTTTTATACCCCGCTGGAGATTTCAATAATTTTGTGAAATAGTCAGGTTGGATTGAGAACGAATCCACCCCGGCTCTCGGGACAAAAATAAAAATAACATACAGACCAGGAATCTGATTGAAGCACCATCTATTGCATTGAGACCCCTATAATGTTGAGGTCCTTTGGGATAATTATTTATGGAACTTCATGGTAGTTATAGTATCGACAAGTGTCTTGTGGAGCAGACCCTACCAGATACAAGAAAGAATAGTGTGGGAACCCTGTAGCTGGTAGTGATGTGATGTATGAAGAATGATCCTTTGTGGGTCAGAGCCTCCCGATCATGTGATGGTCAGCACCTAGATATCCAATATGGGTAATCACCAAGCGATATGATGTGGGTCAGAACCTAGCGATCCTTTGTGGGTCAGCACCGAGCGATCCTGTGCTGGTCAGCACCGAGCGATCCTCAGTGGGTCATCACCGAGCGATCCTATGTGGGTCCTCCTCTTAATCGAGTTATATGATTCAGTAGTTACATTTAATCATATATTCTACTATAATGAAGTTAAGTCTAGTGTGAGCTGAGTATATACCTTGTGGTACATTCCTTCACAGTAATACCCTGGGGGTATTATTCATTGTGGCATACCTGTGTGGTACATACCTTCATGGTATTGTTTCCATTGTGGAATGGTTGATAATTGGGCATTAGTGTTGGACCCTGTGTTTCCTCATGGTTGAGATAGGTATTCTACAAAACAAAGGTATATGTATGGTATTATACCTAAGTATATTTGACAATTAACTTCTTTCATTGTGGTTTATCCTTTGTGGATTTTGTGGGACCTTGAGGGTCTCAGGTTCCCTACTGAGAATCATTATACTCACCCCTATATGGGCTATGCCCGCACCATGTTGTGTTTGGTGTAGACGAAGGATAGTGCTGATTGAGGATGAGAGTACAAGGACAGGAGGTAGCTCTGTGGTGGATGTTAGACAAGGCGAACAACAGAGAAGGTCATTCGTGAGTTGTACCAACCCTTCAGGTAGTATTCGTGGTGGATTTCTGGTGATTAAATCATTATATATACGTGAAAAGGTACAAACATTATATTATAGTCGAGTTTATCTACCTTCTTAGGGGGGTTTGATGGCTTCTTAATGATTTATTTGATATTTAACAGTCATCATGTTAGTGTTAGACCGTCATATATATCGCATATAGAAATCAAAAAAGATGTGAATTATTTGATTACCTAGTTTTTTTTAAAATTCAAATAAATAAAAAATATATTTTTAAAGACATGACTAACCTATTTTTCCACCATTATATGGATTCATTTAGGATTTTTAGGACTACTTTTTTGTATACCCTTAGATAAGACATCATCATGCTAAGAACGATGAAATCATTTTGAGTGTACTAAGAGAATACAATATATATGTGAACATAATTATTAACTACAATTTTGGATCATTAAATTTGAATTATTCTATCACATTATATAAAAATGTGTAACTTTTGGTTCTATAGTAGGTTAGAGTATGCATTTTTTGGAAATATCTCTAGAACATTTTTAAATATTCGACGATTATTAGGGTATTTCATAATCAATAAAGAGTACAAATAGTATATAGTGATGCATTAGGCCTCTAGTTGGGTGACATTTTGATACAAGAAGAATCATTCATAGAATATAGTTCTCATTATTTATTTCCTCATTATCGTAATTACACAACACCCAATATTCAATTATCTTATTTTCATCATGATTTCTATAATTCGATACATTAGCAGTGGGGGAATGTTTTTTAATAAACATAACATAATAGAATAAAATAAATATTATAATGAATAATAAACCTCTAGAATAAGATATGGGTTTAATATATTATATATTTATACTTTGATCTTCCATGTACATGAGGGAATGACAAGGAAATTACTAATACATTTAGAAAAATGCCTATTATTGAATTAGGTCAGGTAACAATAGTTAAATGGAATTAAAAACTATATTTTTATAGGCATATTGAGGTTTATATGTGTAATAGGAATCTTATCCTCACATAATATTAATTTAATTCACAATATCTCAATTGATTAATGAGTAGGAAACATTGAAATCACAAAGGGTTCATTCTATGGGAAATGTTTTAGGGTTATGATGCACTGCTGAGTTGGGTCATTGACAAGGATTATATCCTTTATATCTATTAGAATTTATAAGTTCCATCGGACATGTGAGTGGAATTAATATGATTATATCATTCTTATAAATGGATACATCATATAGGTCTCACAAAAATGTATCCATACATATACTGCCAAGATTTTTATCATAGTATAAATAAGTAGTTCAGAAGATTCATTAATCAGTACTCCACCTATAATCCTGTGAAAGTGGTTTGATAATATCCAAATATCCTTTATTTACACTATATATCTCCAAATTAAAATGACAAAATGTTTTCTATGAAATTTATAATGTGTTTGCAAATTTCACCTCGAGGTAGTGAAATTGTATGTTTAATCATGGATAGCCTAATGAATTCCATCGAATTCCTTCTTATCTGGGAGACAATTTCAATTTATCAAACTAGGAAACTCTATATATATGAAATTATAATCCTTCCTTGTATTCCATGTATAATTTTATTGGATAGGGATTCTGATATTCCTGGTTTATTTTGGTATGGGATTCTGAAGGGTCATTATACCCTATTAATTCTTAGTAAAACGTACCAACCTCTAAACAAACGTCATTCCAACCCCATTTTACCAGTAATGAAGGATATTTTCCTTGAATTATTCCATGATTTTTGGTGTATAATATTAAATTAAATTTCCTTTTGTTTTGTTCTCATATTATAATAATTTTCAATTGACTATCCTGGATGTTACTAATTATAATTCCAGGGGTAATCCAAGTCATTCATCTTTGTGATGGATATAGTTTTGTGAGGATTTTCTACATGGGTAAATTTCAATATGGAGAAATTAAAATACATTAAATTAAGTAGGAAATATATCTTTAGAGATCATTAATTGAACATATCTTGGGTTTTTCACCAATATAATCCTCTAGAGCATAATCTAGGGGTCTGGTCTTAATGTTTCTTTCACAAAGAATTGACAATCAAAAGATTCAAATGAAAGGGATAACAAATACATGATACATTATTAATAATGAGAAATTAGATAGATTTGGCGTGATGGAATATAGAATAGATCCCCCTCACCAGTAATTGGATGTTCAAAATTTATTATAGGCATTTTAGTCATTCCATTGTCCCTTTGAATATTATAAGGTAATTTATCAAGGTGATGATATGATGGTGGATGCTGATTTTTTAGGATGAAATAGTATGTTTCCGTGATAATCACATGAATAATATCTACTGATAAATCATTTTATTAGTTAGGGTTATCTAGAAGACTAGATATATATGGGAGTATACAAGTGAAGGTTACTCAGACAGATTTTCTCAATGGTCATAGTTTTCCACATATTCATTTCAATCACTCACAGAAGGGATGATTAGAAATGAGATTTTAAAAGAGGGTGGTTATAATATCCCTATTTATCCATTAAGTGAATGTACTTTAATGGTAAATAAAACCACATTCCATTTAATAAATTGGTGTTCTAGTCATTTTACTAGAAATATTGGGAGTGTTCGATAGGGTTCTGGGGAATAGAGATATGCTATTCGGATAAGTTATATGGGGAGAACAGTTAGCACATTGGGTAGATAACATTTCACTTCAACTATTTTTACCATAAAGTGTGGTTTATGGTTTCATAAACCAATAAATTGGGTCCCATAGTCCATAGAACTTTATAAGTATATTCAACCCCACCACACATTGTTTTTACCTAGTTTTTCAAACTATACACATAAATCATGTGAGTTCCAGTACACTTAGATTGTATATTCCCATAATTTGGTCATAAATTAGACAAAAATTATATAAAATAATAAACCCAATTAAATTTTATTTAAATATCATTTTCCATCAATAGTATTAAAATAAAAAATTACTTTATTATCTTAATTATATTTTTATATCCATTTTGGGAACCCTTCTTTTTAATCATTTAAATATTGGTGGATATCTATATTTTAACAATTTATTCCTTCACTACCAGTCATATTGAAACCACCTCATTTTTTTAATAAATTGTTTTCTTTCATTATTTTGTTCTTCTTCCTTTTTGGTGTTAACATGTTTTGATATTATATTCTCAACATTGTGGGAATTTTTCTTCTTACATAATTTCTATTAGCCCAAACAAAATCTATGGATTATAATATATGATGAGTCTTGTAACACCCCATGAATTTTTATTATGTAAATTTCTTTTTGGTAATTCAATATCTTGCACTACACGCTACATCAAGTTCTAGCGCATGACAACATAGAAAACTAGTCGTTCAAAAAGTGGTTTTAAATAGTATTAACTAAATTTTGAATTTAATATACTCCATATAATTTTTGGATCCATATTATTTGTTTTTATGACATAATATAAGAAAAAATTCATTTTTGTCAGATAAAGGAAGTATTTTTTTAAATAAATTAATTTTACAACCTTTTAATGGTGATCCATTTTTAAATCCAATATTTCACGCATTTATATTTTCAATTTAATGAAAATAAATTATTTTTTAGAATTAGGACAAAAAAATTTACTTTGGAAAAATTATTGGTACCTTTCTTACAACATTCATATTTTGACTAATAGTGAAAAATTCCAAATTTTAATTAACAACTTTTATAATAAAAATAAATTATATAGTTAAATTATGCATTGTAATAGTTTGGAAGTATATTCAGGTTATATTTTTATCATTTAATATAATTTTGGTCATTATAAATAGTTTCACATTTAAATTTTATAGAAAACCATTTCAATATTTTGATAGTTTTTACTTCTTAAAAACCCTACTTTTTTGTTTTGACAATGAGAAATAATATTATATTAATGAATTCTAATTCTATGTTTTGAATTTAGTAAATTAGAATTCTTTTTTGAATTTTTAATATCAAAATTAGATTAGGGTGATTTTTTGGTATTTTTCTAAAAAAAATAAAATTGTGATGAATAATGGAAAACAATATGGTATTGTTTAAGAACCGAATTTTTATTTAAATAATTTTTTATTCAATTTATTTTATGTAAATATAGAAACATAATACCTATATTAGTCCAATTTGATTCATTGAAGACATTTTTATAATAAAATTAGATGTATAAAATTTTATGGAAGTTTTTTACCATCTTTCACAATCTTCTATGAGAATTTGAAAATTTTTATAAAACATATTTTTTCCACTTATATATATTGAATTTAAAACTATCTAGAGACCCAGATGACATCAATATGTAAAATGTTGTTCAATAAGATGAAAATAAATTTTTTGAATAGTAACTTATGACTTTTGTTTACCAGGGTTTTGATTAAATTGGGTAACTAAATGTAAAAGTTATATTATAATTACCCTAAAACATGTCCTAATTTTATTGGATAAGGGATATTTGATATGAAACAACCTTAGGAATAAAATATGATCCTTCTCTTCGACATGGATTAGATTATGTCATTTATTATTATTCATTCTAATAAAATATTTAAAGAGTTAAATTAAATGTTTAATAACAAAATAATTTTTAATATAGTGATAAACATATTATAAATTATACCATAAATATTCATTTGAAAGAAAAAAGTATTTCATACATAATTTTATTTTATTTATAATTTGTAGACAATAAGTAACTAAATTTATTTATTACACAATGATGATAATGTAATTACCTTATGAATGAAGGATTAAAATAATTAATATTATAAATATCCAAATAAATGTAATTTGAGTATTTTGATTAATTAAACTAATTTTATAGTTTTTTATGACATGTTAGGGTTGTTTAAATAATTTAATTTGAAGTAATCTTGGTGTTATGATTTTCACAAAAACAAAATACTAAATACTGTCAAAATTGACCTATATTAATTTTTAACGAAAACACTATATTATTGGATGATATAATATTTCTAAAAATATAATTTTCAGCCAAAGGTACTAAATAATGTTATATATTCCATTAATAAACCACTTTAGATTCTCCTATAGGTTTAGAGAACGTTTATTAATTATATAGTTTATGAATACAAGAAGACACAGTAAAAGTTAAACTATTTAACTAATAGTTATATCTCAAAGATAAGGCTAATAAAGTGTGATAAACATATATAAAACCTATTTCATAAAATTATTTCTACCCATACCCACCATATATTCTAAATAAAAATTTTTTGAACCATTACAAACTGAAAATTAAATATAATAAAATAATATTTCAAGGGTTTCCTAAAGTGACCCTCACATCTCTTATAAAAGGGTACTTCTCTTTCTCTTAATTTCACACTTCCAAAGCCATTTGTCTCTGCCCAAACATTCCCTAACATCCTACCAACTATAGTCACTACATCATAGATTCCTTCCCTAGATCAAAAATCCACCCTATAGATCCATTTTCATCAAACAACATGAAACACCCGAAGAAGAGATAATAATTTCACAACCCTATCAATGTTCTATTCCTCTTCCACTTCCACTTTCCTTGTTGTTTGCATACAAAAAGAATAAATCCAGTACCTAACACATAATATAATGTTATCATAAATATGTTACAACTATATTCATTATTCAATCAATCCAATAAATGAAAATGTCATCGTACGTGGGTACGTACGACTTACAATCTCCACGTCATGGTGATGTTTGTTATTCAAAAAATTTATTATTTGTATAGATATAATAATGAGTATAACTGAAGTAAATAATAATTATAAAATGTTAATGATTCGGTATATATTATATACAATCCAATTATATACAATTTCACCATCAAAATAATGATATTGTTGCTCGTGCATAAGTACAGATTACCGTCTCCACGACGCTATCTGATGTCATTTTCCATTGAAACCATTGAAGATCAATTTTTATATGATGATTAAAATTAACGTTTAAAGACTTCATGACATTCTGTTTATGAGTCAAATACATCCTATCCATAATAAACATTACTTATGTAACAAAACATATAAAGGAAAAGGAACCAGTTAACACAAGAAACAATGATACTACTAAAATATTTTTAACAAATAAATATTAAAAGATCATATATTATATCATATTAATGTATATAGTTCTTGTAAGATTTAATAATATATATTTAACTATTATAAAAGAGGTCAACTTACCCTTGACTAAGGAAAAGTAGAAGGTAAGGCCCTTCTTATCTCACATTTATTTTCATGAGATTTACATTGTTCACCACTTATTTATTGAATTTGGGGTATTGTGTATTACCAATTGATATATATTATCTCGATTATATTTATATTCATTGTATTATGTGATTCATTTTGGGGTTATTAACATTTTTTTCTTACAAATCGATTGATTACAAAATGGTAATGAGTTTTCCTCGCACTTCTTATTCCTATGAGATTCATGCTATATTGAAACTATTTCATTTTGTGTGTTGTTTCTACTTCCAATGATTGTATTCTTTGCGTTATATACTGTAATTTATGTGTATTTACATGTTCATTATATGATACTTCTTTAATTGGGTGTATGTTTCGTATGTTACAAAATCAGTAATGAAATTTCAAATTTTAGTTTCCACTCATTGGGATTTATAAATATTACATTGATTATTTTACTACACAATTATGTGTGGAATCACTATTTATTATTTATTTAGTAATTTCTAATCCCGTTTCAGTGGATATAACTTTGATACACATAATAATTCCAATGATAAATTCACATTCCATTGATATGACCTTATCAAAGGTAATCATAACTCAATTTCCATTCATTGAGTTAAACATCCAAGTAATTAGTTTTGTTTTTACATGAATATGTGAGAATTTAATGTGATTGATATACAAAAAATATCCAATTATATTGAGTCTATTTATTTTATTCAGACATAATTATTGCATTTATATATCATTAATATAAGGATACGATCTTTATATGGTATTTCGTCTCAATTTATATTCAATTGAGACCTCATTGTCGGTATGAACCAATTCACTTCTATATGCTGTATATACTGTCCATTGACATATTTTATCATGAATAATATCATTATCATGATATTATAATGTTTTGATGAATGTAATTCCTTAATTACTTGTATTCAAGTGTCTCTTATTTGGTTATGAACTCTTTAACTAAAATATAATTTTAAATGTTTTAAATATTTATTCTTCTAAATCTTTCTCATTAATGTCCATGTTTTAAAAATGATTTTATGTATTTATTTATATGGACATAAATATTTTGAAATAAAAATTGATTTTAAATGATTTAATGTTGTAGGGGAAAATTTTATTCAAAAATCAATTTTAAACGATGTCTTTGATAAAAAGTGCGACCATTAAATGTTTTCAAGTAAAAGGGGATATTTCTATAAAATTGTTTTAAAGACTATTTAAATCTATGAAAATATTGTTCAGTGTAATTTTTTCTTGATTTAGGTTGATTTTTTATAATAAAATCATCCATATTGTATTTGATGAGTTAAATTTGACTGTTGATGAGCTATTTTATGCCATTCATGGTTTGTGGTAAAAAAGTTACATTTTGTATGCAAGTTTTATACTAATTTTTAGATTATTTTTCACCATTTCATATGTGGAATACATTGGACTTAGTAAGTGAGGGGTGGAGCCCTATATATCCCCTTGATGCATCAGTAGGTATCATGAGTCAAACTAGTGTCCTCGTACAAGGCCTTGAAAAAATCTAATTTTTATTCATGGCAGGAAGGCTTGACTTGGTGGTTATGATGTCCAAAATTATGCATTGCGTCATTATGAAATTGGTTATTAATATTACATGTGATTATTCAACTATTAGAATATCCATGTGAATAAGTAAATGGAATTATTTGATTTATCTTTTCCATATTATGTTGATGTTTATGTTTTAATGTCATGGGTTTTAGTATTATACATTGCCTTAATTGTTTATTCTTATTTATGATAGTTTATACTGTATTGTTATCCTTACTAAGAACTATAGATCACCCTATCCTTATGTATTAATTTTCCAAATATGAAATTTAGTATATTACCACTTACATAATGGAATTGGTTAAGGGATATAAGAGTGTTCAAAGGGGGATGACTGTTTTTTTTAATTTCATGATGTAATGTAAAACATATGAATGTTTCTAGTACATCCATGGCTACTAAACTGATTGGTCTATAGGGACATGCTTCCTTGTATAATTCCAATGTTATGTAATAATGCACCGATTATGGGTGACTAGGGTTGGGGCATTATAGTTAATATCAGAGGAATTTTATTCCAAACCTTGGAATCTAGAGTTAGAAAAACTTTGATTAGAAAACACTATCCTAAGATAGACATAGAGGAATAGTATAGAAGAACATCCAAGAATATTGGTAATGTAAATATTATATGGGTTATCAATGGAATACATCCATGTCAGGATACGAGATGGTAGAGGCGGATCTTGAATATATGTACACAGGAGTGAAATATCTAACAAGGAGTTTCAGGCTTGACCTGGGGTATGCTGGTATATAAAAATAGGCCTTGCGGAACTCTTGGTTACAACACTGCCAATGTATATGCTTAGGATAATTGAATTTTTCTATACAAATTGATTAGATGGATTTTTATAAAAGATGAAAATAAATAACCTTGGTTAATATTAAGGTGTTTAAGATTGAAAATAAGGTGTTATGTTATTATCTAAATGATTTTATTACTCACATAGTGCTTTCTTGTGTTAGTCAATGTCTGGATTCCAAGGATGTCATAGTAACATTGAACATGAAGTAGAAGGTTGGAACAATGATGGAAATGAGAAATGAAATGGAATGTTGATAGGTGTAAAAGATATCGTGTTCATGTTAAATTAGTTTTTCAAGAATATGATCAACAACATATATATTAACCAACTCCTAGTCTCAATAAAGAAGTGAAAGGTGGTGAATGATAAGACCTCCAGTAGTAGAGACAATAGGGAAAAGAAATCTCAATTTCCATCATGGTGGAAATGTGAAAAAAGAAACCATGGAATGTGTCTCAATATAAGAATGAAATTATTTATGAGTGGGAAAGAAGGACCTAAATTAGATAATTTCCTAGAAAAAATTAAGAGTACTATGGAATACAATAAAAATGATACCAAGAAACCATTTATAGACATTTTCATTAAATTTAGGGGACCTAAGTATTACCCCAGTGAATTCCCTATTCTATTGGAAAACCACATGGTCAAAGAAGAACCTATGTGGAAATAAATGGAAGGATAAATGTTTAAATGTATTAGTGCTCTTTGTTGATGGGATTAATTTGGAAGAATTTTTCTTGTATGTGTAACCCTGGAGTTTTTTATGTGAAAATTATTTTTGAGGAAGAATTATATTTTCTTTTGTGGATATAATTATAAAAACCCATTTGGGTTTATATAATCCAAGAATTTGAGGCAATTATAGTTTAATAATTTTTTGGATTCAAATGTAAGGTATGAGATAACATTTGTGGTTAAATTATGTTATGGTTATTTTATGTAATTTATCTCGTTTTAGGAATTTTATAAAATATTGTTTTTGAAAAAGGACAACACTTTGATCGTGTGACAACCCACTGAATCAAAAATGATGCCGGAATCAAACCCACAACCAGAGTTTAATTGGGATTTATCTCCTACCACTGGACTAATGAAGTCCCTGGTTAGTGAGACTAATTATATTTTTGTTAAATAATATTATTGATAACTAATAAGGTGATTTGGGATCTTATGTCTTATCAAATCAATATCCTTAGTATAGGAAAATTATTTCGGGATTATGTGATGAATGTTATTTTTGAAGACGTTCGCTCTGTTGGGAGCACTATATGCCTAAAGAAAATATAATATTATCGGATTTAATTTGAGGAGTAATGGTGGATTTTTATCTATATTTTTATTATTGAATTAGAGAGATTTGGGTTATTTATGGAAATTATTAACCTATCATAGAGAATATGTGATTAGGTTAATTACTTTGTGGTATTTATCTTTAAGAGTAGTCAATGTTATTTAGAGATACAATTTAACGTGGAAGATAACATAATCAAATTCGTCTATGTTTTGGGTTTCAATATTATTTTGGTTTATATTTATGGATTTTAAGGACAATTATTTATTGAATGTTATTTATTGAACTATGGTTATGGTTTGTTTAATTTTAGAAATTTATATTAGAATTTCTTTCTCTATAGGATTATCCTTTTTGGGGATCATTAGATCTTGTACTAACGTTATTATTTTTTGTTAATCTCTAATGACAAGTTAAAAATATAGTTTATCATTTGGGGATTATGTGATTCTCTAGAATATTATTCTAGCACTTCAAATGTGACCAATTCAACTAGAACACTCATCGTTGGGGAAAAAATATGCGTTAGTGGTAGAAATTTATTAAAGGTTGAAACTATAAATAAAAATTGTGTTTATCAATTTTATTCATAGTTATTCTTATAAATAAATTCCTCAACTTTATGAAATGGAACATAAAACAAAAAAAAATTGTCCACTTACTTTTTTTACTGGGAAACTAATGACCGTTTATCCCATCATAAGTTTTTTGTTTTCTTATTGTTAACATTTTCATGATCATGTTTTCTATCAATCTATATCATAACATAACACAAGTTTTATCTTCCATATCCATGTTTTCATACGAGTAATCCTAGTGTGGGTTATATCAGGTGACCTTTGTACTTCTCTTTCTTTCTTAAAAAGTAATAATTTTCATAACTATTTGTCTGATGTGGGACATTCAATGAAGTTATGAAGGCCAATTTTAAAATTGGAAGGACTCAATTTCCAAATTGTTGGAAGAATATAACCCCCCAAAAGTTCATAGTAAGTTATTTTATTTAAGGTAATTCAATAGCTTGCGCAACACATAACACTGAGTTCGAGCACACCACAACTTAATAAACTAGCCATTAAAAAAGATATTATGAATAGTATTACCTAAATTTTGAATTTTATACACTCCGTATAATTTTAGAATCCATATTATGGTATTTTAGACATATTATAAGAACAAATTCCTTTTTTTAGATAAAAGAAGCATTTTTTAAAATGAAATTTTACAGCATTTTATTTTAGAACCATTTTTAATACCAATATACGAAACTTTTATATAATAAATTTAATAATATTAAATTATTATTTAGAATCTTGAAATAAATATTTATTTTTGATAAATTATTGGATCTTTTATGATAACATTCATATTTTGATGAATAGTGAAAAATTCAAAATTATAATTGAAAAGAAAATTTTTAATAGTAATAGTTAATAGTGTTAAATTATTAATTTTAATGGTTGGGAAGTATAATAAGATTATATTTTTATCATATAATAAAATTTATGTCATTATTAGTAATTTATCATTTAAATTTGGCATAAACACATGTCAATAATTTGACAATTTGTTTCTTAAAAAATATGACATTTGGTATTGACAACGGGAATTAATTTTAAATTAAGTAATATAATTATATGTATTTAATTTGGTAAAATAAAATTTATTTATGAATTTGGAATATCAAAATTATCTTAGGGTGAATTTTTAGTATTTCTCTAAAAACTTTCAATTTTTGATGAATAGTGAAAAACAGTGAGTTATTGTTTAAAAACTGACTTTTTATTTAAAGAATTATATATTTTATTTATTTTAAGTCAATATAGATACATAATACCTATATTCATTCAATTTGATTCATTGGATTCATTTTTATAACAAAATTTGATGTATAAAATTTTATTGAACTTTTTTACCGTCTATTTTCCATCTTTTAGGCGCATTTGCAAATTTGCATAAAACATAATTTTACCGCTTATGTAAGTTGACGTTCAAAAATCAGAGAGACATAGTTGAAATTAGTACGTAAAATTTATTTCATTAATATGAAAATAATTTTTGGTGAATATTATGTTTTGAGTTTTATTTACCACGGTTAAAAGTAAATTGGGTAATGAACGGTAGAAATGATGTTATAATTACCCTAACACAAGTCCTAATTTTATTGGATAAGTGTAATATGACTAGAAACAACCTTAGGAATAAAATAAGTTCCTTTTTTCAACATGGATTTGATTAGGAAATTTGTTATTATTTCATTTAAATAAGAGTTAAAAGTGTTAAATTCAATGTATTTTAACTAAATAATTTTTAATATAGGGTGAAACATATGATAAAATAGACTATAAATATTCATTATAAAGATAAAAATATTTTCAACATTATTGTATTTTATATATGATTTATAGAAATTATATAATTAAATTTATTTATGAAACAATGATGATGAAGTAATTACTTTATTAATGGAAGATTAAAATAATTGATATTATAAATTACTAAATAAATGTAATTTGAGTCTTTTGATTAATTCCAATAATTTTATTGGTCAATATGACTTTTTAAGGTTGATTAAATAATTTTAGTTCTATGTAAACTTATCTAAAACCTATTAACTTAGATGATTTCAACATATACCCACCATATTATCGATATAAATTAATTTGGATCCATTAAAAACCGAAAATTATTTATAATAAAATAATATTTCATGGTTTTCCGAAACAAACCCTCACCTCTCTTATAAAATGGTACTTCTCCTTCTCTTAATTTCACTCCTCCAAAGACATTTGGATCATTCATACCCTAAGAAAATATCCTCCCATCTACTGTAAATACATCATACAGTCCTTCCATTGATCATAAACACAACCTAAAGATCCCTTTGGATCAAATCAACGGGAAGCACTTAAAGAAGAGGTAATAATTTCACCACCTTATTCCAAGTTATTATGTTCTTCCAATTACTCTTTCATTTATCTTCTCATAAATAATTTATAACTCCAGTTCCTCCTATATACTGTGATGTTATTATAAATATGGTTCAACCATATTCGTTATTCTATAAATCCTATAAATGACAATGACACCGTACCTGTGTAGGCATGACTTACCATCTCCACATCGTTGTGTAGTTTGTTATTCAAAAACATAATTTATAGGATATGTATAATAATAAGAATAATAGGTTACAATAATATATATAACATGTTATTTATTCGGTATATGTGATATAACATCCAATTATAAATGATTTCACCATCAAAAGAATAATATTGATGCTCTTGCATACATACAGATTACCTTCTCTATGACGCGATGAGATGTCATTCCCCTTCGTAACCTTTCAAGACTAATTTTCATTTTATGATTTAAAATAATTTTTAAAGACATTATATCATTATAGATATGAATCAAATACATCATATCCATAAAAACATGGCTTACGTAACAAAACATATATAATAAAATAAATCCGTTTACACCCCAAACAATGATACTATTAAAATATTATTAACAAAGAAATATTAAAAGATCATATATGATATCAAATTTTTGAATTTTGTTCTCGTATAATTTAATAAAAATAATTTAACTATTATATAGGAGTTCAATGTACCCTTGACTAACGTGAAGTATAAGGTAAGGGCCTTCTTATCTCACTTTTAATTTCATGATATTTCCATTGTTCACCACTTATTTATTGCATGTGGTGTATTGTGTACTGCCTATTGATATATATTATCCTGATTATATTTATATTCATGGTATTATATGAATCATTTTGTTTTTATTAACATTTATTTCTTATAACTCAATTGATTACAACGTTGTAAGGGTTTTTCAACTCACTTCATATTCCCGTGAGATTCATGATATATTTCCACTATTTTTTTGGGTGTATTTACTGTCAGAGATTTTATTCATTGGGAAATATACATTAATTTATGGGTATTTACATATTCATTTTATGATACTTCATTCTTTGAGTGTATATTTACTATGTTACCAAATTGTTAAGGGAATTTCAAATTTCAATTTCCACTCTTTGGCATTTACACATACTTCATTGGTTATTTTTCACCAATATTATGTATGGAATCACTATTGATTATTTATTTAGTAATTTCCAATCACTTTTATGTCTATATACCTTGGATACACATAATCCCTCCATTAATAAATTCACATTCCATTGATATGAACTTGTTATGGGTAATCATAATTCAATTTCCATTCATTGAGTTAATCATCCAAGTCATTCATTTTTATACCAGAATATGTGTCAATGTAATTTGATTGATTTACACTGAATATCCAATTTTATAGAGTGTATTTTTATTTTTCACACAAAATTATTTCATTGATTTATATTTAATCTAAGGATACTGTCTTTATAAGTTTTTTCATCTCAAATTCCATTCTATTAAGGCCTCTTTATCGTTATGCACCAATTCACTTTAATATGGTGTATATACTGTCCATTGACATATTATATCATGAATAACATTATTATCATGATATTATAATTTTTTGATCAATTTAATTCCTTAATAACTTGTATAAAGCATCGCTTATTTGGTTAAGAACTCTTAAACTAAAATATCATTTTAAATGTTTAATATATTTATTCTTCTAAATCATTCTCATTAATTTCCATGTTTTAAAAATGGTTTTAAGTATTTATTTATATGGACATGAATATTTTGAAATAAAAGTCACTTTTAAATGTTTCAAAGTGTTAGGGGACACCTTGAATCAAATACAACTTTATAATGACTTCTTCGACAAATTGGCGAGATTTAAATGTTTTCATGAAATGTGGATATTTCTCTCAAATAGTTTTAATGACTATTTTAATATACATCAATATCATTTAGTGTATTTTGTTCTTGATTGTGGATGATTTATTATAATAAAATCATCTATATCTTATTGAATGAGTTATGTTTGACAGTGTATATGCTATTTTTATGCCATTCATGGTTTGCGGTTAACATATTGACATTTTGTATTCTAGTTTTAATATTAATGTTGAGATTATGTTTTAACCATTCATATGAGGAATGAATTGGACATTGTATGTGATGGGTGGATCCATTGATAGCTTCTTGATGCATTGGTTTGTCTAATGAGACAAACTAGTTTCTTGGAACAAGGCATTGAAGAAATCATATTTGTAGTCTTGGAATGATTCCATGACTATGTGGTGATGATTCCCGACATTATGCATTACATCATTATAAAATTTGTTATTGCACTTACATGTGATTATTCAACTAGTATAATATCCATATGAATAATTAAATCACATTATTTGATTTATATTTTCCATATTATATTGATGTTTAAGATTAAATGGATAGTGATTTAGTATAATGCATTGCCTTAAATTTTATTCTTATTTATGATAGTTTCTGCTATATTTTTATCCTTACTGAGCATCTGAGATCACCCATTTATTATGTTTTATTTTTCTCAGGATTAAAAGATGTATATTATGATTAACCTACAGGAATAGGCTGAGTGATATAATAGTGTTCCAAGGGGACACAATGTTTTTCGTTTATTCTCATGAAGTAATGTAAAACGTATGCATGTTTCTAGTACATCCAAGGCTTCTAAACTGATCAGTCTTTTGGGAACTCATTCCTTATATCATGCCAATTTTATGTAATAAAACACCAATTCTGGGTAACTAGGGTCGGAGAGTTACAATTGGTATCAGATGAAGTTTAGTCCAATCTTTGGAAGATAGATTTAGAAAAACTCTTTTTAGAAACCACTACCCTAAGATTGACATTGAGGATTAGTAAAGAAGAACGTCCAAAAAATTTGATAGTGTAAATATTATGTGGGTCTTGAAAACAATATATCCCTGTCTGGATACAAGAAGGTAGATGCGGCTCTGGAATAGATGTTTCAAGGAGTGAAAACTCTAACAATGAGTTTTCGGGCTTGACCTGGGGTATCCTGGTACATGACAATGGGCCTTTCTGTACTCTTGGTTACGAAACTCTTGAGGGATATGCTTAATATTATTTACATTTTCATTAAAATATGATTTGAAAGATTTTAATATAAGATGAGAATAAATAACCTTGGTTAATCCTAATGTGTTTTAGAATGAAAATAAGGGGTTATGATATTCTCTATATGATTTTAGGACTCATGGTATTATTTCTTGTGTTAGTCAATGGATGGATTTCATGAAAGTCATAGTAACACTGAACATGATGTACAAGGATGGAACTACGGTGGAAATGATAAATTAAATAGAATTTTGATATGTGTAAAAGATATCATGTTCATACCAAATGAGTTTTCCAAAAATATGATCAACAACATTTATATTTACCAACTCCTAGACTCAACAAATAAGAGAAAGGCATTGAATGATAAGAGCTCTACCAGTGGAGACAATGGAGAAAAGAAAGCTCAATTGCCATCTTGGAGGAAATGTGGAAAGAAAAACCTAGGGATGTGTCTCAATGGAATAACAAAATGAATTATGTGTGAAAGAGAAGGACATAAATTAATGAATTGCTGAGGAAAATGAAGACTACTATTGAAGAAAATAAAAATTATCACATGAATCAATTTATAGTCATTTTCCACAAATGTAGGGGACCTAGGAATTACCTAAGTAAATGCCCTATTCTATAGTATATCCTCTTTGTCATGGAAGAACCTATGTGGAAATAAATGGAAGGATAAATGATTAAAAGTATTAGTTCTTTTTATTTATTGGATTACATTTGAATACTTTTCTATTTTATGTGTAAACCTATAGTTTTTTATGTGAAAATGCAATTTGAGGAAGAATTATATTTTATTTTGTGGATATAGTTATAATGAATCATTTGGGTTTATATGATCCTTGAAGTTTGGGATATTATAGGTTATTAATTTTTGTGATGAAAATGAAAGGTGTGAGATAACATTTTTGGTTAAATTTTGTTATGGTTATTTTTATTAATTTATCTCATTTTCGGAATGTTATAAAAAATAGTTTTTGAAAGAGGAAAACAAGCAGACCATCTGACAACCTATCATATCAGACAAAGATGCGGAAATCAAACCCACAACCAGATTATGACTGGGATTTATCACCAACCATTGGAAAACATGATGTCGCTGGATTGTGTGACAAATTATTTTTAGTAAAATAATTTTACTGATCACCAACAAGTTTATTTGAGATATTATGTCTCATCAAATGGATATACTCAGTATAGGAAAATGATTTGGTTATTAAGTGAAAATGTTTTTTTTTGATGTTGCATGATCTATTGGGATAACTATATACATAAGGAAAATTGAATACAATGGGATTTAATTTGAAGAGTATTGGTGGATTTTTATCAATGTTTTTATTGTGGATTTATAGAGATTTTTGATATTTATGTAAATGATTAATCTATCATAGAGAATATGTGTAAGGATAATAAATTTTACGTATGTGACATTAAAAGTATTCGATGTTATTTATAGATAAAATTTAACGTGGAAGACTACGTAATAAAATCATTTAATGTTTTGAGATTCAATATTAGATTGGATTATATTGAAGTAATTTAATGAAAATTTACTATTGAATGGTAATTCTTGAAATATGGGTATTGTTCGATTAATTTTAGAAATTAATATTAGAATTTCTTTCTCTAAAAGATTATCCTTTTGGGGGATCATATGATATTGTACTAACAATTTTTTTGTTAATATCTAAAGACAAGGGAAATATATAGTTCATCCTTTGTGGATCAATTGATTCTCTAAAAGTGGATTCTAGTGCTTTAGGTGTGACCAAGTAATCTTGAATACAGATAGTTTGGAAAAAAAGACTAGTTAGTGGTAGAAATTTATAAAGGATGAAAATATAAATAAAAAGTAAGTATATCTTTTTATGTTCATAGTGAATCTTGTAAATAAATTCCTCAACTTTTTGAAATGGAACATTAAACAAACAAAAACATTGTCTGTTTACTTTTCCTACAAGGAAACTATTGACCGTCTATCCCCATCATAGGTTTGGGGTTTTATTATGGTTAACTTTTTTCAAATAATTTTTCTATCACTCTCCATCAGAACATGAAACATGGTTTGTATTTCATATCCATGTTTTCCTACATGCAATCCTAGTATGGGTTATCTGAGGTAACCATTGTACTTTCCGTTCTTTCTTTTAATGTGATAGTTTTATTGACTCTTCTGATGTGGGACATTCTTTGAATTACCCAAGCCTAGTTTTAAAACTACAAGGACTCAATTTAAAAAATGGAGAAGAGTGTAACACCTCATGATTTCGAAGTATGTTATTTTCTATAATTTAATTCAATAGCTTGTGAAACACGCAACACCGAGTTCAAGCAGACCACAACATACAAAACTAGCCATTAAAAAAGCAGACATGAATTGTATTATATGAATTTTGAATTCAATATACTCAATATAATTTCAGAATCCATATTCTGTGTTTCTTAGACATAATATAATAACGAATTCATTTTTTTCTCATGAATGAAGTATTGTTCAAAAAATGCACTTTTACCACCTTTTAATTGTGAATCCTTTTTAAAACTAATATTTGACAATTTTATATATTAAATTTAATGAAATTAAATTCTTATATATATTTGGGAAATAAAAATTTATTTTGGATAAATTTTTTCGTACCATTCTATTAACATTCATATTTTGATGAATAGTGAAAAATTCTTAATTTTAATTGAAAACAACTTTTTTAATAGAAATTATTTATAGTGTTAAATTTTTCATTTGAATGGTTTGGACGTATAATAGGATTATATTTTTATCATTTAATATAATGTAGGTCATTATAATTAATTTCACATTTAATTTTGACATTAACAAATTCCAATCATTATATAGTTTTTAATTTTTAAAAAACCAATTTTTTGGACTTCACAATGAGAATTCATTTTAAATTAATTAATTCTACATCTATGTTTTGAATTTGGTAAAATAGAATTAATTTTTGAATTTGGAATATCAAAATTAGATTACGGTGAATTTTTGGTATTTTTCTGAAAAAATTTCAATTTTTAGTAATAGTGAAAAATACTGCGTTATTGTTCAAAAAATGACTTTTTATTTAAATAATTATTTATTTTATTTATTTTATGAAAATATGGATACATAATAACTATATTAGTTCAATTTTATTCATGGGAGTCATTTTTTAAAAAAAATTGATATATAAAATTTTATTAAACTTTTTTACCCTCTTTACCCACATTCTTGGAGCATTTGCAACTTTTCTTAAAACATTATTTTACAGATTCATTGAGTTGAATTTCAAAAATCCGAGAGACACGGTTGAAATTAATAAGTAAAATGAGGTTCAATATGATGAAAATAAGTTTTGGTGAATAATAACTTTTGACTTTTATTTAACAAGATTAAATGTAAATATTGTAATTAAAGGTCAAAATTATATTACAATTACCTAACACAAGTCCTAATTTTTTTTGGATAAGTGTTATTCGACCATAAAAACCTTAGTAATAAAATATTATCCTCTTATCCTATTTGGATTAGATTACCAAATTTATTATTATTTTATTTAAAGAAGATTTAAATGTGTTATATTGAATTTTTAATAAATAAATCATTTTTAATATTGGGTTACACATAAGATAAACTAGACTATAAATATTCATTAGAAAAAAAATTATTTCCTACATAATTGTGTTTTATTTATAATTTTTAAACCTTAAATAATTAAATTTATTTATTACACAATGATGAGGTAGTAATTACCATATCAATGAAAGATTAAATTAATTGATATTATAAATATACAAATAAATGAAATTTGTTTCTTTGGACGAATTAAAGTAATTTTATTCGATAATAGGACATGTTAGGGTTGATTAAATAATTTTTTCTCTATGTTATCATGATGTTATCATTTTCTAAAATACCAAATACTAAATAGTGTCAAAATTGACCTAAAAGTGTTTTTAAAACAAATACAAAATTATTGGTCGATACAATATTCCTAAAAATATATAGTTCAGAAAAAGGGATTAAATCATATTATAAATTTCATTAATGAACCACTTGAGGTTCTCTGGGATGTTTTGAGTGTGTTTTTTTAACCATATAGTGTAAGAATACAAGAAGACATGGTAAAAGATAAACTATTTAACTAATAGTTAAATATAAAAGATAGGTCAATATGGTGACCTAAAAATGCCTAAAACCTATTGGATAAGGGTTTTTCAACCCTTAAAAACCTTAGCTTCGATATAAATCAATTTGGATCAAGTAGAAATTGAATATGATTTATAATAAAATAATATTTCAATGTTTTCCTAAAGTGACCCTCACCTCATTATAAAAAGGTACTTCTTATTCTAATAATCTCACACCATTAAATCCATTTTCCAAAGCCAATCCCTTCCACTATATCATCTAAAATACTTTCACTACATTTTAGTGTCCTTCCATTGATCTTAAATCCATCTTATGGGTCCCTTTTGATCAAATCAAATGGAAGAACTCGAAGAAGTGGTAATAATTTAACCACCTGCTTTCATGTTCTTTTATTCTTCCACATCCTCTTTCCTTGTTGTTTCTATAAAAAATAATAAATCCAGTACCAAATTTATAATTTTATTTTATTATAAATATGGTACATCCATATTCATTATTCAATCCATCCTATAAATGAAAAAGTCACCATACGTGCGTACGTAAATCCTGTCATCTCCACGTCATGGTGTAGTTTGTTATTCAAAAACATCATTATTTGGATGGGTATAATAACAAGTATAATTTATGTAAATAATAAATATATAATTTTAATTATTCCGAATATATTATATACTTTCCAATTATATATGATTTCAACATCAAAAGAATGATATTGTCGCTTGTGCGTACATACAGCTTACCATCTCCACGACGCGATGAGATGTCGTTCCCCATCGTAACCATTCAAGAATAATTTCATTTGATGATTGAAAATAATGTTTAAATACTTCATATAATTTTGGATATGAATCAAATACATCGAATCTATAACAAACATTACTTACATTACAAAACATATAAATGAAAACGAATCTTTTAACACACGAAACAATGATAATACTAAAATATTATTAACAATGAAATATTAGAAGATTATATATGATATAATATTTTGGTATTTCGTTCTTTTATAATTTAATAAAAATTATTTAACTATTATACAAGAGGTTAATGTACCATCAAAAATGGAAAAGAAGAAGGTAATGGGCTTCTTATCTCACTTTTAATTTCATTATATTTCCATTGTTCACCACTTATTAATTACATATTTTTATTGTGTACTACAAATTGATATATATTATCACAAATATAATAATATTCATTGTATTCTATAATTAATTTGGTGGTTATTAACTTTTTTTCTTACGAATCGATTGATTACAACATGGTAAGGGGTTTTCATCTCACTTCTTATTCTCGTGACATTCATGCTATACTGCAACTATTTACTTTGATGTAGTGTTTGTACATCCCAAGATTTTATTCATTGTGTAATATAAATTAATTTATGGGTAATAAATCATCATTGTATGATACTTCATTCATGGGGTGTATGTTTCTTATGTTACCAAATCTGTAAGGGAATATCAAATTTAAATTTCCACTCATTTGGCTTTTCGCATACTTCATTGATTATTTTACTCCAAGATTACGTGTGGAATCAAATTTTTTTTTAATGTAGTAATTTACACTCCCCATTTGGTGTATATACCTTTGATATACATAATCACTCCATTGATAAATTCACATTCTATTGATAAGAACATGTTAAGGTAAATCTTAACTCAATTTACATTAATTGAGCTTATCATCCAAGTCATTGGTTTTGTTTTTACAAGATTATGCATTAATGTAATCCGATTGATTTACACAGAATATAAAATTATATTGAGTGTATTTATATTTTTCATGCATAATAATTTCATTGATTTATCCTTAATCTAATGATATAGTCTTTATAAGGTATTTTGTCACAATTTACATTCCAATGAGAGCTTTTTGTCGTTATGAACCAATTCACTTTAATATGGTGTATATACATTCCATTGACAAATTATATGATGAATAAAATTATTCTCATGATATTAATTTTTTTTGATTAATGTCATTCCCCAATTAATTTAATTCAATCATCTCTTATTTGGTTATGAACACTTTAACTAAAATATTTTTTTAAATGTTGTAAATATTTATTCTTCTAAATCATTATATTTAATTTCCATGTTTTAACAATTATTTTAAGTATTTATTTATATGGATATGAATGTTTTTAAATTAATATTAATTTAAATCTTTTCAAAGTGGTATGGGACACTTTGATTCAAAAATATATTTTAAATGACTTCTTTGATAAATAGTTCAGCATTTATATGTTTTAAATAAAAAGGGTAAATTTCTCTCAAATAGTTTTAATGGCTATTTTCATCTATTTCAATATCCTTTAGTATATATTATTCTTTATGGAGGCTTATTTATTATAATATAATCATCCATATTGTATGTAATGAGTCATGTTTGACTGTGGATGTGCTATTTTTATACCATTGATGATTTGTAGTTAAAATATTGACATTTTGTATGCTAGTTTTAATAATAATGATTAGATTATGTTTTACAATATCATATGAAG
Source organism: Viscum album (assembly GCA_963277665.1). Lineage (NCBI taxonomy): Eukaryota > Viridiplantae > Streptophyta > Magnoliopsida > Santalales > Viscaceae > Viscum > Viscum album. Next base: position 853,030,336 of record OY728161.1, read on the forward strand.
TGTTAATTGGTCTTAGTAAATGATGTGTGGAACCCGCTATATCTACTTGATTCATAAGTAGGTCTCATGAGACAAACTATTATCTTAGTAGAAAGCTTTGAAAAAATAGTATTTTTAGTTTGGGAATGAGGCCTTGAAAATGTGGTTTTGATATCTATAATTATGCATTCCATCATTATGAAATTGGATATAGATATGACATGTGATTATTCGACTAGTACAATATCCATGTGAATAATAAAATGGAATTATTTGATTTATTTTTTCCATATTACGCTGAAGCTTATGTTTAAGAGGCCTGTGTTTTAGTCCTACACATTGCCTAAAATTTTTATTCTTATTTATGATATTTTATACTATATTGATATCCTTTTTGAGATTCTGGGTTCACCCCTTTCTTATGTTTTATTTTTTGCATGATGTCAAGATTTTTATTATGATTAAACTATAGGAATAGGCTAAGTGATATAAGAGTCTTCAAAGGGGACACAATGTTGTTTTTTTATTTCATGATGTAATGTAAAACGTATGTTTGCTTCTAGTACTTCCAAGGTTACTAAAATGATCAGTCTTTCAAGAAATCATTCCTTGAATCATTCTAATGATATGTAATAATGCCCCGATTCTGGGTAACTGGGGTCAGTGTCATTACAAGTCTTTGAATGGGACTAGGTTTCAAATCATTTATTTTCCCCTACATATCATGATGTTATAAATTTGGATTTTGTGTTGCACATGTGAGTTTCATTATGGTACTCTAAAAATGTTGAACTACTTGAATTAGTCACCTAGAAAATGACATTGAAATTACATGAGAACATTAAAAATAGTTAGTGATTTATGATCTCATCTAAAAAACCATGATCATTTAGATTCTCCTAACAATAGAATTAAAATGTTTACATATAACTAATTATATTTTTGATTGGGTTGGTATTTAGTTATCTTATAAAAAAATATAATTAATTTAATTATATAATGGTATTGATACATTATTAGCATTGTGATTAATTATATAATTATGCATGGTAATATTATTGGATATTGGTCACACTATTATTGTTGTGACATACCTTGAGATATCCATTTAATATCTACCTATAATGATATGGGTGAACTAAAAAGATTCCACCCAATTTTATGATGATAAGTCCATACATTACAAGAAAAATGTGTTTTTTCAATGTCTTAGTTTCATTAATTCCTTATCCATGCAAGAATAATTCTCCAAAAATCTCAATAAAATAATATTTGTTTAGATCTCCATGTATTATTCTTGATAACTTAAAATAACAAATTCTTAGGTTAATCTCCATGAATTCATTTCATACATAGCTAGATGTTACCTTGTAATTTATCCTTTGGATCAATTTTTATTTTTTTAGAGTACATCACTATGGGTTCACACATTGGATTATAATAATTACAAAAACACAACATCCAAGATGTTTACAATGAGTGGGGTCAAATCCATTTGGACATGAATACCGTGGTTGTTACATAGATCCCTTTCGGTTCTTATACTATGATTCCTTATATTAATATCTCATTTTTATAGCGGATTTTAAAGGATCATATTCTTAGAGACATTTTTCATAAATTCAAAAGGTATGATCATACTGGTATCAAATATAGAACTTGATATAGACATTATTTACATTAAATTACTTTTTAAATATTTATTATACATGAAATATGTTTGTATTAGACTCGTAGAATGGATATTCAATAGAAAATGTTGCTAGTGGCATGAGTAGTTTAACTCATAACAAGTTTGAGCCATCATTTGGAATCCAATATATTTCTATGTTGTATATAACGTTAAAAGGAAGAACCCATGAATGGATGGTATATGTGTTTTAATGATATGTGGATAAGAAATATAATCCGGTTTTCAAGATGGTCGTGGATATACTTTTTTTGTATTTTTTTTATTTTTCTATGATTGAATTGTTTTTATTCCTTCAACTCATATTTACTACCTCTCATTTTGGGTATTAATATCATTTTCTATATATAGTGTTTACAATTTCAATTTCTTATTTTTTATATAATATTCAAGGTTTAATTACTCTATAATACTATATGTAAAAATTTATTATTTATCCATTATATTAAACAGAGATAATGAGTGTATAATATTTTAACCATAACACCAAACACCCTTTCTACTATTCGGAATCATCGGGTATACAAGGAGGTTTTCTTGAGTACTTTTATTATACTCAAGTGATCAATTTTTTATGAACACATCATAGGAAATGACATGGTAAATATGTAAACGTAATGTAGTATGTGAGTATACATGTGTAAGGGTTATAACTATATTAAGATAAACTATCCACACATGTATGTGTAAATCCCATGTGTAAAGGTAGATATTTCAGTAAATATGATTTATAATAGAACATTGAGGATGGGTGAAAAAAATATTCTAGTAAATAATATATATGATGTTATTTGAATGATGAATAAGGGTACATGAATCTATGATATGGATAATACTCTTTATTCATTAGATTTTTAAGGGTTATGAGGGACCTCAAGTATGTGTGAAATTGGAAACTAAGAACTCCATAATGTTTCATGGAAAACCTACTTAAGGGTAATGTGGGAATCATAAGGGAAAATGATTATCTATATAAAGGTAAAGAGAGAATTGTAAAGTCTACATAAATTAATGTTGAAGAATCATATGGTTTATAAAAATTTTATTTATGATCTACAGAATGAGGAACACTACTTCCTTTATCAAATCCATTTTCTTCATGAGGTCAAGGTGAGTCCGAAAAACATGTTTTTCAGTTAAATTCCAGCATCTATTATCAATCAATCGTAAAAAACTGTCATTAATTTTATAAAAATTATAATAAATTAATCATAAATAGGATAAAAATATAATAAATTTACAATTATTATTATATTTAAATTCCTAATAACTAAGAATCCATATGAAATGTGAAGCCACATGTATTTTAGAATAAATAAGATTCTTAAATAAAAATTATTTCAAGTGATTTTAAAAATTAATTATGAGATTTAGTGATTATTTACCACATTAATAAATTGATATTTATAGGAGATTCATTTAGGAATATTAAATGAGGATCGTAAAATTTTTACCTGATAGAATGTTAATTAGTTATAAGTCATGGTATATATTTATCCTCATGGAGAATGATGAATCCCCAAAACCATTAGGTTTGTTAAATGAGGTGGATTAAGATTTTGAAGACCCACTGAATTATTTGGTATTGAAAATGATGAAATATAATACCAAAAACCATGTGGGTATTTATAATTAAAATAATGAAAGAGAAAGTAAGTTATTCTAAACACATTAGATGAAGGACTAGATTTAAGAAATCACAATGTTTTTTAGAAAGTAAATGAATATGGTATTTCACATGAAAAATAATTATTTTTATGATAAATATGTAAATGATGGAAATTTAAAATGTTTAAATTTTTTTGGGTTATCATTACACCATTTTATTAGATTATAAGAATAATATAGATCCATAATTGTATCAAAGAGAGAAGGATTGAAATCCTTTTAATTCATCATGAATGTGATCACATATACAAGATAATTTCAATAAGATTATTCAAATAATTAATGTTATGAAATGATTTTTATGGACAACATGATTTTTCTAAATAATAGTTGATGACAATTAATAATTGTACCTAGACTGATGTGGAATTATTCTTTCTTATCGAGTATGTCTACAAGAAAAAAACGATCAATTTGTCTTTGGATCATCAATAAAGCATATACATATAATTTGGGTGTCTTATTTTCTCCTTTTGAATTATGTTTTTGTTGCATAACCAATCATATATGATGAGAATTTGGGATTAATATTTTTTTAAATATTTTAACAATGTTATTTAACTAGATGTATTCACTTTTGGGGGTAGAAATGAATTAAAGTTGGTGTTCTTGACCAAAATGGAATAGACTGTGATGTTATATATGTCCATGTAATTAATGTGTACATAAATATCCTATATTACAAATTCACATGAGGTGAAATTTATTTATAGTCAGGTATGGATCAATAATGTTTAGTAGTTATTTGGTTTTTATTTAATAATACAACATTTCAAAATATTAATGTGCATGTGATCCCCCACGAGGTACCTAACCTGTCCAATCCGTTGAAAATTTAAATCCTTGAAGGGTTTAATCAAAATATTTCTATATAATATTAAATATTGAATATCATATAGATTCTAATGTGTTCATATACCTTAATTCATGAAATTACATAAAGGGTAATGTGAATAAATTATGAAAAAAATTACCACAAGGGTTGAATTGTATTTACAATATAAATGTGGAAATAGATTATACCATAAATAATTTGATGAATATAATGGAGAAATTTAATTCATCCCCATCATATACCCATGTGAGAGGTGAAATTATTCTCATATACATGAACTAGAAATCAATCATTAAGAGTGAGATAGATAAGATAGAATCATATATTTATGAGATCAAGAAGAATATTTATCATAATGTTTAATGGAACGTTATAGTTTTATATGATTTCCCCAACCATGTTATTTTTTCAAATAATTATAGATTATCATCCTTATTATTGACTATGTTATGTGTTTTTAGATAACATTTATCAAATTGATGTAAGAGTTTTCTTTTTCACATATGGACAACAAGAAGATATTCGGTTTAATTGAGTATTTTGAGTACCATGAATATGAAAAAGTGGATTCTTTATAATAATGGGGATAAAAACTGAGAGAAGTTGCATCCAACAAATATTCCATTTAAATAGATACTTTATAGATAGCTTGGTAATAATTAATTTTGTGATATTTTAATCAAATTTTTATCCAAAATTAATAATCATATTAATCATATTCATTAATATGGAGTTCTTGGTTACTATGTATATGAGACAAATGGTAGCTACTCATTTTCACATGAACAATATTATGTCATAGTTGATCTATTTATGGGATCCATTACTTATTTAAATAATATCCACTTACATGAGAATATATAATATCTAATCATGATATATTATTTATGGTAATTAATTTAAATCATAGAAATTATTGGTTTTATGTCTTATTTTTTTCTACACAGTGTTATACATAATAAACATAGAGTGGACAAACTAAATGATTTAAGTTAACAAGAAAATGTGATATTATCCCCCTCATAGAACCGTTGATGACATAATTTTATAATGGTTGAGAACATGTTTTGAGAATAGATATGGGAATAAAATACCACAAATTGTCCTTCACATTTGGTTGTCAATAATAGGATTGATGGGATTATACGTATTTAGGATATGGATTATATTAAATGTTTATATTATTATTGAGACATAAGTAAATCAACTTGAATTATATGTTGGATTGCAATAGAATCTTATTTGATTAATTCGAATAGATTAATAATCCATTACAGTATAATGAGTACCTTTTTTCTCTATGTTACTATTTTGGTATCTTTTCTGGATTAGTGAATTGTGTGTCATGTGTCTTTTTTTCCAAACAATGATTATAATAAAAGAAATTATTGAATATTTTTTTTCATAAATATATTTCATGTCAGGACTATGAAAATTTTAATGATAGATACAATGGTATTATGAAAAATATATTTATTAATTGGAATACAACTACATCAAAGGTGATTAGTTTTTGATATTTATAATGATGGGTTGTATTTGGTTTTATGATGATAACAAAAAGGGTAAACTCAAACTGTGAATAACTATATGAAGATGAAAGGAGTTCTATGAGTATATTAGAATATATAGGTATATTTTTAATACATTATAGATGTTTTTATGATTCAATTTAGTTCATAATAGTACAAGTCTTTTCAAAATCATAAATAATGTTGAGATCTATGGATGTATTCTCCAAAAATGTCATTTTATTCTTCTAAAATAATATAGACATTTCTAATATAAATTTTGTTCAATAATGAAAATCTACATAATATTATTATAATTCATGAGATGAGATAGAAGTAAGAGATTATTAGATGGGTATTTATTCATGTAGTGTATCATTTTGTTAAATAAAATGATGATTAATTAGGTGTTAGAATATTGTTGAATAAAAATATAGGAATGAATGGAAGAAAATTGGTTACATATGAGATAATAATATCTCTTGTTTTTATCTTGTAAACATTATTGCTTCATGATGGTAATGAATGGTATTATAGTACCAATGAGTATCAGTTATATGAAATTACCATAATTTTAAATGGTAGATATTCAAAATCATTTTTATGACTGTGATTTTAAAAGGTGTTTTCATAAAATTAAAGAGGTAATTATGGAGTCATTACCATTCAAATTAAATAAAACATGTAAGTGAGACATATAGATATAAATTTATAACTTTTTCATATTTTATTCATATAAATAATGTGTTTCTTCACCTACTAAGTGGTGATTCTCTCATTTATAGGAGGAGGTTATTATTCAAGATGGACTAATATTACTACATTTATATAATATAAGGTAGGATTGGATTTATTTTAATCTCTTTAATTTTATCTGTAATTGATATCACAATAATTTTGGTCCTGTGCTATGTGATTTTAATGATAAAGAATTTTATATAGTAAATTTTTATTTCAAAATTATAATATCCCGGACCAAATGACCACTGAACTAATGGCTAGACCTGTTTTCACATGCCCCATGCACACTGTCTAGTACTATAAATGATTTAGACTAGCATTTATGGAGTAATGGCAGTATGGTGGGGAGACTATACCCTCATGGTCAGAGTCTCATAGTGGTATAATAATTGTAAACTAATAAAAAAATTGAAAATATATTATTCAAATAATTTAAAAAGGAATAATATTATTCTAGTAGAGTAAAGGAGGAAAATTAAAATTTATAACAATGAATGTATGTTGAATGATGCTACATTTAAAATCAGAATGAAATTAAACTGAAATGTAAAATGTAAAAAAAGAATAACATCGTAACAACCATCTCAATGAGAATACCAAGTACTAGATCATTCCTCTACTGCAAATCCATCCTAGTAATGTAAATAAACCATTGGAATATGGTTTATTTTATTTATCATTACCAATAGACATAATTTCTACTATGGTACTGATGTTACTCAAGCCGGGTGTGGGAAAAAATGTCAATAAGCCAACACCCATGGTCTATAGACCATTCCATTTCATGAAATATAAATATGTAGTCTTCCTTACTATGTTAATTCAATGTAGAAGTAAATAAATAAAATGATTTAATTTTAATGAGATCTATTTGGACACCCCTATATTTACACTCTTTGGCCTATTCATGTCTTTATAAACCTATGGGACCTGAAAAGTACAATTGGGAGAGATAAAATTTTAGGAGATGGAATTAACCCAAGCTTATTGTTTTACTTGTATGACACATCCCTAAATGATTAATTTAATTATTATAGATACATATTTAAAAATCTAAATTTAAATGTTCTATAAAACTATCTAGGTTGAAAAATGTTTAAAAATAATTGGGAAATCATCATCTTCTCCATGAAAACACATAAATACATTCAATGCATCGCTTGAGGGGCATGTATTATAAACACTTCAATGGAGTCCCTCCATTGTGAACCAATGATAAATTCCCATGTGTCCCTCTAATCCTGGTTTTCATAGTAATGTTCTAGCCTCGATGTTCGTACTCATTATCATATATAGTGGGTTGATTCAAACTAATGGCATGGTACAACCATTGTTCCTTCGATCATAACCAAGGGGTCTCGCATAAGGAACTACTATCAATTGTGTGGACGAAACTATAAATGATTCTCATCAAGACCATCCCAGGCATAGCTGGTTTCTATCCTATCATGATTACTAACTGTTAACAGTATAAACATTAAAACATGAGAGTCTATGAAATGTGTAATTTATTCAAAACCCCTAGTTTCACACTCAAAACTATGATAATAGCATTAAACCAAAATTTAATTTATAACAATACAATAAATAGGAACTGATTTTTAGTAGTAGAAGTTTTAAAATAAAATGTCAATATAGTCATGAAATTTCATTTATAATTTTCCAATCAAGGAATGAGGCATATTTATTAATATGTATACGCCCACAGGTTTTATTTATGAAATCCCAACTAGAGGATATTTTTCAATATAAGGTGAAACAACAAGAATATTAAATTGAATTATATTATGTAGACATGACTCAGAGGGCACATACTCATAGAAATCCTATTTTCATAATTCTATTTTCAGATTAATTCATTTAGAATGTGAGGAACTCACACTTGATGATGTATCCATTTACGGAATAGGATAAATCACTATTAATTATAGAACGCCCAAATTGCTACCCATGGACAATAAGAATGATCAAGATATGGGTTTCCCAATAATGATAGTCCATTAAGGACATGGAAACCCATTTTAATTAATTTATTATGAATTGATGAAGAATCTATGAAAGGGTTCGGTGACCGTCATGATGGTGCATCATTTAAAATTCAATGAATCTATGAAACATATCATAGACCACATATATTTATGTTGTAGAAATCAACTCACCCATTATAGAGGCTCAATTCAACCTACAATGTTAGGGATCGATTTTTTTTAAACACCCTAAAAATTGGGAAGAATCCATTTCACCTAAATATCACAAGAGATGGAATAGTATCCCTGAAATAGATAGTTTGGGATGAAGGATCTTACTAAGGGATTCTGATCTCTTCTTGTGATGATAGATTCTGTTGTGAGTCTAAAAAGACTAATCAAAACATAAGAAGGAGGTGGAGGAGAATCCAGGCATGAGGGAGAGAAGTAGAATCAAACTAGAGTAGAAGAGAAAAAAGAAAATTATTTTTTAGGTATTTCAATTTTTTACAAAAGGTTAGTTTCCCCATATAAATCGAGTCACACTATACGAATTCATGGTTCGGCTGAACTTCATGCCAATCATGTAGATCCTGCAATATAGGAACTGAGATTGCAATTTTTGTCCAAAAGTATTACCCTAAAAACATGATAGATGTGCGATGAATAGTGTGGGGTTACTATCTATGTGGAACTAACTTTTCAAATCCCTTATAAGTCGATCATCTCCTCTAAAATAAGGTGAAAAATTTTCTTCTCAGTTACCAAACGTTATAGTAAAATTATGTTCCCAATGTAGACCCTCCCAACTTGTGATTTTCATGTCCCAACACTTCTGATTCTCAACAATACACCAAGGGATCCCATCAGGCCTTTACCCAATTCTAAATACAACATATGTAATTTTCCCAACTATCAAACTTATATTTGGATGCTCCTTTTACAAAAAAAAACTATCCCATAAAATAAAAAATTCCAAATCCAATATAATTTTATCTTATAAAAATCATGGGATGTTAGAATCTCCCCAACTTAAAACATTTCATCCTCTAGAATCCTTATTCAAATTAATCAAACATCAATAGGATCTCTCAGGATGTGATGTTTCGTTCAAATGGTCATATTTAATTTTTGAATTCCCAATGCAAATTCGAGAATCAATTTAATATACAGAAACAAATCCATATAAACTTAAGAACACCCTTTATTAGAAAATTAAATAGTAGAGATGGAACCTCCTTGATCACATCTCGCCAAAAACATAATCACATTGTCTCCTCCTTCATTGGATAGTATAGGATATTTCCTTCATGTTATAAATATTAATGGAAAATCTTAAAATTTACACTCTACTGGGGAGTTAAATCAAGCATTCCCTCCACATTCTGATGATATACTAGTTAAAGTACATATCATTGATGAATTTTCATGTAATATTTTCATGAATTTATCAGAAAATTGCACTATACAACAAAACATGACAAATCAATTTATGTAGTCAAACTTCTACTACATAGAATGAAAGAGGGATATCTTGTTGAGATGCCGCTGGTTGAAAACCCCCACACACCCAGCCTAGATGGATGGATCAATTCAGATACTAGACATGGGAATTTATACATTCATGTTCAAAAAATCCCATTACCCTTTTCTGGTGACCTCTTTAGAAAGAAATCAATTTATACGGTCACCCATATACGAAAAAATGGAACATTTATCATTTCTATTAAATTGGATTGTCTTAGATTTACCCCCACTTCCTTTTATTACTAATGTTTCATAAACCAATGATTCAATAAGTATTGTCAAAGGATATCATCCTAGAGAAACCACAATAGTTTAACCTCTGGGAATACAGTAAAATAATGATTTCCCAATAATCAGAAACATCGAATGACCCAAAAACATCATCTTCCAAGCATTCTTGTCATGAAAAAGTTAGGTTGCCTATGAGACCACCCCATGTTGTTACTACTTGGAAACCATGGTATGACTCGGAAAAATCAATGACTTTTAGAAAAACCATGCTTCTGCAGAACAACTCATATAAAAAACAAATAAACGAAATCTTTTAAAACATCAGTGTTCTATAAGGCCAATTATTTTTCAATGTACCTAAATGATAACATGATAAGTTACATTGTAGTATTTATGTTGAGGGTATAATAAAGGGAATAAAATTTTATCCAAACTAATTTGAGTCACAATCACCTATTTATATAAAAAACAAAGACTGAGGTACATTAAATTTTATGCACATGAACTCAAAGAGTAGGATAGTCCAAACTCCTCCGATATACTTCTTCATAATATATCTGCTACTCCTGCAGATGCATTTCCATTAACCATTTATGATGACGCTACCATGCAAGGAATCTCAAGATCAATCCAATCTAACCACTGATTTCCATCCTTTACCAAATGGTTTGTCATGGTTTGAGCATAACATCAAGCACAATATCTTTCTGTTATTGAGAAAGGATATACTTAATCAATTTTTTATCGGCTACATTGAATTTTGAGTGATTATGACCATTTTTAAATGGTCTTATAAGTTTTTGTACGTTTTCTTGGAAGGAAATATTTAACGATAATCAATATGAAAATCCCTACCATAAAATATTCCATAACATCAAATTCATTAAAGGATATAATTTCAAACCATGAAACATGCACTAGCGACCATAAAAAACTATTTCCAGAGAATTTCATCAGAGTAAAACAATCATTTAATAATAGAGGTAGAGAAAACCTTCCACTCAAGGGAAATGGATTATATTCTCTCTTAAAATTAATCATGATTCTTGTCCAAGTCACATTCCCACATGTTAAGGAAAAAAAGAGTAAAAAGCAATAAAACTGGACATCTTTTGAAACACATTGATCTCTTTAAACAATAATCCTAAACATTCAGATGAGTGTTGACCATTATTAAAACCTAGTTAATACTAGTCCAAAGATTACCAATATTTAAAGTCGAACAGATCATGGATTTCATGAGTGGAATTAGACATAAATGGTGCATTTCATGATTTAAAAAGATGAAGAGTGTCATGTTTTCAAATGCATACTACCTCGAGGGAACATGATAAAATTGAATGTCCCTAATAATATAAATATGATTAATAATAATGTGATTTTTAGTATCAAATTCACACCAAAAGAAGTCATCTCTTAGTTACACAACATCATATGACTAGAAAATAGACTAAATACTTATCAGGGCATCAAACAATGTAAGAACGACATGTGGAGTCTCATAACCAACACAAAAGATGACTTTGACATTGTAATTTATATGTTTTTAATGGAGAATTTTAGAATGTTTCAATGTAGATAAAGGATCAAACAAAAGATGATCACCCCTCAAAACGTGGGTTCCATTTTATAAAATAAGAGTCATATATGGGTCAATTGTACCTATACTGTACCACTAAAGAGATACTACTGAATATAAACAATAAAGGCTTCTAATAATTCATGGGTACTAACTAATATGGATTATCCATTATTAAAGATGAAAAATTTACCCAAAATGATATCATTCCATGGAAAGTTTTGTAGTCTCAAACTTTTATCATTTATATTTATACTGTCGAGGGAACAAGGATCTAGAAATGGTCACACACTATTTTGAGGCGATATGAAATTATTTTGAAAGGATTAAAAGAACCTAAACCTGAGTGTTAACACTAAAACAACGTTGAAGGTTTATATAAAATAATAAAACCAAAATAATGTAAACCCTTTAAAAATTACATGTTTAATTTTTATGGAAACACCAAAATAGTTAATAAAAAAAGGTATTTCAAACTACCTTTTGAAAAAATATTATTCAGTAACATCCTATTATAATTCATCTTTTTATCATATAAACCTCTTTAAGAAGCCATTTATTTTGTAATATGGTCTCACACAATTCAGCTAATAGAATGATTAAAATAAGTATTCTATTAAATAAATGGGAATAGTTAAAAAAGAAAAATCTATTGTATTTACATGAAAAACTATATAGACTATTAAAATCATTTATAAATTTCCTTCTACATAATGAATAAGAAACCCTATATTGGGTTAAGCACTAACGAAACAGAAAATTAATTTCTGACCTATGAGGGTCCCTTTAATCAATTTTAAGGTTAAAATAAACAATGAAAATACTTTAACCATTATATTTAAAACAACATTATCATGTTCATTTTTACTAAACAATTATCCCAAATGTCATTCTACGTTTCAGTTGTGTCTTTAAAAATTAACCATATTGGTCATTAAGACTAATAAAAAAGATGGTACTAACCAAAAAAGGTATTCGATCTAGTTAAACTCAATAAATTTTTAAATCTACACATTATTCTATAAGAATAAAACTCAAAAAAGATGGATTGTTCCTATCAGATACCACCTTTCACACTATAATGTATCAATAAACCTCACATGTTATAGGACACACACATTTAAACACTTCCTTGTCATTCAGGGTAATGAAAATTAACCTTATAATCCTTATAAGAGAGACATTAAACAATAATAAGATTATTCTATAAGGGATTGGTTATATGGTCACCCATTTCCATTTCATAAAGTTCCCATAAAAATCATATGTTGGATGATGGATCCCATTTTACCGAAATCATCTTATTTGGGATAATAGATGGATTTAATAGCTCAAATATTTATACAATATTCATCATGTAAATAAAAAACATCAATAATTATTTAGTGATATAGTTCATCAGTTCTAAATTTATAAGGTGACCATACACCATACAAATGGATGTTTAATCCCATTAAATAACTACCACTATGTTTCGACCTACTCTAAGAAAACATAGAAGAAAAAAATTTACGACAATCATCGTAATATTTTACCACAATTATTTAACCTATTCATGGAATGATAAAAAAATTAACAATAGAAGGTGAACAATTAAAATTTTATTGAAATTTCTAAATGTAATATTCCAAAAACTAAAATAACACACAAGGAACATCAGTAATTTCAAATAACCTATCAATGAAATCTAAATGGTACAAAATATGCATTAAATATAAATACTACTGTTTTTTAATGATTTGTGTAATTATATATATTTACCATACTAGGAAATGGGAAATAAATATATATGTTATAAATGATTAAGAAGTAGAAATTACATATTTCACACATGGTGAAATAAAAATAAACTAGTATAGAAACACATTTAACAAAAAACCCATCCCTTGCCACATGGAAATTCGCTAAATGTCGGTTGATCATTACAATGAACAGATATTTAACAAGCATTGAAAAATTACAATTATCTTGTATTTGGCCCTAGGAAATAAAATATGATGAAAAAATAGATCCTTTGACAACAATTTATAACATCCTGAACTAAATGTCCATTGTACTAGTTGTCAGACCGAGTGCCACGTGTCCTCAAGAACACCTCCCCAAATTCCAGAGGCTATTGTCTAGTAATGATGGTGCTATGGTGGTATAGTGGGGATAAAATATAGTCATTAACCAATCACACATCGGTAGAATAGATTTAAACAAATAATTAGTAGAAATCACAATTTTAATAAATAATCGAAGGAAGAATAATATAAAAACTGAGTAAATGTTGGAAACACAAATTCACAAATAATAGTGAGTGCCAAATAATTCTAAAAATACAAGAAGAATAAAATACAATACGAATTTACAATTTAATAATACAATTACATCCCAACAACCACATTCATGAGCATTTGGGGTACTAACTCATTCATCACACCAAAATCTGTTTTAGTAATGTAAATGAAGCATTGGAAGATAGATAAATTCATTTATAATTACATATAGATAAAAGGTATACTCATGTACTGATGGTGACCATGTATGGTGTGAGATACAATATTTGTTGGTCGACACACATTATGTCTAGACCATTCCATTTGGAGAAATATATATCACAAGTGTTCCCTAGTATGTAATTTAAGGAAATATATAAATAGATAAAATAAATTCGTTTAATAGGGTCACATTTGGTCACCCCTCCAATTACCTTCCTCAGCCAATGTTGGTTTGTTTGAACTCAAAGAACATGTAATGGTACATTTTTTGATATAAATAGAGAGGTGGTGGACTAACCCATATCTTGTGGTTTGTCTTAGAGTGCATATCCTTACATATTCAATTCCAATGGGTTAATTACATACATGATAATGTTAATTAACCTTTATATTAATTAATATTGAGAAAAAAACATTATAAAAATCATTAGGACACCCTAATCTCATCTATGATAGGCATGAAAAAAGTTCCATGTATCGCTCGAGGGTATTATTTTATAACCACTACCATGTATTACATCAATTCTATCCAAAGGATGAATTCCCACATTTCAATCCAATCATGGTGGGAATTGTCATTTACTAGACTTCTAGTTTGTACCTTGTATCACTTTTTGGGGCCTAAGTCTCACTCAAGGCGTTGTACAACTTGCATGCCTTGGAACACATCCAATGGGTCTTCCCTAAGGAACAAGCATCACTCTTCTAGATCTAAATATATATAAATGTTAGAAATCACATCCCATGAATATCTGGTGTTTCCCCCAACATGTTTATCATATATTAACAACTTAAATAAGTTGTTATGAGAGTTAGTACGGGGGTCCCCTAAGTGAGAACCCCTTATTTCACCCTCAGTGCAATGATAATATAATTAACCCCTCATTTCATTCATAAAACACCATGAAACATAAATCAATTTATATTTTCATTCTTTGTAAATCATTAAATTCCATATAGTGAAGACATTTCTATTTTACTAGTCTGTCCAAGGCATTGTGACTAATTATTATGAAGAAACCCCCTAAGAGGAATTTATGAAATCCCAACGACGGGGAATGATTTATTTATAAAGAATAAGAAACTAAATTATATCATTGTAATATTGAATATCAATTTCCAAACTCAATTATATATATATTTATTAATTACAATTAATTATTATGTCATTTATCAATATAGTAACTCAATCTTGGTGAAGTAACAATTTAAGCCATGAGAAAATGGCCATTAATGGTGGAATACCAAAAGTGGTGGTCAAAGACAATAAGGATGACCCACATATGGATTTCTCCATAAATATAGGTTAAATTGAGGGATTATGGAACCCATTTTCAGGGGAGGGGTTAATTAAGGAGTAAACATTATAATGACCCAAAAATTTTGAATAAAATTTTTTTCTTGAAAAAGTGTTAAATTTTTTTACTCTACGTAATTATATTAATTTAATAATAATGTTATTATATTTTGAAATTTTTTCCTTTGAGATTAGATTGTTATATGATGATTGATCAATATGACCATTGGGAATAATTCACGTGATAATAATTTTAATGTTATCAATTGATTTTATATGAAAAATTTTAACCAAATTTTTTTTATAGAAAGAATATTTCCCAGACTAAAAGAGTGGATTCATTCTATTTGAAGCCAAAAATTTAGATCATGGGATTATGGTAATATCCTTAGGCATCACTGTGGACCAATACCAATCAGAGAATCAATAAGTTATGTTTGAATGACATCATATATGGGAGAAGATCATGTTAGTGTAAATTACCTATCCCTCGATGCAAGCTGAGGCATCCCATGAATCATCCACCACTTCAAACCTTAAATTCAAGGAATATTTAGGTGTAATATGGGGTAATGTTTCATTAGCATACTTATGTAAATATTTATTTATTTTTATAGATAAATGTTTTAATCCATCAATTTATTTTTAGGATTTATTTTTCATATTAAAATTTAGATAGATTTTGATAACATGAGTTTCAGTAATAAATTGTTTATAAAAAATACTTTTATATAGAAAACCGTAGTATTATAAATATATTTTATTTTAATGAAATATAATTATTTAAACACTATAATTTTAATTTATGTGGTAAAATAATATTAATTATATTAAGTGTCAGAATGTTTTCAATGTATTTTACTATGCATTTTCTTAACTCTATTATTTTTATTTAATGGATTCATATATATATATATATATATAACAGTTAAATTTCAAATATTTATTAAATTATTATGATATAGTAAATATCATTTTTGAATTTATCATGTTAGAATTAGGTTAGGGTGAACTTATGTCAATTTTCCAAAATTCATTAATTATTCTAGAATAGTAAAAATATAATTTCAGTTTAATATTATGTTTGATGACATAAAAATGAGTAAATAATTAATATGAAATTCTGGTTGAATATTTTGGATTATAATATCTTGATTATTGTCTCAAGTGTCCAATAAAATAAGAAAATTACTTGTTCAAGACCGTGATTTTTAATTTTCCACTACGTAGGTGTCCAAGGAAATTATTGAACATATCAACTCCCTCGCAATATATAACCAGCATTTATCAATTTCATCTCAATAAAATTTCATATTCAATGAATATCTAGTTGTTTTACCTACCATGGATTCCTCCCAATGTCTCCTCATTCCCCCTATGTACCAATAATTGAGGCTTAATAGTTTTTTCATGGTATGGGAATTCTCAACTTCAATTTTCCTTTGAAGTTTCCTTATTAAGTGGTATGTCATTAAAATTTATGTAAAATGTTCGTTTTACCATGATATTTTATAACTTTACTATATTTAGAGACATTTATGAATGGGATAACCTTTTCTCATTTTTTTATTTTCATCTAAAATCATGTTTCTTAATCGTTATGCTGTAATATTTTCTTCTCAAAATTTACCTCACATTTTCTATAAATCCTCATAATTTCTATTGAAAATTACCAAAACTTATTAATTAAATGGTTATTAAACTATATTATAAAATAGACTATTTTATTCTAGTATTATCCTACATAAAAACCACCATCATTTTTTATGTGATAATATTGACATAAATTTCTTGTCATTAATCAGTTTTTTTGTACACCCATGATTTTGATATGAATCCCATTTATTATATTCTCCATATCTTATTTATGAAATGTTTTTTTATCATATATGTGGCAAACATTAATTACGAAATACTCATTTTTACCATGATAACACTCCAATTCATTGGGTAAATAATTTAATGTCTAGATATGACATGTTTTTTGATACATGGTGAATTTCATTTGTAATGTTTATGACACATCAGTGAAAAAAATTAGTGATATACTTTTGAAGGTCTAATATAAATGTTTACTTCAATTTTAAGTTTTAAAATTCATGTTATTTAATTTATTTTGTGCCTTGTGTTCTCTTTTTTCATTCAATAATGATATTCTTCATGTTTTTAATTAATTTCATCCGGTTCTCATGTAAATTGTTTCCATTGCATTCCCTTAGTGGGCCTTATGCTCACCCTTTCCATTAATGTGTATCCTTATGTTCTGATATGTTCTAAATTTACATCGGAAAAAACATTTATGAATCCTTTAAAGTGGAATATAATAATAATTTATGTTTTCATGTATTAATTGCCTTTTTTACAAGAAAATAAACATTAAATGACCCATTATTATATACAATTTAATGAAGGTGATTTAATGAAAATGTGGGATTATATAAATATTTTATTCTTAATGTGATGGATATTATTCCAACATTTGTAGGAAGTAGTATTACATATTTGATGGAGACCTAAAAATCCAAAACAGTCACATTCAAATAGGCGACAGAAAAATTTTACATGGTTCACTATTGTGGGGTAGTCTATATATCTTATAACGATAGTGTATCAGTGATAAATAAATCCACTATGATTTCATACTTTTAGAATATGGAATGTCATAAATAGTGACATTTTTCAATGGAAAATACATTTACATGTTTTTAGATGTAGAACATTGGATCCCTTGGAAATCATCTATTTACAACACCTATCCCACTGATATGGGAGAAGGAATACACAGTTTATCAACTTGAAGGTCACCTCAATATATTGGAATTGATGTATTTTCCCTTATATAGCATGAGAATATGATTGCACCAATTCCCTTAATGGATTCACTTTAACACATTGATAAAACAAAAAAGATATCCCAAACGTATTAGTATCTAAACACATCACTTACACGTCATAGTTGTGCTTACACTCATGTTGTGGTATTGTCACATATGATATATTTCAATCAACCATTATCTTTTGTGTAGCCACACTATGAAATTAAATTGCTGATGATTGGATCCAGGATCATTCCTCATGTATTAATTATTATTCATATGTCTTCTATGTGGTAGACACACCAATTTATTATTGGAAGAAGTTATTTTTAATTAATGGGGGTTGTCTAATATTTATAGATCTGGAGAACCCTACCCATATTATTTGTATGTGTCAACTCTCATGCACAAATGTTTGAAACTATTGTTGCATTTGGAACATAGGATTGTTTTGCACAATTTCATCATCTATACACATCTTAATAATTTTTCTTATTTTTTTGAGTCTATCATGAAACATCACTCATAAAGAACTCTAGTTTGATTATGTATTTGGTGGATAAGATTCTTTTTTTTAGTTTGATTTGCATATAAAACATCTAATGATGTAACATGTATTCCATGTAGAACCAAATATTTGAAGTGATTAATTTGTTTCCCATATTTCGGTGAGTTGATCCCAATACTCCCAGTTCACAAAATTTCTTATTGACTTTCATTATTGTGGTAATATTTTATTTTAAAAAACAACGTTATCTGTTATCCAATTTCTTTACAGAAATATTTGTAAAAAACAGGAAATAATGCCACCATCAACACATATTTCAGCATAAAGGATAAGAACAATTTCATTGAAATCCTTTTTATCAACTCTTTGTAGAATAAAAACAATAGAAAACTAGAATCCTTTCGCAGAAATGAAAATCCATGGTTGAAACCTAATTTCAAAATTGAAAAACATTTTAAACAATTTATTATTAAATAACGAAACATCACCAGAAGGGTATAGCGATAAGCATGATGGGGTATCATTAATCAGAGACTAAAATACAAGATAAAACTAGTCCCAAATAACTTTATTTAGTATATTTCACTCATTAGTTATTGAGGATTAATACTACATACATTGAAATAAAATTATGGAGTTATAAAATTATCTAAAATTAGGGCAACAAATGATGAAAATAAATAGCATAAATGATGGAGGGGGATCCATAAAAATATAAGATAGAGAAATGAGGAACTTACTGTGGTCTTCCCAATGCTATTAAAAATGAATTTTTTTATAAGATGAAGAATAATGAACAAAACTGAATAAGTAGGTGGAAGATAATCCATGAATGATGGAGAGGTAGAAAATCATTCTTGAGTGGAGGAGAAAAGGAAAAAGTGTTTTTTATGGATTTAATTGAGGTTAAAAAGATGATTTCAGCCTAAAATAGTTTTTCAATGTTTCTCCTCATATTTTTCCCAAACAATGAACCAACCATGCAACTCTTATTTCTTAGGAACCCACATCAAATGATTTATCCCACATTATTAACCTAACCATGAGTCAAACGTTTGATGAATAGTTTGAGGATATTACCTAAGTGACCCAAAAATTTCGGGAAAAACACATAGTTTTGGTGAAACATGAATATCCCATGAAAAACCTTGTTCTCCTCTGAAACATGAAACACATTTTGTTGCTATGGGAGACATGGTTTCAGAGAAACTGTGCGCCATGTGCCAAGCCTCCAAACATTTGATTTCCTCATCCATGAGCTTACGAAACTCATCAAGAGACATGTGAAACCCAACAATACTTTATCCAAGTCTCATAGAAACACTATGATATTTCCCAACACACATAATTTCATTCTGATGATTTTTTTACAAAATTCACCATCCACCAACTGAAATAATTCAAAATCACTTGAAATTTCATCCAGTCTAAAACATGGGATGCTACGTACGTGAATTAATATTAGGGTGTTCACTAACAATCCTTTATTTTTATCCATCCTCCAATATTATTTGAATTAATGTTATTAATTGATAGTGGATGTGAATTATTCTACGTGAAGTATTGATTAGTAATTATAATTACTAATGGTTTGACAAAATGTTATAATCAAAAATTGTTTTCCATAATTATTATCTATAATGAATTTTTTTTTTCAATTACATTACCATAATAATATATCATATGAGTAGATTTCTAACATGAAACGATTAACAAATACTACTAATGATATTAATATTATTGAAGATAAATTAGTGGGAGTCACCAAAATAACCACTATTTAAAAATATATACATATTGGTATAAAAAAACTGGTCATTTTACCACTATAAAAATATAAATAAAAAAACTATTTTATATGCACTGAAATAAAAATTAATTTAATAATTTTGTTTTAATTTAAATTAAAAAATTAAATTTTTTTAACAGTCATAATTATATAATATTTAGATGTGTTTTTTAAATTTATCTAAAATAGATTTTTTTATGATTATTGATATAAAATATCATTTTAAAATAGGTACTTTTATCACATTAACAGTAACAGTGAATGCCCTAAAAGTTATAAAATATTTTAATTGATTAAATATATTTATTATTTATAAGTTCGAAATCTATAAAAGTAATTTGGGAAATTAATGTTTATTAAAAATATGATATGTTTTATTGAAAATTTTATAATTATTTTAAAAATTGTTTCATTAGTTTCATTTCAAAAAATATTAAGGTAGAATTATGATTGAACATAATTTTGAATTCAAATTCCATTTATTGTTTTCATAGTTAATTAACTACTATAATGATATTTTTTATGAATCAATTAAATCTCTTGTACAAAAATTTAACATTTAGTAAGAACACTTTTAATTAAAAACATCATGAGTTTTTAATTTAAAAAAACATTTCTAAAATTTATGTAATTTGTTTCCCTAAATATATTCGATATTTATAATGAAAATTTAAAATATTTATTATATATTCTATATTTTTTATTAATAAATTATTTAAAATGATTAAAATTTAATTAATAATAATTAAGGATGAAATGACACATTTATAATGGGGGACTATTATAATTTTTTCAAGATATTAGACCTTCTAGAAACTATTTTTTAACTTTTAATGTCCAACAAACATTTATCTCTAACCATAAAAAATTTAAATTACCTGACATTCAAGAACAACCATTCATATGCCTTAGTTGACATTATTTTATTTGAAAATTTCGGATACCCTCACTTGAAAAAGTAGTCCACTTACAAAACATCAGTACATGACAGGCAATTCAAATTCCATATGATTCTATAACATAATTTATATAGTAAAAATTACAAATCTCTTTCTAAATCCCCTGGTCACACTATGATCACACATTCCCACCATTTTGTACAAAACTATATGAAAACAAATCAATTTATAGACAAAGGTATCAAATCTTTGTTATCCTTTTTTATCCTTTATTTCATCTACCATCAATTATAACTTTTATCAATAATAGATAGATGAAATAAGTGGTAATGATATAAGGTTTATATATATAAATAATGTAACATATCTTTTACACAATCTTTTGAAACAAATCTACATATATAAAAATGACTTCATATATATGTTTCGACTACCACCTAAATGCACAACCTGTCCTATTTTTCATAGGTTCATTTCAAAGATTGTTTAAATGAATTTAATAATAAATAAATATTTTAATTGTAACATGAATTTGGTTCTGAAATATAAATTCAGCACCCTTTCTATGTCACTCTAATTTTATAGAAAATAAAAATTTCAGACCATCTATATTCAAATATAATACAATATAATTGGAAACACTTTTTACCATTACAATAATCATAGAAAAAAATTATTGTTATGTATAAAATTTATATTTAATGAATTTTTATTATTTTACAAGGTATTAATAAATTTTTAAAAAAATAAATAACCATTGTCAACATGTTATTAGAATGAAATAAAAATCGATAAAGCCACCATTTGTAATATAAAAGAGTAGAAATTATTTTTTAAATAATAAATAAATTAAAATATCTATAATTTGTGTATATGTAATATTAACATACATTATTTTTTCTATTATCATTAACTATAGTGGAATTATATTTTTCATCCCTTTTATGTTTTATAATTTATGTGAGCCTAATTTTTTATGAAAAATCCATTTATCTACTATCATGAAATGTAGCCAACACATCAATTGATTTATCTAGGAATATTTTTCTAAAATGCTTATATGTCTCATGAAAACTCTTTTTAGTTAAATTATGTTTTTAAAATAAATCATTTTTAACTATTCCTGAAATAAATTTTCATTCCATAATTTTATAAGGCATCACCCCCCAACATTTATTTTATATTTTCTTATTTTAAATGTTTTAAGAATTATTTTATGATATTATTAACTTTTCTCTCGATCTGTAAAAAAACAGAAAACAGAAAACAGAAAATGATTTATTTCCTTATTCTCTAAGATAGAAACTAGGGATAACCCTTAGTTACTCAATAAAAAAGGTTCTGAAACCCATATAATACTCCTGTATTTTATTATACATATTATTTTGGAATTGATTATACTACTCTTTAAGTGAAAAATTCATTTATATATTATGATGGTGGTTAGAATATATTTTTATGGTTGGGTTAATTATTACAATAAAAATCATTATGTAATGTAAATATATAATGTAATTGTATTTTTTAGTATATAGAGTATAAAAAATATTTTTAGAATGCCTAGGGAGTAATAATTAGAATGTTTTGATTCCCCTGAGAGTAATCCATGACAATAGATGATGTCTTAGTGAGTAATTCATAGCATCTTTTACTGATTTACTAGTTAGAATTCCATGATAATCAGTTATGAAGTATTATTTAAGATGTTTCCAAATATTTACTTTCCATTTCCATTACATATAATTTCTTTATGTCATGATTTGATACTATTGATCATTCTATTAATGATATCACATTATGCCTCTTTCATATCATGTAATTATTTATATCCATGCTTACTTACCTATAATTATTCTTATATCATACATTCCATTATTATATTTTCATATGATATCCCATGCAATTATGAACGAAGTATGGGAGTATGAGAACCTTTTTTTTTATAAAAAATGACATTGAGTTAATGTATAAGATGTTGTATTTATTAATATAATCATCCAATGTGACCAGAACTCCCAATCCTTAATTTTTATTTATTAGATTAGTATGTTATGAAATATTTGTTAATGTATATATAATGATAAGACTATGTATATTATGTGATCCTGATGTTCTTGAATGGTGGATATTATGTTTTTTTCTTACAATACCTCCCTTTCCATATTCTACATGTTTATATGGTTTTTGACATAGAGAAATATAGGTATAATTACCTTAAAATGTGTTATATCAGTATATCATTGAAATCATTATGGTTGTATGAACCAAATTTTTTTATTTTAGGATTCGTAATATTTCTATCTGAAAAATTGATTTTTAACTAATGATAATGAATATTATGTAATTAGATGTAACAAGGAAGTCTTTGAATTATTTTTTCATGGATCCCAACTTTGTTGGATAACTAATAGGCTACACGGTAAGAACAAAACATGGGCTACATGCCTAAATGTTTCTCTTATCCATGTGTGTCCTGATTGAGTGTAGTAAGAGACTACACGGTGTGATGAAAGAATGTATATTTCATAGAACACCCCTACATATAGTATGATATTTTTGGAAGAGAAATTTAACACTTTTGGAAAATGGATTCATAAATAATGCGGCATAATAGTTCATGAACCCTCTTTAGGAAATGATCCAAAAATGATTGCAACATGAATTTTCTCCACAATGTAGCCAAAACCTGTGCCCATTATTTGCGTTGAATTTAGCATCCCTTACCCTCTGAAATCCCATATAACATTATTTTTCTTCCCCATTACCTTCGATAGATTTAATTGAGATCCTCTATCCAATTAAATCCGACAAATACCCATATTCATAGGTTCTTCAATGTCCTCATCCTGTGAGCTCAAAATTGACACCTGATTTTTTTATATCCATCATTATGTTATTCAATTAATTATCTCAGTTCAGAATTTGTATTTAACTCATCAATGCTAGTTTGATGTTGGATCCTATATCATATTACTAGGGTAATGATTTTCTCTTTAGTTTTCAATTGATCTTGATTGATCTAAAGGCTAATAATAGATTATGAAGGTGACCTATGCTCCATGTAGGATATATATGAATCATACCTAAAGTCTCTCTATTTTATAAACTGTGGTTGTTCTGTGAAAAATAATTTCATTATGAATTTCTTAAAATATTAAAATGTAAGTCTTATATTCATTAGAATGGTTTTCTATGAATCTTTTTATAATGTTCAACACATCATTCGAAGATGCAATGTCAATGTGTTTCACCCAATTTACATTATTTACATTATTATTTATTTAGTGGTTTTTAATACTATATAGACCATTATATGACTGTTATTTGATTTGATATTCTATGATAAGTGTTCTTCAATAAATAATAAATAGTTAAATTTTAATGGCCTTTAAATTTATATTTCATATGTATCACATTACTTTATTATGGAATTTTATTCATCATAAAAACGAATCATTAACATATAAGTAAATCATATTATAGATATCACTTGGTCTAGTTAATTATAATTGAATTTCAAATTATTTCACATCCTTATCCTTCCATTTCATTCTTATGAAAGGTAATGGAGTTCCACACATAATTGATCAAATAATTAACGTACTAAATGGTTTTATGTATTTATTATAACCTTTTAAACTAATTAAAGGTGTGGATTTTACCAAATTACTTTTTATGAGGAATGTGTAGTACATAGACGGATTTATATAAGGAATTAATTATTGGGTTCACATAGCATATGTATCATTTATTTCCTATAGTTATTCTCATATGTTAGCTAACCTTGGATCATATAGGGAATGCCTCGTTCCCACAGATAATGTCAATAAATTTCAATGAACTAATGTCCAAGGGAGACAACCACCATGGATCAATGTTTTTTTTCACTAAATGGATCCCAAAAATGACATTGTAGGATACCTTCTCATTATATAGAGACTAATAATCCAAAGATAAAATCATTTCATCCATCACGATGTCATAAAAAATATCCTCTATTGATATACTCTTTTTGGACTAATCATTCCTAGAAAATTATTTTCTTGGACATGATCCCTATACACTTGTGTAATTATAAACAGTACAATCAATGTGTGATTCCCCTTGTATTACAATCAGACCCATAGAATATATGGAATAGATTTTTTCTAAAATGGATCTACCCACGAGGGATATGTTTCCTTGATTATATCCTCAAATCCAGGCCATTATTATTATTACCAATACTTGATTCAATTGTTATACCTTGGATACTCCATTACTATTATCATCATGAAAGGCCATCAATGTTGTATATACCACACATGAATTATTTATATAAAAAAGACAAAATTGAATTAAATATATGATCATATGTTCATAAATTATATGAAGCTGAAGTAGATATGAAGGTATTTAGATTACCACATTGTAATTACTATCATATCAACCTACATACTAATTTAGATAATATTTAAAAGACTAGATGATATTGATATCATTGGTGGTGGCATATGGAGATTTGTATCACACTCTATCTAGGCCTCCATTGGTACTTGAGAAGATTACATGTGTGCATGTGTTGATGGATTAATCATCCCATTTTGGAAACATGGCCTTTATTTCATTCATATGATGGATCGTAGTATCAGATTGCTGGGCTACTTCTTAGGATGCTCGATAGTTTTTGGTTTATTGTTGATTATTTTGTATAACAAGTATTCATTACCACCATGTATACCAATTTTCCCTATTTATAGAGAATATATATATATTATCACTATGTTTTATATGATTTAGTTTCTATCCTTTGTTATAATAATTTTTTGATTGAGATATTTACTCATTAATAGCATGCTTCTACTACGATGTGTCACTGGTCCTATCATTATAGTGTCTATTTTCACTATTCCATATTTTTATTTATTCTTCTACTATATATAAATATATAAATATATATATATATATATATAATTTTATATCTACCATGATCTACTCTAACAAGAATTAATAGTCTTCTCATGGACATAACCAGGGTCGTCAAAATTTGCCGGAAACCTCTAGCATATTAAGAGGTGCCCTAGAGTCCTTGTGGCCCATCGATAATAGGATACATTTTAGTGGAACCGAGGTTTGGATGTCACAAAGTTGAATAAAAGCTTTTTTTCATTCTTTATGATGTCGAGATAATGAATATCAGACTATGAATTATTTGGAACATGGTTATAAGGTGTGATTGGAATTCTCTAACCATTATTTGAGTTAGATACCATGATTCTTGAAAATATAAAATATGGTAATGTTTTTTCTTGTTAAAGTGGATTTAATATTATAAATGGGTGATAGAAATAAATTATGGGTTTTATTAGGGTTTTTGGATACCATAATAGGTCTGGTATGGAAAGGATCATTTTAACATCCCTCATTATAGGAAACTATAATTCACATTCCACCAACATAGAATTCCATATAGGTTGAATTCATATATTTCGTTGATTTATTTTCCTTTTATTATTCAGTGAACAATAGTTATTATTTATTCCCCTTTTAATAACATATTATATAGGGTAAGGAGTTGGTTATATAATGATTCAACATGAATCTAAATAGTGATTTCCAATATAGGTTATTGGTGGAATATTAAATATCAATATTTTACACATATAATCTATTTACCATTGGTTAACTGAGTTTCATATTATCTTATATTGAGTGATTTCCCGTTTCAATTCATGAGGGGTATTGGACCCCATGGACAGGAATCAGTAATTTATAATGATGATACATTATATATTACCTATTACATTCTGATACAGAATTTTGAGTATGTCAGATGAACTTGGATTGGTGTCCATTTGAATGAGATGTTGTTGTTGACCTAATTCAATAGTAATTTTGATTCATTAAATTGAACCATGATATATTAAAAAAATGAACTATAAAAATAAAATTGTAATGTTGACCTAAAAAATGAAATGGTCTCATGTAAATGAAGATTGAATATTAGATTGACAGTTTAACTACTAGAACCACTATAAATTAAATTCAAACACATACTAGTACATAGTCTACTAACGTGGTAGTTGGGGTATTATACCTTTCAAAGTGATCCCTTAGTTATATGTTGTGATTCCAGTAGTACTTCTATATAAATATAATCAACTTCTAATCTGTGTGATTGAATTTTTATGAGGTATTACACTATAAAACATTCTTTTCATGTGTCACAAGGTTGGAAACAACCATTCTTTTGAGATGGTTGGCACAAAGTCGCGAATAAAACCACCAAGAGTGAAACATGTTGCATTGTCTATTGTAACAAAACATGGAACTGACATTAATATTTACAATGATTTTTTACAACTGATGTAGTCCATTTTGGGGGAATCACGACCTACACCTATGCTGGATGATCTAACTCTTGAGTTCTAGCAGAAGCATCTTCCAAATATATTTGGATCATGGAGGTCCTAAAACTTTGGAGTCATAGATGTAGTCAACTATATATATATATATATATCTGATCATATAAGAAAACCTCTATCAGGGAGGGTAAATATTTATATATAAATCTATTCTGATATGGCTATGTGCAGGTGGGATATGATTACTCAGTATGGTCATCATCAATGAATGATCTAGACTAATAAGTAGTCTATATGCAACAAGTACATATTTTGATAGATGTTGAGAGTAGACCGAGATAGATGGTTCATGAATCCATATTTGGGTAGTCTGTGAATAATCAATTATTCAATGTGTTTTACAAAGTTATAAAACCATACAACAATTAAATATTGAAAAATTTATCATGTTCATGGTGTTTTGAGGACGGGATGATATATGTCATCCATAATTATTTTAATGTCTTTTTTATAATTACATTTTCTAATAAAATTAACCAGGAACATATAACATATTTTATCCCATATAATGTTAATAGCTCTGTGAATAGTGGGTCATTGTTGAGGCAGGGTTGTAGTTGTTGTTGTAGAAGGCATCACGCCCTCTAAGTTTCTCATCAGAGTGGTTGATGTTTGGGTAACAAAATTAGACTCTCTATTATATGACATCTATGTAGAATAATGTGGAATATTATGCCTTATCTTAATAGAGACCCTCCTGAGTGTCACGCTTGAGTCTATATGAGTTATCCTGAGAGATTCTGTTAGACCATACATTATTCATCATATGGAAGTGGATCCGTAGTAGCTCCACCAATAGGGAATGAACATTTATAGCACGTCCAGAGGAGAGTGGGAGTATTGTATTGGAGTAAAACTGAGGGGGAGGTCATGGTCATAGTATCCAATCCTATGATCATCAACACCAGTATATCCGACCACCTCATGGTAGTCCACCTATAGCACATTGTTTTATATGAGGAAAGTTGCATTCTCTATATCCAGTACCTGTTGATCAGACTGTATGACTGTCTAATATATGAGTTACTACTATTGTATCCTCCATAGCAATATTTTATTTATTCTATAGTGGAAATTCAAAATCCATTACCTATTTATCCAATGTATAATTTGTTAGGGTAAAAATTCAGTATTAAAGTGGAGTGATGACTCTGGACACACCATTGGGAGTGCAGTAAGAGTGAATACTCCAATATTGGGACTGCCAACATGAGGTTGGATTTTTTAATATCTTAAGGGAAAATATTTTTTCCTGAGAATATTGCATTCCATGTAATTATGATAATGGAATTATTTTTTTCCAATCACAACCATTTGGACTTTTATTGCCATAGGGTGTCATTTATATCCTGAGAGGGTGGAATTTATATACACAAAGGCGAATAGAATATCCAGGCTAGTAAGATGGAAAATAGCATCATGTCTATAGTGGGGTTACCCCTTAAAGGGTGTTCTCTCTATAGAAAATCAGTGAATACATCTAACAAATTTTCATCCTATTTTAGATCATTTTAGGGATGTGATTATAATATTTTTTTTCTAGATTACCTCTTTAGAGAGTGCTGTGTTCATGATAGACCTTATTATTGGAGAAAATTATGTTTTCATTACTCTATATAGGATGAACATATTATTCCCTAGGATCTCCAATTGATGTTTGAGGAGCTGGAGTATAATGGGATTATATTACCTTGTACTTATTGATGGAGGTAACCCACAATTTTAACCAACAAAGAAGATGGGAACGTTTTTAATTTCATGGATTTACAGCCTTCCAACTAGTATAATGTTCAGAACTTGTATTAATTTCCCTCTATAGATGATATATGTGACCATATTTGATGAGATATTCTATTCTTAAAGACCGACCAATGATCGTTCTTTCCTCATGTATGTGTAAAGACATAAAAAATAACTCAATCATTTTTCCAAGGATGTTATAATCTATATGAAAATATGGCTGTTCCCTTATATAATACGAACACACCTTCCATAAATATGGATTTTGTAACACCCCAAGATTCCACGGCACGTTTCCCATTTTAGTAATGTATTAGCTTGTGATGTATGCAACTTGGATTTTTAGCACACCATAACAAATCAAACTATCCATTGTGAATAATAATACACAATTTTTGAATTTTATAACTTTTATTTTCCAAAATATTCTTTATTTTTGGGCTTGTAATTTCTAAATTAGCTTAGGGTGAATTTTTTGTATTTTTCTGAAAACATTCAAATTTTGGTGAATTGAAAAAAACAATGTATTTTTTAGAACCAACTTTTTATCTAAATAAATGTTCAGTTTATTTAAAGTTATTTTAAGTAAAAAATATATATATAATAACTATATAAGTTCAATATAATTAATTTGATTCATATTCTAATATGAATAGTTGTATAATATTTTATTGAATTTTTTAAACTAATTTACCAACATTCTAGAAACATTTGAAAATTTGCATAAAATGAAACTTTAAAGCTTCTGTGAATTGAATTAAAAAAATCCGAAAGAGACGGTTGACATCAGTATGTAAATTTTGGTTCAATAAGATGAAAATAATTTTTGGTCAATAGTAACTTTTGACTATTATTTACCCATTTCAAAAGTCAATAAGGGTAATTAAAGGTAAAAAATTATATTATAATTACTCTAAAACTTTTCCTAATTCTAAGGGATAAGTGTATTTTGAAATAAATAAACCATAGAAATAAAAGATGATCATTTTGGACCACATGTATTAGATTATGACATTTATTATTATTTTATTTTAAAATGAGTTAAAATTGTTAAATACAATGTTTAATATCTAAACTATTTTTAATATAGGGTTATACATAATATAAAGTGGTCTATAAATATTATTTTAAAAGATAAAAATATTTCCTACCTAATGGTATTTTATCTATAATTTTTAGACAATAAATATTTAAATTTATTTACGATACAATGATAAGGTTGTAATTACCTTATTAATGAACGTTGAAAATAATTGATATTATAAATA
Source organism: Viscum album (assembly GCA_963277665.1). Classification (NCBI taxonomy): domain Eukaryota; kingdom Viridiplantae; phylum Streptophyta; class Magnoliopsida; order Santalales; family Viscaceae; genus Viscum; species Viscum album. Next base: position 853,061,268 of record OY728161.1, read on the forward strand.
TCCAAATAAATGTAAATTGAATCTTATGATGAATTAAACTAATATTATAGGATAATATGAAATTTTTGGGTTTATTAAATATATTTTATTATAAGTGATAATGTTTATATAACTTTCATAAAAACAAAATAATAAATAGAGTGAAAATATCGATAAATTAGTTTTTAAAACAGATACTATATTATTAATTGATATAATATTTTTTAAAATCTAAGGATCATCCAAAGAACATAGATAAGGTTACATATATAAATAATGAACTATATGGGGTTCTCATGGCTCTTTATATAATGATTAAGAAACTTTTAATTTTAATAATACCAGAATACATTGTAAAAGTGAAACTGTTTAACTATGTGTTATATCTAAAAGATAAGGTTAATATAGTGACGTAAACCTGTCTAAAACCTTCTTGTTGATATTTTTTCGTTAAATACCCACCTTAGAATCGAAATAAAACATTTATGAGCCATTATATACCTAATATTATTGAATAATAAAATAAAATTTCATGATTTTCCTAAAGTGGCCCTCAGCTCTCTTATAAAAGGGCACTTCCCCTTCTATCAAAAATCACACCTCAAAACTTATTCAGATCGGCCAAAAAATGCTCTAATATCCTCTTAACTACCCTCATTTGGTCCTAGAGGAATTATTTTGATCATAAGGCCATCCAATTGAGCCCTTTTGATCAACTCCAAAGGAAACACCTGAAGAAGATGTAATAATTTCACCACCTCTTTCAAAGTTCTTTTCTTCTTCCACTTCATCTTTCTTTATTGTTTCCATAACAAAATAATAACTCCTAAACCATATACATACTGTGATGTTATTATAAATATCATGTGACCATATATATTATTATATCCATCATATTAATGACAAGTCACCATACATGCATTCATACGGCTTTCCGTCTCCACGTCAGGGTGTAGTTTGTTATTCAAAAGCATTACTATTTGGATGGTATAATATTGTGTATAAATAATTTAATTAATAAGTATTACATGTTAAGGATTCAGTATATATGATGTACCATCTAATTAAATATTATTTCACCATAAATAGAATGATATTGTCGCTCGTGCGTACATACGGATTACCGTCTACACGAACGTGATGAAATACATTCTCCATAAAAACCATTGAAGAATAATATTAATTTTATGATTAAAAATATTATTTAAAAACTTAATATCATTATTTATATGAATCAAATGCATCATATCCATAACAATTATGTCTTACAAAACCACATATATAAAGGAAAATGAATCAGTTAACACCATAAATGACGATACTACTGAAATATTATCAACAAAGAAATATTTGAAGATAATATTTGATATCATATTTATTTATTTGGTTCTTGTATAATTTATTAACAATGATTTAACTATTATATTGTAGTTTAACATGCCCTTTATTAAGGAAAGTAACAAGTTAATGGTTAATTATACAATCTCTTCATTAACTGTGGTTGTTTATAGGTGAGTATCTACTGGGATCTCCTTATCTTCCACATCTGTGTTTCTTAAAAATGTTTTTAAAATCATTTTACTATTTCCTATACTATGGGTTAAATTAATTTATAACCTTGTTTTACTTCTTATAAAATATTTATAAAAGAATCTTTCTGTCATTTTGCAAACACGGTCCTTTACGCCCTTTTCAACAAAATTAAGGAAGGAATGTTTTTTTAACATATACAGTGGGTGAAACTATTTTCTACTATTATAAAACCTTCAATTCTTCCCAAACAAGATACACGAATATTTTCAAAATTAATTTTTTCTTTTATAATTACATGACTTTTATATGATTTATAAATAATATGTGATATTTCTATCAAATAGTTTTGATTTCATCTATTTCAACATCCATTGTTGGATTTTAGAATTGTTTGAAGTTGATTTATTATGATACAATAATCCATATTGTATTAAAGGTTTTGTGATATGTCTAACTTTGAGTGTGTTATTTTTATACCATTAATTGTTTATGGTTAAATTATTACCATTTCATATGTTATTATTAATGCTAATGTTTATATTATGTTTCAACATTTTCATATGACGAATGTAATAGACTTAGTAAGCGATAGGTAGAGCCTTCTATGGCTCCTCGATGCATCGGTAGGTCTCATGAGACAAACTGGTGTCTTGGAACAAGGCCTTGAAAAAGTATTATTAGTAGTCTTGGTATGAGCCCATGACATTGTGGTTATGATGTCCGTCATTATGAATTCCATCATTATAAAATTGGCTATTAATATTACATGTGATTATTCGACTAGTAAAATATCCATGGGACTATGTAAATGGAATTATTTGATTTAACATTTCTTTATTATACTGGTGATTGTGTTTAAAAGTATTTTGTTATAGTCTTATACATTTCCTTAAATGTTTATGCTTAATTATGAAATTCTCCTCTATATTGTTATCCTCACTGAGCACCGGAGCTCACCCCTTTAATTGTTTTATTTTTCCTTGATGAAAAGATATATATTATTACTGACCTACATGGATAGTCTAAAAGATATGAATGTGTTTAAATGAGACAATTTTGAGAATATTTTATCATTTATATACAATATAAACCTTATGTATGTATCTAGTACTTACAAGTCTACTAAACTGATCGGTATTTCGGGATTTGATCCCTTGTGGTCAAACCAATGGTATGTAATAATGCGTCGAATCCTGGTAACTGGAGTCGAGGCGTTACAATTGTTATTAGAGGATATTTAGTACAAACCATGGAAGCTTGATTTAGAAAAAATATTATTAAATAACATTTCCCTAAGATATACTTTGTGGATTAGTATAGAAGAACATCTTATAATTTTTGAAATGTATAGATTTTGTTTGTTTTCCAAGGAATGCATCCTTGTATGGATATGAGAAGGTAGAGGCGGCTCTGGAATATATGTACCTAGGAGTAAAAACTCTAACATGGAGTTTCGGGCTTGACCTGGGGTATCTTGGTAAATGAAAACAAGCCTTGGTTCACACTTCATTATGACACTCTCAGGGGATTTTCTTAGGATAATTCACATTTTCGTTAAAAACCATAATTATGATTTATGATTATAAACCTCCTCAAATAATATTTTTTATAATTATCAATTATATCCATAAACTATTCAATTTATGTTATGTGTTTTACAGGTTTGTAATTAATTATAGTGATTCATAATCTAATCTATCATATACGATTATTTTGAAATGGTGCCTAGTTGATAGAATGGAAACTGTATCAATGCACCTAATCCATGTAGGGATTTTCTCCTACTCAAGATAATTATAGTGGGGCGGGTGATGCAACTAGTGTTGGTGATCTTATCACCATATTGGGACAACTCATGTAGGTAATGAATAATAACAATACCCGTATGGAGATCCTTGATCCACAATGTGGAGGATCAATGTTAGACCGACTCATGAGGAAACAACCACCATAATTAAATGGGACTATAAATTCATTTGTTTTTTAGCAATGGATACATTCCATAGAAAAAATATTTAATGTTTTGAAGAGTAACGAAAGGGAAAATGTAACCATGGATGTTTATCGCTTCATGGGAGATCATGATCAATGGTGGTCATTAATTCAAAACACAAAAGAAGATGAATAAGTCTCAAATATGGAATGGAGGGAGTTTAATGAGAATTTCATAGAAAAATACTTTTCTCGTGACCATCGAGTGGATATAGAAATTAAATTTCTGAGTCTGAGGGAAAAAGAGGATTAGAATGTCCAAAGAATGAGGCTAACTATATAAGGTTAACAGGGAATACTGCAGATTATATACATAACCAAGAAGTAATATTGATAGATTTTTTGATGGGTTGAAACCATTTCTCCAACGAGCATTATTCTCACATTAATTCTTATCATATGAAGATATTGTCCCATGTGATATCAAGATAGTAAAGGAATTTTCTATGTCATATGACATTAAAGTAATGCAAGAGAAGAAGAGATCTACTACACACTCTAGAAATGGAAATAAGGGGAAGAAGGTAAAAGTTGAATATCCATCCCATGATAAATGTAGGAAGAAAAACCCTATTACTTTCCTGATGGTAAGGGTTGTTTGTTACAAGTGTGGTGAAAAGGACAAAAAGATTAATATTGTAAGGGAATTAAAGTGGCACTCATTGATGAATTCTACAACTGTAGAGAGATGGTGAATTATTAAAATGAATGTCCAAAGTTCTGAGGAAACATACATCAGAAAAGTCCAAGGGAGTAGGGGAAAGCATTTGAAATCACTACTACTGAGTTGGAGGTTCCGAAAGATGTGGTGGCGTGTAATTTAATTGTTTCCTCATGTTTAGACAACTCTTTATTTGATTCTTGATCATTGCATTGTTTCATTTCTTCCCTGTTTTCTATAGAAATTAGAGTTTTTAAATTTGATTTAACAAGGGATTTTTCAGTCAAAAATCTTATGGGAAGTATCATTGCAACAACGTTTTGTCAATTAGATCCAACTAGGAAATATATTAATTCTTTATCTTCTGATCTCATCGTTATACCCATGATTGAATTTGATATAATCCTCGGTATGGATTGGATTTCTGTCCATGATGATAAAATTTATTGTAAAAAGGAGGTTACAATTTTCAATGATCATAAGAAGTACCATAACTTTACAGAAGAAACATCAGCACATAATTCTTATCTAGAAACTTCCTCAGTTGTTGTACTCAATTCTATTATTATGGTGGAAGAGAATTAAATAACTAGGGGTGATGAAAAAAAACTCGAATAGAGGACATGCCTATTGTATTATAATATGTTGATTTGTTTCTATAAGATTTACCATGACATCCTCTAGAATGTGAAATTTTGTTTTCCATTGATTTAATTCCTCTTACAAGGCCCTTATCGAAGACCCCTTTTAGAATGGCCACTATGGAATTAGTGAAACTAAATAAACAACTAGAGGAATTGAGTAAAAAAAAAATTATTCTCCCCAGTGTTTCTCCATGGGGATCCCCTATTCTTTTTGAAAATAATAAATATAGATCAATGAGGTTGTTCATTGACTATAGAAAGATAAATGCTATAACAATAAAGAACAAGAATCCCCTACCTTGCATTGATGATTTATTCAATCAACATCATGGAGATCAATATTTTTCCATGATTTACCATCAGTATGGATAACATCAGTTTTTTGTGAATAAGGAAGACATTCCGAAAACAACATTTTGAATGAGTTACAAGTATTATGAGTTTATAGTAATTCCATTTGGACTGACTAATGCACCCTCCATTTTCACGGATCTAATTAATAGTGTTTTCAAGGAATATCATGATGAATTTGAAGTGGTATTTGTTGATGATGACTTGAAATACTCCAAAATCAACTAAGATCATGAAAATCACTTGTGATCTATTCTGAAATCACTTTGAAGAAATGAATTATATGGGATGTTTAGCATGTAGGAATTCTGGATTTAAGAAATTTGTTTTTTTATTTACTATCTCTATGGTGGGAAACGTAGTCAATACTTCAAGGGCCAAGGAAATCGAATAATGGTTATCACTGATGAGTATAACTGAGTTAACCGGTTTTAATGGTTTAGCTGGTTATTATCGGCATTTCGTCTAGAATTTTTATCGATTGTATCACACATAAAATGGGTAATTTTTTTGGAAGAAACATTGTGAATAAAGTTTGAAAGAATTGAAGAGAATAATATTCAATTATTCTATCTGGAATCTACCATCAGAGAATGATGGGTATGTTATTTATAGTGAATCTTGAAAAAAAAGGAATTGGTTGTGACCTTATGTCGATTGATAGAGTTATTTCATATGCATCACAATAGCTATAAATTAATGAGCAAAACTATCCAACTCATGATCTTGAGTTACCAGCTGTAATTATTTTTCTTGAAGATATCAAGACACTATCTCTATGGTGAAAAATGTGATATTTATACAGATCATAATAGTTTGAAGTATATGTTCTCACATAAAGAACTCAACATGAGGGAAAGAAGATGTCTTTAACTACTCAAGGATTATAATTTCATTGTACAATACCACCTGGGGATGGAAAATATGGTGGTAGAGGCATTGAGTAGAATGGATCATGGATTTTGGAATATGATGAGAGATGAAAGGGATACTATGTTCATGTATATAGAAAAGATAGATATGGGAGAAATCATGGAAGTTGAAACATCAATACTTTTTCAAATGGTTTCCAAAACATATTTACTAGAATGGGTAAAATGTTATCAAATTCATGATGAAGTGTTTCATAAGAAAATTAATGCTTTGATGTGGTTAGATTGATCGAAAATGTATATGAAGATGGGATTTTTGAAATTTGGGAAGAGACTTTGTGTTCCGGACATACCTGACATAAAAGGTATTTTTTCGATTATGCTTGTAGTTCTAATTTCCATATACTCCATGGTATAACTAAGATGTATATATATTTGATGGAAGATATTCGGTGGGACAACATGAATTGAAAGATTGCTGATTATGTGTTAAGATTTTTAGTTTGGCAACATGTGATGTAGTAAGAAAACATCCTTGAGGAGTTAAGAGACCTCTTCCCATACCAGAGTGGAAATTTGATGATATTATGATGGACATTATCATGGGGATACCAAAGACTCATAGAATTAATGATGCAATATGGGTCATTATTGATCATCGTACCAATTCACCACATTTTCATGCTATAAGAGATGATTTACCACTTGAATGTTTACCAGGAGTAAATATTAATAAGGTTCTAAAACTTCATGGATTACCTATATCAATTTTTTATGATCTTTATCCCCATTTTACATCATGATTTTGATAAAGCATTTAGGAGGGCTTGGATACTGAACTTCATTTGATCAATGCCTACTACCCTCAAACAGAAGGATAACCAGAATGGACTATTCAAACCTTATAAGACATGTTGAGATCTTCCATACTTGACTTTAATGTTATGAGGGATCAGTATTTACTACTAGAATAATTTTACTGTAATAATAAATTCCATTCAAATATTCAGTCTTCACATATGATGCGTCATATGGAAAATTATTTTTCACAACAACTTTTTGGGATGATGTTGGTGAAAGAAAACTCATAGGTCCAAAACATGTTGCGGAAATAATGGAAAATGTGAAGGTTATCCAAACCCACATCAATGCTTATTAAAGTAGGAAAATAAGATTTTCCGATTACCAAAGGAATGATTTGGAATTTTAAGTAGGAGATCATCAATTCATGAAGGTAGCTTTATGGAAGGGTGTTATACATTTCAGTATGAGGGGTAAATTATGTCATCGGTATATTAGACCTTTCAGAATTATATAATGAATTGGAGTTGTATCTTATCATTTGGAAATTCCACAAAGTCTCTCCAAACTTAATGATGTGTTCCATATATCACTCTTGAGAAAATACATGCCAGACTCAATGAATGTACTCAACTATGAAGAAATTGAAGTGGAACCCGATCTGTCTTATTGGGAAAATCCTGTCAGGATTCTTGTTACTAGAGAACAAGTGTTGAGAAACCGGATGACTCGTCTGGTAAATGTTCTATGGAAAAATCATAAGATGGATGAGGAAACATGGGAACCTGAGGAACATAGGATGAAGAACCACCCAAATTTTTTTATGCAATAATATTCTCAAAATTTTTAGGATTAAAATATTTGATGGAGGGGGGAATGTGACACCCCAAAATTCCACAGTACGTTTCCCTTTGAAAAATGAAATATTTTGCGTTGTACGCAACATGAAGTTTTATCACACCACGCCAAATCAAACTGGCCACTATGAATATTAATACCCAGTTTTGGAAATTTTATAATTTTTTTTTAAAATAGACTTCATTTTTGGGTTCATAATATTAAAATTACCTTAGGGTGAATTTTTGATATTTTTCTGAAAACATTAAATTTTTTCTGAAAAGTGAAAAACACAACGATATTGTTTAAAACCAACATTATTTATAAATAATTATATATTTTATTTATTTTTTAAAGTAAAAATAGATACATAATACCTATATAAAATCAATATAATTCATTGGAGTCATTTTATAATATAAATATATGAATAATGTTTTATTTCACTTTTTCCAGTCATTTACCACATTCTAGGCACATTTGCAAATTTGTATAAAACGTAATATTACCTATTTTTGTGAATTTAATTAAAAAAATACGGGAGAAATGTTTGAAATCATTAAGTAAAATGTGGTTCAATAATAAGAAAATATTTTTTTGTGAATAATAACTTTTGAGTTTTATTTACCACGGTTTAATGTAAATAAGGAAATTAATGGTAAAAAATTATATTATAATTAAAATAAAACATGTCTTAATTCTATTAGATAATTTTATTTAGAAAAATATAAACGTTAGTAATAAAATATTTATTTCAAGGACACATGTTTTTTATTAGGACATTTATTATTATTTTATTTAAAAAATATTTAAAATTGTTAAATTCAATGTTTAATAAGTAATTATTTTTTAATATAGGATTGTACATAATATAAATTCGACTACGAATATTCATTAGAAAATTAAAAAGATTTCCTACTTAAAGATATTTTATTTATAATTTTAGACTGTAAAAAAGTAAATTTATTAATGATACAATGATGACGCAGTAATTACCTTATTAATGAATGATTAAAATAATTGTTATTGTAAATATCAAATTAAATAAAAATTGAGACTTATGTTGAATTAAACTAATTTTCAAGGATAATATAGAATTTTTGGGATTATTAAATAATGTTTATTCGATGTGATAAGGTTGTTATGACTTTCACAAAAACAAAATACCAAATAGTTTCAAAATCGACATAAATGAGTTTTTAAAACAAATACTATATTATTAATTGATATAATATTTAAAAAAAATATAGGGCACCACAAAATGATTTAAATAAAGTTATATATATTAATAATTAACAAATTAGGGTTCTATTGGATTTTAATAGAATGATTATTAACCATTTATTATAATAATATGGGAATACATTGTAAAAGTTAAACTATTTAACTAAGAGTTAAATCCAAAAGATAATGTTAATATAGTGACCCAAACTTGTCTAAAACTAGCTGGCTGAGAGGTTTTCTACCTATCCCCACATTATCCTCGAAAAAAATCATTTTGAAGTCATTATAAACCGAATATTATTTGTATAATAAAATAATTTTTCATGATTGTCCTAAAGTAACCCTCATGTCACTTATAATAGGGTACTTCCCTTTATCTGAAAATCACACCTCCATAGCCATTTGGATCGACCAAATACTGCTCAAATATTATTCCAAATACTATCAATTCAACTTATAGGAATTACATTGATCAGTAATGTAACCAATGGAGCCCTTTTGATCAACTCAATAGGTGACACCTGAAGAAGAGGTAATAATTTTACCACCTCCTTCAATGTTATTTTCTTCTTCCACATCCCCTTTATATTCTGTTTACATACCAAAATAATAAATCATGTACATTACACATACTATGATGTTATAATAAATTTGGTACAATCATATTCATTATTATATCCATCCGATGAATGACAATTCACCATACATGTGTACATACGACTTACCGTCTCCATGTCGTGGTTTAGTTTGTTATTGAAACAATTAATTATTGATATGGTATAATAATGAGTATAAATGATGTTAAAAATAAATATAACAGGTTATGGATAATTTATATATGATATACCATTCAATTACATATTATTTACCTACAATAAAATAATATGGTCAGTCGTACGCACATACGGATTACTGTATCCACGAACGAGATGAAATTAATTCCCCATCATAAGAATTAAAGAATAATTTTCATTTTATAATTAAAAATCATTTTTATGAACTTCATATCATTATGGATATGAATAAAATACATCCTATCCATTACAAACAAGACTTATGTAACCAATCATATAAAGGAAAATGAATCATTTAACACCCAAAATGATGATACTACTGAAATATTATCAACAACACAATATTAGAAGATCATATATGATATCATATTTATGTATATCATATTTTATTATTTAATAAAAATGATTTAAATATAATATAGGAGTTTAATGTACCCTTGATCAGGTAAATGTACAAGCTAAGGGTTAATTCTACAATCTCTTCATTACTAATGGTAGTTTATATGTGAGTATCTTTTAGGACCTCTTTATCATCCACATCGTTGTTTCATAAAAATATATTTCATGTCATTTATACTATTTATTATACAATGGGTTAAGTTCATATATACCGTTGTTATAATTTTTATGAAATTCTAATCAAGGAATCCTTCTGTCTTTTTTAATACAGGTTCTTTTCAACCTTTAAAAAAAATTCATAATTTTTTTAAACTTATACAGAGGGTGTGGCTATTTCCCGCTGTTATAACACCTTCAAAACTTCCCTTAAAAGAATATATGAATATTTTCAAAATAAATATTTTCTTTCATAATTTAATGAATTTAAAATTATTTCAAACTAAAAATATATCTTTATCTCAAACAGTTTTTATTTCATCTACGTCAACATCCCTTGATGGATTTTACCCTTGTTTGATGTTGATTTATTATGATACAATATTCCATATTTTATTGTGGGTTTTGTGATAATTTTGACTTTGTGTGTGTTATTTTTCTACCATTCATGGTTTATTGTTAAAGTATTATCATTTTTATGATAGTTTTAATAAGAATGTTTATGTTATATTTCAAACTTTTCATATTATGAAAGCATTGGACTTAGTAAGTGATGGGTGGAGCCCACTATAGCTCATAAATGCATCAGTAGGTCTCATGAGATGAACTAGTGTCTTGGAACAAGGAATTGAAAAAATATTATTTGTAGTCTTTGCATCCGACCATAACTATGTGGTTATGATGTCAGACATTATACATTCCATTCTTAAGAAATTCTATATTGATATTATATGTAATTATTTTACTAGTAGAATATCCATGTGACTATGTAAATTGAATTATTTGATTTATTTTTGCTATATAATACAAATATTAATGTCTAAAAGGCTTTTGTTTTACTATTATACATTACATTATATTTTTTTCTTATTTATGAAATTTTCCTCTATATTGTTATTCTTACTGAGCACCTGAGCTCACCCCTTTATATGTTTTATTTTTCCAAGGATGTAATGATGTATATTATGATGGACATTCAAGGATAGTATATGTGATATTAATGTGTTCAATGGATACAATGTTATTGATAGTTTTTCATTTTATATGTTATTTAAAACTTATGTATTGATCTAGTACTTCTAAGGCTACTAAAATGATTTTTCTTTCCGGATTTGATCACTTGTTATCATGCCAATGTTATGTATTAATGCAACGACTCTGGGTAATTGGGGTCAAGGCATTACAGTTGGAATATTAGGAAGTTTAGAACAATGTTTGGACTCTAGATTTTGAAAAAATGTGATCATAGAAAAATACCCTTACATATTCATTGAGGATTAATATTGAAGTACATCCTTGAATTTTGGTATTGTAGAGATTTTGTGAGTTTTTCAAGAAATACATCCCTATCAGGATATGGGGAGGGAGAGGAAGCTCTGGAACAGATGTATCGGGGAGTGAAAACTCCCACAATGAGTTTTAGGCTTTTCCTAGGGTATCCTGGTACACAACAACGGGCCTTGATGTACTCTTAGTTATGACATTCCTGGGGGATATACTTAGGGTAATTTACAATTTTTTAGAAACCATTATAAAGGATTTATGAGTATATACCTTATTAATGATTTTTTATGATTATTGATTATATCCTTAAACAATTAAATTTATGTGATGTGTTTTACATGTTTGGAAGTATGCACTGCAATTCATAAACTAATCTGGTATATAATATTGTTTATAAATGCCGCCTAGTGGAAGGAATGGAAACTATATCAATGCACATAATCCTTGTAGGGATTCCCCCCCAGCTCAAAATAATTATTGTGGAGCTGGTTATGCAACTGGTGCTTATCAACTTATCACCATACTGGGACAACTCACATAAGTTATGAATAGTAATTATACTCATATGGAGCACCGTGATCCACAACGCGGAGGATTAATGTTAGACCACTTCAGGAGGTAACAGCCACCATCATTTAATTAGACTAGAAATCCATTGGTAGCTGAGCAATGGATATGTTCCTTTGAGATAATATTTAATGCATTGGGTAGTAGTGAAAGAGAAGAATTTGTCATGGCAGTTTATCACCTCACGTGAGAGGAAGATCAATATTGTACATTAACTCAAGGCACAATATAGGATGAAGAAGTATAAAATATGGAATGGGGTAGTTTAAAAGTATTTTCATAGAAAAATACATTCCACGTCATCATCCAGGGGATATGGAAATACAATTTCTGAGTCTGAGGGAAAAGGATGATGAGAATATTGCAATGTATGATGTTTAAATTACGAGGATAGCAAGGCATACTAAAACTTATATGTGTAAGCTAATGAGTATTATTGATCTATTTTTAATGGGATAGAACAATTTGACCATCGAGAATTAGTCTCACAATTTTTCTCATCATAGGAAGGTATTGTCTCATGTGATATCAAGATAGAAAAGGAATTATCTAAGTCATATGACTTTAAAGAAAATAAAGAGAAGTGGAGATCTGTTGAACTCTCTTGAAATGGAAATATGAGGACGAATGGAAAATTTTAATAACCATCTTATGGTAAATGTGGTAAGAAACACTCTTTTACTTTCCTGAAGGGAATGAGAGTATATTACAAGTGTTGTGAAAAAATCCACCAAACTCATGATTAATAAGGAATGTAAGAGGCTATAAATGTTGACTAATACAATTTTAGAGAAATGGGGAATTATGAAAATCAATGTATTAAAAGGCAAGGAAACTTACCTCAGAAAAGGCCAAGGGAGAAAGTCCAAGATTTTGCGATCACTACTACTGAGGTTGAATCTCCAAAACACATGGTGGCAGGTAATTTAATGGTTTCTTCAAGTTTTCCAAATGCATTATTTTATTCTGGATCATCACATTATTTCATATCTTCCCAGTTTCCTATGAAAATGACATATTTTCAATTTGATTTAACAACGGAGATATCAGTCAAATATCTTAATGGAAGTATCATTGAAACAATGTTTTGTGAATCAGTCCCCATTTGGGCATATACATATTCTTTATCTGTTGATCTCATCATCACACCCATGATTGAATTTGATATAATCCACAATATAGATTTGATTTCATATCATGATGTGAAAAATTATTTTAAGAATAAGGAGGTTAAAATTTTCAAATATGAAATTGAGGACCTTATCTTTAGAGAAGAAACATCACCACCTGATTTTTATCTAGATCCACCCCTTGTAGCTCTACTAAATTCAATTATTGGGGGGGAATAGAATGAAATAACTATGTATGAGGAAAATAATGTTTGAATAGAGGACTTACCTATTATACTATAAAATGTTGATGTGTTTCATGAGAATTTATCATGACACCATCTAGAATAAGATATTGAGTTTTCTGTTGAATTAATTCCTGGTTCAAGGACCGTATCAATGACCCCGTTTAGAATGGTCACTATGGAATTACTGTAACTTAAGAAACAACTAGATGAATTGAGTAACAAAGGATATATTTTAACTACTGTTTATCCATGGGGATACCTTGTTCTTTTTGTTAAGAAGTTAAATGGATCTATGAGGATGGGAATTGACTACAGGGAGATTAATTTTATAAAAACAATGAATAGGTATCCCCCACATCACACTGATGATTTCTTCTATCAACATCATGGAGAACAATATTTTTTAAATATTAACCTTCGATCTGGATAACATCAATTGTGTTTGAATAAGGAAGACATTCGTAAAACAACATTTCAAACCAGGTACGGGCATTACAAGTTTACAGTAATGTCTTTTGGATTGACTAATTCACCCTCTGCTTTCATGGATCTAACAAATAGAGTTTTCAAGTAATATCTTGATGACTTTGTAGTGTTATTTTTTTATTAATTCTGAGTGTACTAAAAAATAAATGAAGATCATGAAAATCACATGAACAATATTATGAAAACCCTAAATAGAAATGAATTATATGGGATTTTTAGAAAGTGTGAATTATGGTATTAGGTAATTTCTTTTATTGGCCATATTGTCTCTAAAGATGAAATCTATGTTGATCCTTCAATGACCAAGGCAATCCAAGGATGGCCAGCACAGATGAGTATAACTGAGGTATGCGGTTTTTTGGGTTTAGTAGGTTATTATCATCATTTTGTGCAGAATTTTTCCCTATTGGCTACCCCATAAACCAAGCTCACACGTAAAAGAGGTTAATTTTGTTTTAGAAATAGAGTGTGAAGAATGTTTTGAAGAACTGATGAGATGGTTAGTAAATGCTTCTATATTGGCTCTACCATCAATGAATGATTGTTTTTTTATTAATATTGATTTTCAAATAAATGACATTGTTGTGTCTTTATACCGAATGATAGAGTTTATGAATATTTATTACGACAACTAAAAATTTATGATCAAAACTATCCCACATAGGATATTGAGTTAGCAGCAATAATCTTTTATTTGAAGATTTGTAGACACTATCTCTATAGTGAAAAAATGTGACATATATATTGATCACAATTATTTTGATGTATATTTTCTCACAAAAATAACTCAACATGGGGAAAAGTCAATTTCATAAAATACACAAGCATTTTGATTTTACTATACACTACAACCCAGGGAAGGTATATAATGCGGCAGATGGTTTGAGCAGAACGGATCATAGAGTTTTGAACAAGATGAGAGTTGAAAGGGATCATATGTTCCTAGATCTAGTAAAGAAATATTTCGGAACAATCATAGAAGGGTAAACATCGATACTTTTTCAACTAATTTCCTAACCATATTTTCTAGAAAGGATAAAAATTTCATAGATTGATGATGAGGAGTTTCAAAACAGAATTAAAGCTATGAACGATGGAAGATTGATCGACCACATATATGAATATGCGATTTTTGAAATTTGGGAAGAGACATTGGGTTTTTGACATACCTGATCTAAAAAGGATATTGTTGGAAGATGCTCATAACTTGAATTTATCTATACACCTAGGTGGCACTAATATGTATAGCGATTTGAAGGCTCATTTTTAGTGGGACAACATGAAGAGAGAGATTTGTGATTATGTGTCACGATGTACAATGTTTCAACAACTGAAAGATGAAAGAAAACATCCTAGAGGTGTCATGCAGCATATTCCCATACCTGAATGGAAATGGGATGATATTACGATGGACTTTGTCATGGGGCTACCAAACACACCTAGAATGAATGATTAAATATGGGTCATTGTTGATTTTTTTAGCATGTCAGCACAATTTATTGATATAATAGAATATTTACCACTTGAACATTTAGAAATAATATATATTAATGATGTTTTAAGACTTCATGGAGTACCTATACCGACTGTTTCTGATCGCGATCCCCATTTTACATCAAGATTCTGGAAAATCCTTTAGAATGTCGTGGATACTGAACATCATTTGAGCACATCATACCACCCTCAAACTGATGGACAATCAGATTGAACTACTCACACCTTAGAATACATATTGAGATCTTTCACACGTGACATTCTTGGTATACAGTAAGAGTAATAACCACTGGTAGAATTTTCTTATAACAATAACTTTCATTCAAATATTCAATTGTCACCATCTGAAGCGTTATATGGAAAGATATGTCGCACACCAACTTGTTGGATTGATGTTGGTGAAAGAAAACTCATAGGCCCAGAACATGTTGAGGAAACAATAGAAAATGTGACGGTTATCCAAATCCACATCAACGTATCTCAATTTTTGGAAAATAGCTATGATGATAATCGAAAGAATGATTTGGAATTTGAAGTAAGAGATCATGTTTTATTGATGGTATCTCAATAGAAGGGTCCTATATGTTTCTATAAGAAGGAAAAATTAATTCCCATGTACATCATACATTTCAAAATTCTTTAATGAATTGAAGTTGTTGCATATCATTTCTCAATGCCGCGAAGTCTTTCCAAAGTTCAAGATATTTTCCATGTATCACTATTGAGATAATACATGTCGGACCCAACGCAAGTAATCACATATGATGAAATTGAACTAGAACCTGATTTGTCTTATTGTCAAGTGCTTATCATGAATCTTGATAATAGAAAACAAGTGTTGAGAAACTAGGTGCCTCGTCTAGTAAATGATCTATGGAGAAATCATATGATGGAAGAGGCAACATGGGAACCCAAGGAACATATGTTGAAGAACCACCTGATTCTATTTTTGAGGTAATATATTAGAAATTTCAAGGAATAAAATATTTGAAGGAGGGGAGAATGTAATGCCCAATCTTCCACGGTACGTTTCCTATTGAATAATTCTATAGCTTGCGATGTATGCAACATGGAGTTTTAGCACATCATGTCAAATCTATCTAGCCGTTTTGAATAGTAATACCCACATTATGAAATTATAAAAATTTTATTTTTCAAAATGGAATTCATTTTTAGGTTTATAATATCAAAATTATATTAGGGTGAATTTTTTATATTTTTCTGAAAAAAGTTTAATGTTTTATGAATATTGAAAAACAATACGTTATTGTCTTGAATTGACTTCTTATTTAAATTTTTTTTATTATATTTAAATTTATATTAGGTCAATATAGATAGTAAATAACTATATAAGTTCAGTATAATTCATTTCAGTCATTTCATAATAATATTAAATGTATAAATTTTAATTGTATTTTTTAATGTCTTTTACCCACCTTCTAGGAACATTTGCAAATTTGCATAAAATGTAATTTTAATAATTCTATGAATTGAATTTCAAAAATACAATAGACATGGTTGGCACAATATGTAAAATGTGGATCAATAATATGGAAATAATTTTTGGTGAATTTTAAATTTTATCTGTTATGTACCACGGTTAAAATTAAATGTGGTAATTAAAGGTAAACAAATGACATTATAATTACCATAACACATGTTCCAATTATATTAGATAACTGTATTTAGACCAAAATAAACCATAGGAATAAAATATGTTCTTTTTGGTCCTCGTGGATTAGATTAGGACATTAATTATTATTTTATTAAAAGAATAGCTAAAAGTTATAAAATCAATGTTTAATAACTAAACAATTTATAATATATGGTTATACATAAGATAAATTCGACTATAAATATTAATTATAAAGATAAAAAGATTTCCTACATAATTATATTTTATTTATAATATTTAGACTTTAACTGATAAAATAAATTTATGATACAATGATGATGCAGTAATTACATTATTAATGAAAGATTAAAATAATTGATATTATAAATATCCCAATAAATGTAAATTGATACTTCTGATAAATTAATCATATTTTATTTGTTAATATGAAATTTTAGTGTTGATTAAATTAATTTTATTTTATGTGATAATGTTTTTATGACATTCAAAAAAACAGAATACAAAATAGTGTCAAAATTGTCAAAAATTAGCTATTAAAACAAATACTATATTATTAATTGATATTATATTCCTAAAAATAAAATGTTATTCCAATATACCTAGATATTGTTATATATATTAATAATGATACACGTGGGGTTCTATTAGATTTTTCTAGTACGATTATTAACAATTCATTATAATAATACAAGAATACATTGTAAAAGATAAACTACTTAACAAAGTGTAAAATCTAAAAGATAAGGTTAATATAGGGACCTAAAACTGTATAAAAGTTATTGGTTGAGAGGTTAGTAACCCAAACCCAAATAATCCTAGAAATAAATTATTTTAGAGACAATATAAACCCAATATTATTGTATAATAAAATAATATTTCAATCATTTCCTCAAGTTACCCTCACCTCTCTTATTAAAGGGTACTTCCCCTTATCTCAAAATCACACATCCAAAGCCATTTTTTTCGTCCAAAACCTGCTCAAATATTCTCCCAAACACCCTCACATTTTCTGGGAGGCCTTAATTTGATCCGAAATCCAACCTAAAAAGAAAATTTGATCAAATCAAAAGGAAACAACATAAGAAGAAGTAATAATTTCACTACCTCTTTCAATGTTATTTTCTTCATCCTATTCATCTTTCAATGTTATTCCATACCAAAATAATGAATCTAGTACCTTATACATACTATGATGTTATTATAAATATTGTACAACCATATTCATTATTATATCTATACTATGAATGACTAGTCCCCATGCGTGTGTACGTATGACTTACCATCTCCACGTGGTGGTGTAGTTTGTTATTCAAACACATCATTATTTGGATGGGTATAATAATGAGTATAACAGATGTAAATATTAAATATAACATGTTAAGGATTATTTATATATGATATATCATCCAATTATATACTATTTCATGATCAATATAATGATATTTCCACTCGTGCGTACGTGCGGATAACCGTCTCCACGAACGCGATAAAATAATTTCACCATTATAACAACTAAAGAATAATTTTCATTTTATTTTTAAAAATAATTTTTAAGAAATTAATATCATTCAGTATATGAAGGAAATATATCCTATCCATAACAAACCTGGCCTACATAATGAAAGATATAATGAAAAATGAATCAATTAACACCTGAAACGATTATACTAATGAAATATTATTTACAAAACAATATTAGAAGATCATATATGTTATCATATTTATGTATGTGGTTCTTTTATAATTTATTAAAAATTATTTAAATATTATTCAACATTTTAACTTATCCTCGATCTAGCAAAATTACATGGTAAGGGTAAATTCTACAATCTCTTCATTATCTAGTGTAGTTTATAAGTGAGTCTCTACTAGGACCTCTTTATCATCCACATAAGTGTTCCTTAAAAATGTATTTCAAATTTTTTTTTCTATTTCTGAGATTATTTTTTAAATACAGTTATACAATTTTTTTACTATTTATAAAATTATTATAATTTAATCTTTCCATCGTTTTCCAAACAAAGTTATTTACGACCATTTCGACAAAATTACGGAAATAATTTTTTTTATCTTATATGGATGGTGAAACCATTTTATGCTATTATAACACCTTAAAATCTTCCATTACAATTTTATATGAATATTTTAAAAATAATTGTTTTCATTTATAATTACATGACATTTAATTGATTTAAAAATAGAAATAGATATATCTCTCAAATAGTTTTGATTTCATCTATGTTAACATCCTTTGATAGATTTTACACATGATTGAAGTTGATTTATTATTATAAAATCTTCCATATTGTATTGATGGTTTTGTGATATGTTTCACTGTGGATGTATTATTTTTATACAATTCATGGTTAATGGTTAATGTAATAACGTTTCCTATGCAAGTTTTAATACGAATTGTTTTGTTATGCTTCATCCTTTTGATATGAGGAATAAATTAGACTTAGTATGTGATGGGTGTAGCCTGCTATATCTCCTCGATGCATCTGTATGACTCATGAGACAAACTATCATCTTGGAAGAAGGCGTTGACAAAATATTATTTGTAGTCTTGGCATGAGGCCTTAAATATGTGGTTATGATATCTGACATTATGCATTACATCCTTATGAAATTAGATATTGATATTATATGACATTATTCGACTATTAAAATATCCATGAGAATATTTAATTTGAATTATTTGATTTATCTTTTCCATATTATTTTAATGTTTATGGTTAAAAGGATTTTTTTATTCTTATACATTTCTTTAAATAATTATATTTTTTTGAATGTTTCCGCTATATTGTTATCCTTACTGAGCACCTGAGCTCTCCCCTTTCTATGCTTTATTTTTTCTAGGATGTGAAGAATTACATTATGACTAACATTAAACGAATGTATATGGGATTTTAATGTTTTCAAATGAGATAATGTGGTTGGTTGTTTTGCATTTTATATGTAATGTAAAAAATATGTATGTATCTAGTACTTCCTAGGCTACTAAACTGATCGGTCTTCTAGTATTTGGTCCTTTGTGATCATGCCAATGTTATATAATAATGCACCAAATCTAGTTAACTGGGGTTGGAGCATTATATACTTGATTATTTGGGTTTTCAATCCCCCTCTTTTTAACTTTTGTCATGGTATTTTTAGACAACAACATAGAGTATTCTTATACTCATAGCTAAAATTCTATGCACCTTGAGATCATTTTGAGTACACTAAGAGATAACCATATTTATGCCATGATTTCTATGTGCCAATTGAGGATTGAAAATATTCCTTTCAACAGACAAATTATCTCTGGATCAGTAGTATAATTTGACCTAGAGATGGTGAGTAATGTGATTTTCTGGGATCATCACTCTAACATGTCTGATATTTTGATTTTCATAGGGTTTGTATGATATTATTGTAGTTTTGTATAGGCCTCCTCAAAAAAATCAGTATAAACTAGTATTTGATTTTTTTTATTTCATGTGGTTAGAAGTGAGTGAGAAGGAATTTCAGGAACTAAAAGGATCTCTAACTGTGTCACTGATTCTAATTATTTATAATCCTAGTAGAGGATACATTGTGTTTTCGGAATCATTAAGAATCAGCCTTGGAGTAGTGATGATTGAGAAATATCTTATATTTTTGTATCTATATCATTAGTTTTTACATAAAAATATAAATCACTTGATGTATGAGCTTTATATAGATATTGTTTTCCAAGACATATTCTAACAAATACAATATATTCAGGATGAGTTCATTATATTGTATACGAACCAAAAGAGCCTATAATAGATTATTAAATAGAGTGGATTGAATCTTAGATAGAAGATATTGGTCATGTACCTCCAGTAATTCTATTTTATGATTTCAAATATTCCTAGAAAATGAAATTCAGTGGTGGATTCATTGTGTTAGAAATCATAATAACATTCAATATTGGAAGCTAGTGATGAATGTAAATAATCAACACCCTTTTCCAAGAGACATATTGTGTATCATGATATTAATAAGATGCATTTTCTCTCATCCAGGAAAGATTCATCTACAATCCTTGAAAGGGTTAATATAATTTTCCCCTAATATCCTAATTTCTGGGTTCTATGAGAGAGGATTTCTAGTGAGGACCACCTCTAGATTGGTCTGTTAATCGAGAAAAAATCATCTGTATTCATTGGTGTTTCTAGGTTCCAACAGATATGAATGTGGGACTTATGTGTTAGTCACATGCTTTAAATTATCTATTCTAACTAGTAATCTATAATATTTATCAATAAATGAGATTCCAGTATTGGGTTCCAACAATTAAAAATAATATTAATTGTTTTATCACTAGGTACTCCACATATCAACAGGTGAATGTGGAGCACCAACAAGTTACTCCCTTTTTACATCTGTTACCAGTCCATAATGAAAAATCATAATATTATTCTTGTGAATTATATTGTTGTATTACTAAAGATTAATTGAGGTAAAAAATATCATTGGTAGTCATTGATTGACTGAAGAAACTAGAAAACTTCATTCATATCCAGGAGTCTTTGCTGTTTTGTCAGATTGGAACACAATATGTCTACGAGATCATACAACATCATGGGATCCCATAAAAAAATATTTTCGATAGGGTTTCTCATTTATAATAATGCTACATTTAGGTGATATAGTTCCATATGGTTACATGTGTTCTGATTCGAAAAAAAATTGATCCCTTAGAATAGAGGCTAGTCAGAAAATGTGATACATGTCTTATAGGATATGGTCCGAGCACAAGGAGTTCTTGGGAGAAGCATAACCCTCTTGTAGTGTTTTCCTGTAAAATATTTTTCATTTTATAAAAAATGTGTATAATGAAGAGGAATTATATGGTATGACATTTCAGTCACCAATATTCTAGTTAGAGGTAGTTGAGGTGGCACTACCAGGTCACCATCTTGTACATAAAACTTTAGAAGAGTTTTTTCTTATCAGGAAGAATATGTATATTGTTCAGACTATAGAGAAATAATATTCCATCATTCATTAATGAACCGTGGATTTAGAGTATGGGATCATTGTATATCTATAATATCACCTAGAAAAGGGGAAGATATGAATATTAATGAAATGGAAGTTGTCCTAATGTTATGTCAGACCTTTTGAGATTCATAAAGGAGTCGATCTAGTAGCCTATATATTTATATTATCTCAGAGGTACCTTTCCATCATTGATGTATTCCACACTTGAAAACATCACTATCATAATTATGACCCATATCACACTTTTTATTTAGGTTATGTTGAGTTGGATAATTATTCTTCATTTAAGGAGTATCTTATACGCATCATTGATAGAAGCATGAAGGATATTTGAAGAAATATTTTCTCATTAGTATGTGTGATGATGATGTATGAACCTATAAAAGATGATACCCAATAGAGGGAGACTTATGTACTTTTGAAATCATTATAATTGTAAACAAATATTGTTTCAATGACCCTAGAAGATAAAATCATGGATGATTTCCTTTAAGGGTTGAATACTATAAAACCTAGTTTTTCAATCAAGGGAATGTCTATATTTTTCAGGCTAACTAATTTTTGGGACTTAATTATGATATTTAATGAGGTAATTGGTGTATTAGGGGTTTATTGGCCTAGTTCAATGCTATTATTTTTTTAAAAATAAATATACTGGCTATACAGTTAGAAAGAAGAATGTGGGGAAAGTTGCATGGTCACCCCAAACAATGTGAGGCCTAATACTGCATAGTATGAGGCTTAATGGATTGAGGAATCAATGAAGAATAGTTTATATTAAATTTTATATTTTATGAATTTACTAGAATAAACATGTATCATGTTTTACATATATTTTCTCAAATCAAGGGGAATAACTATATAGGTACAATCCTCCATAGTGATACAAGAACGACTGGAACAACGTTTTTCTTATTATGTGTCCAAACAGCATTCCCCTGGTTTTTGTGGTGAATTGATCATTTATCCGATAAATCCCTTATAAAATAATTTCTCATCCCCAAATACCTATTTTATAAATAATGGGATCCTCCCTCTCTTGTGAAGCTCTCATATACCCCCTTGGTTTATTAAATATATTCATCCTCGAATCTAAGATTCATCTTCTAATCACATCATAAAGTAGCCATTGGTAACTGATATAATCCATTTGTTTGGTTATTCATTATTATTTATCTAAATGAATCTACTTTGGAGAAGTATCATATGCACAATTTTCTTGGTATTGATCCATTAGTCGGTTTTCATTCGATCCATTTTTTGCTGAATGATAATAATAGATTGCAATAGTTTTTTTCGTGAGATAACTATCCAATGACTCATCCCTAATGTCTTTGAATTTTAAAAAGATTCATCATTTTTCAAAAGATAATTTCAATTGTAATTCCTTATAAATTGAAATATAATGATTAGTTTCATTTTATTGGTATTCTAAAATCCATTTATAAATTTTCATCACATTATTGGAAGAAGGTTACTCAATGTATTTTATCTCATGTTGGGTATTCTATTTTTTATTCCTTTAGTGGTCTGTTATAACTATATGTTCCAAAATTATTGTGTTCTTTGATTTGACAATTTTTCATAAGTGTTATCATGTAAATAATGAATTGTGAAATTAAAAGGGATTGAAAATTTATAAAAAATATGTATTAGTTGTTATAAATAAGGTATGTGCTTCAACATAATAATTGAATAATAAATTTATATAGCATGTATATTATTTACATATGACATATCCTATTTATTTAAAATTTAATTTCATGTGGTATCACATACTTATCAATCATTTTTATTCTTATTAATGGAAAATGAGTGAAAAAATAGATTATGTAAAAAAAATTCTAAATAGTTCTATGCCATCGTTATACCGTGACAAACAAATGAATTGTATGGAATGAAACAAATGAATTTGTAAAAGGCATGATTATTACATGGAATATTTTTTATAATAAAACACTTATAAGTTTCCTATTACAAATTGTACATTTATTCTCTCTAATAATTGTATGCCTTGAGTTAGACTTTGATTCCAGTGGGAATTCCCATTCAACTCTGAGGAGGCCATCTGTCTCAATGAGCTAATGTCCAAGGGGGATAACCACAAAAAAAGTGCATATACAATCTATAGATTTTTTTTATGATTCCTTAGGATCCCTTTTCCTTCTCTAATGACTAGTATTCCTTTGACACGATACTTGGATCTAGCTTGACATATTCAAACATAAAGCAACAATGATAAAACCTATTGGGACTAGTACTTTTTAACCATGATTACCATGGACTATATCCATAAAAATTAATAGAAATGTATATATTATAATTCCATAGTCTATTACATATGAATTATACTCATACCACTTAATGATATATTGTCAATTTTTATTTAGTTGGATTGACCCATGAGGCCATGGATGTTGTGGGTAAAACCTCATATCATTTTAATTAATATTTGAATAATTACAGGATTCCATGGTAATACCTTGAATCCTATATATCAATTATCATGATGATATTAAATCTGTATTAGTTACACCAAACAAGAATTCTTTATATAAACTAAACACAAATGAAATAATTAAGAGATTATATGTTCAAACACTAGATGATGCAGAAGCATATAAAGAGTTAATTATATTATTGATCTGTAATTACACTCATATATAACTAAAAACTATTTTAGTATATATTAATCATATTAGATGGTATAGAATCTATTGGTGGTGGCCTATAGAGATTTATATCACACACTATCTTGGCCACCATTGGTGAATATAAAGATTGCATGTATAAAATTGTTGATAAGGGGTGAATCCCACATTGTAATTCTAATATTTCTTGGTTTATTATGATTTATCATGGTATAATAGGACTTTTCTAGTGGTGAGGATGCCCTATATATGTTTGTATTATTTTTTATTCCTTTTTACTGCTTCTCTATATAGCTATTTTCAATTTTTCGAGAAAATGGAATAAAATATTGGACCTATATATGAATAATTTAAAATATTTTAATTAATGTTATATAATCATAGAGTTGGTTGCACATTAATATCATGCTTCTTCTATTATGGGTTTTTGGGAAAATCATTATAGTGTTTGTTTCTACTATGCCATATGTTTGAATAACCTTCTACAATTTATCAATTTTTTACTTATCTGATGGGTTTCACTCTAAAATTTGGGATGATCTTCCCAAAGACACACCTTAGGGGCCCACTACTAGTTGGCAGTCTCTAACATATGATTTGAGAGAATTAGGTGAAGTTGACTCTTTTCTTTGGTGAACCTTTGAGTTTTACCTGGGATGAGGCATCACCACGGGGGATAATGAATAGTAAAATTATACACACCTGGATTGAATCTCCATTATGATATGTAAAGGTAAAATTACATTTTCAATATTATCAATTAAAAAGGATTTCTTATCACGTAAACTATTGCAGCTAATGGAAATATAGTAGGAAAGAACTCATGGATAAACATGATGAAAACATATGGAGTTTTTAAGGAATAATAAACATTGTATTTTGATTTGATTCATATATGATCATACTTTTCATCATTTTAAGATTATTAATTATTGTATCATATAACCAAATTGGTGAATTTTTCTATCATGTAAAAGTAGATCAAATCTTCATAACGATTGACCTCATGTGTAGAAATAATCATCATTTTTTTAAAATTAAGGATATTTTAAATCAAATATTCATAAAAATGGAGGATATTTTAAAGATAATATTTTTGACAAGTTATAGAATCCATGAGCCTCTTATAATTCTATTTGGAATTAACAAAACCCAAATTATCTTAATAGGTCGTTAGAATATTTTAATTTTATATTACATAAATAAATTAGTGCTACTCTACATATAATATAAATTTTTATATCCATTTAATTTAATTGAATGAATATATCATAAATAATGTTTTTAGGGCCTTAGGGAAGGGGCGATTGTGTGAAGAACGAAAATATTTACAATTATTGTTAAAAATGAGTCATTCATGGGTTAGGTTTTCTAAATATAGGGTATATTTGTTTATATGTCAATGAGTGATGTTATTATGTACTTTTATAGACCATCCACTGTGATTGAAATTCATAGTATCATTTGGTATGCTAGATATTATCATCCCATTTTGGTATATATATAATAACATCTTAACCTATTAATAATTTAAAAATGGAATGGAGTTATTCTCTACTAGATGAAGAAATATGGGGAATGAATCATGAGTACCATGAAATATTAATTTCAACCTCATTTTCACACATCACCTTATAGTGGATAATGGTTGAAAATTTACAATGATTTATCTTCTAAATGTTGGTGTGTTCCTCAATTAAAAATAATTCATATGAATCACATCAATTAATAAATCAAATAATAAATTAAACAATATACAATTCAAAATTCATAGTAGTGATATTTGTAGTGGTTATTCTATATCAATAACCAGAGAGTGAGAAATGTTATATATATGTTAGCACCAATACAATATAATATATCTTCATTTATAAGGAGTTAAAAATTTCCCCATGAATATTATTAGAGTTAATAAAATATTATTACAACTCGATATATTAATACAGTAGATTATAAAATGTGGTTGATAATGAAATGAAAATGTTTTACAATGCAACTATATAAATTATGGTGATTGAAAATGATATAATTCGCATGGATTTATGGAGGATAAATTAATAATACCTAATTAAATGATATGAATACTATAAGACAAAAGATAATTAACAACTATCCATTAGTATTAATGTCAAAAAATGAGAAAGATAATGTAGAACAAATGAAACATTCAGGGAATATTCCAAACATTAATATTCATAAAGATAGAGTTTTAGTGTTTCCAACACTGACATGTTTCCAATATATAATTGAAATAAGGAAAAATATATTAGATAATGATCACATACCATTCATCTCTATCTATTTAGGATGTAGAATTTTATATCAATATCCTACGAAAAACATCATGTTGAATTGTATAAAGTGGGAAATCACATAGTATATATCTTTATATTTTGGATTTTAGTATCTTAAGGATAATTTAATGAATCTGAAATGAATAATGAAACAATTTCATATATATATATATATATATATATGTAAAAACATCCAAATTAACGTTATTGTATGTCTCCCCAAAAATTCTAAAGTTGGCAATATCATTTGGGTTGTATTTAATCACTTTACAAATTTACAAAATATTATTTCCATCCATGATTTTTTCTACCTTGATCAACATGCCATGATATATATAATAGATACAAAAAGGCTATATGTTTTTCCACTATAAATTATTTCTAATTATGATTTTATGATGTAATACAATTTTTGGATAATTATTAAAAATTAATTTGAAATAGCACCAATATGTTTCATTAGATACCATCCATTGACATATGCCCAGTCTCAGCGTAAAATTAATACTCAATAGATTATGTTGATTACAAAGTTTATGGATTTCAATGAATTTTAGTATCTATACCACCATCTAGAAATTTTATTATTTAACAATAGTTTTCATTCTAACATTGAAATGGAAAAGTAAGAATCTCATCATTGGAAGAGATGTATTAATCTATCAAGCTAGGATAAATTTTTCAAGAGGATGATGATAGGTCCTAATCCTTTCAATGAAATTATGGATAATGATCAGTCCATTTAGTAACATATGAATGAAATAAATGTTGAAAAAATAGTTATGAAGATAATAATTAAATAGATCATGATATTGGTGTAAAATATTATGTTTTTCTTCTAATATCCCCATAAAAAATTGGTATGTGATTTGTGGTAAATGGGATATTGATCCCATGAAACCTTGACAAATAAAAATCTATGATCTTACTAGGGTCATAGATTATATTTTTCCACTCCTTCCTCACCTGTAAAAAATAATTTTGTCATCCATGTATTTTTCATGTGGATGTACATATCAATACATTCTCATGTTGTAATCATAGAATTTTTAATACTGTAGAATTTACACTACTATGATGTAAAACTCACGGGGATCATGGAATAGAGAGATAACATTCTATAGAAATAGACTAAGAACCTAGTAATGTTTTAATGGATAAACCAAAATTGTGAGTAGGATACATGTGAACCAAAGTATGTGATGATAGAGATGTTAAAACATATTTTATGATTAATGTAGTAAAATTACTATGGTGAAATATTTATACAGCGGGTAATATGTAATAGACAATGATTTCCATAATTATTTTTCAATAATAATGTAATATATGAGTAGATTTTCAAACATACACAAAAGAACGCAATCAAATTTTTAATAATATCTTAGATTTTAATTTGGTAGTAATTTTCAAAATAAAAAACTATATTAAAACTGCATAAATGTATATAACAATACATTTTTCATATTATACCTAGAAATATATTGGCCTAAAAATTATATTATATTGGATATATCCAATATAATATAATGATTTTTTCAAATTAAATTTTAAAAACATGTAAACATTATGGACTAATAAAAACAATATAATATTATGATAACTTTTAATAAATTTTAGAAAATAATTTTTGTTTATGTTAATAGTGATAAGTCATTGTATTCCCATAATGGTGAATATAACCACATTAAAAGTAAATATGAATTTCTTAAAAGATAATGATTTTTTTATTAATTATATATATATATATTAGTTATATAATAATGTAGTATAAAATATTATTTTGAGTTAACTAAATTATATTTAGAATATATTAAGGCTTAAAAAACAAATTTTTAAAAATTTTAAAAATTGTATAATTATTTTATTTAAGTAATTATTTTCACAGTCTAATTCATTTTTTGGATATATTTTAAATGAAAATACATAATATTTATTTTATAATAATAATTAAATAAAATTCTAAATATTTTTAATAATTAAAAGTTTAACCTATTAATATGGTAAAATATTTAAACAATATTAATTTAAAAACATTTTTGTTTTTGTTTTTGGTGTGTTTAGTTCAAAAAAAATCACAAATTTATTAAATTAAATTTCATTAATGGAAAATATAATTTATTAATCACATATAAATTTGTTGTAATAAATCAATTACCTTTGATTAATAATAAATAAAACAAATCTATATTTAGATGAATAATCTAAAGTGTTTGAAATTTTCTTAAATTTAAATTACATTTAGAACATTTTGAACCCATTTGTTGGGATGGAAATTCATAAAAAACATCTCATGGACCATACATTCCCTAAATCAACTAAAACACATGAAAACCCTTTCATACATCATACATAACATTGTTTTTGTCAAATTTTCCATTTTTGTTTACTTATAAAAGTGTAACACTACCAATATTTCCATATTCAATCTCTAATTCTAATTAATAGAGATTATATCCCTTAAATGACTCGATTATGAGTCCCATAAAAAGTTATTCCTCTATTCATTTTTATATAGATCAAATTATCAGTTTTCCATAAGATGGTGAAGATAATTCTCAAAATCTAGACACTAGTATCACATATTCCTTAACCATTATTTAATAATTACTATTTTTTCTATATGCTATAATATATTCCATAAATATTTTTATGATAAAATAAATATTAATTATATTATTATATTCCATTATACAAATGTAATATCCCTATTATTACTTCTTCTAAACCCATATGAAAAATAATAATTCTATTTTGCTTATATGGGGACTACTGCATCCACACATGACATGTCCAATTGTTCATACTCACATTTGATGGATGGTTTAAAATAAATTTTCTTCAGAATAAATATTTTATTTTTGACATTATTATGATTTTTAAATTATAATTCAATTTTTATTATACATCCCTCTTCCATTATGTGAAATAAAATTGTTAACCACGTGTAAATGTAGTTTATTTTCTCCACATAGTGATAAATTTTTTCCCATTACCTTCAAACAATAGTAACCATTAAACGTATTATGATGTGTAAAATTGTTATATAAAATTTAATTTATATTCATGAGGTTGTGAATCTATTTTTAAAAAAACATAACAGTTGAAAAAAATCTATGATAATTAAATAAAACTCGACCAAACCACCTTTGGTAATATAAAAATGGAGTGAATATTTAATAAATCAACAATTTATGACATATATTATACCCTAAAAACAAATTTTTGTTGAATAATGTTCTTTATAAGGTTATTAATTAAATTTATTTAATCAATCATGATGTTATTTAAAATTTCATTCCTTTTTTGGATGTAATGGTAAGGGATCGTATGAATCCCACACATTACTTTTTGTTTACACATTCACTATATTTCTACCCATTTTAAATTATAATTATATAAATAATATAGTACATATTATAAAAATAAAATCACTTTATATACATAACTATTTTACACTGCATTTAATTATTTGGGACTTTATATTTTAATTTTCTCTTCAATAATTTCTCTTTAAATATTACAAATTTTTGGGGTAAAATACCTTAGTCTACATAAATATCATTTATCACCGCCAAATTTTTTTTGTCAACCTTTATTAATTTTATAGAAAACAAATAGTTTTCTTGACACTATTTCTAGTTCAATCTGAGTTTTATAATTATTATTTTCTCTTTATATTCTATTTATTTTTCTCTTCTAATTATTGATATCATCACCTATGACGTTTTAATTATTATACCTCTTAAAA
This sequence comes from Viscum album, assembly GCA_963277665.1. Taxonomy (NCBI): domain Eukaryota; kingdom Viridiplantae; phylum Streptophyta; class Magnoliopsida; order Santalales; family Viscaceae; genus Viscum; species Viscum album. The sequence goes on from OY728161.1 coordinate 853,092,047, forward strand.
TAGTTATATGAAGAAATTTCTAACAAGTATACCCAGGTTCAAGATCAATGTTCTATATTTATAAAATAAATATTTATAATGATTTATTTCTTTCTTCTTTTAAGAATCTATATCACATAGTCATTAGTTTTTCTTGATGAAATTGTCATGAAACCAACATTATTCCCCAGAGGATTATTATTTTTATGATATTTTTATGGGTATCATTCCATTTAGTTCACACATGATACTGAATATATGATTGAGGTTGTTATACTATGGAGTGATGGTTGGGTCCTTTATAGCCCTCCAATGCATATAAAAAGATAAATGTATCATTACACTATGTGTATGGGATTAGGGAGTAAACCTAATACACTTTTTACGACCAAAAGAGTAATAATTGGTTTATGATGATGTACTAGGGAGAAATCCTTGGAATATGATATAAGCATGTGGAGTAGTCCATGTCATTTGACGATATCATCCAAGGGAGAGATCCTTATAATATTATAATGATTTATTTCTTATGATTTATCCACAAATTAATGATTCTTATGTTGTTAGGATATCATTTCCTTAAACCATGTCCAAATCATTTTTATCATTCTATATATGATATATATATCATCAACTAGACTGTCATGTTGTGATTATTTTTTGTGTTTATTCCCATTCATGGATTTTGATACCAATGTTTCTTTTTTATTTTTTATAAAATATCCAATGTAGTTTTTGTTTTATAAAAAATACATCAAGTTTATGATTACATATTTAGTTTATTTATCTAATTTTACAAATACACTAGACCACCTAATCCTCAGTGTGTATTAACTAGAAATGTATGTTAAGAATCATAAAATAAGGTACGTTTAATGATTGAGTTGTTATAATAAGTATATGATGCTATGTACCTAGAAAAATAAAAATGGTACTAGAGTGATTGGAATGTGACTACCCGTTAATGGAAGTTTCTTAGTCCCAATTCAAACTTCTACATGTATTATTCATATTTAAATTATGCTGAATCCCAATAAAAACCAATAAAGAATTTATTTTCCAGCATATATCCAATATAATTAATTCACCTGGGATTGGATAATTTATGAACATTATATATATATATTGAATTCATTAGTTTATAATAAAATCTTATTACCCATATTCCATTTTTTTTTCAACAACTACAAATGAATTTCCAAGACTACTCCCTATATGTTTCGTGTGTTTTCATTGAATTTGAAATGAAATCTAATTTGGTCACTTATATTTAACTAACTAAACAAAATGGGTAACTAAACAATAAGAAATTTAAATGTGAATGAAATGTATACTTTTCATAACCATAATCCATTACATCCAAAAAATGATTCACATATCAATACCATGTTCGATTGTGGATGATATATTCATATATACACAGATATATATATTTGAAAAATATATAACAAAATTCATCATATACCATTTAGATATATATATATATATTCACACCATAACTAAAAGAAAATATCACATGTAATTTCTATACATGTGATAACATTGCGCCATTATATCTAATATATATGTGCACTGTAGCATATGATATAATAACAAATTTAGCTACAGAGGTTAATAAATAATACTCTATATGTATAGTTTCATACAATCATATGAAATTATCAAAAATAAATAAATCTTATGATATGTCATCTATGAAATAAATGTTATAAAATTATAGTAAATATATAATCCTATCATTTAATGTGAGGAAACAAAATTGTTGTAAATACAATGAATTACATCATTATTTTAGGATATAATAATTATCAAATATAACAGGAAACTTCTACTATATATTTTTAAAATAAGCATTATAATATAGAGATTAAAAATTCAGTATTTATAAAAATAATTATTAAATTGTTCTTTTCACAAAACAATATTAGTACTCTAATTCTAGGACCTGACCTTCAAACCCAAAAAATATCCACAAACGAATAAATGCTGCATAATATTTCAATTTAAACATCAAAGAATTACTCTATTTATCAAAATACATCAACCAAAGGAAAATTATATATATATAAGGTGGGAATGAATTTCAAGGATCTAAAAGTAACACTCTCTGTTCTACCTAATTATATATTTATCCCTTTATTAATCTAGCCTTCAATAAATGAATTGAAGGAATTTAACTCACTTTAGGAACCAACTATCAAATTTATCATGTCACAAAAAACCATATAATTTTAATATATTCAAATGACCAAGACACAATCTAGTCTCTATATTAACCTAAACTACATCATTTAATAGTAAATATTATTAATTATATATTACATCCCTATTTATATCTAGTTTTTAGTAAGGTTCCATCATATAAAATATACTTTTAGATTACATCATAAAACCCTCAGCAACATTCCTTCCATTTGAAAATATTTTATTCGAGTATTATTATTCTAATTTCAAAATAATTAAAAAAATTAAATATAATCAAATAAATAAATATAGAATTTTATCAAAAATACAAATTTATATTATGGATTTATGATGAATAATTATTTGAGCATGTTCATTTTTCAGGATTGTTCACACGAATACCATATCCACTGTTTTATTACAGTTCGAAATTATATCTAATTAATAATGGGATAATTCATAGTACCAATAAAACCTCCACTATTCATAATAATTGAATTGAATTTAAATTATTTCAATTATAAATATGTTATTAAAGGATTTATGAAAAAAAATATGTTACAAAAAATTCATAAAAAAGAAACAATAGATACATTAATGAGAATGTAGAATCAGAATATAACCCTTGGCATATGAAAAATCATTATTATTTATCCCATAGAGGGGGAAAGAACAGAATTTACATCTCAAAAATTATTCTATGGGTGTATTAATAATGTTTATATTGATAAATTGATTCTCTATATTATGGTTTCGATGTTTCTCATTCAATATGATAAATGATTGTCATCTAATCATTTATTTTTAAGTGGATATTAATAATTAAATATTATTAGTTTAATTCTATAGATTGATGTGTAAAATAACAATGGAAAAAGAAAAAATATTAGATTATATGAGATCATAGAATTTTTAGAAATATATTATCTCTTGAATATAAAATAAAATCATACAAATCACAGACCCCAATGGTTCCCATGTCTAATATTATTTTTTTATTAAACACAAAAGAACTCTTAAGGGGAAAGTGGGTACCCTCGTAGCTCAATAGGGAAGAAAGATAGATGGACACATTTTATTTATTAAAAATAATATTACTGCATGAACTGGGAGGAATCTAATCTTTAAATTCACTAATTGAATTAAAAAACTGATGTTAATGAAACCTATGTTTGAAGGACATCAATATTAATAGTATGGGGAAACTATAATTTAACATTAAATTTCGATATAGTGAATAAAAATATCAAAACACATCTAATGGCATCATCATGTTCATCTTAGGTGCTCCACATTTAAATTAGTTTCAATTAACAAAAATTATGTACAACCGATTATAGTTGGTTTTGGATGATCCCCTTTGTGTAGTAATATTAAATCTTAGATAAATAATTACATGGTTACTAATAATATATACCTTATTCCCAGAATATACCTAATGTTATCCTAGATGAAAATAATATATTTATAATGGGATGAATCCAATATATAAAGGGACATAATTTTAGATATTAACGAATATAATTCTATCATTTTAAATTTATATAATGGGAATTCATATTATGAATTAAAATTTAACAATTACTTATAAAATATATACTCTCACAGGTAATAATGTTTCATATATTTATGGAAATATTTTTATATATAAAATATTGAATCTTACTTGATGGAAAATTACTCTTATGGATAAATAAATTGCATACATGTATTGAAAGAATACTATCATATATAAAAAGTAATTTTTTTTTACAAAATATTACTTTCTTGTATCATAAGGAACAAAATATATTTTTTTAAAATTCTCCAATACATCTGATACTATATGATTTCTATATAATATTTCTTAAGATGGTGTGATACAAAAAGTTCATTATGTTACATGTAATGGATATTTTATGACTAAGAGTTATATATAAAGGTAACATATAATAAATTTATTTTATTAAAATATCAACCTAGAAATTTATCAAATTATTACTACAATACAAAAATAAATATTACATAAAAACATAACCTAACCTCAACACTACACTTACCCAACCATTAATATAATAAACAGACATACATAGATACACATAACACTAGGGAAATCATTAAATGTAGGTTATTTAAAATTTTGGGCCCATTTTAAGGATACCCTTTATTCAATTATAATCATATAGAATGAAAAAATTTAAAAATAATGAAAATTTTATGAATAAAAATAATAAATATTTTCATAGGAAATAGATAAAATTAACTACCAAAAATCATTATGGAATAATATATATATATATATATATATATATGAATCCATAAATGTTATAGGGTCTATACTCATTTGAATTAAGATATATACTATTTCTAAAATCCATTACATTTTATGGAAATTATTTCCATAAAATCATTTAGGAAGCTTCTTATAATTTATGAGATAGAGATATTTTTTAAATAAATAAATCCTCAAAAAACTAAAAAAAAATTAGACCGATAATTATAATAAAACAAGGAAATATTTATTTGATATGAGTATGAATAGAATCTTATGACATACCTCACACAAAAACATTATGTATACTACTAGGGATTATATACTCTTTGAATGTAATAACTTTGTTGATAATAACCTAACAAAAATATGTAAAAGAAATATAAACACGATTTTTGAAATATTTTATCACCTGTTTCTTGGTGCATATTAATTTTTTTCAAGAATATCCAGATATATAATTTAAATAACATTTGTATAATAAAAAATTTCATAAATCAAATGAACATCACCTAGAACATTATATCTTATAAAAAACACATAATTGAATAATTATAAAAATGGATACATATACAATAAACAAAGAAATATATTTTTATATTTAATTTACATTAGGTTCTATATCCTAAATAAAATATTATCATAATTTTAACATTGGTAGTAGAATATATATATATATAGAACATCTTCAAAGAAGTCATTTAGCATTATGAAAAACATACCATATGTTGTCAGCATGGAAAAATATTATTTTTGATTTCCATTAATTTATATTTATTTTTCATGACTCAATATTAATAAAAGATAACATACATTTTCACAAAAACTATTTTAAAAAATAAGAAAAAAAATGTACACTTATTACATGGATTTCTTTTATTTGGAAATTTATGAGATATATATAATAGATTACGAAAATATTTATTGTCAAATAAACCAATATCGTCTACACAAGAAATTTTAGATTCATTAAATTAATATAGACAAAAATATCAGATAGGGAAACAAAACATTACCTTCAAATATTTCTCAATATATTTCCATTTTATTTCCATCATAATTTTTATCCTCTTCAAAATATCTTATTGAATCATGTATGGATAACAATTAAAATGATATATTTTTTTCCAAAAATATTTTATTTTAAATAGGAGACTATTAATATTAATATATATGATGTTGTGTTTAAAACTAAAAATATCCTTAATATAGAACATCATTATATAATCAATTTGGATAATATCTACAGACATAACATTTTACTACTTTTAGATTAAAAATTTCATTTTTCATTCTAATTGATTATTGATATATAAATATAATATAATTAGTAGGTCATTATATTATTAACATAAAAACACATTCCCCATGAGATATTATTTTGTAATGTTTTATAATATTTTTATTTGAAAAGTTAGTTTCCATATTATTTTATTTCATGATTCATCAATTATCTACGAATAAAAAAATAAATCACTTACATAATATAACTAATGTATAATAATTGGAACTAATCATACATGCATTGGTATATAAACTATTATCGTGTATTACAATTTATAACTATTAAAAAAACATCATAGATATTTTCATAATCAGAAATATATTCTCTAAGAAACCAATTCATTCATATGAAATTGCATCTCAATTTAAAGCATTCATAAAAAATTTATACTATGAAAAAAATATCTCAGTAATTTTAAATGCATTTAAAAATTCATTCAATATCAATAAGAAGATTTTATATGCCTGGTAGGATAATTATTTAAATGAACTCATATGTACAACCTGAATTTAATTCAGACAAAATTTCAATTTATTATAATTTTTCATAACAAATTGAAAAACATCTCATCATATATAACGTTGAAAATTTTAAAATAATAACAACATTTTTATTTCAATGTCTATAATTAATAATTATTCAATTTTTAGTAAAAAAACATTTTGAAACGTTATTAATTGAAATTATAGTGCCCATCATAAATAAAAAAAATTATATAATTTTATGTCAACACGTTATATTCATCACATTCATTTTTTGGGGTTTTTGAATATTTTTTAATATAAATATAGTTCAAATATATTTTATATGTTAATACAATAAATTTATTATAATTTATTAGTTTAATAATGAAATATTTAATGAAAAAATATTAGAATACTATATAATGAATGAATAAAAAATAATTTTAAATATTCAATCATATGGAATTATGGTAGAGACAAAAAATAAATAAAAAATAAAAAATAAAACCTAAAATAATGATACTTGATAATGCCATAAATTTAAGATATTTAAATTGCTATTTTTTCTCCCATGAAAATGTTAATTTCTAATTCATTTTCGTTGTTTCATATAATACGAGGAAATGAATCCAATGTCCATGGAAAAATTCTTAAAAATAACAGTCACAAAATTCCCAACGATCCCTAAATAACTATGATCAATCTAGTTCTTTGTATTTTACATTAGTAATGTAAAATAACACAGTCTTGATAATAATATCAAAAATAAAATACTACTTCCTCTCTCAAAACTCTATCATATCTCTTAAACACAACATAACAACCTACATTTTCATGACCGACTATATATTGAAATCCCCCAAGGCCAATATTGATGATATGTATCAAAGCCATAGTGAACCACCAATAGGGAATGGGATGGAGACAATTCCAAACATTATTGATCACACATGTGATATTCATTTTGTTCTTATACACCCAATAAAATAATATATAACCACAATAATAATCCACTGTTAATAAATTTAAATAATAAAAAATAAATCCCCACAATTTTTACAATATGGTAAATAAAAACATGCCATGATTTAACTCTAGGGAAACCTTTTAGAATGTACCCCATCCAATAAAATATAATCATAAAAAATCATTGAACTATATATGATGAAAACATATGAAAATGATCATGTGGTGAGATTATGAGAGTGAATATTAGGATTCCATTTCATTAAAAAAATTAATCATCAAAAATAAATGCGTATGGGTTAACATGTGTGAAGATAAATATAAAAATATAAATTGAATTAATTATTAAGGCATAAAAATTAATAATGTACCAAATAAATAATAACAACATTATATAATAAGATATATATTATATTATGTGTATTATTATCATTAATTATTTTTGATCAACATACATATATAAGACAATGTTCATCATCATTAATTCTGTTTTTAGGGTATTTCTATATTATTATAGGATCACGTGAATCATAATAACTTCAATAAAATAATCATATAAAAATAAATTATTATTCCACTTTCATAAATAATTGATGATGATATAGGTATCTAAATATAGATATGAATAATATATAATTATAAAGAATATAACTTATCTTTCATCATTATAATACATCATATCAAGTATATTATAATTCATATCATAATATGATACAAAATAAATATCCATGATTCCATCACAATTACATCACATAATTTACCAGATAAATACAAAAACCACATCCTTTGAACAATACCACATCATTATTGATATGTAAACCAAAAATCTACTACATCACCACATCATCATCTTGCTAAAACATGTCTTTACATAGATCCATCACAACCCAAACACATGAAATAAACCTAATTAATCACCACCCCAAGAAAATTAAATATTTTAGTAATTTTAAGTCATTTAAACCATTAAATAGATTCATGTGTGAGAATCATGAGTTATTATAGAAAGTATATACATATTTAAATTGTACTGAAATTGATTATTGTATGCATACCCAAAACAAACAAACAAACACACACAAATATATATATATATATATATATTTGATTTTCAAAACCATAAACGATTACAAACCCATGACAACTACAAATGAGATAAAAATAACACATTATATTTCAAGTATTAATCCATTATACATTAATATATTATAAATATTGTATGTATACATATGGATTAAATCTATAGCAGTTTTTATATATATTTTGATAAAATAAATTAGTATATATAAAACAAACATATAATCAAAATTCAAATCAATAAAGAGATAAGGAATATAAAATTATTGTAAATATATCGTTAATAAATACAATACAAAGAAATAGTAATGTAGAAGATAATACATTAAAAAAATTTCCCTAAGATATTAATCATATTAGGACACATGATAAAACTACTCAATATTACTTTGATAATAATTTCAATTCTTATGCTATAAATTATTTATTCACTTTAAAAATACTTTTGTTATAAATTTAGGGTCACTATATAATTATGATATGATCTCACGTGGCCTAATAACCTCACCCACTACATATGTTAGAACAAGATACCCAACACCAGGAATCCAACCCATGAAACATAATTATAAATACTAAATGTCATTTCCCAATTGAGGGGTAAAATATTTTATGTGAAAATTAATCATAATTATTTAACATTAATATACATTATATAACTTAATTATATATAAATCCCTTAGAAACCAATAAAAGTATATGGAATGAAAAATAACTCCACTAACAAATATTCTCTCAAATCTATTCAATGAAAACAAACCTTAACATTTCAGTAATCTCACTTGACTAAGAAATAATCTGAACTCTATAATCGATTAAACCACACCAATAAAAATTATAATAACTAATTTCATTAACATATTACCTTCATATTAATATAAATTAGTATGGTATATTCCCTCTAATTAATTATACATCAATATTAATGAAAATAAATTTAATAGAATTCATTAAATTTTAATTCAATTTATCATTAAAATATAGTTTTAATGTAGTAGAGTGTACAAATTATATATAATAAAATATTTAATTTGATTTAGAATAATATAGAAAATTCATAATTAATACATTGAAATGTTAACAATTATTATTTTGACATGTTTATTTTCAAAAAAAATCATTACATTTCATTATTCTTTATAATTATGGCCCTGGATTACTACTAATAACAAATTGTATAATATATAGTACCCTAAATTAAAATCGATTTTATTCATCATAATAATAACTAATGACTTTTTTATTATTCTAAATATATAATTCATCTTTTAATTTCTTAAAAACAATATATATTATTACAATGTAATATAAAAATTAAATAGAATGTTGAAATATTAAATCATAAATTACATAGGCTAAACTAAGAAAACAAATCTCAACGAGAGAGAATGAACTAAAAGGAATCACATAATTTATTTCAATATCATAACTAGATTACCCATCTATTTGGAACTTGAGGAAGTCCAGAAAGTACATGAAGGGTGTTCTAGATCCCCAAGGATGAAAACATGCACCTAGTTATCACTAACTACTATAGGGAATAAATCTATCAAAATAGCACATTTAACATGATTTAATTAACAAATTAAATAAAATTATGACAACAAAAATTCATATAGGGGAAAATAAATTAATTTATAAATACATTTTTCAAAACCAAAACCCAAATCGTAGTCCCCTAGAACATCAAATGAACATATCTATGTGATATAAAGGGAAAAAAAGACTTTGAATTCATATTAATGAATACTACAAAAAAATATGATTTTCCATTAATTTACTTGTGTCATAATAAATATGATTGATATATATATATAAATATATATGATGTGTTTTAGAAAATAAATTAGTAGTAATTGAAGATGTTTTTTCAAAATAAGGATTAATTATATAATATCATGGGGTTTCACTAGATAAAGAAGTGATATGAGACCCAATTTACATAAATTAATTTAAAAAATTGAAAATCAACGCTTTCCAAAACATATTAATGATTCCCAAAAAAAAATTCTCATAAATTTCAAAAACAATTTCAAATATATATTTCATTGAAAAGAAAAGTTAAAACATTACCTTGGAGAACCTAGGGTATATTTTAGTGAGGATCATAATATAATTGTAGTGATAAATAATAATTCTTTTTCACAATAGAATATTATAATAGGTCATGGTGGAAACAAGTTTCTTGTGAGAGTGTCTCCAACAACAAATTCTTTTATAACATTCAAACATTACCATAGTAAATAATCATAGGGGTTAAGATGTCATCCCAAAATATGTATCCATTCCCCCTTGATGATCACAAATATGATTAATATATTTCAAGAATTAGAAGGTTGTTTATTATTTTAAACTATAAGAAACAAAAATTTTATTATCCATAAAAAATTTCAATGCAGAAAATAATTTTTCATTATGATAATAAAAACCACCATATTATATCATAATATTGTACATGAAATTGGTGATTGTCAAAATAAAAATTCAAGAAGAAATGTCAAAATGATAAAAATATAAATCCATTTCCTGAAAAAAAATTTCAAAAAAATATCTTCATGATATCCAAATTCTATGATGAAACAATGACCATATGGATTTAGGAAGTACAATAAACCATGAATTACAAATAAAAATCACTAAATTCCACTTATATGAAAAAATTTTGTTAAAAAAACATGTACATAAACTAATCCCAAAAAACAAAAACGTGGATTGTTGATATTGAAATGATACCCATCAATTATATTACTAAAATATATGGAAAATGATAAGAGGATTAGCTCAAAAAACAATGGATTTTATAGATCATTTCCTTGTAGAATTTGTTGAGGATGTGGATTCATGATCATAAATGAAATAAAAAAACATAATTTGATAAAAACTTCAATCCGAACATCGATTTATTACTTAGTGTATTAAAGAGATCCATATTATACTAGATGATCCAGTAAAATGATAAGGATTTTCTATTGGTTGATGGAGAGGTACTGTGAAAAGAGCTGTTGTTGGGAAAAATTTAAAATCATTCCCCTACAAATTCATGAGCGAACCATCCCCACAGGATGTCATTAGAGGACAACTTGGTCATTAGAGGACAACATGATCATTAGAGGATACTTGTAATATGTATATGTATCTATCATTCCATTTAAAAAATCAATAGAGGACCACTTAAATTCTAGCTATACAAGAGAACATTGTATCAACTGTAAAGCCAACTGGAATGTAAATGGCCATTTCTATAAATATGATGAACCACACAAATCCTTATTAGCTACATATTCTGGTCCACCTCCATACTAAAATTGAAAACACACCTATAACCTAGATTATAAACATAAAAAACAAAATAATGTATATATACACCAAAAATTAATAAATAAAAACATAAATATGGTTACATCTGATAAATATACCCAAATGTTATAAATATCCCAACTACGTTTCATTCCTCTCTAAGAAAGCTTGGATGATGATTATTCATCCAAAAAGAGAAAAATACATTCCAACCTTGTTATATAATCACATTCCCTTTCTCATGTTATTGTTCACCACTATTCCATAGAATATAATATACTGGTTTTGGCATTACATGTAAATACATTAATTAGATAAAAAATTCAAAATAGAGGATTAGTCAAAGACGTCTTAGTTTTTATGTCAAGGCTTCATAATACAAAACACATGGAAAGAAAATATAATACCTTTTTATCTATGGAACAATGATTTTTTTAATGAATAGAAATTGAATATTTAATGATTCGTGATATTAAATATTTCCATGTTATTAAGTAATTAGTAATGTTTTCACATTACCTAGAATGATGTTTCTTTGTCTTCTAAGACAACAATGACCCAACAATGTTTAGACTATGCATAACACCTGGCCTCTAATTAAAAAAATTCTAAATATGATTTGGTATAACTATGTAAGATATTTTCAATCAGTTCTTAATATACAAATGCAAATGAATAATTGAAAACATTGTCAACAGATACTTATATATTATTTTTTCTATCATGAAAATAGTACCAATATCTATCATATAGAGAACTGAGTTGCAGGATTGTCCATATTAAGTACTAAAAGGTTACACCATGGAGTATGATTTGTAAATATTATTAAATTAAAAATAAAATATCACTAAATGGATATCTGAATAACCTCTAAAATATATTACACGTTCATATAGAATTTTCTCAAGAATTAAAATAAGCATTTTCCTTCCAATCTATATAAGGATGATATACTATACTCAACTCGAATCGGGCCACGATAACATCGTACTGATCATTCTAAAACTAATAGGTAAAATAGTTTTTTCTATTTGATAAATTTACTATAGGAAAACCCTGATTCTATATGATATCTTATACATACAACATACCCAGGAATTATAGTTTAGTGGTAATAGAAATTTGAAATAAATAGAGAGATGTTGTTTACCAGTAAGTCACCACAAAAAAGGAATTATATCCATGGAGATAACTAGGTGTTCCATCAATTAAATCCATTTAAATCTCTTGTTATTTACTATATGAAATGGGAATATGATGATATTAAAAATTAAGACCTTTGGCATTCAACATTTATATATTCTAAATTATAGAATCACGACACAATTTAGACTATATAATGTTTTGTAACACGCTAGAATCCACCAAATAAAACATGTGTTAATTTCTAGTGATGGAAGGACATATGGAAATATTTGAATTGACCAAATAAACATTCTTAAAAGTATATGTTACAATTTATTGTCTTGTAGGACAAATAGTGACTTTTGTTGGGAGGTACCACTCACTGAATGTATAAACACCATATAAAGAACCTACGAAATTATCGTATGTTATTTAAAGAAAAAAATATGTAGAATGAAATCAATGAGATTGGATTTCTAATGAATAAAATATACAGTATTACCAAACCCTTAAACCCTATATAAAAAGTTCATCCACACATAGAGGGCCATTAAGTTTCATGAATCTTTTTAATCCATTATTTTCTAAGATATTAACATCCTTAAAAGTGTTTTGATATCTACAATATAATTTCATAGATAATATAATAATTACAAGATGATAAATTTCATTTATCCCATACTTATTTCCCCCAATAGGTTTAAGACATTTTGAAAATAAGTAATACCAGAAATTTTCAGAGTTAGTGTAAATGAAAAACATCACCCCGAATTTTTTTCCCAAAATTATAAAAGGATTAAATTGTAGGTATTCATTCAAATTCATGAATAAGAAAATTCCTCTTGTGATTTCAATGTGAAAAAGATATATAATTCACTCTATGATCTAATTTGATAATGATTTATCACAAAAAGTCACATATAGAATCACAATACACAATGTATCCATCTCAAAACATTCGTAGGGATATATCTAGTGTTGAGGATATACACCACAATAGATCATTTATGTATTCACAAATCCAATAATTTTAGAAGAACATAAACTCATTCTAGGTTAATTTAGTTAATGGTTATGGATTTTTTTAGAAGTATTTTACATGCTATAGATATTACCCTTCTGAAACCATGAATATTAGAATCTCACACACATTCCATTGTTCTTCCAACGACATGGCAATCATATCATTTTTAGGATTTGTTAGCCAATATTTAATTGTGGTGTATTGGAAATTTATATACCTACTCTAGAATGTGGTTTTTAATTTATTTTAATATTTTTTTCTGATATGATGCTAAAAAGAATGATGCCCATTTTTTTGAGAACCACGATCCCCCTATTAATAGATAAACATTTTCAATATGAGTAAACTAATATTTTTTATTGACCATTAATTATTTAAAATTTTGATAATGAATTCATAACAATATAATTTCATTATAAATTTTATAATATTTAATTGAGGATACCAAATGTGATACAATTATCTATAAAAAAATTATCTATAAAATCTACCTAAAAACATCCATCTCTCCCAAAATTGTTAGATCCATATTCTAGATATAAATAATAAAAATAATTCGATTAAAACTATATCTAAAATCATATTACACATTTTAGGGTCTCCTTGAACTTCATTTTGTTTTATATGCATTGGTTGGGGGTCCACTCTGGATATTTGTCGATGAAAGATGTATAAATTGGAAAATTTAGGTCTTTCCACTACTAGCAGATGGTTTTCCAAAACAGTGAACCCACTTAGAATGAACTGTGAAAACCTTGGTATGGAATGTTTTCGTAGTCGCTGAACTATTTTAAAAATGGTGGGCCCACATAGGGGAATATCTGTACCCCATTATAGTGGAACACAATTTGGGATCATTGTCTGGGAAACACTGTGCCCTTTCTCAGCTAACCATGAAAATAGTAATATATAATTGTGAATTTTTTATAAATTTATTATAAACCTATTTAGACATCCAATCAAACCTAAATCAGGATTGGATGAATTAAATGGACTTTTAATATATCAGTAACTCTTTTTGGGTCTTACATATTTCTTTCTAGTATGATCCAATAGTAGAAAATCATGTTTTATCTCTTTCAAATATATGAATCTCCCCTTCTTGGACTCACAACAACAATTCTTATATTCTCATAATGTTTTTATTGATGTCGTTTTTATTGATATATCTCAACTCTACTATTTTTTATTGAATCAAGATTTGATTCATGGTTATCAGTCATCGATGATATTAAATTGAGTTTCTAGTTTCTAGCGACGTGTTACGTGATCCTGTGATCTAAGGTATGATGTTCTGTATAAGTGTAGCTACTTAATTTAACACCAAATTTCATGATTTAAATGGGATTTATTTATTGAGTGTTTGGAATATTGAATTTAATTTTATTTGGGATTTAAATTGAAATAGTATATATATATATTTTTTTTTTTTGAAAATCCAAATTCCAATTAATTGAGGTGTGAATTAGATTTCATAGAAATTGTTGAAAAGTTTATATGCAATTTATTTTTAGAAAAAAATCATAAATTTATTTTATAAGTACCTTTTGGGTTTTATATTTTTGATAATGGTAGAAGTTTTTAAGAATTTTCATTTTTTAAAGAAAAATTGTCATATTTTAAATTTAAATAGTGTTATTTTATTTGTAATAGTTTTGAAATAACTTTACCATTATTGATTGTTATTTTATAGTGTTAAATCCTATGTTTTTACCGTAATTAGGGAAAAATATTATAGGATTGAATTTCCCCAGAAACCAATTGAATATTTATAAAATTAAAAAAATTGACATTTAAATATATTATCTTTATTGAAATTTTTATAAATCATATCTCATCAATGAATAAGGGATGTGTGTCTATAATTCCTTTATCACTATAAGAACACATGGATCCCATAACCTGTAATTATGGTACCTCATAGATGTACATAATGAATCACATTTGTGGTTTTATTATATATATTTCAATCTTTTAAAACTGCTTTACATATTCCATGTGAATTAGTATAACCTTTTTAAAATTAAATTTTTTTAAGCCATTGTTTTAAATTTTTACTTTGATTGAAATAAAATTCCTAATTTGATTTAAATATTATTTTAAACATGCATGTTTGTTTAAATAAGACTTGTATGATTTATTCAATTAATTATTTTATAATATTGTTGGGGAGAATGTGGTGAGACTCTACCCAGATTTTGAACTCACACTATACCTTTTACTTTTAGAATTTGAAGATTTCCATCTATTAGGTTCGATCAAGGAAAAAATAACCATTTGAGGATGTGGCCATTGATCATTTGAGCATAATGTTATAAGGCCATTTGGACTTAGTATGTTTATATTGTTCATAATGGTACATTATTTTAATTCTGTTAGTTTATAGAGGTGTTTGACTTCTGGTACTTATCTCCCAATGGATTTTAATTTTGATTATACTTAATTGTTAATATTCTTCTGATATTTATCTTGAAAAAATTATTCCTTCATTTGATGCATGATGATCTACTGTATTTTAAATCCTATAGTATTTTTAATTCCCTTAAAAATATGTAATTTTTAACAAGTATATTAGAGTACCAGGTTATCGAAGATGATTCATGAAAGAGTTGTATCCATGAAGCAAGTTAAGAATATTTAATTAGTATTCGTATAATGTTTGAAATATTTTCATGTCTTAAGAGGTATATGTGAGTGAGTTACTGGCCATATATCTTTTTTAGGAGCCTTAAGTCAAAATGAGTATTTTTGAAAAGAAATCCTGAGTATTTTTTCTAGTCTCTTCCATGTTTTGATTTCAGAATTTTAAATCCAAATCATGATTATGTATATGATGTGTTTAACTTTCCCCATTTATCATGATGGTGTTTTTTCATGAGAATCCTTCATAATATATTTTGTGTCATTTTATGATTTTGTGAATCAATATTCTTATGAGAATACATGTTAATAGGATCCATTAGAAAAATAAAATTTATACACAATGATAAAATACTATTACATACTATAACCTTTTCTAGGATATTGTGTGTTGTCCTAGCTCTAGGATAGGAACCTAATTCCATCCCCATGAGGAACTAACTTTGGGATCTCATAGGAATGAATCGTGTATTTTTTATTAGGATTTTTTTCACTAGAATCCATTAGACGTCAAATAAAAAAATGATCAACAAGAGGATGAGATTTTGTTGAGGATATTTAAACATCTATATAACTTCTTAGAGAGTCCGGATTATATCTAGGTGAATTTTATCATGATAAAGCTGGAAGGACCAAATATAATATTTTATGAAATGATGGTGACAATATTGAAGCATAATTGAATATAATGGAAAAAAATTAAGGTCATTTCCAATGACTAGTTACATTAAAATTAGATCAGGATGGCTATATAAATATTTTTTTTCAATCATGAAGAAGGATAAAGTGATATTAAAAATATGAAAATCCCATTTATGAGATTGTGTAGTTTTTAACTAAGAGTATATTGATTGAAAAATGAAGAGTCAAAGGTTTGATACTGTAATTTTAGCTGATATTAATTCTCATGTTTTCTTGACGAAGACTTATTCTTATGAGTGAAAAATAAATAGTTCATTGATGGTTGAGATAGAATGTGTTGGTATGTTCTGTTTGACGGGAGATGATTTTTCTCTAGGTGGATATTATGATAATTCATTCAAATGAAAGAAAAAATGTGAGGATTCTCATGGTGTTTTCGACATTAGGGTTCTTATAGACCTTCATTACTTTTATGGAGATTCCATTTTATTTTCTACTAGTGTGGTAAAATAATCCATATGAAATAGAGCATTATCCACTAGAATTCGGAATGAAGCTACTTTATGATGTGGAAGTGTCCTGAGATGAAAAAGATATGGGTCTTATTACATTTATAGGTACTATCACTATAGTTACATCTGAGGTAAATTAATAATTTCATAATAATTCATCTCAATAATTTATATCAAATCATGTTATATATATTCTAATTCTTGCTATAAAATTTGTATCATATGTGATTGATTTTGATGAATCCATGTGATGAAAGATAGAGAAGATTATTTGATTACCTGATTTTCACTTATTTTTTTTAGAAATTGTGAATATACAAGATTTTATAGTTCTCATTACTAAACCTCATAACAAATGTTTTCTATTGTATTGGATCTTTACTAATAAATAATAAATTAATTGAATATTTGAGGATTCTCTTTTTCTGCACCTTATAGTGTGTGTGTTATTGTTCTAGGGGAATGTGACTGGATGTCGTGTAGAGGAAGAAACTTTTATCTATAGATATGTAAATTAATATCATTGTATTATTAAACCTATACATATATTCATTGTGTGACATTACCCTCTTTCTGAAATCAAGTCTCTTGACCATTTCCTTTTGACATCACATGTTTTCTAGAAGTAAGAGAAGTATATTTAATTATTGACTTTGTTCGTTTACTCAAACTATGTCTATAAATTATTTTATTATGGAACTAGATGAATTCAAATTTTTTAAGACAAGGATTCATGATCTTCTAGAGACGGGGGTTATATACGTGAACGCGTCACCTGGGTTGGTGAATGTTCTCGATGCTAAGAAAGAAGAAGGAACACATTT
Organism: Viscum album; assembly: GCA_963277665.1. Classification (NCBI taxonomy): domain Eukaryota; kingdom Viridiplantae; phylum Streptophyta; class Magnoliopsida; order Santalales; family Viscaceae; genus Viscum; species Viscum album. The sequence goes on from OY728161.1 coordinate 853,110,317, forward strand.
CCTTTGTGTACATTACTAAAAACACCATCATGTTATAGTGAGTAACAAGTATCTATTCCCACTGATTGGTGATTTGATTGAAAATTTTAATGGGTAATGTGTTTTTCAAATATTAATATTTGATTTTGTTACAACAAGTTAAAAAAATGAATATTAAATTATGAAAACATCCTTTTAGAGTAGGTATGGACATTATGAGAAACTTATCATTACATTTGGTTTAACTGATGCTCCTACTGTCTTTATGGATTTCATAAATAGTATATTCCATGAATATATTGATACATTTTTTGTGGTATTTTTGGATTACATACTTGATTACTATATATCCATGGTGGATAAATTGCATCACCTTAGAGAAGTTCTGAAATTGATTAAAAATCACCATCATAATGACATGTAAACCAAATGTGATCTAAAAATTTATGAACAGATTTTATAGTGACATGTGGTGTCAAAACATGGTATCTATGTTGATAATGAGAAGATTAATGTTTTAATGAAATGTGAAAACCAATAAAATTATTTTGAGATTCATAGATTGTTGGTTTTATCAAGTTAATATCAAAAATTTCTACATAATTAATATCATGATTTAATATAATATTTTGTTAAGAATTTTTATAGTAAAATTGAAATTATTATCTTCATAAAATATTTTCCTAATGATTTTAACGGTGCTCATTGTCTTTATTTTATGGTTGATCATGGTTTTTCTAGAAATAATACCTCCCTCTTAAATATTTTGATCTGTTGTAAAATTCTATTTTAAAAATATGTCATGATCCATCACTACATTTTTAATTTCTAATTTTCCACATATATTCATGATTTAGATTCAATTACATTCTTTCATGAATGCCATATGTTCTACTTCTTGACTAATGGTGTTCATTTAATCTCTCAAAACATCAATTTTTTTGGTTAATTATTATTTTAATTGTATATCTATTTCTTATTTGTTTTAAAGACCATATTCTTAAATATAATGGTTTTGAGTTATTTACCTTGAATTATTCTTCATTACATTATACAAACATTTTTCATATGGGGTTACCGTGTAATATTTATTATTAAATTAGTGAAATGTTCCTTAGGGAACAACATGAAAAAAATATAAACTATATTTTACTTTCCTCAGATTTTATAAAATGTTGTTTGATACAATCTATCACACATTCATAAGATTTTTATTATTTCATAGGTGGTATTTGAATTGATACCATTTATATGAATTTGGAATTTTTTATATTTTGTAAGATATTATGATGCATGTGAAGAGGGAATTTCGAAAAATTGATGTGTAATGACCCAAAATGTTATCAATGTAATTACACTTTTTACAATTAAGTCATAAAATACACACATCACATAGATAAATAAATAATAATGATATTATCAAAAATGAAGAAGGAAATAAGTGGTATTTATAGTAATTATGGAACCCATAAAATTATAATGATTACCATACCTATGAATATATAAATAAAATTTAAGTGTCTTACAATTGAAAACATGATATGATTATATCATGTTATAAGTAGATAAATATTTCACAAATGATAAATTAAGTGTTAGTTTTTTTAAGTTTTAAATATTTATTAGAAATTTTTTATTAATATAATCATTTATAATAATATAATCCTTAATAAAGAAATAATTTAATTAATAATATGTATTCTATAAATTTATGATAATTTTTTTTGAACTGAAATAATTCTTCGGAAGGGTCATAAATTTAGTTTTATTTTCAAAATATTTATTTTTCTACTAAATGATATATTTATATAAAAAATTAATTTATGAAATTTGGAAAAATATTTTTAAAAAATTTTCAAATCTACACAAAAATATGATTTGATTAAATTTTTATAAATTTTTAAAATAAGAGATTTTTTAATGAATAGTTTGATATTGTAATTTATTGTATAACATAAATACATGATTTCATAAATCATGGATGATGTAAGAATGATGTTAAAACCAATTATCTCAAACAAAACATCACTATGTAATAAATTTATTCATATTACTAAACACTATTTATATTCTTGATCCAATATAAAAAATTTGTTAATATAATAATTAAAAATACATATCTCCTCCTCCTATAAGGAGTAAATTTCAAAACCCCTTATTGTTACAACCTATAAGACATCTTCATCATATTAATACCCACACAATACATTAAAATTTATCTTAACCATGTCTATGATATACTAGTATAAACATTAGTCTGGACGAAATTTCCTTAAGGTGGTACTCAATGAAAATACCTACAAGATGTTAAATCGCCAATCCATCTATTTTAATTTATTTTTTTTCTTATTCTCTCCTAACCAAACTTATCTAATCATAAAATATAACCCTATTATCACATATATAATATAAGTTTATTATTATTCATGAATATATATATTCAAATATATTCTCTTCACCTTGTATTCTAAAAATAAAAACATCATCAGTGGTATATTGTTTCACTACCTTCATGGATGACTAGTTTTCAATTTCTATGAACAACTTCATGTATGGTCATAAAAAAAATAATGGATAAAATATATTATAATATATATATATAATAACTTTATTAATGTTATAAAAATAATTTATTTACACGATATTAATTAAAATGAAACAAAATCATGATTGTAGTAAAAATTGAAAAAATAAACTAAATATTTTACAAGGATATTTTATTAGACAAATCATCATCATAACAGAAAATAATTATATATGAAACCATTTTATATATTTATGTTCATTAGTAACATATAATTTCACATCTAGTGAATTATTCCCATTTTAAAATCACTTCAATAATTATACACAAGTAAACTGACCATGGAAACATCAAAATGAATGCTCTTGAAATGAATGAAATTATACACTATAACAACTAATGTTGTCCATAGATTTTATTAATAAATTTATAATAAAAAATCAAATATTTATAGATTATGAATTATGTAATTAGTGAATCTAATATTATTATTCATTGTATAAAGTGCAAGTGTAGAATAAAGTTGGGTAGAAGGTAACTGGATTCTAAAACCCAAATCCCTTTATTCGGGATTTCACTATTTCATATAAATTTCATTATGGAAATTAATTTAATGATCCATTAATATAAATTATTTATTAATAGATTTTTTTTGGATATACATTTACCCACCTTCTTTATTATTCCAAATATAACGACCTTTCAAAATTACATTTCATTCCAATGTAAATCTTCGACCCCCAGGTGTTGTTTCTTATCTAGGGAAAGATGATCGCTTATTCAAATTTATGATTTAACATTTTATTTTGGGAACCCAAATACTTATTCATGAATATATTATTTACTAAATCATATCCAAATCATTCTTATCCATGTTTTATATCATGAATATGATTTCTATATGGTCAATGGGGAATTCAAAATAATGTCAATATTATGAAACTGCGAGTGGTCCCATAATTATATTTCCCTACATCACATTGGGTAATGTGATGTGTCTCATGAGATAATGTGTATTTTTATTTAAAATTATACTATATTGGGCCATGATGGTTATTTTATTATAATAAACATATGTTTTGTGTGATTGTGATGATAACATTATTCACAACTTTGTGGGATATTCAACCACTATGACATGATGTTTCATTTTTATGCATTTCAATATTACATGCCTTAATCCACTTATTCACTCATGATTTTTTTATGTTCCTAAAATTATTCCATGATAATTATTATTATTCAGACTCATGTTATATTGATTAATTATCCATATTCATCAACTCAATGGGATTTTAGATCACCCCATTATTTGTGGTATATCATCAGGATAATAATTGTACTATGTATAACATGTTCCTAAGAAGGATAGAATTGAATATTCCACATTATTTTTTATTTTTTATTATGGGTATGTGATGTATAGTCCTTTTTTTCACAACATACTAAACATTTTGATCATTCATTGAAATAAATATATGTTTTTTATCTTAAAAATGATTAAATAATCAAGTAATAAAGGTATGTTTGTTATAAAGAGTGTGATGTTATACAATACATATATATTTTAGGATCTTATATGTTACCGGGTATTTTCTTCTTTGAGTTTTTTGTTTGATCCGTAGTTGTAGACTCTTGTTTAGAGATATACATCCTTTTGGGGAAAATGACCTAATGTTCAGCAATGCCTTTCCTTTTAAATTAATGGAGTTCGTATGAAAACATTATTAATGGGTTTATGAAGTTACATCGATGATTTGTAAATAAATTGAGGTCGTTTAGATCCTTTTGAAGGAAACTAGGATTAATGATACTTGTATGTGATTTACCCACCATGTAAATGTGCTACATGATGTGAATGTTCTTCCAGACACATGTCGTGAATGAAGTATTGCAAGTGAAGTGGTTATACATCATGTAAAACATATGTGTTGTGTAATGTTCTATCCAATTAAGAATAAATATGAGAGTATATATTTTTCATCATATCCCTCACAAAATACAAACCTGATGTGTAAATTAATTGAATGTCATGTAAAAGATTGACCATAAATTCTAATGGTTTCTTATAGATGATATTTATTTCCCCCAACTAAATCGTTTCTCCTCTCAAGAAGAAATTGTTTTGCATTAAATTTTATAATAATTTACTCATTTATAGATGAATCTTATTGGCAATGGAAATCTAGTAATTATTTGGTGATGGTATTCCCATTCTCTTCCCTTGACCTATATTTGGGAGGTGTAATATTTTTACTAGGATTTTTGTTAGCCTTGAAACTAAATGTCTATGATATAAGGATTTTATTTTGATAATATTCACCTTTTTTATTGTTTGAAAATACTTCTGGAAACATTGTATAATATCATATTTAAGTTAGGGAGTGTCACCATTAGACTTATGGTGTGTTTAATTGAAAGTTTCGGAATATAGAAATTATTTCCTCATAACAAGAAAAAAATATTAAATTATTAAATTGATAATTACATTGATTCTTTTTAGATTCAATTGTTATGACCAAGATTATTGAAACTATTTAGGTGAGTAGGTACCAGATTATAAATAAATTGAGTAAGGTTTAATCATTTGTTTATCCTGACATGATTTATTAGTGATTATGTGTAATAGAATCACCATGTCTTGAATATATTATTGAAACAACTGGTGTGTTGTTAGATTATGAGGAAAGGATAAATGAACTGTATGTTTGAAAGATAAATTGTAATTTTCATTATAAAAAATTGGGACACATTACGGGATGTTGAGATATCAATGTTCATATTACTAGAAATACATGATCTATTTATTATATAAAAGTATATTACTTGGTATTAATGTTGTAATCCATGTATACCGAACATATCCCAAATATATATTTTAAGGAATATATACCATTCATTCCTCTGATACATTTTCGAATACTTGCATTAAACTCTATTCCCAGTGACAGATGATTAAATTATTATATGTTAGTCATGGACCTAATACATGTATTAATGATTATATACTATGTTCAACCATGATTTATTACTTAAATGATTATATATAGGGGTTCATCATATTTTCTATGACATATAACATGGATACATGGTAATGGTTGACATGGATTTAAAACATTCTTATAGAAATTCTAGCATTTTAGTGAAGAATGATATGATTTTACATTGTTATATTTCTAAGGTTGAATGGTTGGGAGGCATGGTTTGAGATATTCTTGGACGGTGTTGATTCTAGTTGAGGAGGTACTAATTCAATTGTTTATCTAATTGATAAATCAATGTATTTCAATATTGAAGGAAATTCTTATTATACTGGACATATTTTAACATGATATATTTCACTACTCATATATACTCACACTCTATTTTGGATTCTATTTGGTATCCAATAATATTATATTTATGTAGGTTTATAATATGGAAGGGGCCTTATTTTTTTTTCATTCTTACACGATGGGTTGGAATTTGGAGACATGATCGACATGGTTTTTGGGATCATTCCCATTTCAATCTCTATGTATTTATTTTTCTATTAATTATACAATAAAAATTATTTAAATTCCCCCATGGAATTAAATTACTCATCTATTATTTACCTTATTATTATGTTGTTTTTAACTATTAAACTGTTTGATGTATGGCATTGTTTAATATACATATTCACTCTAAGATTTATTGTTAGATCATTATTATATTTTGTTGTTACTCTTTAAAAATGGGGTTATAGTCTCCCCACTATACATATCACACCATCTATAATAGTTGGATGCCACTAGAATATAGGGAGTATCTCTTATGGTCTTAAACCTAACAATTTTGGCCACCTGAAACAATTTCAAGTGAGGGATGATACAATATGTTATCAATAGTGTATATTTGTTTTTAATTTATTTACTCATTTGGATGGGTATAAAGGAAAGAATTCCATGCTGGGACTAGGTAATGAGAATCTATATGATATTAGATAACCCATGTTTGGGGTGAATCAGATTATTAAGTGGGGGATTGATGTTTATATTATTGTCTATTAATAGTTTATGTTATTTCACTGGGTGAATCACATGTTTTGGGGTGTTATTGTTTTATGGGATTATTGGTTCATGATTTTTATACTCATGGACTTCTAAGGTGTGATAATACTTTGTATTAATCATTATATACACATATGATTATAAATTTCCTTGCTTTTATCATGTTTGTTATATAGTTATTCCATTGAATATATATTGATTTTGATTCATTGTACTATAGAATGTGATACTGGTTATATATGATAAATGAAATAAATAGATTTATATTTCATGATAAAACATTTGTAAGCCATTTTTTCTATGTTATTAACACATTTTGGGGTTGACCTTTTTGATATCCATTATTCTATGGAATGTGTTTTTCATATCGATAAAATTCTTATTCATAGTATTTAGCTGAGTGTTTGGAGTTTGGAATCCCACATGATCCTAAGGAAGTTGAGTAGTATATTACTATATATCTTAAGGACTAGAAGGTTGATCATCATTGTGAATTATTCTATAGGGGCATGCTATCCATTTAAAGAGAGAATGTCAGCACCAAACCTTCATTAGTTGAGCTAACAAGAGAGTTCCATTTACATCATTACATTGGGATCAGTTGGGATTAATGCACCCAGGATGTCGAGTTATGGATAGGGTCATTCCAAAAAATTATTATTAATATAGAGAAACCTATTGATATAGGGTTGAATCTTTTGGCATATATATTTCATGGAACAATCAATCATTGGTGGGATATTCTATAACAAATTTTTTCATAGGTAGAGTTATCTTAGAAGGACATTGAGACGATGATCCTAAGCTATTTACATTCTAATATGTTAAGGGTTGAGATGGATATTGAATCATTATATCTAAAACATGGGGGTATGTTAGTAATAGTTAATTATGAACATTTCAACAACATGTAGATATTTTCACCATATTTGGTTACCAATGAGACAAATAAAGAGAGATGTTTTTAGGATGGACATCACTATATGATCAGGTATTGTTGAATGTGTTCCACCTTTGAAATTTTAAGGATTTAATGATTCATTCACTCATCAATGAACATAAATCATGATATTTGGAATATATTGGATAGAATAATATATTTTTGAGAACTTATAAATCATATTCTAGTTGAAAGAGGCATATCTATGAATGTCTTCTCCTATGAAACAATACTTAGATAGGTCTAGACCATAGGAATCCATCATAGGAACATGATCTGTTGTAATATAATAACTACGGAATGATTGTACTAAAACATCCTAAGTGTCTATACACAACAATAATGTGTCTTGATAATATAATGATTGGACACCTGTATAGGTTTTTTATGTTCATCTAGAGGAAGAGAAGTTGAAGTGGATTAGGATAATAACCGGAGTCTATGAAGTACTCAACAAATCCTCATCAGATAGTTTGATGGAGTTCTATATGATGTTAATGTTGAGGAAATGGATATGGTACCTATGTGTAGGAATGATATTATCAATTTGAGATAATGGATTATGTTTTTATAATATAAACCAACAAATTGAGGCCATTTAGTTTCACCTTACATACACTACTTTGACTATTTCAGATAAAAATCATCTACAATCACAGATAAGATTCTTATGGAATCTACCTTTTCATATATTTTGTATTTTACAGTATCCAAACATTCCATTTTTATATTAAATTTTTCTAAATGTTTTTTTTTTGTATTTTGAACGAATTGATGGTGTAATGACCAAAATTACACCACTAGTATGGTGGTCAGAGAATTTAAAATGATTCAACGAATGTTCCATAAAGAATAGTGGTTACCATTTTGATTGGGACCATAACTACTAGAAATGAAGGTTTTTTAATTTTTCATTAGAAAGTACTGGATAGTTCTATACTGGGAACATATTGACTATTGAAAGCATATAGTTACAATTATATAAATTTAATGACGAAATTGATCTCACTATGGAATGTGGGATATTAAACATTGTCATCTAGGACCAATTCTCTGTGGATTGTATTGCCTCATTGCAATGATATTTGGTCATTCTCTAGATGATGGTGGAATATAGTATGATTACTTTCATATTGTGGTGGACCATATTTAAGATGTTTTCTAAATGAATTCTATGGATTACCGCCTAGGAGAGAGATTAATTTCATGATTGAGTTGGAGTCGGGAGCGTGGCCACTTTTAATCCCGAATTTTGTAATGGAACAATCAATGCTTTTGAAGTTGAATGTTAAACTGGATGACCTGGAAGATAAATGATTGATACATCCTATTTTATCTCTATGGGGATCTCTAGTTATATTTGATAGGAAGGGTGATGAGACATTTCACTTGTGTGTGGAATATCAATGATTGAACCAAATGGGTGTAAAGAACTTGTATATCCTACTATGGTTTAACAGTTTATTTGATCAGCTAACAGCTCTTATGATATTGTCAAAGATATATATGAGATTCATATACCACTATTTTAGGATGATACTATCAAACATACCACATACAACTCTCAGGAGAAGGTATTGTTTGTATGAGTTCATGGATTTTATTTAGTTTGGCCAACACACTGATTGTATTCATGTCTTTGATGAATTTGGTATTTCATTGAAATTTGGATATGTTTGTAGCGATTTTTTGATGAAATAAATGTGTAGTACATATCAGTAGAAATTCATGACCAACATATAGACAAACATCTTATATATAGTTATATAAAATCATCTTTATATAGATCTATGAAAATTTATTATTCGGTTTGATAAAGTGAATTTATTGGGCAATGTATTCTTAGGGAAAGGAGTGTGATTGGACCCATAAATACTTATAGTTTTGGTACCGTGGGAGCATCACTTTAATTTATTTCAGATACAATGTTGTTTCGGTTTAGTAGGTTATTATCAATTCTTTATCTCCAACTTCTCCCATTTGGAATCACATATGTCTGGGTTAACCAATAAGGGGCTAATGATCATTTGGTCTATTGTGTGTGGGAGAGATCATCAAGATCTATAATGGTAGGGTGTTTATAGAAAATAACCATATATTACCTATACTGGGAAATTCATTTACACTGTACTATGATTCATCTTGAGTTAGACTCGTTGATGTTAAAAAAAGCAAAAGGATCGAGTGGCTACTTATAGATCTAGATATAAGACAATGCATGTGAGGAATTACACTACTCATTATTTATAGTTAGTAGAAGTGGTAGAAGAAATAATGTTATAGAGAAATTACATTATGGTTGATAGGTTTTTGGTATAAATGAACCGAAATATCCTCTCGTATGTATTTTCTCAGTTGGAGAAGAACCTTCAATAGTGGAGGTGGGTTTAGTCTCTATAGTATTTCAACATCAGGTTTTCTTATACACATTAGTTGGGAAATTTCTTTTCAGATTAATTAAACCAATATAAATATATTAAGTAATTAATTGATAATTTTGATGTGTTTATAATGATATAACTCTTTGAATACATGCATCTAGATGTCTAGAATTCTCAAGGATGAGAATCTCATACATCCACAACTGTTATACCCATTCAATTGGACAAGAACATGATAATACAATTACATTGTTTGGAGGAAATTTTTCAAAGAGAATGATTATATGGTGGGGATAAACTCTTGGGATTATCTCATGGTTGTGGAAGTTCGGATCTTTTCAATAGATGATTACGGGATCTGGTGAGACTGTGGGGGAGATAATGAGAGATTTTTATGATTCTCGGTGGGAGGTATATCATTGGTTGATGGAGATGTATATTGACATACATAGAAGGTACAAGTGGTCATTAATTAAGAAAAAGTTAGTATGTTTTGTGGATATATGTTTCACTTTTACGAAGGTGAAATGTGATCATCATATGCAATCTAAGCCTGTCTACGTATTTCTTATTGTTCAGTGAAAATGGAATAATGTAGAATTGGATTTTGAAATAGTCTTTCCCAGAAAAATATATATTATTCATGTAGTATGGGTGATTTTTTATAGAATATAAGATGTATATGAACTACTTAATACTAGTGAGAACATTCCAGTTTATGATTTGGTTTTTCTTTACATGCACGTTGTAGTTTTGCAACATAGTGTTCCAAGAAGTTTATTTTTTGGCAGGTATCCTTGATCAAACTGTAGTCTGGGAAGGTCATTAAAAGGATCCAGGAAGAAATTTTTTTGATCCAGACCTTTCATCCTCTGAATTATGGTCAATATGAGTAGACTATTCATATTCTATTGGATATGTTGCAAGAACATTATTTTGATTTTGGTGTTTCTTAGGACCACCATAAGGTACTCATGGTGTTTACATATAATAAAAACATCTAGTCCTTGGTCCAGATGAAACCATTTGTGGATTTTAATTGTAGGATGATCCATAAAACTCATTTTTGGATGGGGATAGATGAGTGATCTCTTGATAGACCTAGTCTCATTCACCAAAAATTGAATCCATTTTATATGATCAGAATGTGGTTTTTGACCACATATAGTATGAATTTATAGGACTGTCAACTAGGTTAAGGAATTTTCATTTACAAAAACATGTAAATATTGTTACTAGATTCTTGGGACATTTCATATACTGGATAGGGTCTTTATAGGGGCAAAAATATAATCCATTCTATAGTGATATTGTATTATGAAAAAATATTTTCATTTTTTAACAACATTGATGTTATTATCTCAGCCCTTCTCCTCTATTGGACGTCAATGATATTGATCATTGTTATGATTGACCCATTAATGATTACCTGATACAGATTGTGGACCGTAGTGAGAGGTATCACTGGGGTATGCTGATGCCTTTATTTAGAGTCCAGTAGAAGATTGTGTGTGTTTAGAAGGACATTATGTAGTGGAATATAGATATGCTATCACAATGGTTGGACATGTTCTTCGAGACCCATATTGGTAATTTGAGAATCACAAGGAAGATCTCTTTTATGTTTTTAGGGTTTTGTGATCACATATTTTTTAATGTACATTCATCTTTTATTTTTTTCCACTTGAGCACCATTGGTTGAGTCATTTTGGGATAGTGAGAGCCATTGTTTTGGAAAATGACCTAATGCTTAGGGATATATGTTTTTTTAATTAATGAAGTTCAGATAAAAACTACTTTAATGTGTTAATGTGGGGTATTCAATTATTTTGAAGGATTTTGAGGTGTCTTGGATCATTATGTATGTTACTGGGCTAATCTCCATCTATAGGGAATTTACAACACATGCAAATGTGTTACACAACATGTAAGTTATTCAAGACACATGTCATGAAACAAGTACATGGTGTAAAGTGGTTAGACACGGTTTAATTATTTCACATCATGTACTATTTTGGAAACAAAAAAAATAAATATGAGATAGTTTGTTAATTGGAATGTCACTCTAAAATGAAAATTTAAGGCTTGTAAATCAATTAAATTCCATATAAAATCATGATTAATATTTTTAATAGTAACATTCATATGATATTTATTTTCACCTTATGTATCCTTTCTCCCCTCAACATATGAATGTTCTCTATGATATTTTGGAATCTATTTCTCAATTACAAACATCTAATTTGTGCTATTGATCCTCCCCATGTCTTTGGAATTTTTTTGATGTCCTATAAAATTGTTCTCTATTAGGTTGTTGTGTTATCTTGGATGTATTAATTATTGGTTTTGATCATGATCCACTATAATCTAGTATCCTTCGTGTGATCACATTATATTTTTTCCTTATTGGATAATCCTACTAGATATGTAGTTTAATAAGATATAAAATTTTGGTGTTATAAACTATACCCTTATGATTGTTTGATTTCAGAGTATGTGTAATATTCCAATTAACCGAGCATAAAATTTTCATGAATTAACTAAATAATAAATTTGAATATATATTGTAATCCATTTGGATTCAATTTTTATGACGATTTTTATGTAAACCATTTGATTAATCAACCCCACTATTGTAAATTAATTGGAAAATAGAATGAAGTGAATTTAAATTGAAATGGGTTTTAGGTGATTCTTTGAAATATATTCACCATGGTCTATCAAGAATAATGAAATAGTTGGAATGTTATATGTTTGAAAAATAATAATAAATTAATTGTGGGGTTTGAAGGTAAATTGTAATTTTCATAACTAAACCACTGAGCTTTATTATGTGATATTGAGATATCCTCACATGCATTCCTATAGATAAATGAAATACTATTCATATAGAATACTATAGAATGTGATCCATGTTCTAATACTTATATAGAAGAATTTTGTGTGAGATATCATAAAGACTATATAGTGATAATGGACCTAATACAGAAATTAATTCTTATAAGGGGTTATTCATAGTGAAACATGCGGAAAATATTATATTCAATGCTTGAATATGATATGTATTGTAATGCTTATATATTGTGCTTAGTCCTAATTTTTTTCTAAAAGTATTTTATAATGAATTTTACAGAGATTTTTGAGACTTATACAACAAATATATTATTATGGTTGGCATGGTTGGGAGACATGCTCATATAAATTCTTTCATTATTCCAAATAAGGTTTTGATTTACCATAACAATTTTTTATAGAATTATTGGGAGATGTGGTAAGAGATATTACACCGTGATTTCAAAGAAGGATTATGTGGAAATATTATAACCATGTTAAAAACCTATTTATTTAAATATTAAATCCATGTAATGTCATACTTTTTGAGTTTATACAGGACGATGTCAACCTAAAGAGTTATTTTAACACACGATTCATGGCTCCTTTTAGACATGATAAAATTACATGTATGCAGGCTTGGACAAGGTCAATAGACCTTATTGGTGACTTTTTCTTATTGGATGGGATATAGTTAAGAGACGAGACTGACATGGGGTTTTAGATCGAGGAAATTTGAGTAATTGATTCATTATTTACTACTACTTATATAATGAAATTTACATATATTCAGTAATGAAATTAAATTAAAACATTATTATTTATTGGATTATTCTTTATGTTCTAATTGTTGACTTTTCACAGTATGGTATATTTTCTATTATTTTTTCCATATATGATTTATTGTTATATTATTATTATTATATGTTATAACTCTATAACTAGGGGTATAGTCTAACCACTATTCACCACATCCTCGATGTTATTTGAAAGCATATAGAATATGGTGAAAAACACTTTAGGTCTCACAACGAACCGATTTTGGCGGCTTGAGATAGTGTAAGTTAAAGGGACGTTATATATGATATGTTGATGAGGAAGAAATCCTTAACATTATCGTATGAAGTCATATTTCTGTTGCTATCACATTTCTTATTATGGCATATCATCATGTAGTTCAAAAAAATTACCGTATGTTATTATGATATCATAAATTTTTTAAATGCTTTCAATATTTTGAACATTATCTCTATGATATATGATTGCTTCTTGGAATGTATAATATGTCTTAATAATTTAAATTACATTATTAAATTCCTTACAATGCATATGAGATGACCCTTTCCTTTGTTTCAATTTCCAGATTATGAAAGTAATTATTATATATTCTAATAAATGTGGAGTATATAGTTTGGAGAATTTATAGGTGATGTTGAACACTTGTTGTGGATTAATTAAAAATATTTACAAAGGGAAAATTTTCATTTGGATGAGAATACTTTGATTGAATAATTTATTCATTGTCTTATCTCACAAAATCATCATACATTATGGTCTTAGGATTCCAAATGTGAGAAAGATTTGGTAATCATTGATTTTTATGGAAGAATATGTTATATGTTTTAATTATTTCACTAGATCCATATGTTAGGGTCTAAGGATGATAATATTGTAATTATAAAATTATTCATTGATTATATAATTGTAACCCCTTTATATTGATAATAAAATTATTTAAATATTATATAAATTAGAAACATTTTCTATTATTAATTTCAAATGAAAATGTTTTTTACAATTACTCTCTTAGCATTTCATATGGTTATCCCTCTCTTTAACCATTGTTTTTTTCACATGACCCTTTTGGGTCACTCACTGGTTTATTAAATCATTTTAAAATGATAAACCCATTTCATTAACATTTTATAAACCATGTTTTCTTCATCGTCAAAACATCATTATCTTTTTTCTTCCCTGTTATTTTTTTGTGAAATGATTTTTCCATTTATATTTTTTAAAGATGTGTATCATTATATAATGGTGGAAGCTATTATATAAAACCGTTTATTACATTTGGGTGTGTATATGAATGTGATGAAGGGAATACACAATCGCTTGAAATTTTTTTGGGAATTATTGTGTTTCTTCATAAGTACATAGTAATTTTGATATATTTTTTGGGCATTTTTATGAATCTCTTTCTTAATTAATAAGAATTTTTTGTTAGGGATATTCCATTATTATTTTTTATATAATAATTTATAGTATTATATTTTATATTCCTGAATAATGGTCGGAAATATGAATGTTTATTTGTTTCAAATACAAACTTACAATTACTGGGTTTACTATTATATTTTCTGTATTACTTTACTACATATTTTTCAGGTTTATGCTGAGTATATAAGAATACTAAATTGTTTGTGTGAAATTAAAAAAACTACATCCTAGATTTTTCTCATTATAGGAGTAAAACATTTTATTCCTAAAATGATATTATTGGAAAACTATTTTTGATAATTAATGTCTAATACTATGTTTTTCATTGATATAATGTAATTATATTAATTTTTTTGGTAAATTAGGTGTATCACATATATATTTTGTAATGTATTTTTAAAATTATTTAAAATATATTTTCTAGTCTATTTGTTTTAGATTTCACAAATTAATTTAGTTTTAGATTTCAATAATTATTTCATAATTAGTTATAGGATTTTGTTTTTGGAATGGATTCTGAAATATTATTTCATATTTTTTTGTAAATGCATTATTATGTGTTGTTATTGAACTACATTATAAGAGTACTATCAAATGAAGTTGAATCTAATAAATTTTTAATTATAAAAATTTTAAAAATAGTTTATATAGTGTCAAATTTAATTATATTATGTTAAACATATATTTTTATATAGGTAATTATTATAATTATTTTTCTAATATTAATAAGTGTTTCAACTTATTAATTAAATAATATAATTTATTTTTAAAGAACTATTCTAAAATTGGTTAATTTAATGAAATATAATTATTCAATTTCACTTAGATAAAATCATTAGAAATGTAAAATATTTTAACAAAGAAGTGGAATAATTTGATTCAAATTTTAATTATTTTGTTTTTAATGAATATATGAGATATGATAAAATTTTCATTTATAGCTCAATAGGTAGGTTTGTTTATGATACCAAAAATTTCATTCTTGTAATGATAAATCTTCTTCGATTAAAATATCTATCATATTCATTTAGTCATAGTCCCTGGGATGAAATTGTAGATGGATAATATTATATATTTATATTTTTTTATGAAAATGGATCATACCATGGAGGATAAAAAATTAAATTAATTTTTTCATCATCTAATTTTGTTCTAGGGTTCCATTATTGTTAAATAGTTTATTAGTGGTTGACATATATCCCACGATATTCTCAATGGAATCATTTGTTTTTAAATTTTTTAGTATGATGATTCAGTCATCATGGTTTGTTGGATCACAATTCCAATAAACACAAAAACATTAAGTGGGGATTCAAGATGGAGTAGTGGTTTTGTATTATCATTATTTGGGGAAAAGATATTCTAATTTTTTTTCTAATACATACCATATCATTTCTGTATATTATATTCATTCTTTTTTAGTGGACCTTAACCTACAATACTGCAGAATATATACTTTAATTCGTTGTTTTGTTTTAGTATCATGAACTCAATTTACCTTATCAAATTCCATTAATCCTTAAATTGTGAAACCTATTATATATACATTCAATGTTCTTATGTGAACACTTAATTCCTTATTCCACACATATATCATCAATTGTGTATAGATAATTATAGTAAATGATCATCTAGTGAAACTTCGAATTGATATATTTAATAAATTCTTTTCCATGTAATATGTGATCATTGGATCTGACCGTTCTTTTGGTATTAAATTTTAATATCAATGAAAAATGACAATGTGTTTCCTATAGTTTGATATGTTATAGGATTCTTTCCATTAATATATTTAATTTTTTAACATTTAATTGGGACTAGGATTTATTAAATTCCACTATGATGGGTTGGAATCGAAGTTTAAATTAATATTAAACATTTCCCTTTACTCTATTAGTCTTTTATAAATTCCATGTCTTATCACCATATTAGAACAAACTCATTCTATATCTCATTATCCAACCAAAAATAATAATAAATAATAATTATAAATATTGGTTGTAAATCACACGTTAGATGAATGTTTTATTCATGGTTTAATACCTAGGACTAATCAAATGAGATTAAACGTGGTAATGTTCCACTATATCAAAGTTCATAATACTCACTTTCAGTTCATTAATGATTTTGGGACATGACAACTCTATGTCACGGTGCACTCCCGTTATTTGTTTTTTTAAGGATTCATTGTGAATCTAAGGGCACTCCATTTTATTATCATCTATCAACAAAATCAGTGAGGTATTGACATATTTATAGATGTGAGGTAATTCATAGGCTTATCATGATATCTTAAATCATAAATATTGATTTCATTCTTTTTTTTGACAATTTATAATTGTCTTATTATAATATATGGCACGATGAGATCCACACATTGATATGATGGTTGAGTTTATTTCTCCTAAAAACTCATAGAAATAATTACACATCAACAATATAAAGATAAATACATATAGGAATTATATTTTAACCCTTACACATTAAAACCATGTTTCATAGTTCAACTCCTATATCATCCAAATGTCATTTAATCATCAACATCAATGTACCATTCCACACATCATCGTTTCTAAAA
The DNA here is from genome assembly GCA_963277665.1 of Viscum album. Classification (NCBI taxonomy): domain Eukaryota; kingdom Viridiplantae; phylum Streptophyta; class Magnoliopsida; order Santalales; family Viscaceae; genus Viscum; species Viscum album. The sequence continues at coordinate 853,127,802 of OY728161.1, forward strand.
AACCATATATCAATTTTTTAATACTCTACAATATAAAAAATATTGTAAGAAATATTTATATATTGTTTAAGTCACTATCTCATTCTACAAGGGTTGGGATTAGTCCCTCTTCAACCTAATTATCTATGATCTGGATTTGTGTACTATATGCTCAAATGTTTTCAATATCATACCTTCAAATCGAAAACAACCTCTTGAAATATTATTTCATCCCCTTATAAAAATTTCAACAAAACATTATATTTACTTTATATTATCCATTTCCAGTGACAATATCCATCATTATTGTGTGATATTTAATTTTTTCACCATGATCGTGTTGTGATATTATTATGCAATGCACAACGCTATAGAAAACAATATATCTATTTTTTTTTGAAAAAATTAAAGGAATAATCCTTCAAATATCACTGTATAATATTCCAATCAATCCTAATAAATAATTCTACTATTGTGTAATCTACATTTATGTTGTGAAAAATTTAAATGAGGAAGAACAAACAATGTATTCCAATCAATTTTAGTAATTTTTATCCATCTAAAAAAATAATAAACTTAATGTATTGGAAATATTATCCACAATATATTATTATATATTACATATTTAATATGATGTATAGAGAAATTATCAATCATATATTATGAATGACAATAATCCTTACGTATTAATTCTTCCAACCCATCAACTTTTTATTATTTAGATTTATTTTTTTACTCTAGTGTCCCTTATAATATTACCCCATTCATGTCACCTTAATTATTATGTATTGATTAATTAAAATTAAAAATCACATTTTAGTCTATCACTTATCAATTTTATATATTGTTTTTTAGTTACATTTTTATATATTCCTAGGTTAATTTTACATTTTAGTGTAATTTATTGGGATATATCTAGATTCCATTATTCTTATCACTATTTACCCTGAAAAAAATTGATGAGCATAAAATATTTAATTATTATTGTTAAATATCAATGAGAGTGATGATGTTAGCTTTTTATATGTGACGTTGATTGAATTTTTGAAATAATTTTATCATTTATTCCTATATATTTATATTCCATGATAACATTAAATATTTCCAAAATCTTATTCATGTATTATTAATTATTAATTATTATTTGTTCTGATTACCTTTATATATCATTCAAATTACTTTTAATTTCCACTTTTATAGATTTAACTCCTCACTAATGGAACTTCCACATATTCAGAATAGTGACTCTGAAATAATCCCTTTATTATTTATATAGACTATATTTCTTGCTAGAAAAATTTAACATCTAAAATAAATATTTTTATTAACATTTGGACATCAATTTCATGAAAAAAATACTTCTCAAAAAAACTTTTGGAAATATTATTTAAACTATATAATGATTTTATTCACAAAATTTTCATTCTATGCTTCTTAATGATACAGAATCTGTAAAATAATAGTATCATATCCAAATTATAAACCATCATAATCTATAATTAAAAAATAATTTCTATAGAAACTCAAACATAAAGAATTGTTTTTTTTTCTTTCTAACTCTAAAACATATTATTTTTAAACAAAAAAATACAGATAAATACTTAATAACTTTTGAACATCAAATTTCTTATCATCTAGAATAACACCAACCCCATGTCATATTTTAATCAAAATTCTATCATAATATATTTCAAAAAATATGAGTATTTTTTAAAAAAATAGTTAAAACAAAACATATTTGTCAAAAGGTTCCTCCCCTTGGGATATTTTGTACTATACTATTGTATATCATTCCCCAACATTTAACTCTAAATACATTGAGGCGATATAAAAATGTATGGTAAATTCATGTTACCAAAAAATTGAGATTATTATATAAATAAAATATTATCTTTGTTCATATTTTATAGTCTACCCATTATTTATATAGAATTAAATTGAGTTACATCGACGATTATAATCCCATTTAATCCATACATGATATAGAATAAATTTTCAATGATTATTAATCGAGAATTCTATGGACATTATGATATTTCAAAAAATAGGAAAACATTATATGGAGAGGTTTCTTTCTAGTTTTTTTCATGAAATCCAATATCATGTCATTTGATTTTGGAATATTTTATCCTCTTCAAAAAATATTGTCTCTTTTTGGCCAAACTTTGTAGATTATTTCAAACCATAAATCCTTCATGATTTATTAAACATTTTTGAATATTTTTTAAATCCAATAAGGAAATATATAGCCAGTTCTAATTAATCCATGTATCATTAACTATTAGTTATATTAACCTTATTAAATCAATTTTTCATTAATAAAATTTATTATATTAAATTAATTATTTTTTTTTAAATTTGAGGTACTCTAATTTTTCATATTATCCAAGATACATCTTGTTGAATAAAATTCATTTAGATATTTACCTTTAAACTCTAAACTAATTTCACATATATAATGTCATTTTAGGTGAATAATATCATCATGTGATTTTTACGAATAGAAATTAATCGTAATAAATCATTTATTTCTATTAACTAAAAACACGGTGTCGAAAATGTGTTTCCAAGAAAAAAAATTCAATGAAATGCATGTAAATATTTTAAATCCATAATAAAATTAATATTCAGAAATTATATACAAAAATAACAATTCTTGTGACCTCAAACACACATATGAATTAACATTTATCAATAAAAACAAATGTACTCAGTTTGTGAGTGTGACACCTCGATATTCTAAAACTGGTTCACCATATTCGATAGTGTATGTTATATGAAACACTAATATTTTAATATAATGTAACACCCCAATAATTTATGATATATTTATTTTAAAATAAATTTAATATTTTTTATATCATATATTGCAAGAAACACAACGTTTTACAAAATTTTATACCCTATGAAAACTCTATTATTTAAACCAGATAATAATAACCAATCCATTATGATGTTAAATATGAATAATTATTACTAAATAATTAAATTAAATAGTTGAGAATGTTAAAATTAATTAAATATATATTTAATAAATAGGAAAAATAAGAAACATTTGAAATAAGAAAAAATATTTTCTAAAAATTTCATTTTTTTTCAAAATGCAGTTCAGTTGCTCTTTGCACGCATAAGTTAAAAATATATTTTTCACATAATATAAAATTTATTTGAGAAAATGAGTTTAATTTTTTAAATCTGCATATAAAATATATATTTTGTTGCATTTTTGGTAATTTTCTTAAAATAGTATGTTTTTGATGAAAAGTAAAAAATGATGATTTTTATTGAAAACAACATTATCATTTAAATTTTTGTATAATAAAAATTATCTTCTCATTTGTATATAAAGTTATATAATAAAAATTATAATAATATTTTACTAATTAAGAGAAATTTATTTAATATCAATTATTATATTTAAATAAAATGTTAATATACTTTATAGAAGATTCTTTTTTGAAACCTATATTTTAATCAGGTCAAAACGATTAGAATATTTTTAAATTTAAACAATTATATTATTTGAATACCATAAAAGATATTTTATTCCTGCAATCATAAAAAATTATACTATATCATATTTTATTTTCACGACCTGACCTCGGGACCCATGTCGTGACTACCCCAAGCCCGTCGTCCATAGGCCAGGGGCTGGATACTAGCACCAAAGACGTAAATCCTGACAATAGGAGAAGGAATTGCCTTTAAAAAGTAAACAAACACCATAGAGTATGCAATCTGAAGAAAACACTATGTAAATTGAGTACAATTGTATGTGATGGAAAGTAAATGGGCCAGTATACAAACCCAACTGAAAGTAAAGTACAACTGAAAAGAGAGTACAACATTAGAAAAGTAATGCAGCAACACTGAGCCTTCCTCTAGAAATCCCACCTGAAGGGTGAGTACAGATAGTCTCTTTCGCTCCTCAACTCCAGTCGTCCACTCCGTGTACAACCTGCCCAGTGATCCACCTCCAGGCAACGTCCAACCCCATGAGCTCCTACCTCGATTAGCGCTATCCATCGTTTTCATCAAACACAACGTAGTGCGGGCATAGCCCGTCCAAGGGTGAGTATACACAACTCAGTAGGGACCCCGAGACCCCCAAACGTCTCCCTGAATCCACGAAGGATAAACCACAAAAAAATAATTCAATCACGAAGTAAAAACCAACTCTACATAGGTATATACCCATACATATACCTATGTCATCAATTCTAGTTTGGCTCCAACATTCGAGCCCAAGTTCTATATAGTCCACACAGGATAGCACAGTCCAATCCACACAGGATAACATAACCCAATCCACACAGGATAGCAAAACAATCATATCAAATATAATGAATGGAAGTCAAGACTCATCTCACACAGGTATACTCTTTGTAAGGAGATATGGATGATCAGATGTAGCCACTGATTCATCTAAGTTGTCGGACTCACATAGGATACAAGACCAGCTAAGTTGTCGTACCCACAAAGGATACAAGACCAGCTACTCTGCCGGACCCACGTAGGATTCAAGTACAGAGTCAATTACTGTCGGAACCACATAATATACAAGAACAGTAGTCAATTACTACCATACCCACATAGGATACAAGAGCAGTAGTCATCTTCGTCGAACCCATGGAGGATTCCAGAACGGTCGTCGTCCCTGCCGAACCCACAGAGGATCCCAGTACAGTCTTCATTGTCGTCGTAGTCACAGCCAGTTATAGGGTTCCCGCACAAACCATGGTCGATTCTGGGAGGGTCCGCTCCATGAGCCAAGGGGGTCTATACATCAACTGACATGTAGTCCGGATTTTATGTACCCCAAAGTTTGGTCTCGTCAAAAGGAACTCAACGTGACAGACGGCGCATCAATCGGACGCCCGGTCAGAGAGTTATTGGCTTTTTCGTCCTAGGGGCCCAGTTGGGTTTTAAATCAAAACCAACCCGAACATACTCCAACTGCGTCCAAACCTTGAGTGGAGTAAGCCAAAAGAGCCGTCTCACTATGAGGAATCCAACAAAGTCAACAGCACGTCAATCGGACGCCCAGAGCTCAAGTTATAAGCTTTTCCGCTCCGAGGGTCCAGTTTGTTTCGTGTTCGAACCAACCTGGACGTACCCAAAGTTCTAAGAAACCTTTAGTTTAATATACTGAAACGGCCATATTGATCCAAGGATCACTACACAACTGACGGTGCATTGATCGGAGGATTTTAACCCATGTTATTGGCATTTCAACGAATCTGTACGAAAACAGGGGGTTCAGGCCCGGTCTGACCCAGCCCAATACCCCTGGGATGGCCCGAACTGGGTCGACCCGACTCGGGTCCGGGTCTGGCCCGGCTGGCGCGGCCCATCCCAGCTGCTGCGGCCCGGCTCGGCGTGGGGGTCCGGCCCGACCCTGCTGGTTCGGCCCGGTGCGGGCGCCCGCATGCTGAGCGGACACGGAAGGGGGGGAAGTCGCCGCCCCCTTCGAACCGAATGGTAGACCCATGGGGGTCCGCCCTAACTACGCTAGTCGGGGGTTCAAACCCCCCATTTTCATAGATTTGGCTGGCCGTAATGGCCAGCCTGTTGTGCCGCGCAGGACCAGTTGGTCCCGCCTCCTAAGCGTCGGCGGCTGGCAGTTCATGGCGCCCTCCTATGCACCGCTGCAGCCTTAGGTCGCGGCCCTTGTCCGTTCGGCCTGGCCGTGGACCTCCATGGTTCTTGGGCGCGGCGCAACGATGTCATGCCCCTCCACCGTTACCCATTCTTGGTCGTAGGTTCCTTCAGCTTCACCGGCGCGGCGCGACGGCGCCGCACACCTTCATCGTGATTTACCTCGTTCTCGTGCGGTGCCGTTCCACTGGGCCGCCTCCATTCCAACCACAAGATATTCAACAAAAAAGGGGAGGAGGTCCGACCTCCTCCATTATTTTGATAACAGGTTTCCAAAGAACTAACGGAGTACTTCAATTAATTCCGAACGTAAAAACAACCCCTACCTCGATGAAGTATTCGCGGAAGCTAGCGTCGCGGAAAACGGTGTCGCGGGATGAAGCTCTGTATACGTCGATGGAGAACGTCTGAGGAAGAAAATCGTCTCCCTTCCATTGACGAGGAGAGAAGATGGAACGACGTGCATCCAAGAAGGGAACATCGTCACACACTGGCTGTGGAGAGAAGAAGAGATGCCTCGTCGATCTCTCCTTGCGGTTACGACGTTCTTCGTCGAAGCCTTGGCGTTCTTCGTGTTCTTCAAACTTAGATCTTTCTTCCCCAACCCTCTCACAATAAAACCAACCCCCAATAAAATAAGGTTTATCATTATTTTATTAACCCATTCCATGAATTCCAAAGGTTCAACATTCAAATTCATAATTAAATAAATTGAATAACATAAATCAATTAATTTAATGTGGGAGTTGGAATGCAATTAAGGAGGGAGAGTAGATGAGTTACAAAAATAAAAGGGGGGTTTCCAATATTAAGAGGGCTATAGGAGTTAGAAAAAATGGAAGGCGTGGGGCCTGTGTGGGCCCCACCTAACTAATATCATTACAATAGGTGTTAGGAAATTTTCTCATATGGAAGTTATACCACATAGAGAAAAATAAAGTTTTGACACAACTTTATTTACTTAACACTTAAACCACATTTTTAAACAACTCCTCCTGAGAAAATGCAGCTCCAAAAAAGGTCAACTTAAGAAATTACAGGTGCTTTGATTTCATCGGTGCCCTCGGATTTCGATTCCGAGCAATGGTTCAAATGTTAGGAAAACCCGCTAGTTCATTCACTGAACGTACCCGAGGTAAACTTCCGAAAAGGATTTCGGGCACATCGGGCCTCAGAATTAGGTGCCGTCAGAAACTACGTACTCGTGAAATCCCAAAGAAATTATGAAAAAAATTTCCATTAAATTTACGGCTCTTTACATTACTCCCACCTAAGGGTTTTATGTCTCTGTAAAGAAACATCACAAACTAGGGGAACAAATGAGGGTACTGAGCACGCATATGAGCCTCCCGCTCCCAAGTGCTCTCCTGGTGGCTCCTGTGCTAAAACCTAATGCACACTAGAGGAATCGACTACCCACGTAGGAATTTCTCCTATCGATCCTCGATCTCAACCGGGACATCTGCAAAATTCACCCTGTCATCAATGTCCATCTCCCCATGGTTGATGATATGTGTCGGGTCATGCACATATCTCCTCACCTAAGATACGTTGAAGACATCGTGCACCTGGTGCAACTGAGGTGGTAGTGTCAAACGATAATCCACCTTGCCTATCCTGTTGAGATCCTGGAATGGTCCGATGACACGCATAGATAACTTGCCGCCCCGACCAAATATCTATAATCCACATTCAAGGTGAGACCCGCAAAAAAACGTTGTCGACATCCTTGAACTCTACTAGCCGCTGCCTCCTGTCAGCGTAAGACTTCTATCAGCTCTGAGCTATCCTCATCCACTCCTGGATGACCTGGACCTTCTCTGTTATTGCCTGGACCGTCTCTGGTCCCACAAGTGCTGACTCCCCATGGTCTGTCCAGCAGATAGGTCATTTACAAGGTCGGTCATACAATGCCTCATATGGTGTCATCCCGAAGGTGGAGTGGTAGCTATTGTTGTACGAAAACTCCACCAAGGGTAGGTGATCCTCCCAGCTGTGACCATGTTTGAGTACACATGCACAGATCATGTCCTCAAGAGTCTGAATGGTCCCCTGCATCTGACCATCCATCTGAGGGTGAAAGGCGGTGCTCAGACGTAGCTGCATCCCGAATGCCTCCTGCAACCCCTTCCAAAGCCGGGAAGTAAAGAGAGAATCTTGATCGGTGATGATAGATGATGGAACACCATGAAGCCGTATAGTCTCTTGAACGTTGAGGCATCCCAAGATCTCCATTGAGCCCTGCTCTCTGATGGGTAAAAAGTGGGCTGACTTGGTGAGTCGGTCGACAAACACCCAAATGGAGTCGTGACCTCTGGAAGTACGTGGAATCCCATTCATGAAATCCATAGATATCTCAACCTACTTCCACTCTGGGACCACCAAAGGTTGTTCCAAGCCTGCTGTTACCTGTTGCTCCACCTTCACCTGCTGGCAGGTGAGACATCAAGAAACGAACTCTGCCATAGCCTTCTTCATACCCGGCCACTAGTGATGTCGTCTGTGATCCCGGTACATCTTCACTTCCCCTAGATATACTGTTAAAGGGGAATTGTGAAACTCTCTCAGCACCTCCTCTTGTAAATTAGCGGGTACCATGGTATGTCCCCTAAAAAGGAAAACGTGCTCTCCTTCTATAGAGAAACCATCATGTGCCTTCCCTGTGGAAATCTGGGCACGTCGCGTCCCATAATCAACGTCCCCACGATGTGCCTCTCTGACCCACTGAATATGTGTAGGTGTGACTGTGAGATACTGATGAAAGGATTCCCCATATCTATCCATGAAGGTTATCTGCAAAGCAGCTAGCTGCTCTGTAGCCTGTCCAAGTAGATGAATTCTCGTCCTCCTGCTGAGACCATCAGTTACAATGTTCTCCTTTCCAGGAGTATAGACTATATCAAATTCATAGTCCTGGAGGAACTCAAGCCATAACCGATATCTCAGGTTCAGGTCCTTCTACGAGAAGATGTAACTGAGACACTAGTGGTCAAAATAGACAGTAAAGCGCTCGCCCATCAGATAGTGCAGCCACATTATCAGAGCGAAGACCACTGCTGCTAACTCCCGGTCATGGGTAGCGTAGTCATGCTCATGATGCCTCAACTTTCATAATTTGTAGGTGATCACTATCATCTCCTACATCATGGAACTCCTAAGTCTGGTCCCTGATGCATCGTAGTAGAATACGTACCCTACTCTCTTCCCCAGTACCCTCAAGATGGGTGCACTGGTCAATCTCGGTCATAGATCCTGGAAGCTCTACTGACATCTATCTGACCACACAAAGGGTTTCCCTTTCTTCATCAAAGTCGTAAGAGGTGCTGTAACTCTAGAGAAGTCTGGAACAAATATTCGGTAGTTCCCATCCAAACCTCGGAAAATCCTCACCTCTGTCACGCTCCTGGGTGGCTCCCAAGCTAGCACTGCCTCGATCTTCACAGGATCCACTGAAACTCCCACCTCAGAGATGACGTGTCCCAAGAAGTGGACTTCACATATCCAGAACTGACACTAGTGCTTACTTTAAAGTACGTTCTCTCGGAGTGTGTCTAGTACATGCCGAAAGTGGTGGGCATGCTCCTCCTCAGTGGTCGAGTATATCAATATGTCATCGATGAAGACTAGGAAAAATTGATCAAGGTAAGGATAAAAGATCCTATTCATGAGACTCATGACACTACTGGAGCGTTGGTTACGCCTAAAGGCATAACCAATAACTTATAGGGACCATACCGACATCTGAAAGCCGTCTTCTACACATCCTCATCTCGATCTCTAAGCTAATGACAACCTGACCTGAGGTCTATCTTCAAAAATCACAGTGCTCCCTTGAACTGGTCGAAGAGGTCGTCAATCCTCGGAAGCAGATACTTGTTCCTCAAGGTCACCTGGTTCAGGAAACGATAATTGACACACAATCGCAAGCTCATGTCCGCCTTCTTGGCGATCAATATCAGTGAAGCCCATGGTGAAACACTAGGTCGAATGAATCCTTTGCCCTGCAAGTCCTCCAGCTGTACCCGTAGCTCTCAAATCTCAGCGGGAGCCATCCGATATGCTGGAGTAGATATCGGTGTTTTCCCGGGGGTACAGGTCAATGTAGATGTCTACCTCTCTGTGAGGAGGTATTCCTATCACATCGTCAGGAAAAACGTCCGCATAGAGATCCACCACTATAGGAAAATTCAGACTACGCACATCCACTACTCCTAGGAAGGGGCTAGCCAACTAATGAGTGATCAGCTGTCCTCTCCTCTGCGCGAGTCCATCCTATGATGAGAAGGCTTCCTTCTCACCGGTGAAGGTGAACCTGCTTCTATCGGTGCGGACACACCGCACCTTACGCCTAATACAGTAGATATGAGCATGGACTGTAGATAACAAATCCATACCCAAGATGACATCGTAAGGCCTCGACGCCGCTACAAAAAGATCCCAGCCAAAACTCTAACCTCATAGAGTAAGCTCACACTGCCGGCACCAGTGCCTAATCGTCGAGTCTTCTCCTATAGGAGTCTATAGCCATAAGGATCGAGCCAACAGCTCCGTCAGAATCTCCGAGCTTCGAACAAGGGCAGCGGCAATGAAATAATGACTCGATCCTGTGTCTATATGAACTGCATCAGGGGTGGAGTAGACACAGATAGTACCTCAAATCGTCTCTGGTGCATCGTGGTTGTAGGCCTCCACTGCATGAAGCTGATCCTGCCTCTGGCTTCTAGCCCCCTATTGTTGGGGTGGACCTTCTGGTGGTGGTGGTGGTAGAGACTCAAAGCGTCACCCACCACCTACTGATCGGCCAGCTCCTCTGCGTCGTCCGCCTTCTCCCTTCGGACCGCTATCGTCGAACATCCGCCTCTGCCTGGGTGGTCCATTAACTGTCTACTGCTCCACTGCATGGCGGGTCGGGCAGTCACGATCCATCTGGCTCTACCCACCGCATGCATAGCAATGTCTTCTCCTCGTAAGGCTGGATCTACGCCATGTGCCTTGCACCACTAAGCCAGTATCTAGAGGTCATCTTCTTTATGGTCTGGTCTGCTTGGACCCCTGAGTCATTCATCGACTTCCAGCTGCAGAAGACTCGGCTACATGCCGCCCTACGGTAGGTCTCGCTGTTGGTGTCGACTCAGCTATAAATCTCTCTATGAGAAGGGACCGCTCCAGTACTCATTCATGCGCTAGAATGCACAGGGAGATCATTGATGCCTTAATCTCATGCCTCTGTCCCTTCTCGAAGGTCCGAGCCTAGAAGAATGGGTCCCGTACCATGTCCAGGGAATAACACGAGAGATAGGTAAATCTCGCCGTGTACTGGGCTACCGTCATGCTGCCCTACCACAACTATAGTAGCTCCTGAATGCACACCGCATGTAGGGTGGCCGGGAAAAACTCCGAGCGGAAGAGGCTCTTGAAGTCCGGCCAAAGGAGAGAGGCCTCGTCGTGCACATGGAGCATCAGGCTCAACCATCTTAATTCTTCCGCGTGCAGGAGACTCGCTGAATGGATCACCATGAGGTCAGCTGGTGTCCCTACTAACCTAAAAACTCAAACAACAACCTCCAGCCAATCCTCAGCTACCTGAGGGTCCATCTCCCATTGGAACCTGGGAAGTCTATAGTGCTGAAACTCATGCGGTTCACTAAGGCGACGTTCACTCTCAGCAACTAGGGCTGGTGGCATCGGTGGCTCGACGGGTAGAGGTACTGACGATGCCTATACTATAAAATGTCCCCACACCAAGGCCTCGTCGCTCGGTGGGTTGTCGTCTCGCACAAAGCTCAGAACCCAAGATGGCTACCATCATGGGGCCATCCTGAAGAGAAATAGGTATGCCACGGTAAATATAGTATACCTAGTGAGTTCAAACAAAGTAATCACAAAGAAACCCTTAAAACACACATGCAATCAATGTTTTCATGCACTGAGTCGGAAATCAGAAGTCAGGGTCTTGTTGTATGGATACGTCGGTCGCCGCATCAACACTGGACACCTTGGACTGATAACCACACTCAATACCCTTAACATGATTTCTTCACATAGAATAAATATTAGAGTCCTCTGTTCTACGGTAGAACCAAACTCCTGTGATACCAATTTGTCACGACCCGACCTCGGGACTCGTGCTATGACTACCCCAAGCCCGCCTTCCATAGGCCAGGGGCTGGAGACTAGCACCAAATGCATAAATCCCGATAATAGGGGAAGGCGTTGCCTTTATATAGTAAAAAAACACCACAGAGTATGCAAGATGAAGTAAAAACTAAGTAAACTGAGTACAATAGTAAGTGATGGAAAGTAAATGGGCTAGTATACAAACCCAGATGAAAGTAAAGTACAAATTAAAAGAGATTAGAGCAGCAAAAAATTAAAGTAACAACATTGATGCGCCCTCTGGAAATCCCACCTGAATGGTGAGTACAGATAGTCCCCTCCTCTCCTCGGCTCCAGCCATCTACACCGTGTATGACCCATCCATTGATCCACCTCCAAGAACCGTCCAGCTCCACGAGCTCCTACCTCGATAAGCGTTGTCTGTCTCTGCATCAAACACATCGTAGTGCGGGAATAGCCCGTGAAAGGGTGAGTATACGCTACTCAGTAGGGACACCGAGACCCCCAAAGGTCTCCCAGAATCCACGAAGGATAAACCACAATGAAATAATACCATCATGAAGTAACAACCAACTCTACTTAGGTACATGCCCATACATATACCTAAGTCATCAATTCTAGTTTGGCTCCAGCATCCGAGCCCAACTTCGATATAGTCCACACAGGATAGCACATTCCAATCCACACAAGATAACACAACCCAATCCACACAGGATAGAAAAACAATCATACCAAAGATAATGATTGGATGTTAATACTCAGATCACACAGATATACTCTCCGTAAGGTGATAAAGATGATCAGATGTAGCCACTGAATAATCTAAGCTGTCAGACCCACATAAGATACAAGACTAGCTATGTTGTCGGACCCACAAAGGATACAAGACCAGCTACTCTACCAGACCCACGTAGGATACAAGTACAGAGTCAAATACTACCGGACCCACATAGGATACAAGAACAGTAGCCAAGTACTACCGGACCCACAGAGGATACAGGAATAGTAGTCATTGCCATCAAACCCACGGAGGATTCCTGTACAGTCGTAGTCGCTGCCGAACCCACGGAGGATCTCAGTACAGTCGTCATCGTCGTCGGAGTCGCAACCAGCTCTAGGGTTCCCGCACACATCGAGCTCGTTTCCGGGAGGGTCCACTCCACGAGCCCAAGGTGTTGATATATAAAATGACACGTATTATTTATTTAATGTATCCCAAAGTTCCATCTCGTCAAAAGGAACTCAATGCGATAGATGGAGCATCAATCGGACGCCCGGTCGGAGAGTTATCGGTTTTTTCGTCTTAGGGAACCGGTTGGTATTTAAGTCAAAACCACCCCAACCATACTCCAACTATGTCCAAACCTCGAGCGAAGTAATCAAAAAGAACCATCTCACTAAGAGGAATCTAGAAATGTCAATGGAACTTCAATTAGACGTCTGAAGCTCAAGTTATAAATGTTTCTGCTCCGAGGGCCCGGTTGGTTTTGTGTTTGAACCAAACCGGCCATACCCAAACTTCTCCAAAAACTTGAGAGTAATATACCAAAACGACTGTCTGGATCCAAGGATTGCTATGCAACTGACAGTGTGTCGATCAGAGTTCTGTATCCCATGTTATGGGCATTTGAACGGATGTGTCCGAAAACAGGGGGTTCGGGCCCGGTCCGACCCGGCCCGATACCCCTGGGTCAGCCCGAACCGGGGCGACACGACCTGGGTCCGTGTCCGGCCCGGTTGGGCACGGATTTGCCAGGTTGTTGTGGCCGGGCTCGGCACGGGCGGTCCGGCCCGGCCCGGCCGGTTCGGCCCCGTGTGGGAGCCCGCCTAATGAGTGGACGCGGAAGGGGGGAAGCCACCACCCCCTTCGAACCGAACAGCGGACCCGTAGGGGTCCGCCCTTGCTGCGCTAGCTGGGGTTTCAAAACCCCAGTTTTCCTGGATACGGCCGGATGATTGTTCCGCATGGGAGTTGTTGGTCATGCCTCCTAAGCGCCGGTGGCAGGTGGTTCCGACCACCCTCCTCTGCACCATCTTGGCCCTTGTTTGACCAGCCCGGCGCGGCGGCACCACGCCCCTCCGCCACATTCCATTCTTGGCCACGGGTTTCTTCAGCTTCACTAGCATGGCGCGATGGCGCCGTGAAACTTCACCACGATTTATCTCATTCCAGCGCGGTGTCGTTGCACCGCGCCGCCCGCGTTCCAAGCCACAAGATATTCAACAACAAAAAGGGGAAAAGGTTCGGCCATGTTTGTGCGGTCCGACCTCCTCCGTTATTTTGATAACATGTGTCCAAAGAACTGACCGAGTACTTCAATTAATTCTGAACGTAAAAACAACCCATACCTCAAATAATTATTCTCGGAAGCTTGCATCGCAGAAATACGGCGTCGCGGGATGAAGCTCCGTATACATCGATGGAGAACAACTGAGGAAGAGCAGTGTCTCCCTTACTTTGACGTGGAGAGAAGACGGAATGGCGTCCATCCATGAAGGGAATGTCGTCACACACTGGCTATGGAGAGAATAAGAGACGGCTCGTCGATCTCTCCATGCAGTGACGACGTTCTTCGTCGAAGACTTGGCGTTCTTCACGTTCTTCAAACTTAGAGCTTTCTTCCCCAAACCTCTCAAAACAAAACCAACCCCAAATAAAATAAAGTTCATCCTTATTTTATTAACCCATGACATGAATTCAAAAGGTTCAAAATTCAAACTCTTACTTAATGAAATTGAATAACTTAATTAAATTATTTTAATGTGGGAGATGACATAAAATTAAAGAGGGAGAGTGGATGAGTTACAAAAATAAAAGGGTGGTTTCCAACATTAAGAGGGCTAGAGGAATTAGAGGAAATTGAAGGGGTGGGGATCTTGTGGGCCCCACCTCACTAATATCCTAACAAGAGATGTTAGGATATTCTCTCATATGGATGTTATACCACATAGAGAAAAATAAAGTTGTGAAACAACATTATTTACTTTACACATAATACACATTTTTAAACAACTCCTCCCGAGCAAACGCAACTCCAGAAAAGGTCAACATAAGCAATTACCAGCGCTGAGATTTCATCGGTTCCCTAGGATTTCGATTCTGAGCACCGGTTAAAAAATTAGGAAAATTCTGCTCGTTCCTTCACTTAACGTACCCAAGCTAAACTTTGTAAAATGATTCAGGGCAGACCGGGCCTCGGAATCAGGTGCCGTCAAAAACTGTGTACTCATAAAATCGTAAATAAATTAAGAAAAAATAACTTTGAAATTTACGGGTCTTTACATGTATAAATAATTTCTAGTAATAATGATAAATAAAAATAATAAAATTTAATTAATGTGGTTAAGGTTAAATGGGTGTTCTACATGTTACCTGATGATAGGTTAAAAATGATTTTTTTAAATCATAATATTTTAATTTTTTAAATAAAATTTAATAATTATAATTTCTGTTTCAAAATTTTATATTAATGCCAATTTTTATTTTATTCAGTAATGTAAAATTAACTTCGTAAATAAAAGGATACAAGTTTCTCTGGAGGAATGTACAACGGTACAATTAATTAAACATAATGGTTATGGAAAAAAATTATTATCAAAACTAATTTTTTTGGTAGAGGCATAGAATAAACATATCATATATAAAATCCATTATTTATTAGTTTTAGTATAACATAGTGGTATATCAAATAGAAATTATTGAATTTTATTAGTATTTAGAAATATAAAAATCCTCCATTATAATAGGGAAATCAATCACCTCATGTATTCACACCTACAAATAAAATTTTATAGACAAAATCCAAAAACATTTACCGCCACAAAATCCATATAAAAATTATAGATCTTTTATTCATTTTATATGACCATCTTTATTGACCTTAAAAAGAGATTCAAGGGATATCTTGCTAATATATGATAACTGAATTCAATAATCTATATCTCATGGTTTTTATTTTAAAACCATCAAATATTACATAAAACCAAAAATATAATAATATATGTATCTACCATATACATTTATGTTATTATTTTTTTGAAATAATATTAATCCATCTTCACTTATATTAAATGGGAAGAAAATGCATCAATCATTTGCACGGAGGACTCCCACTTCAAAAACTGATGTAATTTAGTTTCCATCAACACTTCTCACAGTTACATATAGTGTTGGATTTATTTTTTATATATAATTTTTATATATAATTATATATCCTTACATAGAATTTATTAATTTTCAAACTACATTCCATTTTGTTGAGTATATGGTAACATAACTTGTGTTTTAAGTGAACTTCTAACTCATGAAGTGAGGTGAATCAGTTTTCAATTAGATTTATTTGGAATGTAATGATGATAAATTAAATGAATATATGTTATATATATTATATTTTATAAATTATATAAAATCAATATACCATGTACTTATTTATACCATCACCAATTAAGGGAATGATGTAATTGATCATTCTTATATTTGTCCTATTTTATCCATGAAGCAATGTGGTTCATTTTCATTGTCAATTTTTCAATAATTGATATATGGATGTAACTAATGAAAAATATTAATATTTTTTATATCAATATAATTATGAATATATGTATCTATATCCACTGTACATTACCATGAATATTCATGACAAAACACATGTGAGAGAACAATGAAATTAACACTGTAATTAATGAAAATAATGAAATATTATTGATAAATGAGTGGAATAATGTTATAATAAGATCATATATAGTATGAGATATATGATTAAAGATATATAATATATTAAAAATAATATACTTAATATAGTGGTCGTCTGTACACAGACAAATTATGTCTATCCTTAGGTAAGGGTTTCACATCTCACTTTTAGTTTTGTGAGTAGTACCCAATATTCACCACATATTCCATTTTGTGGGGTATATACTACATCACATATATTTAATTTTATAAATCATATTATATTTGTGATATTTAATTTTTTATTCAATAATTAGTTTTTATTCTTCTTATGAGTCAAAAATACCTAAATAGGTAATAGATTATTTCACAATATCATCCTAATTAAGAATTATTTAGGTTTAAGTCTACCATGGAGGAAATATTAAGTGTTAGATTCTTAAAAGCACTATATTTATATATAATATCGATATTCTTGAAAAATTTAGGTAATAGATCCATTTTTTATACTTTTAACTTATAAATTATCTGAAAACACTTTTACGATAATCCAATTTTATTTTTCTCTTCAGTATGAACTCATTTTTCCTCCAAATCCATGTTTTATGAAAAAAATTTAAATTTTTTTAACATTTAAAATAGGTTATTAATGATATTTTATACTGTTTGATATTTTATTTAAAAATATTACAGAATTTAATCTTCATTTCATTTTACAAGTAATTCCAATTTTGAATTTATCTAGAATGATAAAGGAATCATTTTCTTAATATATATCGACATGAAAAATCAATGCATAAAAATAAATTATATTTTTAAAAGTTAATTTCAGTGAAAATTATTTTAAAAAATTACTATAAAATTTAAATATTAAAAGGTGAATTTTATATTTCCACTATTATTTTCATGATGAATTTTTTTAATGATTCATTTTTTGTATTTATATTCATCAATGGAATTCACACATTATTATACTTATGATCCAGTGTGGGTATGTTGTATTATTTCCTTCCTTAATCTTTATATGGATGTATTATGATATTTTTTACTAAGAATATAAAATTAAATAACCATTAACCATATTATTATGGAATATTTTTCAATATGTTTATTTGATTGTGTAATTATCAACATTTGTTTTGTTATTTTTTCAATTAGAATGTTTGTGTTGATTATGATTCTGCCCGTATATTTAATTGATTCATTTCATATAGTCTGTTATCAATGGGACATGTAATATTTATACACTTGGGGGATCATTAGGTCTCATGAGAAAAATCATCATTCTAAATAAGAACATTTTTTTCCAAATATTCAAACATTCATGATAATGTTATTAATGAAATGTTTTATATGATTTGAATTACAAGTTAACTCATTGTGATATTATTTATTGATATTCTACGTGATTATTCAATTAGTTACAATAACCAAGGAAAATTTTCAACTCATATGATTACGTAAGTGTAAATGTTTTATTATTATTTATTGAGTCCAGATATTTGTTAGTTTATTGATTAAATAGTAATTTTTTTAGTAATATATCTTTTCTAATTGGTTATACATCTTTTCTTAAAATATTTTGTTTCACTTATACCCTTAATGAGAATTTTATCTCAATTAAATTTTTTATGTTTTCCTGAAGATATTCGGATGCCGTTTTTTACTCATAAGACATGATATTATAAAAAGAAATATTGATTTCTCCTGAAAAAACTATATGTATAATATGTATTCAATTATAATGTGAATTTCATGTATGTATCTAGTTTACCGAGTGTACTAAAATATTCATTAATTTTATATTCGACTCATTTTATGTCATTAAAATGTAATTAAGTAAACACCAACTATAGGATACTTGGGTAAGGGTATTTATAGATGGAATTACTGTATAATTATTATAAACCATGGGAAATATATTTTAGAAAACATATAATCCTACAAATAAATTTGATAAAGAGTATAAAATAACATCCTAATATTTTTTGGTGATGTAATTATGTGGTTTTTCTTGGTGAGACATCTCATTTTAGATACTAAAAGTGGATGTGGTTCTAGAATAGATTTACCTAGCTTTAATAAGTCCAAAAATTGATTGTTGACCAAGCCTTGAGTATTTAATAGTACATTATGATTAAACTTATTGTACTCGTAGTATTAAATTGTTTGGATATTTACTTTATAAAATTAGAATTTTATTTATAAACCTTTTTGTATAATTTCAGACAATATTTTTGAATTTAAAACCTTCCTGAAGAAACTATTATACTCATTATTTGATAAAAAATGAATATATTTTTTAATTTATGTTAATAATTTCACTAGTTTCAGATTTATAAATTCTAATAATTAAATTAATGATATAATGTAGTGTAATCCATTGTTTAGAGTTGAAACATAGCTAATAGAAAGAGAATAATACCTATTTTTTTACCCAATATAGGTATTTACATCCTAGGAAAGATAATGAAGATGATGAAGGGTGTATAGTTATAAATCTAAAATTAATACCATTATAGGGTAAATGACATTGGTTTTGAATATTACCCTTACCCATATGGAAAATAATGTTGATATACCACAAAATATAAAAATGTTAGACCTCATTATGCATCATAACCATATAAAATTTAGTTGTAGTAAAAAATAATTTTCTAGAAAATAAATGTATTATTTTCATAGATAATATATTTTTCATTTTTTGGATGAAATTAAAGGGAGAAAATTTCCAAGGAATGTTATCATCTATTAGGAGAATAAAATAAATTCAGGCCGTTGATTTTAAACACTACAGATGATGAATAAATTGAAACCATTTAATTAGGGGGGTTTATGATACTATTCATTGTAAATTATTTTACTCAAATGAAAGTAGTAGATAAGAAGAGAAAATTCAATATTTTAAGAGGAAAGGAAGATACAAATGCTTCTAAAAATGAAGATAACAATGTATGGTTATAAAATCAATTTATTTAATATGTGTGTAATCCAAGGAAAATGAAATAATCTTTTATTAATGACATTAAGTCAATTCTTCAATGTTAAATAGTAACCAAAAAATAATACAATATGAAGACATAGATTCACGTTGAATAATGTCGGAGAAAGAATTTTGATATTATTATTTTTGTCTATAAAATTAATGAGAATAATATGTTGTTAAAGTAAAATATGGGCAAAGAAAATTTGTTAATGAAGGATTTCCCCATGTGATAATTTTGGAAATAAACACCATGCTATTTTTTGAAAGGGGTGAGTTTTTTATTCTAGTGATGAGATAATTTCTACCAAACTTGTGGCTGAAAATGAATGTTTGAATTTTACAATTTTCTATGCTCCAGCTGAAAGTTGATGGGGGAAAATGAAAGTGAATTCCTTAATTAGTAAGGGAATATACCCCAAAATAAGCCATGTGATATGGGTCATGATTATAATATTAAATGAGATTAAATGGAATTATAAAAGTTAATGTGTATTTGGAATGCTGTATATTATTGTAGAAGTATTTTTTCAATGAAATAAAAATTATATGAATCATAAAACATATAATTATTATACGAAATTAGTTTCTTTATTGATTTTCAATATTATTTTGAATGGTTATCATTTCCAAGAACAGTTATTTTTTTTTAATATCATATAGAACACATGATTTATATATGATAACCCTTCTGTTGTCCTCGTTGTTTATATAATAATGAAGAAGATATTTTCATGGGATATAAAATTTGACCATAATTATTTTTTTGTAATTTGATGTTTTATATAATATATTGTTTATATTATTGCATGCTCCCATTTATGGTATATATTAGACATCTTATGATTAGTTTATTAAGTTTTTATAGAGATTTAGGTAGTAACATATTTGAAAATATACATTAAGGGACAAAATAGATTCTATAGGTAATATAATTTTTATTTAGTGAAATCCCCTATACAATTTTTTAATTAGAATTCGGATTGTCATATTTTGGATGATTCATAATGATACTTGTATATGGGATCAATTATGTCAATCATGGGGTGTAATTATATAATGCATACTAACCATTTTATTCTCAAAAACACTCTACAAGTATGAGGAATGTGTTTTCCTTTGTTCACTAATAAAATGATTTGTTTAATGTTAATATTATAGGTTAGTAATGAAGAATTATTATTTGGCATTCATTATATAGAGTGAGAGATGAAATAATATTTGATAAACTATTATAAATTGGATGAAATTTTCCTTTTGAAATAGAAAGGCTTCAACTATTTATATTTCCATATATTTTGATAGAGTAATATAATTGTTCAACATTAGGAAAAATAACTTAACACAAAAAAACAACCAATTTACATTCATATTTGATGAATGAAATGGTCTTATAAATATTCATGGATTTATAGTTTTTATGTCTTTATCTTTATAATTATCATGAAAATTTTCACGATCAATAATCTGTATCACTCTCTATTTTTATTAATTATTTCTATCCTTTTTAATATCATCGCATCACTCCATTATTCTCATACTTCTAATACAAATGATGTGTTATTATATATGACCTTTATACACACCAATTTGGCTTCTAGAAAAATGTATTTCTTAATTATTTTATCATCTGGGTTTCTAAAAAACGTATTTTGAAATTTAAAACAGAAATTTATTCGTAAAAATATTTAATTGTTATATCACAAATTACTTAAAGGGGAGAAAATATATCACAAAAAAATCTAATAACAGAACTTCATATATGATATCATAGTTTACACAGATGAAGAGTCGTTCCACCAAAGTTATGATATTTGTGTATCAAATTATAATTACCGTAGCAAGTATAGCATCAGTAGGGGTCGATCCATAGGGAACATTAAGAGGTTACTCTTATCTTGTTTCTACATTGTGTATATATTTCCATTAGTGAAGGCTGGTGAATTTAGAGTCGATTTATTTTGGTTGTTTTTAGGTACAAAAAATAACAATTAGTTTATAAGTTTCATTCAACAAAGGAATTTATAGAATGAAATAAAAGATGAGAAAATTAGTTTTGATGCAAATAAGAATAAGAATGTGTTGGGGTTATGGATTTGTGATAAGTTGATTATTTAAATTAAATTGATTATGAGGTTGTGTTTTTCATGATAATCCAACACTCTGGATTACAATTTGTAATTAAGTTTCCTTGGTCCGAATGACATAATATTAATAGCTGAAGTAACCAACACCTTGGTCCAATAGTTAGTTTTTAACAGATATTTATTTGGAATATTTCATTTTGATCCAACAAATCCATTCAATGGTCATGAAATTATTCGTCGTTATTCTTCTTTTGAATCCATGAATATTCTAACCTTGGTCTAGTACAGAATTTTCAGTGATAATATGAAGTGATTTAAGAAGAATACAAAGAGATTATTAAAACAAACACATTCACAAAAACTTGATTTAAATTACAACTCATCAGTCTCCACAACACCAAAACACTGGGTGACTATTTACACATATTGAAAATGACAAACACAAAGTTCTTAATACCTGATGAAATCATGATTGGAATTTTCAGGTCGAAAAGATTCTTTGGTAGAAGAACGGTGGTATTACGATGGTAGAGCATCTCACCTTCAGAAATTTGTCCCTTTTTCTCCACACCACACCACAATCTCCTCTTCTAGCCCCCTGGTCCGGTGGCCAAGGCCTATTTTTATATGAAAAATAAGTACACGACGTGTATAGAAAGTACACATCGTGTACATTCATCAACGCGCTTTTGGCTTCCTTTTCTCTACTGGTAGGCAGCCTAACACGTCATCCTTGACCTTAAACATGGCGCCGCCTGGTACGTGAGTGTACACAGCATGTAGAGTTGCCATACACAGTGTGTAATATCCAAATTTGGCCACCAACCCCTTCTAGAATAGCAGACACAGAGTGTAGAAATGGAACACGATGTGTCTCCTTCAGTAGCCACATGGGCATGTAGACTCTTCTCGGCCACCAACTCCTTCTAGAATGTCGTACATGGTGTTTAATTCCAACCTACATGACGTGAAGTGTCTAGATGCTGACTTGGGTGTGTACTCCCCACTTTGATCAGTGTCCCTATCGGAATATTCATGACATGTATAAAAGTATATGCTGTGTTAGTTTCAAAATTTTCACAGACTTCCATTGATTTGTGTATTTGGATATAAATCTCTTGAAAATAGATAAGGTCACCAAAATCAAATTATATTTCCTCTAAGAAGTAGGTATTTAGTGAAAAGATGTTTTTATTTTTAATAAAGTTTATGAAAATGCATACACAAATTGGGTGCATCAAACTCTCTCATACTTAGTCGTTTCTTTCCCTGAAGAAAATATCAACATCTAATTATCCGAGTATATATATTAAAAGGAAGGACTTCAGTTAGTCATAATTTTAAATAATTAGATACAAGAGAAAATTCAAAAAATAATACACAATAGTATTAATTCTGAAGATATTCTAATCATGCTTCATATATAATTCAATTAACTATTGTCATCCTCTTCTAACACATGTTTCAGCATTAAAAAACAAGAAATCCACTTGATGATCAACCTCACTAATTAAGAACTCAACACATGAGAATTTTAAAATAAAATTTTTTGATCAATCAAATAAATATACACTATATCTGTAGGTTTGCAAGAATTCTTAGTTCTCCACTTTAGAAAATTTAACTTACAAAAATCACGAGGGCATTCCGAATAGGATCAGATTTTTCTATGGAAAATGGTTGGTAGGTAATGATGTGAAAAATAATTTTGAGGATTAAAAAATTGGGCTAAGTTCTTAACTAACAATGCATGATATTTAAAATTAAAATCAATGTAAAAATGTCGTCAACAAGCTTAATCAAACAATCTCATCACCACCATCTCCTTTAGCTGAGTAGGAGTTACAAACTAGCAATTGTGTATAAGGTTCCTTTGTTTGTACCATTTTTTTCACAAACGGAACCCTACTGAATTTCCAAAATAGTGGTTTGGAACTCTTTTCTTTTCTCCCCAAATGATAAAGAGGCACTCCCCCATACTTAATTTCTTGACAATTCACAAATTTTTTCCATGTGTTTTCAATTACTTTTTTTAAGATAAAATTAATTATCATGAAAAATCATAAAAGAATTAGGGTAGGAATGGAAATCATCTTGTAATATGGCTTCTTATTAAAACTATTCATGGCTTTTATGGGATTTATGAAGATCAGATGTTGGGTATGCTCATGATAAAGGGGTTAACAGTCTTATGCCTCAATCATTTTTATGTAATTCAATAATTATTCGTGTTTCAAAAATAAAACTTATATATTCTGGTAGTGATGTATATTCTAAGAATCTCTCATGAAAGAGGGTATTAGAAAAAGTATGACAAATGGGTTTAGAATACCTCTCAGTAGTGGGAATAAATAAGAGAAAATTAGGTCATGACATGCAAATAATTGATTAGTCTAGTGGATGTAATTATCCACATATTACAAGTTGTAATATAAATTATACCAGCACTAATTTTAAAACACTAAAGAATCAAAATAAGCATGAATATTTTTGAAAAAATTTCACTATCAGTTTTATTATTTAAAAATATAATTACGCAAAATATCTTCACTTTTTAAAAATATATATCTTATAAAAATGATGTCTCCTAGACATATGATAAGGGCGAAGACTAAAGTGGTTGAGAGATATGCCCCCATACATAAGAGTGCACGTGGTCCACCATGTTCCCAAAAAGAGGAACAAGGTAAGATGTGGACACAATAATGGACCAGACCGAGAGAAAGTAACGAAAGTAGTAATATTAAAAAAGAAAAGAAAAAAATTGAAAAATAATACTCCCATCAGTCTCGGTGAAGTGAAATGGTAGGTGGTGGAAAAGAGGAGCCCAAAACGTGTGAGGGTACCTGCAATGTTGGGTGAAAGAAAACAAGGCAAGCATACAAAGCATACTCATGGACGAGAGAGCACAATATATATATATAGAATGAAAAGAATATGTCCTAAAACCATTCATGGGGTCACCTCAGAAGAGGCATCATTAGGTATAGAATCGTTGGGAAGAGACGGCTCAGCATCCGTTGAAGCTGGAGGCTCGGACTCGGCGGCGGGATGGGAAGCTGGAGATGCAGGAGCGGCAGACACCGGACTTGGAAAGGGAAGATCAACATCCCCCCTGTACTGGCTGCAGTGGTGGTAGCAGGAGTAGTATCAGCAAGGCCCATCGTAGATAGAAGAATGGAATTCGTGGCTAGTGATGTGAATGGCGGTGGAGCACTAGAAGAAGGGCCAGGAATCGAGGCAGGTGGCAGGGGCAAATGAATACCCAAATGCCGGACAATAAGGACCACAAACTACTCAATGGGGTCCGGGTGACTGTCTATACAGACCAAATGCTCCCCAATACTATCCTGGAGGCCAGAAAGACGAACCAACTGATGCTCCATCACGGCTAGGTGGATGGAAAAGGGAAGACCAGTCAAGAGTGTGGTGGTAGGCGGGGCTGGTGTTGGGACAGAAGAATGAAGGCCAGAAGAAGTGGGGTCAGTATGAAGTTGGTGAGGTGGAGAAGCTGGAGGGGGTGGGGAAGGAGGAGCTGGGGAATCAGCTGGGGCTGGAGGGTCAATAGGTGGTTTGGGACGAACCTGGGCAAGGATGTAGGGACCCTCTTCTTCCGGACTAATCCCATGAAAATAAGCATGATATAGTCCATCCACTAGGGAGAACCTAATAAGTCATGGGGTAAAGAAGGCTCGAAATCCCCAAAGTGGTGGGCGAGGAGAGTGGCATAAAACGCTCCGTTCAGGTTTACCTAACGACCGCTAAACATAGAGTGGAAATAGGAGGTGGCTAGATAGGGTACGTCTGGGTAGTCATGTCGGATGTCACAGGTAAGGAGCTACATGTCACGGCCGGTCACAACCCCATATCCTCATGGCAAGGGAAAAGGATGGCACTGAAGCGCCTGTGGGAGAAGCGAAGGATGGGGTGAGTGATAAGGGTGCTCTTTTGGGAAGTGTGGGAAAATCAGTGGTCAGGCCCAGTGATCTCCCACCACATGGCAACGAGTTCAGAGTGCTCGGGTCCGATAAATGTACAAATGGGGGGTGGGGTGATAGGATGGGGGTAAAAGCCGCACCCTCGGCCAAACTCAGTCATAGTGAGGGAGAATCATTGGCCGCCCTGTGTAATCGAACCATGGGTACCGCATCACTAGGTGTCTCTCGGTACTCAACTCCATGAAACTCGAAAGAGTCCATGAACTCCAAAAATAAATTTCGGAAGACTGGAGTGCTAACCTGGAAAATTTTAAGGAGTGGAGTGTGTCCATGGAGCTCCTCCAAGTACTCCCAAATACCGAGCTACTACGAAATGCTGTTATCGAGGTATCATCCACTCAACGGTATCAGCCGGTGAGAGAAGCGTCGGTCCCTGTCTTGTTCTAGATTGGTGACCGAGAAGACCATGCATGTGTAGGGAACACCTTCAGGTCCCGGTCCAGGTGCAGGTGCATTAGCAGAAGCTGGCTCTGTGTGTGGATCGGCTATAGGAGGTGAAAGCTCAGTAGATTAAGCGGTAGATGGGGGACCAGCTGCTGATGAAGATGGCACAGGTAGAGTGGCAACTGTTGTCGGATAAATGGAGGTGCTCGAGAACTCTATGCTGGTAGGCAGAGGTAAAGCTATTCTAGGCCCGACCTCTACTAGGTTAGTCGGTGGTGGAAGAATGGCCAATGGAGGGAGCTCGTAGACCAGTGCGTCTGGTTCTGGCTGTATTGGAGGTCACAGCCGAATCCTCTGAAAAATGGGCCTCTCACCCTTAGTGGCGGAGGCCGGGCGCTTCCCCATAGAAGGATTGCGATCTTCCATTACCTTAAAAAGAACGAAAAACCAGACAAAATAAAAATAATGGAAAGACAATGATGAAAATGTTTGAAAAAATGAAAAATAAAAGTACACGGCGTGTACATCTAGAGTACATAGTGTGTAGTGAGAAATGTAGGGCATCCCGTGTTCCCTGGATAACATGCCAAAGGTGGAGGAGAGTGACCATGTAAAGGTACACGGCGTGTACCGAACATACACGTCATGTGTACAAAAAGTGCATGTGGTCGTGTATTACAAAAGACACGACTATATTTTTATGAGGACGAAGAATAAAAGACATGTCGTGTTTCGGATAAACAAGACGTGTTATTTTAGTTGAGGATCATGGTGTGAAAAGCTGTGTTATGTGCTACACACAAAGGAGACAAAGGAAATTCTATACACTAAGTGTACCAAACACACACGCCGAGTACGTGAAAATGGTGTGTGAGGCTGTGTGCAAAAGGGTACTTGGGCACGATGTGGGAAAAGTGCACAGTGTGTAACAAACATACACACTATGTATATTTAAATTAAGAATTATTTTTTGTGTGGCCATGTACAGAAGTACACGATGAGTGTTATTCAATTCGTGGTTGTGTACTGGCGGAAGCAGGACAGTCGACCCATCCAAAAAACACCCTAAACGATTCAATAAACTTTAAATAGAGAGTGTAGAACAGTGTACCTTGACTGAGGATCCCAATGCAAGAAGAATCAGAACCCGAAATGCCCAAAATAGGAGGTTATGAGAATGGTGTTTTGGGTGGCGTTTGATAGAAGGAAATGGGGAGTAGAAGAGGAGAGGGGGAAGCCGCGCGACACAACGTGAAGCCGGGTGGCCCGTGGCTTATATAGCCGAGGTACATGGCGTGTACTTCGAGACTACACACTGTGTATCCCCAAAACCTTTTTTAATCAAAATATACTATATAATAATTAATATTAATTAATTAAAAATTAAAATAGGTATATATATGTATATAGAAAATTAAAATAAAATAAAACTATACACGTAATTTAGTGGGAAAATACACGCCATGTGTTTAAAAATTGTAAAAAGAGAAGTACAACGTTTGGACCGGTGCTCGGGGTGAGGATCGAACCAGCGATCAGACGTTCTGAAAGGAAGCCCTCAACCACTAGAGTGAAGGTTTTACTATTGCCCATATTTAATATATATATATATATATATATATATATATATATTCTATACGGCCTATAAACACATGAAGATATAAAATCACGACATGTGGTTTTTAATTATCTAAGAAGGGGATGATGCAGGGAGATTAGCCGAGTTCGAACCCGGGTCTTTTGGATCCATGGCTGAGACGTTACCAATATTCCAACTTCATCCGCATGAATTTATTTTATAAAAAAAATTTATTAAATTAGTAAGGAAAATTATGGCACACACGACGTATATCGAAATACACGTTGGGTGGTTTTATTAAAAGGGTAAATAATAGAAATGGGATGGTTTCCAGGATTCGAACTCAGGTCTTTGGAAACGGGTTAAGATCGTGTCCAACCAATCCTTCCCCAACATGGGTTTTCTTATAAAAAAATATATATATCTATATAAATTACTACCCACGTCTTGTAAGAAAAGGAGGAACCCCGTGCCGAAGGTAGGTCGGGAGGATTCGAACTGGGGACTGCTCGGATAAACACTAGTGACTTTACCATTGTCACCGGCATCATTCTTGGTTATTTATTAGTTATTATATAGATTTATATATTATGATTATAAATTTAAAATAGAATTACATGACGTGTAGTATAAGTGGGACACTACATGTAACCTCTAGGTTGCCTCCTAGGAAGTTCCATTGTTTTAGGTCGTTGGCTCGACCTTCTTACCTTAACTTACCTGAGAGGTGTGGTGGAGATCTCTCCCCCTGTATCTTCCATGGGATGGTAAGTCTTTATGTGTTGGCCATTCACATTGAACGGTTGACCATCCTCCTTAGCAATTTATACCGCTCCGTAAGGGAATACTCATATAATATGGAACGGTCCCAACCACCTTGATTTGAGCTTTCCTGGGAATAGATGAAGATGAGAGTTGAAGAGGAATACCTAATCACCGGGTTGAAATGTTTTTCGAGAACTCGTCTAGCTGTGAAGGTATTTCGTCCTCTCTTTGTACAATTTATCATTATCATATGCTTCTCTTCTAATTTCATTGTGTTTTGATAGTTGGAACTTCCGTCTCTCTGTTTTTGCCTTTAGATCAAAATTTAGGGCATTGATAGCCGAATATGATTTGTGTTCCAGATCCACAGGCATATGGCACAGTTTTCCATATACAAGATGAAATGGTGAAATTTCCAATGGTGTCATAAAAGCGGTGTGATAGGCCCACAAAGCATCGTCAAGATTTTTGGATGAATCCTTCCATGAGGTATTCATGATTTTCTCCAAAATTTGTTTGATCTCTCAGTTGGAGAGCTCCACCTGGTCACTTGATTGAGGATGGTATGGTGTTCCCATTTGATTCTTCAATCCATATTTTGATAGCACTCCTTTCATTAACGCGTTGTCAAATTGAGTCCCTCTATCACCGATTAGTACATGAGGAATGTCAAACCTGCTAAAAATGTTCTTCTTGAGAAATTTCAAGACCTCCTTGGTTGTGTCGTGTGTCGAAGCCGTGGATTACACCCATTTAGAGATGTAATCAATGCAAACGAGGATATAAGTATGCCCGAATGAAGGGGGAAATGGTCCCATGAAGTCGATTCCCAACACATAAAAATCTCGACCTCTAGGATGGGGTGTTGGGGCATCTCGGCTCTATGTCCCATATTACCTGTACGTTGGCATGGATAACAATGGGAAACGAAGTCTTGAGAAACTTTATGGATGATGGTCCAGAAAAACCCAGATTTCTGAATCATCGCTATGGTACGATTCGGTCCATGATGTCCTACAACAGTTGAGGCATTAAAAAATTCCGGGACCCCTTGGACCTTCGCCTAAAGGATGCACCGTCGGATCACCCCGTCTGCACAGAATCAGAATAGGAGTGGGTCATCCCAAAATTATCTCTTAACATCAAAGAGTAAACTTTTTCTTATCTTAGAAAGAGAGGTCAGGATGGATGGAGCCTGTAACTAAATATTTAGGAATATCAGCAAACCAGGACCTAGGGGACTCAATAATAGAAAAGAGTTGCTCATCAAGAAAATCTCCCCTTATCTATCGATCCTCTTCCTTCTCCATGTTCAGAAGCTCCAGACGGGATAGATGATCAAAAAACATGTTCTCACTCCTCTTCTTATCACTAATCTCTAAATCAAATTCTGGTAAGAGGAGGACCCATCAGATCAATTGGTGATTTGCATCCTTCTTGGTCAGTATACAAAATATCATTTAATAGCACAAGTTAAGAACGAAACCTATCGAATGTGAATACTACAGCCATCATCTTCTTCTCTATAGTTGTGTAGTTCAGTTGAGCCTCATTGAGTATCCTGATGGAATAGTATATGGGTCAGAAGATTTGGTCCAGCCGCTGATCCAGGACAGCTTCTACTGCATAGTCGCTGGCATCGCACATCACATCAAAATGTGCCTCCCAGTTGGGGGAAATCATCACTGGAGCATTGACTATGAGTTTCTTTAGATGCTCAAAATATGAGGTGCATGTCTCAATGAATTAGAAAAGGGAATCATTTTTTAGGATATTGGTGAGGGGATGGGCTATCTTCGAGAAGTCATGGACAAACCGCCTGTAAAACCTGCATGGCCTAGGAAGCTTTGAATGGATCGAACAAAAGTTGGAATGGGAATTTGTGAAATGACTTCTATTTTTTCCAGATCATCCTCTATCCCCTTTTCTGAAATTATGTGGCCAAGGACTACTCCACTTTGCACCATAAAATGTGACTCTTCCCAGTTCAAAACTAGGTTTTTGTTTTCGCATCGCTCAAGTACTATCTCCAGGTGCCGCAAACAGGGGGTGAACAAATTCCCATAAATAGAAAAATCATCCATGATGTCCTCCAGGATTTGTTCTTCCATGTCGTGAAAAATATCCAAAATTCATCAATAGAATGTTGCGGGAGCATTTCACATACCGAAAGACATCCCGTAGTAGTCTAATGTTCTGTATAGGCAAGTAAAAGTGCACTTATCTTGATCTTATGGGGAAATGGAGATCTAATTATAGCCGGAGTAGCCATCGATGAAACATTAATATTGATACCATGCGATCCTTTCTAGAATCTGATCCATGGAGGGTAAGGCAAAATGATCTTTCCATGTGGCGTCGTTCACCTTCCTATAATCTACACATACTCGCCAGCCCGTGACGTTGAGAGTGTGGATGTGCTCATTCTTGTCGTTTGATACCATAGTGATGCCACCCTTCTTAGGAAACACTTGCAACGGAGTTACCCACAGGCTATCAGATATAGGGTAAATGATGTCTCCATCTAAAAGCTTGATTACCACCTTCTTTACAACTTCCATCATAGGAGGGTTCAGACGCCACATGGGTTGTCTAGATGGCTTTGATCCATCTTCAAGTAGCACCTTGTGGGTGAAAATGGTAGGGATGATTCCCTTAAAATATGCAACAGTCCATCTAATTTCTTGCTTTCACCGCTTCAATACTTGAAGAAGTGAATCTACTTGTTCATGTGATAGTGTTGAACTATGAATAATGGGAAAAGTATGATGATCCCCCAAATACCCATACATTAAGGAAGGTTGGAGAGGCTTTAGCTCTAGCTCAGGTTCCTTGAGACCTGTAGGTACCATTGGTTGCACTTCCTCCCTCTCAAGGATGTTAGGAATGACAGTTCGTTGCCAGTAGTGGCCGCCCTGGCCTTCGATGAATTTTAGGTCCTCTAGCACTTCATTAGTGGGCATGTCTGGAAAAATAATATCATCTGAAATGGATGAACATACCAGACCATCTTCGTGTCTGGTCAGTTGTTCATCCATGGTAGTCACTGCATAGCAGCCTTCATGTTCAGGTAATGATGCATGTTTAACGGCCTTTAGAACATTTTAGGAGACTCTTTCACCCCTACCCTGCAAATCAATTCCCCCTAGTGCACATCTATCATGACTTTACCTGTGGCTAGAAAATGTCTCCCTAATATAAGAGGTGCCTCCTGATCCTCCTCCATGTCACGGATAATAAAATCTTCTTGAGGGATCAATCATCCCACCATCCTGAGCATATCCTCCAGTACCCCTTTTGGGTATTTAATGGATTTGTCCGCAAGATTAAGGGTGACTTGGTTAGGCTTCAGATCGTGGAGTCAGAGCTTTTGGAACACTCCAAATGGCATGAGGTTGACACTGGCTCATAAGTCGAATAGAGCTTTTCCAAATTCATAGGGTCCAATTGTATAAGGGATAGTAAAGCTACCTAGATCCTGATGTTTCGTAGGAATGGAATGTTGTACGACTGCGGAACACCCATTTGTCAATTCTATGGTGCCTAAATCCTCCGTCTTCCTCATATTCGAGAGGATTTCTATCATGAATTTCTCATTTGTGGGCATTTAATTTACGGTCTCTGAAAATTGGATGTTGATGTGCAACATTCTGAATACCTCCATGAATTTTCAAAACTGGTGATCCCACTTCCTTTTCTTAATTCTCTCTGGAAAAGGTAATACTGACTCAAATGGTTTTATGACCACCTTTCGTTTTCCCGTTTGAGCCTCCAGTGATATATTTTCAGATGAAGAGGGGTCTGAAATAGTACCTTTGTTGTCAGAAGAATTTATAAGTGCAGTTGAATGTTCTGGTTCTGTCTGATGAAGGTTATTTCCACTTCGCAGTGTTATGGCATGGGCCTCCTCCTTTGGGTTCTTCTCGGTGTTTCCTGGTAGTGTAACAGGCTGCTTCCCTGAGAGATAGTTTTTTAATTGGCCAATTTGGTCCTCGAGGCATCAAATAGAAGCCTACTGGTTTTGAAATATGGTCTTAGTAGTTGATATGAATTTGGTTATAAGATCCTCTATCCTTGAGGTATTCTTTTGCTGAGGTGGTTGTACAGCTCGTGGAGGTGGATGCTGCCTTAGCTGCCGCGGGAAAGAGTTTTGATACCCTTTCTGTTGTTACGGCCCATATTGGGGTTGTTTCTGCCACTTGTACTGGTTCTGATATGGTGGTTTACTGTAGTCGGGCGGTCTCTAGGGCGGAGGATTCTGCTGTTGTTGGCCCAAGCCTGTTTTCTGATTATCTCGCCATGCCAGGTTTTGGTATTGTGGAAACTGGTTCGACTCTCTATTTTGAGAAACATATCTCACATCTCTTGTAGAAGGGTTGACTTAAGGTCCTGGGAATTCTCCCATGATATAGTTGTTACCACAGTCACCACATGTTGGACGGTTCTCCGCATGAACATGAGATGTGCCCTTGGGATTCAGTGCATCGATCTTGTTGGATACTGCATCCAACTGGGCAACAATCATGGAATTAGCATCAATACTATACATACCTCGTTTTTAGGTACCGGGATCGGAATGTCACTGGAAGATGTTGGTAGGCATATCTTCCAGTAGTTTGAAATGGTCTTCGCGGGATTTTCGCATCATCGTACCTCTAGAAGCTGCATCCACCATGGAATTTGTATTCATTGTTAGTCTTCCATAGATGGTTTGGACTTGCATCTAAAGTGGAAGTCTGTGGTGTGGGCATTTAAGTTGAATTTCCTTGAAACGTTCACATGATTCGTATAATGATTCTGAGTCATGATGCTGAAAGTTGTGGATGTCGTTCTGTAGGGTTACCGACTTTGAAGGTGGAAAATATTTGGACAGAATGGACTGGGCTAGCTCCTCCCAGGTGAGGATGGATCATTGTGGAAGCCCTTTGATCCAATTTTTTTCCTTGTCCTATAGAGATAGAGGGAACAAGAGAAGACAATTGGCATCCTCAGAAAATACATGGTACCTAAATGTATCACAAATCTCTAAAAAATTAAGGAGATGGGTGTTTGCAACTTCACTGGGCAGACCTCCGAATTGAACAGTGTTATGGATCAGCTGCATGATAGCAGGCTTGATCTTGAAGTGTTGGGCTTGTACTGAAGGACGAACGATGCCAGTATCAGCTCCATGGATCGATGGGAGGCCGTACTCTATGAGAGTATGATGTGGAGGTGGCTGCTGAGGAGGGAGAATCAGCTGGTACTATTGGTCATGAGGGGTTTAGTATGGCCCCTGACCTTCGTAGAAATATGGAATCTACTCTGGTTGGAATTGTGGGAGCTACGATGAGCCATATGGTGGTGCAAGAAGAGTTTGCTGGTTCTGGTTGACATCCAGACCTAACTGCTATCCAGCCCCTTGGATAGTAG
The DNA here is from genome assembly GCA_963277665.1 of Viscum album. NCBI lineage: Eukaryota > Viridiplantae > Streptophyta > Magnoliopsida > Santalales > Viscaceae > Viscum > Viscum album. The sequence continues at coordinate 853,161,436 of OY728161.1, forward strand.
CTGGATTTCCTTGCTCGTTATGTGCCATGGGGTTGTTTTGATTTTGTTCAGCAATGAGTGTTATGTGGCTCCTCATGAACGTTTTTTCGATCTCCGGGTATGTTGGGAAAAACCCTGATGACGCAATGTTTTTGAAACGCATGAGGTGGCCGCTGATACACTTACGGACCTTCACAGAACAATAAAAAACACCAATCATAAATGAGGAAAAAGAAGGATAAAAAAATGATTAGAAAAGTGATTTATTTTAATTTATGATTTTTATTTTCACGAAAATGAAATACAAATTGAATTAAAACAAGAATAAATTAACTTTAGGGATCCCCAACAACGGTGCCAAAATTTGACGAGTCGTTCCACTGAGGTTATGTTATCATTGTCTCAAATTATAATTACCCGAAAAATTATAGCACCAGTAGGGGTCACTCCATAGGAAAATTTAGGAGGCTAATCTTATCTTGTTTCAACTTTGTTTGTATATTTCTTTTAGTGAAGGCTGCTAAATTTAGAGTCAAATTTGTTTGGTTGTTTTTATGTACAAAAAGAACAATTGGGTTTAAAGATTCTGTTAACAAAATAATTTCTAGAATGAAAGAAAAGACGAGAAAATTGGTTTTGTTGAAAATATGAATAAGAATGCGTTGGGGTTACGGATTTGATATAAGATTATTTTTTAAATTAAATTGAATATAAGGTTATGTTGTTAATTATAATCCAACACACTGGATTAAAATTTTTAATTAAGTTTTCTTGGACTGGATCACTTAATATTAATAGATGAAGTAACCAAATCCTTTGTCTGGTAGTTAGTTTTTAACTGATCTTTATTTGGCTTATTCTATTTTGAGCCGACGAATCCTTTCAATGGTCCTGAATTATTCGTCGTTATTCATCTTTTGAATCTCTGAAGATTCTACCCTTGGTCCAGTACATAATTTTCAGTGATAATATGATGTTATTTAAGAAGAATACGAAGAGATTATTAAAACAAAAACATTCACAACAACTTAATTCAAATTACAACTCATCAGTCCCCACAACCCCAACAAACTGGGTGTTTAGTTACACATATTGAAAATTACAAACAGAAAGTTGTTAATACTTGATGAACTCATGCTTAGAACTTTGGGGGAGAAATGATTATTCGGTAGAAGAATGGCATTATTATGACGGTAGAGCGTCTATCCTTCAGAACTTCGTCCCTTGTTCTCCACACCACACCTCAATCTCCACTTCTCATCCCCCTGGTGCAGAGGAAAATGCCTATTTTTATAGGAAAAATAAGTACTCGGCATGTATATAATGTACACGCAGTGTACTTTCGTCAACGCGCTTTTAGCCTCCTTTTCTCCACTAGTAGGCAGCCTAACACGCCATATTTGACTTTGAACATGGCGCCTCCTAGTAGGTGAGTGTACACATCATATTGTGCCGCCATACATGGCGTGTAGTATCAAATTTTGTCCGCCATCCACTTCTAGAATAGCAGACACGGTGTGTAGAAATGGAACACGATGTGTCTCCTTTAGCGGCCACATGGGCGTGTATACTCTTCCCGGACACCAACTGCTTCTAGAAAGTGGAAAATGGCGTGTAATGCTACACCACATGATGTGTAGTGTCTGGCTGGTTACATGGGCATGTACTCCCCCCTTTGATCCATGTCCCTGTCTTAATTTACATGGCGTGTATAAAAGTACAGGCCGTGTAGTTGCAAAATACGCACAAACTTCCCTTGATTTGTGTTTTTTGATATAAAACTCTTGAAACTAGAAAAGGTCACCAAAATCAAAGTGTTTTTCCTCTAAAAAGTAGGTATTTGGTGAATACATGTTTTTATTATTAATAAAGTGTATGAAAATTCACACAAAAATTGGGTGTATCAACAGACAACCAATCATAGAATACAATGTAACATTTTGAATCATTTTGGTATTTTTATTTTTAAACAAATTAATTCTTTTTTATTCCTTTCAATGAAAAATCACCTTGTATGAATGTAACTATTCCCTCTATTAAAATATTATAATTTAACTATTACCATTATAACATAGTAATTATGTTTGTAGTTATGAATAATAATAATTAATTTTTTAAATTATATTGAATGAACATGTCTAAAAAAATTGAACTGACATATATTGAATATTAATAATATAGGGATAATTTCAATGAAAAATGATCATTTTCATATAAATTTTATTTTTCAAAAAGACGGTTCCATTGTGATTTTTGAACATGATTTAAAAATTCATATTAAAAGTTTTAAAAAATTACTTTTATAAATAAAATATCTTTTTTATATATAAATTTCAAAATTATATTTGGCTTAATTTTATTATGTTTCTAAATAGATTAATTTTTTTATGAATTGTGAAAAAAACTGATTTTATTGAAAATTACAATTTTTATCAAATTAATTAAAAAATAAATAATACTTTTAATTGGTTATAATGTTGAATTTGTAAATTTATGTTAACATTTATGTAATTTAGGTAATTATATTGATTTTTATTTTGAATTAATATATTAAAACATTCTGTTCTTTGGAAAATTTTCTCTTTGGAAAACCATTTTTCATTATGTTTGTGGGATAATTTGTAAATTAAATTAATCAAATTTATTGATATGAATATGATAAATTGGTAAAATATTTTTCATATTAATAATTTATAATATATATAAATGTAAATTTATTTCCGTTCATATTGATTAATACAACAATAAAAAATTAATTACTATTAATAATATTAATACAGGGTTCTGTGAATTACATGTTCTTGTGTTCAATTCGTTTTCAAACACATATTATTTTTACATAATATATATTTTTTAATATTTTCAATAATTGGGTCGCAATAATTTAATAAGTATAATTTTAATTTCAGTCTTAATGGAAAAATTACCTAGGTTAATAAAAAGAAGGTTGTTGTCGTGGTGAAAAAAATTGTATAATTATGTGGACATAAAGGAAAAATAATGAAATGTTCAAATATTTTTTGTAGTCTTTTTTATCAGAACAATAATCCCATTGACTAGTATTTGACATTTTTCTCAAGGGGTGAGAGTGAATTCCTATTATTGAATAGTTTTGTGTATTTACTAAAACCCCACGCGTCCTCAGATATGAAAGGGTGCCCACTCCCCTCACTTATGCACAAAAACCCATAAATATTTCAAGATGAACAAATATCAGAAATAATAAACATCATACATAAACACATTCTAGAGATTCTGAACTTCATAAAATACCAACCATATGGCCCTTGAGAAGGGATCCTAATGAATTTTTTATAAGAGAAGGTAATTGTCTTTACTAATCTCTTTCTATGTCATTATTCAATTACAAAATTCAAATATGTCTTAATAATTAAAATATAATAACAAAAATAACTCAAATATATTCTTATTTTGTTATTTTAATGCTAAAATATTTACTTATCTCTACTTTCATCAAATGGTAATCAATATCCCTAATCGTGTGTATGATGGTCTACCACCCCATGAAATGATGTAACATTATTTCCAATAACACTTTTCAGGGCTTCACACAATGATTGATGTTATATACATATATATTATAATATAAATTTTTAATTAAATAATTATTATATCTTATACATATTCTAACTTACCATTCTGTTTAATATAAGATAACAACGCCTGTGTGTCTAGTGAATTTCACCATGTGAAGTGATGTAATTAGTTAGTCACATATGATTTACATGAAATGAAATAATAATATATTTTTTGAATATATTTTAATAATATGACATGATAAAATTTTGGAAAATTAATATATTATACAATTTTGTCCATTCACTAGTTAAGGGAATGATATTGTTGCTCGTACGTATATGGTCTATCATCTCCATGAAGCGATGCGATTCATTTTCATTGTTCTATTGTCAAGAATAGTTGTAAATATCTAAATAATGATAAATAAAATTAAATTAGAAACATTATTATTATTCAGTACATGATTAACTATATCATATTCACATGAACTATAACTTCCATGGATAAACATGCATGAGAAAACAAGGACATTAACAACTCAAAAGGATGCAAATAATGAAGTATTATTAATAAGGGGTAGGAAAATGTACAATTGAATAATATTTGGAATATAATATATTATTATATATTAATAATAGATTTATAATAAACCATTATTTATTATTTAGGAGCTTCTAACACATATAAAATAAGTTAAACATGAGGCATGTGTTTCTATTCGTTCATTTACTTACATGAAACATATTTTTGACAACTTATTTAATTATGTAATTTATATAGTGATTCAATTTTATATTATATTTCATGAGTCTCTTTATTTTCATTGTATTTAAAGATTCATTTTAATAATACTTATTTTATGGGGCTTACTATCCAAATTTTACCTTGTAGTAAGGGTTTCATTCACAATATCATCATTATTTGCGATTGTTTAAGATTAAATTTCTGATGGGATGTTGTTTTTTATTCATATATTTAAAGACATTTATTCTTAAACATATCATTTTATTCATGTTATTTTCACGTAATGTTTCTATTTTTCAACTTTTTTTAGATGAAATGATTTAGAAAATGTTTTTATTTAAATCTAACTTCATTTCAATTTTTAATCCAAATCAATTTTCTTCTAAAACCATGATTTATATAATTATTTTAAAACATGTTTTAATCATGATCCTAATAAGTTATTAAGGAAATATGAATCGTATTTTAATTTTTAAGACAATTTATTGAATTTATTTATTATCCCATTTTACAAAAATATTCCATTTTTCATTAACCAAAAATATGAAAGGAATATTTATTCAAAAATTTATTTATGGTATAATTTTTTCCTATATTTTTTAAAATTAAATTTTCAAATTATCATTTATAATTTTCTATGGTAGTTTGAAAACATATGTATTTTTTCAATATCATTGTCTTTGAGTTCTAAATTGTAATTTTAAAAATAAAAATGGTATTTACCTAAAGGATTTTTTCAATGTATCTCTTCATCTTATTTAAATTTATCAACAATATCACCCATTTACTACATTTATATTCCATGGAAGACATGTAGTATTGATATCATCATTATGATTAATTAGGTATTTTTATTTCCATTTTGATTGAGGTTGTAAAATTATTTTTCTATTCACCATATTACATTGGATGATTTATGATTTTTTTATTTAAATAAGATTTGTCTTACCATTTATTAAAATAGTTTTTAAATGAATTTTTTTTGTGTTAATTATGTTCTAAACATTTAATATTAGGAATGAATTGGAAATAGTATGTTGCAGGTGGGTCTTTATAAAAGATATCCCCACAAGGAATTGATATATCTAATTAGAAAAATTAGTTATCAAAATTAGAAAGTCATCAACCCAATTATTTAATATTCATTATGAATGGTATTTAAATTATGTTTTAGTTGTAATTTTTTTATTATTTCATGATGAGATTTGTTTTAGTTGTTTTTTATGATTATCAATTATACAGATTACTCATGGAATTCATTCATGAAAATGTAAAAAAATTTATGACAGTATTTTATAATTATTTAATTTTATGATTCTATAAAAAATTATTTATTAAATGTAATTTCCTAGAATTCCATGAATTTTTTTCCAATATATGGGATTATTTCAAGAACAGGTGCACAGACATTAATTGATTCCGAAGCACAGTGAGTCCAAAACAATTTCTTGATATTTTTCATAAATATATTTAAGATTTCGCTCATAAGAGATTTTGAAATAATATAAAGGGGTTCCCAAAATAAAAATATAAGGGCACTATTGTGTCCTGAACAACGATGTTACTTACATAAAGGTTTAAACATGATCAATGCGGGTTAAGGAAACAATATATATTTTTTTACATTTAACTAAATGTTAAACTAAATATTTTTCTTAAGGAAAATAAAATAATCCTTAAAGCTTATTTTATTTGATTTTCAGAACTGTTGTAAGATAATGAAACTGCATCCAAGGCATAAAAGAAATTCTATTTCGTAAATTAAATAATATAATGACGATGTAATGAAACATAAAAAATGTGTTTCTATCATTAATTGATTGAGATAGTGTTGATAATTAGCACATTAGAGAATGAGTCTAAAACATTGGATCTTTGGGGTTGGAGAGCGATGATCGATGAATGACTGCCAATGATTGATTGTGGAATGATGAATTCAGTGACACTGATCATCACCACCGATCATTGCAAATTTAGGCAGGGGTTTTCACTTAGGGAATTTGATTTCTATGTTCTTTCTTCCTAAACAACAAATTCATATCAACCCTATAACTGGTTGATATGCATGTCATTTGTTCTTTTGGGGAAGGATTGATTATGGGATAAATCATTTGGAATATGGATCCATGTTGAACATGTGTTTTTATTTAGATATTTTTTATCCACCCTTAAGTTGTTACATGGATTAATCAGGGGAGGCATTAATATGGTCTTATCCTTTCACCATGGGTGTTCTTGTAAGCCTCCCCTAGTTCTTTGTTTTTCTATTATTTTTCTCCCAAACAAATCAATGATCGCATCATGGCAGTGAATCACGATAACAGTAGATAGATAATATAGTAGAAGGTCGTGGGGACATGGGGCCACTAGCTCGAAGGCTAGCATTGTCATGCGGTAGTGGCCACATGTGGAAAGTGGCACACACTAGTAGTACACTGCAATAGAGGAGGCCGCAGTAGTGTGGGACCCCAGTGCCAGCAGGGTGCCTTGTCAAGAAGACAAGGTCGAGGCTAATGGGACACGGTGGTGTGGAGGAGGCATGTGGTTGGTGTTCCATGGTAGTGAGATGGGGGATTGAAATGGAAGACGTAGTATGTAGAGTGGTCCGCCGCCAACGGCCCGTGGTAGTGGCGCATGAAGACACAGTAGTCGCGCCATGTCACGCGGCTAGAGGGTCGCAATCCAAAAGGACTATGGTGGTAGCGGACCCGGCAGTGAAGTGTGGGGGTATTCAGGATATGCACATAGTTGTGTCTCGATTAAAGCAGGTCGACCTACTCATATTGGGCCATAACCACACCCAGGCGGTCCGAGATGGGCCTAGTGGGATGGGATGGCTTCTGGTGGGTCCTAGTAAGTCCGACTACGTCGGACCAGACCTTGACCCCACTGGCTACTTTATTGTAACATAGTCTTAACTAGAGGATTGCACGTGTAATTAAGGAAGAGTTTACATCATTGGAACCCCCACAAGGAAGTGGTTTTTTCATTTATACTCCTTGTGAGTTTACATGGTGGTGGGGTTATGACCGTTGACATGAGGTGTATATTCTCCCAGAATCAAACAAATAATTGTAGAAACCAAAGAAGCTAGAAAAAAAAAGAAAAGTTTTGAGGACCTTTTTGTCCAATAATTTCAGTAGTCATGGGGATCATAGTGGCTTGAAAGATGAATAGTTGTGTGCACATCAATGGACTGACAGACGAGTAGTCATGCGGGCCTCAGGGGCCCGATTGATGAGCAGGTGAGAAGACATGAGTAGCCTGGAAGATGAGTGCACCTTAGTGGGTTTACAAAACTCAATTTATGATCAGGGATGAGTCTATCAGTAGTAAAAAATTATCATCTTTATGATTAATGAACATTTATTCTATTCTTTTGGTTGTATATGTGTGAGTCTTCCTTTTTTGTGTTCATTTTCTTTATGATTTTTTGTGTATTAGGATCCCAACTGAGTATTGTGTCACTCACCCCTATCCGGGCATTTCCCGCACATGATGTATCATGTGCAGACGATCAATTATTTGATGGATACATTCATGGTCCATGACAATACTGTGCTCATAAAGGTTAGATATTCAAGGTATACTCTCATGGCTTCATGCAACTTCTCACCACCTACCCTTATGGTAGGGTTTTCTACAGATGATCTTTTTAGAGGCCTTTTCACTTTTCTGTTATCAACTTGTCTTTTTTGGGATTGTATTATGGCCCATTTACTTTCATCTTATACTTTATACACTCAATTGTTTTCTTATTGGAACACTTGTTTTCGCTTTATTTTTTGTGGGTCGGTGTTGTATGTGTGCAAATGTACAGGTACTCAGAAAATTCCACCCAATTGTAGGTTATTTCCATAGGTGCTAGTCGCTAGCCCCTGACCTTTGGGAGGCAGGCATGGGGTAGTCGTGGCTTGGGCCCCGGGGGGCGGGTTGTGATAAATTGGTATCAGAGGTCTTATAGCACTACCATCATGACCAAGAATATATCGTTTAAATTTGGGGAAAGACTATAAAATGCTTCGAGTTCTAAGTGTATGCTCAAGGAGTCCAGTGTTTATGTGGCGGCCACCATATCTATACCTCAAGACCCCAAATTCTTCTCTTTGAATTTGAACCTAAAAACACCATTTTCTTCCATCATATTGAATTTTGAATGTTTCCTAATGTCCTTGAGTCAGGTCACAATGTATATCCTATTGTTCATAGTTCATCTTGATCTGTTTTATGATTCCTCCATGTAAATAGCTTACAAGGATTCAAGTGTGTGAACGTGAAGATGGTATGCACAACAATGAGGCTTCAGTAATGCAACCAGTACTAAAGATGGGCCCATCGGATGGTGCACCAGCATTTTCACTGCCTATTCGTCAACAGTTTCTATTGTAACTACTCATAGAGGATGAAAATTGGTTCATTACCTTATAACTGTTCTATAGGTAGAGGCCTACAAGGTTCATCGGTGAGAATGACCCCCATGTGGCAGAGTTTTGGCTAGAGGGGGTTACACATATCATTTCAGTAGTGAGGATTCTTTTCGATCATATAGTAATCTTAGATTCGTGCCTTCTTCTCAGCTCAGTCAGGAGATGGTGGATCCTGACCCTCAAGACACTTGACCAGGTTACCCTCACATAGACAGAACATCAGTGCCTCTTTAGCGAGGATTTCATTCCATCAATGTTTCACTCAGTGCTCATACAAGATATATTTCACCTATAGTAGGGTTGTATGATAGTAGCAGAGTACTTAGGGTGATTCATTGAACAATCTGGCTACTCCAAAGACATGGTGTGGAACATGTTATTTAGGGAGCATGCTTTTGAGCAGGTACTATTCTGGGAGATCAAGGAATCCACGGTATCTCTTAGAATCCCTAATCAAGTTGGGGTGCTGGAGCAATCCCTAATTGTAATGGGATTCTTAGTGGAGTAGGCTATAGAAGTAGGGGAAAACAGTAGACCCTTGGTGGTGGAGTCTTCAGCTGTGGGTATCAGGAAGCAGACATGGGTGCCCAAAAGGGCCATGAGTTTCGATGGGTGATCCCAAAATGCAGGATCAATGGTATAATACTCCTACGATAAAAAGAGTTTTTAAAGGGGAAAGATGTTCTACTCAAGTGGTGGGTAGGGTCACATGGCTCGTGACTGCCTAACACACAAGGCATATGACCAGTAGACAGTTGAGTGATTACTGAGGCAGTGATAGAGGTTCAAGTGAGGTTTTCTGAAGGGTGGCAGAGGTATCAGAGGAGAAGGAAAAGTAGTAGGTGGTAGGAAGAAGATCAATGTTCTAGCTCCACCACCACTAGGGAGTCCACCACGGGCTCAAGGACCCGGTTTAAAGGGGTGAGTCCATATTTAGGCGATAACGGTCTACATCAATGATGCTCCAATGATGATTATAGATACAATCTATTTCTTATACAACATAGTTTTTGTTCTTGTAGACATAGGTTCTTGTCCCACTTTCCATTCCATAGACCATGTTTGAATATTGGTAATTTTGGTGGATCCATTGTCTTAACTATTACTTTTGAAGACTTCTACGGGATTCGATTTAATTATTAAAAACTAGTGGCAAATAGTGTGAGCTTACTCTATGAGGAAAATGCTTCGCATAGGAACTCCAAGTAGAGGTGCCAAGGTAAAACGAGCTGATACTAGGTCTGGATCCTTTATCCATAGTTCATGCTCAGATCGACTATTCTAGACACATAGTGTAGTGGCTCCAGAGAGATGGGACAAGCTTTTATTTCACTTGTGAGAAGGGAGTTCCATGTAGAACATGACAAACATTCTACGAGGAGGGTTAAACCCATAAATCTCTAGTTGTGTAGCCTCGCCCTCGGTACCATGGATGAGAAGATTCCTACATTTCATGTAGTGATGGACAAGTATAAATAATACATTCTAGAATACATTTTCGGATAACCTTCTTAATGATAGGTAGACTTATTCATTGATATGTACCCTAGAATTACACCATGATCCACACATACATATCAGATAGCTCCTATAGACCATTGCGTGTTGATGTCATAGCACAAGGACTTACATGAGAAGGGCTTCCTGAGACCTCGTATTTCACCTTGGGTAGCACTAGTATTGTTTTCCAATAATGAATATGGGTGTTTGAGGCTATGTGTAGACATTTGGTGCCCAAACCAAGTGATAATGAAGAAGAAGCATCCACTTCCAAGGATTGATAACCTATTTGATCAGCTGAAGGGAGAAAGATGGTTATCAAAGATAGATATTTAATCTGTCTATCATCATCTTTGTGTACGAGATGAGGAAGTAATGAAGACAACCATTAGATGATGGTATGGACACTATGAGTTCATGGGGATTCCATTCAGTGTGACTAATTCCCTAGACATGTTCATGGTAATAATGAACAAGATCTTCCATCCTTACCTTAAATATTTAATCGTGGTCTTCACTGAAGAAATCATAAATGCGACACACCATAGGATTGTCCTAGATTATCTTCAAGAGAACCTGTTTTATGGGACGCTCAGGAAGTGTATGTTCTAGATTTGGGAATTCCAATTTCAAGGAAATTTTATATCATAGGCAGGAGTTCCAATGGATCCAGAAATGATAGACTCAATGCTGGATTAAGAGCCACCCAAAAGTGTGACTAAGGTTTGTATCTTCTTGGGTTTGGTTGGATAATACTGGAGTTTCGTACCTTTATTTTTCTGTATAGCATCACCCTTATCATCATTGACACAGAAGGGAAATCCATTTGTGTGGTTAGATTGATGCCATCAGTATTTTCAAGAGCTGAGGTAGTGACTGATTAGTTCCTCCATCATGATAGTTCTTGAGGATGGAGTTGGGAATATAGTTTTCTATAATGAATCATAGACATGATTAGGTTGTTCCATTTTTCATGGATAATAAGTGATCACCCATAGTTCATGATTGTTGATGTATCAAAAGCGGAACAATGCAACTCATGTCCTAGAACTAGCAATAGTGGTCTTTTCATTGAAGATTTCGTAGAGCTACTTGATGGGGGAGCATATTATCATCTACTTTGTTAAAAAAAGTTTCGGTTTTATCTTATCCCAGAGTGACCATAATTGGAGGCGCTGGCAATGGCTGTAGTTCCTCAAGGACTCTTAATATGAAATAGTCTATACACCTGAGAAGGGGAATGTGGTTGCAGATATGCTCAGCAGGAGGTCTGGTTTGTGGTTGATGAGTGATGTGTCAGAGTAGTTATCCATGATTCAGATATCCTTTTTGGATTATGATGGAGCAACTTATCTTTAGATGTTGGAATTCACTCCCCCACTCTTATAGCGAGTAATAGAGGCCCGACCTTTGGATGTTGACTGTGAGGCCCAATTGAAATGAAGTTATAGTATGGTTATTGCATTATTAAAAAAACAAATCATTATTATTATTATATTTATTTTATTACAATTATATATATATTATATATTTACGGGGCTTAATATGAAAATAATTTAAAATATTACTATTTCATTAATAATCACATCCTTAAAATGATAATTTTTTAGGTACCCATAATGAATCTCTGTAATTTTTGTTTTCAAGTGAAATACTCCTTATATGTCGTATGGATATTTGGGGAAATACTTGGGAGGTGATTATTTATGATTAGGAACTTATATTTTAAGGATATGGGTTGTGGATAATGTTGGAATTTATAAAGGTATGAGTGGGGGATTTCTGAATGTAATACCAATAATATTATTAAATTTTTCTACAGTTTTGTAATTATGAGGATAATTGTGAATATATATAGAATTATATGGATGATAGTTCTTGATAAAATTTGGATACAACAACTTGTATTTAATTCATCCATTACTAAATTATAACATAAGATAAAAAATCGTATCATAATTCATCATTCACTAAGAATAAATCTATTAAAGATAAAAAAAATAAGGTATCCATTCCAATTTTAAACTTCTGGAATTCAGTAATGTTATTATTGTATTAAATATAATCTTTCACAACCTAACTATGTTTTGCCTTTTTATTTTATTCATTTCATTTTTATTAATATATTTTTTGTTGTTTAGGTTGTCTTCATAGTGATTTATTTTTAATTTTCTATTTTATTGTATGACATTGTGTCTATTGATGACTAATGTGCATAGTTTAGATGTAAAATATAGAACAACATTATTAATGGGGCCTTTATAGATTATTTTATACTTTAGGTAATTTTTCATTCAAGGTTATCACATAGTTTTGGCACAATCATGTGACAAAATGTTATTATCATGTTACCTTATGTGGGTTTTTGAGTGATATCGCATGATTTCATCATGGCTAAGTAAAACTATATCGCTTTAATGTGAGTGTATATTAATTTTTGTGTAGTATTTTTTAATTAATAACACATGGTTAAAAAAATGTGCATTAAAAAAAATACAATTCTACTTTTCATTTTATATACCATGTGTACGGTAGAGATATAATTTTGTAAACTATTCTGCTTGAATAGATTCTCAAAATCATGAAATTTGAAATCTTTCTAAACTAATATAAAAACCCATTTATACCACATTACACATTTGTTCAATAATACCAATGGATGCTGAGGGATATATCCCTTCTCTTCCCCCTTCGATGTTGGTGCTTTCTCCTTAACTATTTTGTGGATTCCTCTTCATGTAATTCTTAACCTCCTATTCATTTCAATTTTAGTTATTTTTTCTACTTCCCATGGATGGGTTGCATCTTGGACATACCCTAGTGTTGAGAGATGATGTTTTGTTTTTTGAGGTTGGTTTACGATGCACAATTTCATTTTCATGTTATATTGTTTCATTTTATAAGATTCATTGTTTTTACAACATTCAGATAGAAGTATCCATTAATTTTATATCTAAAACATTCCATGTCATACTTTATTTATCCTAATGGAATTTTATATTGTGTTATTTAATCATGTGGTTTTCTAAATGAATATGTGTTGCATTATAATGATATTTGATTGGTAAAATTGGGGTTATAATGCTTTTCAATGGTCTTGCCTATATGAATTCCATGAATATGTTAAGTATGTGTATGATAAATGGCCAAGTGTATTTCAAAATTTATTTTATATTTTAAAAATGATTATTTTCCTAATTAGATTTTTGGTATGGTTATGTGGAAAGTGGAATTTTTTTTCAATATTTTATTAGACTTTTAATTTATAATTTTTTTAATTATTTTGGAAAACTCCTATATTTTATTAAGAAGATTCAATTTATATCAATAGTTGAAATTTTAAATATTTATCATTCATTCAAATATATATGATTGGCTAGTAGGTTTTTATTTGAATTTATATGATGTTACTATATTTATATATACAAGAATATGAGATGTAAATTCCATATAATTTCTCATTATGTATCCTTATTCATATAAAATTTTAACACAGAAACCTTAATTTTTTCAATTTTCTTTTATTTACAAATCTACCACAAAAAGGATTTTCATGTGTGATTGCTAACAATATATTTAAAGCCACATTTTAAACCCTGAAAATGTTTTTATCTAATGCATATAGATTACGATATTCTTTTTTGAAGGAATGTTGGTTTCATTGAAATTGGATTTGGTGTTCAATTGTTATGGCCCAATTGGAATAATTATGAATTTATTATAAAATAATTTTGAACATAAATTAATTTTTAAACTATATTGAAACCCTTGAAACATTTTATGTATTATAGAAACACCTATTGATTCTCTCTTAATAAATAGTTCCATTGCATAGATAATTTAAATGAGCAGGAGGGATAATCTTAGTTGAAAATAGATAAGGAACAATAAAAATACATCTATTAATAACATCATTATATTATTGAATTCATGTAGTTGGTTCGGAGACATATACTCTCTAGTTCATGATGACACATAATAGATTTCACATGGTAAGAAGCTGGTCAAGATGGGTTATTCCCCTACGATATTTGGATGAGAGAAGAAATGTTAGTGATAGACTAATGGGCACATCAATCCCTAATATCATTTTTAGAATCGATGAAATGTATTTTAAAATCTTTTTATTTTTACAACAAACCCATTACTATCTAAACTATTTTTTCTATCATTAATGGGCTCTTTATCTCTATGATCTTTTAAATATTTTAATAATAATTTACATATATCCTCTGTGATTTTTTTCTATTTAGACCCTGTTACTTATTATTTGATTTCATAAATAATTATTTTTACACTACCATGGTGTTTCTATTTCATTTTGATATTTTTTATAAATTTTTATTTTGGGATTAGGTATCTGTTTTAATAGAATGTCTAGTTTTGTAAATTTAATTTTGAATGTTTTTGTCTGGTTTATTAAATTATTGCACCCTATTTAATAATAGTATTTTAAACCCAGATATCGTGGATTGTTTTATGAGTGAATTTGTATTGATTATATTTTTCTCTCCTTCTTATATGTTGTATGCTCAAACAAACTTATGCAACTTGGCATCAGATGAATTGTTATGTGTTATAGGATCATCATTTGTTCAATATCTACCTTAGAGTAGGTTTTTTTTCTAGATGCTTGTGACCAAGAGCTTAGATTATGATCATTTTAGGTATTGTGTTGGTCTTAGTATATTTTGGTTACATTTATCAAGATTTTATTATGTTATATTTTTATATTCTTATGTAAAAGAATCATCTTGGTTGGGATGTCTTTATAGATCATTTAAAGTTGTTATTTTTTTAAATAACTCAAAATGTTGTATATTTTGATTCCTTTACACAAATTGTATCCTTCCGAGATCTTCGATGCCCTTTGGACCTTTCCTTGGGAAATCATGTGTATTGTTTTGGGTGTTAACCAAAGATGGTTCATGAAAAAATGCTATAAAAGGAACCCTTTTTAATTTAGTGTGTCTAATATACTAGATACATGATCATCATGGATCATGAGGTAGGTCTTGGGATTCTACCTATATATATATACCTAAATGATTCTGGAGTTACTAGGAATTGTGGGGGTTTGAGTGTATGTTTTTTGGATTTTGGGATAATTTTTTTTTGGTGTTTTCGCTTTTCTACTTGTCTGGGTGTCTTGAGGAATGATAATGGAATTCATCTAGGGTCACATTATGTTCTTGAATGGAATATAAAACCATGTCGATCAAAAGTTGATTTGTCAATATGATTTAAATATTATTTTATTACTTTCTGCATTATCGAAAGAACCGTGTGATAATTTCATGCATTACCACTCGTTCTCTATTTTATAGGATTTGATGCTATATATTTTTTTATTTTTCAATGGATGGAAGGATTATATTTTAAAATGAAAACAAATTTTTTTTAAATGGGTTTCATTTAATAAAATATTTATTAAAATGGGACTTGGGGTTTGAAAAGTAAAATGAATGTTTTTTGTTGGGGTTTTAGAATCAATGAACTGTAATGGTTTTGGTGGAAGGAGAGTAGAGACGAGAAATTTAATTTAGTTCTGGTAGTGGAATTTCCAATGGTGTTGAAGTGAAATAGTTTTGAAATAGACATAGTGGATTTTAAAACAATATTTTGATTTGGTTTTGTGACATTTTTGTAGATGATCATTGAAAATTGTCTTGAGGTGTTATTTTTGTGATGTTATAGTTTGGCATTGGTTTGATGTTGATTTGATGTGTCATTAATGATATTTATAGTATACCATTCCGAATGGTACAGATGGTTTCATAGGAGTATCTCCCCTGTTTTTGACACTTCTCGGACTCTCAGTGTAGTTTTGGATTTATTTTCATCTAAAATGATACATTTTCTCCAGTGATCAATGTATTAAAAAGAATCTAAAGTGGTTAGGGGAGGATGAAATTTTTTTATAATCCATGTAATCATTTATTCCTTAGGTTAAATGTTGTATGATGACTATTTGAGGGAATTTTTTTGACTATTGTCTAGTAATTTTTAACACTCTCTACATATTAGGACGATATGGAAGATGCATATGACTAGTTTAACATGATAGTTCATTCTTAAAGAAGTGAATGTTAATAACATGGATGTGCTCACCGAAATTTGGAAATTTAAACGAATTTTGATGGAGAATATTTTAATGAAATTTTTTATGATAGAATAAATCATTATCATATTTTTTAAGATTAAAAACCTATTATTTTTAGTTAAAAAATATAATTTAATTTGTAATCCGAAATTTAATTTTTTTATTTATATACATTTCATATAATGATTTAATTTAAAAACTATTTTCTAAATTTATTATTTTCAATGGGATAAAATGTATATTATTTTCTAAATCAGAATATCAAAATTTATTGGGGGTTAATGTTTCAATTTTTTTTGGATAAAATTGATTATTCTAAAATCTAAAAAAATTCATCATTTTTATAAATTGTATAATTCTTTAATTAATTAAGTAAATTAATGATTAAAAAATGTTTTGAATATTATTTCATGCCACATAATATATATTTATTTATATTCAATTAACTTAAATAATTTGTAATTAATATTAATTTTTTTTAATTCTATATATTTTATATGTATAAATACAGTGTTATCTGAAATATATTTTTAAATTCATAATGTTTAATGTTTTTAATTAATAAAAACAAACCATTATTGAGAATTTCATAAATTAATTTTTTATAATTAATATCGTTAAATATTAATTGATATTCATATAATGATGATGATTATTATTATGGTTGATATATAATCATCTTTTTGTAAAAAAATAACTGTTTTTAATAACTTTTTGTCTCCCAGCGATGGTGGTATCATTTCTCCAATTATGTGAATCATATTTGAAAAAATGGATTCAACAATTTGAATAATCAAATAATCAACATCATAATAACTTCAAAAAAAATTACAAATGTAATTATTGAAAATAAATAAAATTAATCATAGTGATTTAGGTAAAATGGATATTAACCATGTTACTAAACATTGAACATAAGTTTCCAAACGGAATAAATATTTTTAAAACAAAAATAGTTAAGATGTATTTAAAACTTTTCTTCTTAGATAAATATTGATTCATTATTTAATCCACTCAAAATGGAAAAAAATGGGTTGAATTCTCACAATAAAAAATTAACATGTTTTCCAGACACCAAAGATATAGAAGACCTCTGAATATCCATCTCTGATATCACCTTTAAATACCATTGTATTGGCTAATCCCATTCCAAATCAATTATAATATTCCATATTATAATCCTAGAAGCCTTATTATGACAACTATATCGAAGGAACCTAGTCAATTTCCAAGGTGGGGGAGTTGTATTTAGAAGGCCCAATAACGTGTGGGAGATTAAATAGGTTAAATGCAACAATGGGCTCTCATCTCTCTTCATTAATGGACTAATGGATCTTTCCATTAATGGATGGAGAAAATTGGCATATTATCTATTATATTCACACATATATATGATGTTTAATGATTTTCCCACAAGGATGCACGAATTTTAGAAGCCTTTCCAACATGGAGAATTTGAGAATGAAATCCTTGGACACCAATGTCAAATACATTGGGCAAGGTACTCAATGTAAAATAGGTGTGTTATAAGTGGATTTTTATGTGCTACTTTTCCCAAAATTCTTTGTTAGACTTTATCTTTTTTAAATGTATGGGGACAAGGTAGTCTTATACTTTATGACTTTACATAATTATACCATTCACTATTGTATTAACCCTTTTCTATAAATAACCACACCATGACACTGTATTTTCATTCAAGATTTAATTGGGATCTTATGATTTGTTTCTCTCCATTGTGTGAATATTGTCCCTATTTCCCCTTTCTCTTGAAAATCCATTCCATGTCAATCTATATGTTAGATAGGTGATCCATGATCATAGAGCTCCCAATTTCATGCCTCAAAACAGGTGTGTTGTTTTATGGATTGTCTCTAAAATCCATCCCTTGAGTGTGCAATCGAAGTAGTACACTGTTCTCCTTATATCGTTGATTAACTGTATTAATCTGTTATCAATACCAATTATCTTCCACAATGACCCAAACCACATTGGTCATTCACATCCCAATTCCATGACGATTGGTCCACCATATGGATCTCAAATTAATTTGTATTACTTCTCCTATTCACAGGGTAGGAATCAATCCCTTCATTTACATTACATTTACCCCTTAACTTACTTATAATTCCATATTATACACCCTACCCATGAAAAATATCTTTCCCAAAAAGCCTACCAAACTGGCCTAGTTTGTGCAATCCTGGATTATAATTAATTAAGGCAAATTTTATTTTATCGTTTTTGTGAATATTAATCTCTATATGTGATTTTTACCCAAAAAAATAAAATTATCTCTACTCATCATTTTGTTCATTTAAAAATTTAGCACATCATTTATTCAAGTGAATTAAAAAACTATTACTCTTCGTTCAATCATCTTGTGCATTAAAACTCTATGCATAATGTTTTTTGGGAGATTTAACCAAATCAAAATGGGTAAAATTACTTCATTGTGCTTTATATTATTATCACTTTCCATTTTTGTACATCACTTTCTTCATCATTATACTTCATCTCCATATCATTTTTGGTTCATATTTTCATTAAATTTTCTCATCTTGAAAAATTGGGAAAACCACACGTGCCACCTTTACACCCTTTTTCCAATATTTTATAAATTTTCAACCCCCCCCCCACCCATCACCCGTTTCCATATTGTTACGTTTTACACTCAAAAAGGTTGTGTTAAAATATCCTTGAAAACTATATTTTATTTTGGAGGATTAGAGGTATATGATCATCCAAAATAAGGTTTTATATTTCATATGAAATTGGAATTTGAGTAGCGTGTTCAGCTTAGAGAGAAATAAGTAAAAAAATATCAGTTGTTTGTGAATATGTACAGATATTTGTTTTCATGTGTGTGTGTACGTCTTGTGTGTATGAGTGTGTAACCTTTCAAGAGTGCATGTGTATGCTTGCCTATGTGGGTGTGTATATATTGTGTGTGTGAGTGTGTATCATTGTGTGCATGAGTGTGTACATCTAGTGTGTGTGTGTGTGCATATCACTTGAGTGAGTCATTGTATATCATTGTGATTGTTCCCCCCCCCCCCCACATAATTTTTGGGTTTTTGTTTTTATAACTAATCATAGAAAATGATTGTGGGATGAAAATTTCTCATGTCAAAAATGAATGAAGTCGATAATGATTTCCCACACCCAAAGCTATGCAACTCCAAATACAAGCTTTTGTTATCAACATAGAGAAGATTCTTCATAGGATGTTGAATAACATAAAAGAGAGGATTGATGAATCAAATAATAAACCAAGCCTATGTATAATCCATGATAACCCCTAACATGCTCCGGAACCACAACGTCCCCACAACATGGAGGAGGAGACGGTGAATTTCATTGGTGATCTTAAAGATGTTCCACAAAGGATTTGGTTGTATTAACAACTAATATGAGGAAAAAGGAGACAACAATATGATGACCTACTAAGTTGGATAATGGGAAAGGTTCCACCTTTTCATGGAAAATGAATATCGAAAGAACAAATGGGGTGGGAGATGCAGATTGAGAATATGTTTCCATGAATTGTGTATTCTGAGGAGAAAAAGGTTAAACATTCATCCATTGAATTTTCAGATTATTATTTATTTTTTTTTGACCTAATTAAAAAATAGAGGGATAGATATTCTGTGAATCCTGTAGCTACTCAAGCCTTTTATATATAACGTTATATGATTTTAAGCATAATTATACATCAGATTTCATGCCAAGGATCATTGAATATAGTGTTTTTGGAAGACTAGGAACATAACACATAATTATGGGACTAAAAACGTCATTATTTAATCTCCATAAAGAGATCCTAACTTCCATTATGCCCATACATCTTCATAGGGAACCCTAGGGAATAGAAGAGCGAAGGTATGATATAAAAAACCTACTAAGGGAATGAACATAAGGATACTACTTATGATCGTGAGATAGGAGGCATAACATAATGATATAAAAAGCATGGAACATATGAAATAAAATCATATAATCATTGGATAATATAAAAATTGGATAATATAAATGTAGTAGAAAAATAAAACATTTTCATTAGTACGGTTCATGGCTAACAGCCTATTCTGTTTCCCATTTTATTATGGGTCAAGGGTAACGACCAATCTCGTTTCACATAACATCTCATGAGACCTAGCTTTTCCCAATGCATTGGAGAACAATATGGGTGCACCCATCTCAACATTTTTAGGAATATTCTTTCAACATATATATTCTTTCCACGTGATCATCCATACATAATCAACCTTAAATAAACATTAGTGTACCCATAGAAAGAAGTGGGTACCACAATCACGACATAAAGAAAAACTAATGGGTGTATACTAAATGTGTCCATGAATGAAAGGGATTAACACAGACATGGTGGTTCATAAGGTAAAATTTTAATATAACATGGTATGGGGTGTAAAAAATAAGTGAAAAAAAATATGGAATATATTTTAGAAACAATAGCATTAAAACATTTTTGTGCAGTTTTAAGGAAAATTCTATAGAGCTTTTAAAATAAAAGAGAGGACAATATTTTATATTAAACTAGAATTGAACTGGGAATTTTTTAGTAATAAAAATAATAATTTTATAAAAAAAATGGTGTCACCAAACAGATGATAGAGTGCACAAGAAATTTGATAATAATTTGAGAAGTTTCTTTAAAACGAGGGTGATGATTGGGAAGTATCGAGGAGGGATTCACATAAAAGTATGTATATGCATGAAACAAAATGTGAGATGGATCATGGAACATGAGTTTGGAGCAAATAAATAGAATTTAAATGTATTAATTTAAAATAAAAGACAAATAAATTTGGTAAAAATAAATATAGAGGAACCTGAAGGAATAAATGATGTTCGGGTAGAATTCATTACGATTTATCGGCATGGTATTAGGTGTTACTATGATTTCTTGATGAGAGAGAAAATTGGTTTCTCATCACATAAAAATCAATATGGCAGTATGGTGGAGGTGTATAAACATACCCCATCATTGGCTATTACACATAAAATGGCATAGCTTAAACGAAAATATTGATTAAAGAGAGAAATGGAGAGGATCCCTTACCTTATATTCGTTAGTGTTCTCCAATTGTTATTAAATACCTGAATATAAAAATTATGTTTATTAATTAATAATTATTGAACCTATTTTATATGTAATTTTTCTACTATAATCATTTTATGTTCATTTTCAAACATTTTGATTGGTTATGAGGTCAATTTCATTGTTCGGGCTCGTTGGTTTACATGGTTTTAATGACCGGTTCGCTTATATTCCTATTTGGATTACATGAAAGATGAATGTTGTTGTCCAGAATTTACAATATATTATATTTTTTAACATTCAATATATTACATGGTTTTATATTTAATTTTGTTACTAAGTTTGAAGTCAAATTAATATATATATGACCTTGGTGATAACAATTTTTGTTAATCAGGTGGTTTTGTTATATAGAACGTGTTTTTATTTTTAACTTAATACAATTGGAACAAAAGGATTAATGAACAAAAAATATGATATATTACAAATATAATAATCTGGTTCAACAATAACACAAATTATTTCATGAATAGAATTAATGATATAAATAGAAATTGATAAATTTTGGTCATTGAATGTGCTAAATTGGCACATGTCAAATGGTGCTTTCATTTCATTCAAATAAAATATGGAGAAAATAGTTAAGATAATGAAATATCCCATTATCATAAAAAAAATCCCGGTACATGTATGATACTAGATTTATCATACTATTGGGGTGAAGGGAGTTGAGGTAGGAAACAAAAAGAAAAGAACTTAAAAGAAATGAGGGATTTGAAAATAGAAATTTACATCATGAAAATTCAATCTTTGAGAAACTTTTATGGGGATATTTTTTGGTATTTTTAAGATGCTAGGGGATTTTGGACGTTGGGAAGGATCTTGGAGAGAGATTTCGGTAGAATATAGGAAAGAAACAAGGCTTGAGAGTAGTGAAGAGAAGAGGGAGTGAGGGGGTTTAATAGTGGAGGGGAGATGGGTTTTCATCATTTTGTAATCATTAAATTAGTATTTCATCTGATTTAAAGGAATTTTATGTATTTCATGACCAATAATAGTAATAAATTCATGTGGTTTAGAAATAATTTGGCATACATTAGCAGATCATCATCAATGACTCTATAGATCCCTTATTTAGCATTTACTGCAAATTATTACATATTAATATTCCTAAAAAATTCAAGTATTTTAGAAAAATAACAAAAATACACCATAACGATTTTTAGACATTTAGAGTCAAAAAATGATTCCCATTTTTTAAAAATAATTTTTTAAATATTATTATATTAATTTTTTACTAAAATCATAATTTATTATAAAAAACAGTTTTAAAAGATTCATTTATTAATTATAAAATATAGGTATATCATACATTCAAGATGAATATTATTTATATATTATCATATGTAATGTTAATATTCATTATGGTATATCGCTATTCATTAGGGTATGTTACTATTCATTACGGTAGGTTTTTGTTTGACAAAAATAATGTTTTTCTTATCAGACACCAAATAACCTACTAATTGCAAATATGTATGTCAAATTTTCGAAATTCCCAACACATAAATGACAAAATTATGTTCGAATTCCCCTTAGCACTTATTAGTTCATTACATTTAGTTTTTATGTTATTTTATGACATATTTATAATAAAGAAATTTTGATTGAAAAATATTGTGTCATTACATTTTCTCCCCCTTATGAAATTTCACCCTCAGATATCATTTTACATTCTAGTCCAAAAATAGATACGGGTTCTTTTACTTCATTTTTTCCTCTTCTTCCCATGTTTCCCCTTCGTACTTATGGTTTCACCATAGTACATTGACCAGATGAGTATTCTTGTAGCGTAGAACTTTGTCTCTATGATCCAAGATCTTCATTGTCTACTCCTCATATGAATGATTATCCTCCAACTGTAGTTCCGCTAAATAGATAACATGATAAGGGTCTGATATGTACTTCCTTAAGAGGGATACCTGAAATACATCATGTACTATCTGCATTATAGGTGGATGTTCTAGTCGATAGGCTACATCTCCGACTCGATCAAGGATCTCGAAGGGGTCGATGTATATAGGACTGGACATTCCATTCTTCTCCAAACCTCATGATCTTCTTCCATGGAGATATGTGTAGAAATAAAATGTCTGCAACATTGTACTCAAGGTCTCATTGACAGTTATCTACATATCCCTTCGGTCGACTTTGGGATACCTCGATATGCTTCTGAATGGTTTTCACCTTTTCCACCATTTCTTTGACCATTTCAGTTCCTAGTATCTTGCGCTCACCGACTTAATCCCAACATGCTAGTGTTCTACACCTGTTCCCAAAAAGGGATTCATATGGTTCTATTTGGATGCTCGATTGGAAACTATTGTTATAGGAGAATTCTACCTGTCGAAGATGTTGGTCCCATCCTCCTATAAATCCGATATAACATACTCTCAACATATCATCTCATGTCTGAATAGTTCGTTCAAATTGGCCATCAGTTTGAGGATGATAGGTCATGATGATGTTCATTTTAGTTCTTAGAGAATGTTGGAGACTCTTCATGAACATCGAGGTGATTCTTAGATCATGATCGGATACAATAGATTGTTTCACTCCATACATCGTTAAAACATTTTTGGTGTAAATCCATGCATGTTGAAACAATGAGAAATCCAATTGAACCACGAAAAAGTCAGATGTGTTTGTATGACAATCCATGATGACCCATACAAATTTTTTTCCTCTGTATGTCCTTGGAAGTCCTGTGATAATGTCCATGGTAATGTTCTCCCACTTCCATGATGGTATGGGTAGTGGTTGCATCACCCACTTAGACATATTTCTCCTAGCCTTCACTTGCTGACATACCAGGCACATTGATGTATATTCATCAATCTCCCATTTTATATTGTTCCACATAAATTTTTATCAGAGATATCGATATATATTTGTGCTTCGTGGGTGGATAGGAAAGTTGTGCTATGTGTGTCACTCAATATATCCTTCTTTATCTCTAGATCATATGGTAGAAATTATTGGGTCCCAAATCATACAACTTCTTCCTTATCAATTTTTAAATCGGTGGATTTCACATTTCTGTTAGATTCAACACTTTTCTAAATTTCCTCATCTTTTATTTGAGAATTCTGTATTTTATCGAAAAGGGATGGTTGAGAGATTATTTACAAAAGTATTGATGATGTTCCTCCCTCAATAATTCCCATTTCCCATCATTTCCAAATCTAAGAAGATCGGATCCATTTCATTTATCATCATTGATAAAGATACAGGATCCTTTCTACTTAGATCATCATCCACCTTTTATACCTTACGAGGACAGTAGTTTATTGAGTATTCATAATCCTTGATGAGTTCTATCTATCATTGTTGGCTCATATTAAGATCTATACATGTGAATATATGTTTGAGACTCTAGTTCTCAGTATATATATCACACTTCTCCCCTTAGAGATAATGCTGCTAGATTTTCAATGTAATGATCACAGTTGCCAACTCCAGATCATGCATGGGATAGTTTTTTACATGGATTTTTTGCTTCATTGAGGTGTAGGCTATTACTTTATCATTTGAGATTATCATACAGCCAAATCCCATAATAAAAGCATCACTATACACCAAAAAGAGTTATCCACTTCTAGAATGTGTGGGTACTTGCATATTGATAAGCCACTTTTTCAACTCCTTGATACAATCTTCACATTCATGTGTACAATCAACATTACCCCATTCCATGTCTGCAAGGTCATTGGGTTTGAAAATCGTGAAAATTTCTCCACAAATCGTTGATAATACCCAGCTAGACACAAAATGTTGTGGATCTCCATTACATAAGTTATCCTGGGCCACTCTTCAATTTATTTTTTCTTGGAAGTGTTCACAGATATCCCTTTGTTGGTGATGACATGCCCCATGAATGACACATCATCCATCCATAACCAAAATTTACTGTACTTTCATACAACTTCACCCTTCACAATGTCTTTATCACCTTATTTAAATGCTTCACTTGTTCCACCTTTCTCTTAGAGTATATCAGAATATAATCAATAAAGAGTACCATAAATTTTTTGAGGTAATCCCTAATGACTGTATTTATTAAATCCATGAAAATTGCTGGAGCATTAGTGAGTCCGAAACGAATCACAATGAACTCATAGTGTCCATACCTCGGTCGAAATGTAATCTTGGGAATATCTTCCTTCCTCACCTTTAATTGGTGATAT
Source organism: Viscum album (assembly GCA_963277665.1). Taxonomy (NCBI): domain Eukaryota; kingdom Viridiplantae; phylum Streptophyta; class Magnoliopsida; order Santalales; family Viscaceae; genus Viscum; species Viscum album. The sequence continues at coordinate 853,187,038 of OY728161.1, forward strand.
CTTGACCAATGGTCCACCTTAATGAAATAATTGGACCCATGAAGCTGATCGAAAATGTCATCTATTCATGGCAGGGGAAAATTTTTCTTTATCATGATTTTATTGAGCTAATGATAATCAATGCATAGGTGCATTTATCTGTCCTTATTTTTTACTAATAGGACTGGCGAAACCCATGGTGAAGCACTCAGGCATATAAAACCCTTCTCCATATTATTCTATAACTTCTTTTTCAACTCATCCAACTCTATAGTGGCCATTCATTAAGGTGTATTTGAGATAGGAAGAGATCCAATGATAAGATCAATTGAGAACTCAACCACTCGGTTAGGATGAAGACTTGGAATCTTTTCAAGTAATACATTAGTGTAATCCATCAAAATGGGAAAGTCATAAATCGTGATTCTCTCATTTGTCTCAATCATTTGAGCAAGATATGCCTACTCATAAAGTAGAAATATCTACATTTGAGATGATGATTCCAAAGGAGATTCACCATTATCATTACGCCTGTAATTAATCAGAGGATACTTTGGGATGTGGAAACTGATCTCACTTTCTGGATTTTTAATGTTGGATTTGTATAAAAAGATACAATATATTCCAAAGATAGCATAGATATCCACTAAAGGAAGTATGAATAGATTGGTTTGGAGGTTCATTCCCTAAACATTAACCGAGGAGGATTTATAATCCATGGATGCAATAATTTCCTCATTTTCTATACTCACAAATAAATTTTTCTCTTAATTTTGAGGTAGTGTTTTAATAGTTCTACAAAACATGCAAGATATAAAATAATGCATGGAACCAGAATCAAATAGTACATTCTCAATTCTTGAATGAATAACTATCATACCTATCACCCCATCGTTTTCTGGCTCCACCATAGTAGTAGTGATAGAATAATCCCTTCCTTGCTACATTGGAGGTTGTTGCTGATTGCCTCTGAAAACCCTCATCTTAGGGAAATTGTTCACATAATTCCCACGCTCTATTTAGTTGTAACATTGCAATGTTGGATGAGTGTTGATCTAAACCTTCCGTTCTACTCCAACATTAATAGGATATTTTATATATCTTTAGATATTCTTATCCATATGACTAAACTTCCCACATTTGTCGAAATTTATGGTTCCCTACAGACTGTTACAAGGATGCTTCTTCCCACCACTTTTGAAAGAAAAAATGATAGGATTTTACCCATCAGGGGATTTTTCTGATGAACCACCCATGTTGTTATCCATTTTCCACTTCTAGTAACTAGGGAATTAAGACCACTGGGAGTCTCCAATATCCCTATCAACCTTGAGGGCACAACATAAAATCTCTTCAAAAATGTCGATGTCTCAAATCGTCAATGCTTTTTGTAAACTCGGCTTTAATCCACTAAAGAAGTGATCCACCAATATTTCAGTGTTCATGACCAAGCCAGAGGTGTACCTTGAAAGCCTTTTACAGTTTTCTTCATAATCCACAAAATACTCATCTTATTTCTTCATGAGTCCAAGGAACTCTCGTTCCATCTTGAGACGGAGTGTTCAAGGAAAATATTTGTTGAAAAACATCCTCCTTACTACCTCCCAATACATGGAATCAATTTACTCTTGGGAATTTGTATTATTGATCATTTTCCACCACTAATCAGCTTCCCCATCATAATGATATACCTCTAGTACAACCCTATCTTATTCTGAGTACTGGAGGATGAATAATAACTTTTCAATAGAGTTAATCTGTTGTTCTGTGATGAGGGGATCAGATGATCCTGTATACATGGGAGGCCATTCCTGCAGGAAGGATTCTACGACAAATTTCACTTTCATTGGAGGAGGAGGTCATTCAGTATGATTCATGATATTATTTATAACTAAAGTCGGCTAAGAAAGTACCGCCATTATGTTTTGAGCACCTAATCTCGTCACATAAAACATATCATTAGTGAAATATTCACATTACCTATCACATTTTTTATTAGAACACGTTCTTCTCTTTCCTGCCATTAACTATGAAAAATAACATATAATTATAGGTCTTAAATACTTACATATTGATCATAATAAACAATGAACATAAAAGGATAAACTTATAATGACTAAGTATATCCTAACTTGTGATTCATTAAGTTTAAATCTAGGTTATCCTTGATATATTTTTTAAAATATATTCTTATGTGGTTTTTTGGACCTTAATAATGGGTTTTACTAATCTTGTGAATTTAACAAAGAATATTCTCCAGGATTTTAATAACCAAGAGTGCAGTAGGGCCCATTGTCCTGTACCAGGAATTCTTGGGTCATGCATGAAACCCCTTGAAAGAGTTTTCCCTCCTAGGTACATCTGTGCTAGGGCTGCCTCTACCTACTCTTATCTAGACATGGATGTATTTTGTTGATAAACCAATTACTCAATACTCACCAAAATTTAATACTATTTCCTTTAATGTAGTCTCATTCTTGAGGTTCTCACTAAGGGGATTTATTCCTAATCTCCAAAAATATCTATACCATCATCTGATTCGAGCTATAGTAACCCTAGCCTTTTATATATTACATTACATGATTTTAATCATAATTATACAACAGAGTAAATGCCAAGGATCGTTATGTCTATTGTCTTGTAAGACTAGGTACATAAAACATAAAACATGGGGCTAAAAAACAATTCATTATTTAATATCCATAAAGAACACTTAACATCCTTTATTTCTATACATCTGTATTCTGTACCTTGGGGAACACATGAGAATATGGATGAACTTAAAAATCCTAGTAATGGAATAAACAGAAGGATACATCTTAAGTACATTATTTAGGAGGAATGAAATAATGATATCCAAATCATAGAGAATTTTAAATAAAATCATATAATCATGGGATCATATGAACATGGAATAATATAAATGTGGCAGAATCATAAAACCTTTCTTTAGTATGGGTCAAGTCTAACCGCCAATCCTGTTTCACATCACATCTCATGAGACCTAACTATACACAATGCATTAGAGCACTATACGGGACAAACCATCATAGAATTTTCTTGAAAATTCATTCTACATATATATTCATTCCTAATAAAAATTCATACATAATCAACCATACATAAACATTACGGTACCCATAGAAAGAAGTGGGCACCACAATCATGACATTAAGCATAACCAATTGGAATATAATGAATGTTTCCCTGATAGAAAGGGATTAGCACATACATGGACGTTCATAAAGTAAAATAGGAATATAACATGGTAAGGGATGTCAAACACAACTGAAAACATATAAGGAATGTATTTGAGAAACATAAGATTTAAATCATTTTTGTGCGGTTTTAAGAAAAATAATATAGAGATTTAAAATATAAAAGAGGAAAATATTTTATATAAAACTAGAAATTAATCAAGAAGGATTTCATAATAAATATTCTAATTTTATAAAGGAAATTTTGTCTTAAAATAGAGGATAGATTCCACTTGAAATTTGGTAAAAATTTCGGATGTTCCTTTAGAACAAGTGTGCTTATTGGGAAGTATTTAGGAGGGATTCACTTAAAAGAATGTATATACACTAAAGGGAATGACATATGTGTACCGACACATCCCCAATTACCCAGATTCATTGCTTTATTACATTACATTGTAATGATATAAGAAATAATGTCCCAAAAGATCGATCGGTTTAGTATTATTGGAAACAAGATACATACATAAGATCAACATTTCAAATTAAAAAGAAATACATCACTAATTTATTCCATTAGAAACATCCAACCACCTTGATTATGCCTAAAAGTCACTCATAACTAAATTCTTCATATCCTGGGAAAATGAAACATAAGAAAGGGAAGCGATCAAATTATCAGTAAGGGTAAGAAATATAGAGGAAGATAAGATAATCATTAGGCATGGTGAATAATTAAAAACACTTTCATTTAGAAATAATAAACCTGAACACTTTATGGATGGAATATGAGATGAGTAAATAATTACATAATAAAACATAGTCATGGGTATTAAACTATTCGAATAACTACACGAACCATCATTATTATTTTCATAATTAGGAAAGGTATAATGTCGGACATTCTGAAACATTTTGTCAAGGCCTCGTCCAAGACGTCTAAAAACGATTTAGGCCTCAGCCAAAACCATGTTTCCAATTGAAAAAGGCCTCATCCAAGTCTATTTCTAATTGTATCATGAGACCTACTAATTCAACCATGGGTTATAACGGGCTTCACCCATCACATAATAAGTCCAATAAATTCCTCATTTGAAATGGTTGAAAAATAACATAAAAATTCGTATTTAAACTAGCATTCAAAATGTCAATAATTTAATTATAAACCATGAATGGTATAAAATTAACACATCAAAAGTAAAAAATATAACAAAACCTCAAAAACAATATAGAATATTTTTATCATAATAAATCAACTTCAATCAAGTGTAGAATTTATCAAAGGATGTTGACATAAATGAAATCAAAACTTTTTGAGAGAAATATTTCATTCTATTATGAAATCATTTAAGAGTCACATAATTCTAAGTGAAAACATTTATTTCGAAAATATTATTATAATATTGTAAGGGATGATTTGATGATGTAATAACAATGGAAAACAGTTGCACCCGCAGTATAAGTTCAAAAAAACATTCTTACCTTAATTTTGTCAAAATGGTCATAAAGTACCTTGTTTGGATAAAGAGAGAAAGATTATTTTCAAAACATATAAGGTAAAATAAGGTTATAAATGACATTAACCCATAATCTAGTAAATATTAAAAAAAATTGAAATAAATTTTAAAAAAATCATGGATGTGGATGATAAGAAGGTCCCAGTAGATACTTACGTTAAAACAACCTCTGATAACAATGATATTGCAAAATAAATCCTTACCTTGTACTTTTCATTGGTCGAGGGTATGTTAATATCTTGTATAATAGTAAAATGATTGTTTTTAAATTATATCAGAATTATATATGTAAATATAATATCATATATGATCTTTTAATATTGCTATGTTAATAATATTTTAGTAATATCACTGTTTCAGGTGTTAACTGATTCAATTTCTTTTATATACTTGTTTATGTAAGCAATGTTTTTTATGAATTGGATGTATTTTATAAATATAAAGAATGATATTATGTTCATAAACCTTATTATGAATCGTAAAATGAAAATTATTATTGAATGATTACGACGGGAATGAATGTCACCGCGTTTGTGGAGATGATAATCCATACGTATGCATGAGCGACAATATCAATATATTGATGGATAAATCGTATGTAATTTAATGGTATATCATATATATATAATAATTTACATGTTATATTTATTATTACATTAGTTATAATCATTATTATAAACACCCAAATAATGAATTGTTTGGATAACAAACTACACCACGACGTGGAGACGGTAATCCGTACGTACGCATGTATGGTGACTTTGTCATTAATAGGATGGATAAAATAACAAATATGGATTTTTAATATTTATAATGACATAGAAGTATGTATAAAGTACATTATTTTATATTTTGGTATAGAAACAACAAGGAAAGAGGATGTGGAACAAGAAAAGAACTTGAAAGAGGGTGGTTAAATCATTACCTCTACTTCGGGTGTTTCTTTTTGAGTTGATCAAAAAGGCTCCATAGGTTGGATTTATGATCAAATTAAGGCATCTAGATTGAAGTGAGATAATCTGGTAGGACATATGGGTTGGGGTTTACTGATCCAAAAGGCTTTGGATGAGTGAAATTAAGAAGGGGGTAGTGCTCTTTTGTAAGAGAGATGAGGGTCAATTTATGAAAAGGTTGAAATATTATTTAGGAATAAAATCATTTTCAGTTTCTAATAGCCCCAAAATTTATTATTTATAATAAAATGTGGGTTTGGGTATAATAAATCTCAACCAATAAGTTTTATACAAGGTTATGTCATCATATTAACCTTATCATTTAGATTTAACTCTTATTTAAATAGTTTAACATTTACCATGTCTCTTTGTATTTTTATATTATATGGTTAATAAAAATATTATTACAAGACAAGAGAACCTCAAGTTGTTAGTTATTAATATATATAACCTTATATTATTCTTTTGGACAAACCATAGATTTTACGGAATATTATATCATTTAATAATATAATATTTGTTTTAAAAACACATTTATGTCAATTTTGACACTATTTAGTATTTTGTTTTTGTTTAATTCATAAAAACCTGATTACATCGAAAACAATTAATTTAATCAAACCCAACACGTCACAGTAACCTATATAATTATTGGAATTCATCAAAAGTATCATTTATATTTATTTGGATATTTATAATATCAATTATTTTAATCATTCATTAATAATGTAATTATTGCATCATCATTGTGTCATTAAAAATTTAATTATTTAATAACTAAAAAATATAAATAGAATATCATTAAGTATCAAATATTTATATCTTTCAAATTAATATTTATAGTCGAATTTATCTAATGAATAACCCTATATTAAAAAAAATAGTTATGAATACTCTAGTTTAACACTTTTAACTCTTCATTAAATTAAATAATCATAAATTTCCCTATCAAATCCATGTGAACCAAAATGATCATATTTTATTAATAAGGTTGTTTTTGGTTGAATTATACTTATCAAATATAATTAGGAAACATGTTAGGGTAATAATAATTTTATTTGTACCATTAATTACCCTATTTAGTTTTAACCGTGGTAAAAAAAGATAAACGTTACTATTCACAAAAAATTAATTTCATCTTATTAAACCACATTTTACATAATAATATCAACCGTGTCTCTCGTATTTTTAAAATTCAATTCACAAAATTAGTAAAATTATGTTTTATGAAAATTTTCAAATGCTCCTAGAAGGTGGGCATATGACGGTAAAAGGGTCAATAAAATTTTATATATCTAAACTTATTATAGAATGACTCCAATGAATTAAATTGAACATATATAAGTATTATGTATTTATTTTTACCTAAAAAATATTAAAATAAAATAACTAATAATTTAAATAAAAAAGCCGACATTAAACAATAACGCATTGTTTTTCTCTATTCATCAAAAATTGAATGTTTGCAGAAAAATTCCAAAAATTCACAATAAGAAAATTTCAATTTTCTGAATTCAAAAATGATGTCCATTTTGAAAAATAAAATTTAAAAAATTTAAAAAAGTGTATATTACAATTCATAACTTCTAGTTTGATTGGTCACGGTGTGTTATAACCTCGAAGTTGCGTACAATGCAAGCTATTGCATTATTCAAAGGGAAACGTACTGTGGAAGCTAGTGGTGTTACATTTCTGCAACTTTCTAATAATTTCAACCTCAAAATTTCTAGAATACTACATCAACAAAATGACTTAGCTGGTTCTTCATCATAAGTTCCTCTAGTTCCCACGTTTCCTATTCTATCATATGGTTTCTCCATAGAAATTTTACCAGATGAGTCGTGTTGTTTCACTACACGTGTTCTATGAATTAAAAATCATGACAGGCTCTTCAAAATAGGAAAAATTAGGTTTAAGGTCAATTTCTTTATATGAGTTTACATGCGTTGGTTCAGGCATGTATTTTATCAACAATGATGCGTGGAAAACATCGTGATCTTTGGATAGACTTCGTAGCATTTCCAAACAGTAAGCTGCATCCCCCATTCGTCCTAAAATTTCCAAAGCTCCGATGTACCTGGGACATAACTTAAACATCTTACCGAATCGTATAACTCCATACCATGGGGATACCTTCATGAAAACAAGATCTCCTACCTAAAATTCCAAATCATTCATTCAGTTATCGGCATAGATCTTGTGCCTACGTTGAGTTTCTTTAATGTGGGTTTGGATAATCATGACTTTTTCCATTGTTTCCTCAACATGTTCTAGGCCTAGAAGTTTTCATTCACCGAAATCATCAATGATGTTGGTGTGTGTCATCTCTTTCCATATAACGCTTCACATGGTGCCAAATGAATACTTGAATGAATGTTATTGTTATAAAATAATTCTACCAAAGGTAAATATTGATCCCACATACCTTGAAAGTAATGTGAGAAATATCTAAACATGTATTCTAAGGTTTGGATAGTCTGTTCTAATTGTCAATAAAATTGACGGTGGTAGGCAGTGCCCAAAACAATGTTCAATATCTAGGGCTTTCTGAAGACATTTTCAGAATCTTGATGTAAAATGGGGATCAGGATAAAAAACAATCGGTAGGGGTACTTCATGAAGTCCTTCAACTTCATTAATATATAGTCTTGATAAACATTCAATTGATAAATCTTCTTTAATATTATGAAAATGTGCTGACTTGGTAATATGATCAACAATGACCCGTACTGTATCATTTATTCTAGGAGTCTTTGGTAGTCCCATTACAAAGTCCATCGTTATATCATCCCATTTCAACTCAAGTATGGGAAGTGGTTTCATGTCTCCTCTACGATGTTGTCTTGTAGTTTTAAGTTTTCAGAAGACCGTACATCTCGTCCAATAATAAACAATATATCTCTTCATGTTGTCCCTCCAAAAATGTTTCTTCAAATTTGTATACATATTAGTGCTACAAGGGTGTATAGTAATATTAGAGCTATGAGAATCATCTAACAATTCAATTTTTAGATCAGGTATATTGGGGACACAAAGTCTCTTCCCAAATTTCACAATCCCATCTTCATATATGATGTGGATCAATCTCCCATCGTTCACAAATTTTATTTTCTATTGAAACTCCGCATCATCAGCTTGAGAACATTTTATCCTTTCTAGTAAAGATGGTTTATCAACCATTTGAAAACGTATCAATTTTTCAACATCCATGACTATACCTATATCCATTTTTACTACATCCATGTACATAAGATCATTTTCAACTCTCATCTTGTTCAAAATTCCATGATCCTTTCTACTCAAAACATCTTCCACCTTATTTTCCTTCTCTAAGTAGTAGTGTATAGTGGAATCATAATACTTGATTTGTTTAATTCATCGCCATTTCATCATGTTTATTTAATTCTGTGAGAAACTATACTTCAAACTCTTGTGATCATTATATATATCTTATTTTTCACCATAGAGATAGTGTCTCCATATCTTCAAAGAAAATAATACAGCTGCTAACTCATGATCATTAGTAGGATAGTTTTGTTCATGAATTTTTTGCTACCATGATGCACAGGTAGTAACTCTATCATTATACATAAGGACACAACCATGTTCTTTCATTGAAAAGTCAATATAAAGAACAAATCCATCATTCCCCGATGTTAGAGTCAATATAGATCATTGAAAAATATTCTCTTCAGTTCTTCAAAACATTCTTCACACTATTTTGTCCAAAACAATTTAACCCCTTTACGTGTGAGCTCGGATAATGGGTTTTCCATATAGGAAAAATTCAAGATGAAACGGCAATACTATCCTTCTAATAAAATGAAACAATATACCTCAGTTATACTCCTCAGTTCTGGCCATTCGTGGATTGTCTTTGTCTATGAAGGATCAATAGATATTTAATCCTTAGAGACAATATTTCCATGAAAATAAATCTCTTGAAGCTCGAATTAAAATGATCTAAACAACACATTTAATTCATTTCTTATATGAGTCATTAGAATAATGCATAGGTGATTTTCATGAACTTCGTATCTTTTGGATTATACCAAGATATCATCAATAAATAAAACTAAAAATTCTTCATGATATTCCTTCAAAACACTGTTCATTAGATCCATGAACAAACAAGATGTATTAGTAAACCCAAAAGGCATTACTCTAAACTCGTGATGCACATACCTAGATTACAATGCTGTTTTCAGAATGTCTTCCTTCTTCTCAAAGAACTGATGATAATCATATCATAGTTCTATATTTGAAAAATATTGAGCATCATGATGTTGGTCAAATAATATTTGAATGCGAGGTAGGCGATACTTTATAATTATTGTTATAGAATTGATCTCCATATAGTCAATTCCCAACCTCATAGATCAATATTTCATCTTAACAAACAGATTAGGGGCTCCCAATGGAGAAACATTATGGTGAATAAATCCATTTTTACTTAATTCCTATATTTTTTTCTTTAGTTCCACAAATTCCATAGTGGTTGTTCTATAAGGGGTGTTCGATATGGTCCTTGAACAAGGAATTAAATTATTGGAAAACTCAATTTTTTATTCTGGAGGATGTGTAGGTAAATCCTCTGGAAACACATCAACATATTCTTGCACAATAATTACTTCCTCTATTTGATCATTATTTTACTCACCCATAATTATTTCATTCTTATCCTACATAATAATTGAATTTAGTAGAGCTACTAGGGGTTGAACCAGTTAAGAATCTGTTGGTGATGTTTCTACTCTAATGTTAAGGTACTCCTTATCATCATCGGGAATTGTATCCTCTTTCTTATTAAAATAAAATTTCTCTTCATGGTCCAGAAGCTAATCCATACCGAGGATTATATCAAATTCAATCATGGGTATGATAATTAGATCAGAAGATAAATATCATTTATATGCCTTAATAGGGACTGATTCACAAAACATTGTTACAATGATACTTCCCTTAATATTTTTTATTGACAACTCCCCTTTTAAATCAAATTGAAATATCTATTTTCATAGAAAACTGGGAAGATATGAAAATTTGTGATGATCCAGAATCAAATAAAGCAGTGTCTAAACTTGATGAAACTATTAAATTACATACCACCATGTCTTTAAGAGATTCAACGTCAGTAGTTGTGATCACATACGCTTGGCCTTTATATCTTGGCCATTTTTGAATAATGTTTCCCTAAATCTTAGTAAATTTATTTTCATAATGTCCCATATCCGTAAAATTGTAGCATTAAACAATAGTAGCTTCTTTGTTCCCATTACAATCACAAGCAAGATGACATTTCAAGCCACATTTTTAGCGTACTTATTTTCCTTTTAGACAGGCTCCAGTGTACATCCTTCAACAATTATCACAGGGTGGAAATTCAAATCTTCCATTCTTACATGATTCCTTATATCCTTTCCCAGAGTGTTCAGCTGATCTCTTGTTCTCTTTATTTTCTTTAAAGTCAAAAGACTTAGTGAATTAATTTTCTATCATGATATCACATTAGATACTATCTTCACACAATGTGAAGGATTGAGAGACTAATACTCGACGGAGAAATAGTATTTACCCATAAAAGAGATTATCATTCTTACTTATTGGCTTACGTATATAATTTGTTGCATTCCATACTATCCTTGTAAAGTTATCTTAATACATTATGACATTCACATCATCCTTTTGACTCAAACATAGAAATTTTCATTATGTATCCACATGATGGGAATGTGGAAGTTTTTTTCTAAGAAAATTTCTTTAAACTCCCTTCATTACACACTTGATAGTTATTCATCCACTGTTGTGTTTTGAATTAATTACCACCATTGATCTACATCTCTGGTGAGGCGATAACATACCATGACAACATTTACCATTTCGTTACTCCCCAAAGCATGAAATATTTTCTCTAAGGAACTTATCCATTGTTAATATACAAATAGATTTATAGACCCATTGAGTGTTGTTGGTTTTTACTTCATTAATAGGTCTAACATTGATCCTCCGTGTTGTGGATCAGGGTGCTTCATACGGGTAAGGTTATTATTCATAACTTGTGTGAGTTGTCCAAGTATAGTGAAAAGATGATCAGAACCAGTTGCATCACCAAATCGATTATTATTATATTGAGTAGGATGGAGATACCTACAAGGATTACGTGTGTTGATATGGTTTCCCTTCCTTCCACGAGGTTCCATTTATAAACTATGGGATACAGTAGATTTGTTTAGGAATCACAATGCATAATTATGAACTTGTAAAAAAACATAACATAAGTTGAGCAGTTTATAGATATAATCCGTAATCATAAAAATGTTTTCATTGAAGAAGTATGTACTCATAATCCCTTCAGAATGGTTTGTAATTAAAATGAGAATTATCTTAATCATATCACCTAGGAGGGACATAACCAAGAGGGTAGTAAGGCCCATTGTTGTGCACCAGTTCCCATATGAGTCTATCTTAATGCGGTTTTTTTAGGTTTTACCTCTTCGTATATCTGTGCCAGAGCTTCCTCTACCAGCTCGTATCTAGATATGGATAAATTGTTTGAAAATATCACAAAATATCTACACTACCAGAATTCTAGGATGTTCTTATATACAAATCCTCAAAGTCTATCTTAGGGTAATGTTCTCTAATCAGTTTTTTTCTAAATCTAGCTTCGAAGGTTTTTTATAAATATACTATTATACCAATGGTAATGCCTTGACCCCAGTTACCCAGAGTGGGTGATTTATTATATAAAATTGTAATGATATAAGGAATCATGTCCCAAATAATCGATATGTTTAGTATTATTGGAAACAAGATACGAACATAAGTTCAACATTACAACATGAAATGAAATAAAACACTAATTCCTTCCATTAGAAACATTAATTCCTATTAGATTATGGATGCAAGTAACTCATAAATAACTTCTTTATATGTTGGGAAAATGAAACCTAAGAAAGGGTTTTGCTCGAACACTCAGTAAGGGTAAGAAATACATCATAAGATAACATAAACATATGGCATTGTGAATAATTAAAAACGCATGCCGTTACAAATAATAAGCATGAACGGTTTATATTAGGAATAAGAGATGAGTAAATAATGGAATAATAGAACATTGTAATTTGTATTTTTCTCTACGAATAACCACATAAACCATTTTAAGAACCCAGATCTTTGTTTCAGGTATGTCTTCCTTTTTCTTGGTGTTTTTGAAAAAATTGGGGTTTTTGGAAATTTTTGAAGTACACGTCGTGTACTTTCTGAGTACATGTTGTGTACTTTCTGAGTACATGTTGTGTACTCCAGTACCGCGCCACACCGTGTGCTGGCCGTGTCCTGGCCACACACACGGTCTGTTTGGGTGATGTGGAGGACACTAAAAGCGGAGTACAGAAAAACAGAGTACATGTTGTTTACCCTAGAAGTACACGCCTTGTATTTTATTTTTTTCATTAAACAGACCAGGGTCACGCCTGATGGATAGAACACTCTTCTTATTCAGGTTCTTCGACCAAGAGTGACCCGTACGACCATGATTCTTCTCCGAGCCCCCGTTCCTCCATCTGATCCCAGTTTCAGTCGTCGTCGATTGCTTTGGGACCGTAGTGGTAAGCTCTCTCTTCTCCTAGAGCTTTTTTTTCAATTCCTCATCTATATGAAGTTATCTTTGGTTGATAATTGTTGATTTTTTATCATATCATCAATGTTCTAAAGAGAATAAATCATCATGGTTCATGTATATCATTCTCCTAGCTTCGAGGTAGGTGGTGTGTTCCTTTTCGTAGGAAGTCTGTGAATATTTTGTGAAAATTCCACCAATACCCGTGAACGGGGTATTGTGTGTTTCCTGTTTTTCCCTTGGTATTTTTCTACATTTCATGATTTCATGAGTAGAGGTAATTTCTTGTGAATATGGTAGTTTTTAATGTACTTTGGATGTTTTTCCATGCTGGTTTTTCTTGTTTGGCGTTTTTCCATTTCCATGCCTAGTTGTAGGATAGTGTAACTGTTGAACTGTTATAATGTTGTGCCTTAGAATGATAGCCAAGTAGTTATTGAGGTTTACATGGTCCGATACGAATGGTATACATGTTTATTTTACACAGTGTTGTGAGAACCTAGTGTAATGGACCATAGAAAGAATGGACATAAGGGCTTTTCCAGAGAGTCTTTAATTTATGATGTGAGACCATAGGGGGAATTGAGGTTGAGTTCTTCTTCAGGGAGTCTGTAGTTCCTCAACGTGGGACACAGGGGGAATAGACGTTGATTTCTTCCCCATAGAGCCTTTAGTACGTTACGAGACTATAGGGGGAATTGACAGTGAGTGCTTCCTCAGAGAGTCTATTATTTTTTGCTGAACTAGAGGGGTGAGACTGTGTGTGCCTCTGATAGAATTTCCAGTACTTGTAGGTTGAACCTTAAGGGTTAGGCTGTGAGATCTACCCTGAGGTTACCTTTTTGTTCTACTTTATTGATATTTTGTTTCCTTGTTTGTAGATTATATGATAGAGACTATGGATTGTAACTGCCGTGTTTTGTCCTGTTTACTGCTTACTTTTTACTGCTTACTATACTTTACCTATCATATTTTCACTGATTGTTAGGCACAGATCATTGGGTGGTTACCTATTGGGACTTTGTCTCACACCTTTTTTGGGTCATGCTTTTGGGTCCAAACAGATTATGCTGTTGCAGGTTTAGATAAGGGAAAGCACCCTTTTACTTCATGTACTTGACTTGCTGTGGAGCTGGAGAGCATGGGACCAAGATGTTGGTTGTGATTCTGGGAGTTTACCTAATTTTATCTTGAACTTTGGTTTGGTATTGTATTCAGAATTGTGACTTGTTTGTCTGCTTTTCTAGAAATATGTATCATGCATCATTTTATATACATGTGTGCATGCTCCAGTTGTTTACTATTAGTCTTCCACTGTTTATCGTTTACTCTTGTATGATGGTTATGGTTTATGCTGCTATCTATTTTCTTCTCTTCCACTATGTACTCTACCAATGGGTCCATTGATTCCCCACTATCACACCCAAGGCCCTCGCTACTAGTCGACAGCCTCTGGCATTTTGGGAAATGCGCTTGAGGCCTTGTGACCAACCGGGTACAGGGCGCCTCTAGGTGGCTTCCGGAACTATGACATTACAAAGTGGTATAAAAGGAGTTCTTTTACCTTGATTTACAGTTTGGATACTTTATCTAGGAATATGACAAATTCGGTACTTGGTATTATGTTGTGATCAAGATTAGCTAACCCGTGTACATGGAAAAGCCAATCTACCTCGTTTATTGCAGTTTTCGGGTTTTTCTATGTTACAGTTGACCTGATTTCACCTAGAGTGATTCCCATGTTTTTTTTTGTTACTATTGTTTCTATTCTGGTTCTATTTCTGTCACAAACCAATGAGATGAGGGTATTCCATCTCATTCATCATGTAGGCACTTGTTAGAAATCACATGCCATTCATTCTTTCCATGCCATCTAGGTTGCACTAGCGATTGCATGTTGTTGTGATAGACCTTGTGTAGATTATTCATGCTAGTGTGATAGATTCTTTGATAGAATCTATGTTGTTTGATAGAGGATTTTTGTATTGTAATTTTCTTAAATGAACGCCATATTTTGGTTCTTGAGGTATTATGGGACCTCTTGAATCTGAAATTAGTGAATTATTGAACTGTTTTCCTTATATATGACTATTTTGGATTCCAAGATATGATTCATTGGGTGTATGGGACCTCAAAAATCGGAATTTGTCACCTCAATGCTCACTTTTCAGTGTAATCTAGGATTTGGTGCAGTTTCAGTGCTACTGCCCGAAAAAAACCCAAAATACACTATGTGTACTTTATATATACATGTTGTGTAGTTTTAAACTGTGTCAATGACTGCGTGAGAAGAAACATGGGTTGTTAAAAATCTCCAGGAACACGCCGTGTATGGTAGGTACACGCCGTGTAGTATTATGTTGTGTACCCGGTCGTGTCACTAACAACATGGGTCAGAGAAGCTCATGTCATATACGCCGTGTTGTATATGAACATGCCGTGTGTCTTTGTTCTCAGTACCCGGTCGTGTCACAAACAACATGGGTCAGTGCTCTCTCCTCTTATACACACTGTGTTCATTCGGAACACGCCGTGTAAGGGTCAGCCGTGTACTTGGATGTGTCGTCAACAACATGGGTCGGGAAAAATATTCATGTACACGCTGTGTTTTTTTCAAAACACGCAGTGTAGCCTCAGTCGTGTAGATGACCATATAACTATCAACACGGGTCTTGAACCTTGTCTACTACACGTCGTGTCCACTGGGAACATACTGTGTAGTCTCTGTTTATGAAGACTGTGTGAGTTAGCTATGCATGTAGACACGGGCATGGGAATAGATTTAATTAGAAGTTGTGTAGAGTTTATACACGCCGTGTAGTCATGTTTTTGTAAACTTGAATGTTTCCTTCTCTGGTTTCCGGTTTTAACTCCTTTGTTCCCTATCCTTTTTTCCTGATCTAAGGTATTCTTTTGATCTTTCATAGCTATGACACCATTACATCCCCCGGTTGTACGTCAGTTGTCAGGCAGTGATCAGATGCCAGATATGGCTGATCAGGGACTTCCTGCCAATCCTCCAGTCGGGCCACCATTGGCACCTGTTGTCAAACAAGTTGCAGGTGTTGATGTGCAGTTTAGGGAAGGATTTATGAGAATGATGCAGACCTTTCAGAGAGCACCTCCTCCTGCCTCGTTTATGGCAGACATTATGAGGTTTTTCCAGCAGTAGCATCCTCCTACTTTCTCGAGGGAAGGAGGACCTTAGGCTGCAGAGTCATGTCTAGAAGCCATGCTGACTATCTTTGAGCAACTAGAAACACCTCCAGAGAGGCAAGTCAATCTAACTACCTATAGGATATGAGACTCCACCAAGAGGTGGCAGGACGTGATCTCACAGGAAGGTCATTAGCAGGTTATGGCATTGGGAGGAGTTCCAGTGCGTGTTTTACGACTACTTCTACCCGAAGACCCTGATGAACGATCGATTTGGGGAGTTCATTAGTCTAGAGTAGGGTACTATTTTGGTCATGGAGTATTCCTCTCGTTTCACCGAGCTGCAATGTTTGACACCACTCTGGGACGAAAGTGGGGTGTTCATGGAAAGGAAGTTCGAGGATAGTCTTAGGAGGGAGATCTGATCGCAGGTGAATATCATCCAGTTGATTATGTCACATCCATTGTCAAGCAGGCGCTGATTGCGGAGCGTAGTCTGAGAGAATCTGGAGCTACGAGCCAGGGTGGTTCTTCTTCCAGAGCTAGTGTTCCTCTAGTTGATAGTAGGAAGCGTTGTAGGGAGTCTACACGTGGTGATCTAAGGAGGTGTGATACACCTTTAGGTAGCCAGGTAGTATGCTACACGTGTGGAAGGGTAGGGCACATGATGCCACAATGCCATAGAGACCTTGTGGAGTGTTGATCTTGAGGAAAGTTGGGTCACCTTCAGTGTTTCTACCATGTTTTCTCACCGGTATCTGGTGACGGGGGTTCTTCCAGGAATCCTCATTAAGAAGTAGTGCCCCCAGTTTCTCACCAGTCAGGAAACTGGAGTTCTTCCGGCCGTTCGGGCCGATGTGGTGGTTGAGGACGTGGAAGTCAGTCACCAGTCCTTCAGCGTTAGCAGAGAGGATCATCTTAGAGTAGTCAGGAAGGGTCACAGGGCCGTGGGGCAGGACAAATTTTTGCGGTGGAGCAGAACAATCAAGAGCAGCATCCCGGACCATCTACCATTCTAGGTACGATTTTAGTATCCTCTGTTTTACCTTTAGATCATTTCAATAATGGTTTTATGCATAGATTTATCTTTGTTGATGTTGTGGAGAACCATGAGATCTGAATCTTTTCTTCTTCCAAATTGATGACACAAGACACACCTTTGGGGGCAAGGACATCTAGTTTACATCAGTGCAGAGAGTTACCTCTCGAGGTTTCATGATATCATTTATTATGGGATATCTATGTCCTAGAGAGGACATGATATGGTGTCATTCTCGAGATGGACTGGTTGGTACCCTTTCAAGAATTCATTGACTGTTATCGTCGCAGGGTGAGTTTCATTTTACTAGAGGGTGAATCTTTTCTCTATAGAGACGAGTGGGATGTCCAACCGAGTTGACAGGACTCGAGCATCATGGGCTAGGAAGGGTTACGACCCATTTTTATAGTATTTATTTGGATGACCAGGGGACTTCACAGTTGGACTATCCTCCAGTGGTGGATCATTTCAGGGATGTCTTTATAGGGGACTTTTCAGGTTTGCCTTCAGAGCGTGATGTAGACTTCTCGATTGAGCTCGTGCCAAGAGCGGCACCGGTGTCCATTCCTCCTTATAGGATGGCTATACCTAAGTTGCAAGATCTTTATAAGTAGTTATAGGAGTTATAAGAAAAGGGTATCATCCAACATAGTACTTCTCTTTGGGGTTCACCTATCCGGTTTGTGAAGAAGGTAGACGGTACCCTTAGGCTATGTGTGGATTATTGGAAGTTGAACCAATTGACAGTCAAGAAACGATATCCCTTGCCGAGGATTGATGGTCTCTTCGATCAGCTTTGAGGATCCCGCGTGTTCTCTAAGATCGATTTGAGATCTGGTTATCATCAGTTGTGCATCAGACCATCAGATATACCTCTGGAAGCCTTTAGGAGCAGGTATGGTCTCTACGAGTATACAGATATGTCGTTCGGTCTCACGAACGTGTCGGCAGTTTTCATGGCACTAATGAACTGAGTGTTCCATATTTTCAAGGATTCCTTCGTTGTGGTCTTCGTGGACGATATCATGGTGTACTATCACACTCGACATGACCATGCTACCCATATTGAGATCGTTCTGAGTATAATGAGAGGGCATTAGCTTTATGCTAAACTATCGAAGTGCCACTTTTGGATGGATCAGATTCACTTCGTGGGTCATGTCATCTCAGAGGCAAGAGTATCCGTGGACCTAGAGAAAGTGAGAGATGTAGATTCCTAGGAGCATCTGAAGAATGCATTTGAGGTGTGGATTTTCCTAGGAATGGATGGATTCTACAGATGCTTCATTCAGGACTTTTCACTCCTAGCAGTACCTTTGACGGTTCTGACTAATAATGGGGTGAAGTTCTTATGGATGGATTCTTATGAGTCAGCCTTTCATGATCTGAAGGGAAGGTTGACATCAGAACCGATAATAGTCTTTCCAGATCCAGGAAAGAGCTATACTGTTTATTGTGATTCTTTAGGTATCATACTAGGCGATGTGCTTATGCATGGAGATGAAGTCATTACGTACGGGTCTCGGCAGTTGAGGCCACATGAGAGAAACTACCTGACGCACAATCTAATGTTGGTAGCTTTTGTTCATGCCTTAAACTATTGGAGACATTACCTGCTGGGAGAGAACATTCTAGCTTTCACTGACCACAAGAGTCTCAAGTACATCTTCACTCAGTGTGATTTGAATCTGAAACAGTGCAGGTGGGTCGAGTATCTTTAGTATTTTGATTTCGAGCTTGCCTATACGCCAGGAAAGGGAAATGCAGTGGCAGATGCGTTGAGCATGAGAACTCAGATTCAGGCAGTTAAAGAGGCCAACAGCGAGTGGTAGCTTATGGTATTTTTCTATGAGATGCATCTGGAGGTGCATGACAGACAGGGACAGACTTACCTATCTTATATAGTTGTTACCTCTATACTTCTATATCAGCTGAAGATGAGGCATCTATCAGACACTGAAGGCTTAGTCATGCTGGAGAGTGTGTCAGCAGAGGACCCACTTCCTGGATGGACAATCGGAGAGGAAGAGATCCTTTATTTCTAGGGACACATATGGGTGCCAGCAGGCATACACGAGGAGCTGATACAGGATTTTCATTCCTTAGCTTGGGTAGTTCATCCTGGCATCACCAAGATGTATTAGGATCTTCATCACCAGTAATGGTGGCCAGGTATGAAGAGGGATATTGTTGGTTTCATCTTGCAGTGTTCTACATGTCAGTAGGGGAATGCAGAGAATCAACAACTAGCAGGACTTTTGCAGCAGTTACCCATTCTGGAGTGAATGTGGAACGATGTCGCGATGGACTTCGTGAACGGATTACCGAGGTCTCCCCAAGGGAACGATGTTGTTTGGGTTGTCGTCGAAAGGCTTACGAAGGATTCTCACTTCTTACCGATCAATGATACCATTATTGTTATTGATTTGGGATGACTGTACATCCGAGATATTGTACGTCTGCATGGAGTTCTACACTCCATTGTTCCAAACAGGGAAGTGTGTGATACATCTCGGTTCTGGCATGGACTTCAGAAGTCCTTGTGTACACAAGTACTTTTGAGTACATCATACCATCCCCAGACTGATGTCCAGTTGGATCGTACGATCTAGGTGCTTGAGGATATGCATCGATCTTGAATTCTAGACATTGGTGGATCCTGGGAGAAGCATATTCCTCTGGTGATGTTTTCCTATAACAACAGTTTCCAGTAAACTATTCAGATGGCACTTTATGAGGCTTTGTATGGTAGGCCATTCCTATCACCTTTATGCTGGCTGGAGGCAGGAGAGGCAACTTTACTGGGACCTCTTCTTGTTCAAGAGACCTCAGATCAGATAGAGTTGATTCAAAAGAGGATGGCTACAGCACAGTCTCGACAGAAGTCTTATTCTGATTAGTAGATACGACCTCTAGAGTATGAGTTCGGGGATCAAGTTTTTATATGTGTCGCACCGAGGTTAGGACACAAGAGGTTTTAGAGATAGGGAAAGCTTTCACCACAGTACATTGTTGTGACTGAGGTATTGGAGAGGGTTGGGCTGGTTGCCTATTGGTTGCAGTTACCTCAGAGGTACTGATCCATGAATGAAGTCTTCCACATCTCTCAACTCTGATGTTACATTTCAGACCCATCTCATGTCATTCAGCACGAGGACGTTGAGCTTGAAGGAGATACATCGTTTGAGGATCATCTTATCTGGATTGTCGATCGTAGTACGAAGGCTCCCTATGGGCTGTCTGTTCCACTAATACGGGTGATATGGCAGCATGGGCGAGTACAGGACGAGACCTGGGAAATGGAGGCTGATGTACGAGCACAGTGGCCTGAGCTATTCGGGGTTTCTTCTTCCCCACCTCATTAGGGAAATTCTGGGATGAATTCCTTTAAGGGGGGGAAGTTTGTAGGAACCGAAATCTTCATTTTAGGTATTTCCTCCTTTTTCCTATAGTTTTTGAGGAATAGGGGTTTCTGGAAATTTTTTAAGTACACGTCGTGTACTTTCTGAGTACTCCCAGTGTAATCTCTTGCTATGCCAAGCCGTGTGCTGGCTGTGTCTGGGCCACACACACGGTGTGTCGGGGTGATGTGGAGGCTGCTTAAAGCAGATTACAGAAAAACAGAGTACATGCCGTGTACCCCAGAAGTACACGTCGTGTATGTTCTTTTTTTTCTCATTAAACGGACCGGGGTCGCGCCTGACAGACAGAACACTCTTCTTCTTCAGGTTCATTGACCGAGAGTGACCCGTACGGCAATGATTCTTCTACGAGCCCTCGTGCCTCCGTTTGATCCCCATTTCAGCCACCGTTGATTGCATTGGGACCATAGAGGTATGTTATCTCTTCTCCTAGAACATTGTTTTCCAATTCTTCCTCTTTCTCATGTTATCATTGGTTGATATTTTTTTACATTTTCTCAGATATTCGATGTTCTACGGAGAATCAATCATCGTGGTTCAGATTTATCATTCTCCTAGCATCGAGGTAGGTGCTTTGTGCCTTTCCGTATGAATTTTGTGAATATTTTGTGAAAATTCCACCAATAACCTTGAACTGGGTATTGTGTGTTTCCTGTTTTTCCCTTGGTGTTTGCCTACTTTGCTTGATTGCTTGAGTAGAGGTATTTTCTTGTGAATAGGGTACTTTTTACTATACTCTGGATGTTTTGACATGCCGGTTTATCTTGTTTGGCGTTTTTCCAGTTGTCATTCCTAGTTTTAGGATAGTAGAATTGTGGAAATGTTATGTCGTTGTGCCTTAGGATGATAGCCAAGTATTTCTTGAGGTTTACATGGGCTGATATGCGTGCTATACATGTTTATTTAACACAGGGTTGTGAGAACCTAGTGTAGTGGACCATAGGGAGAATTGACGTAAGGGCTTCTCCAGAGTGTCTTTAATTTAAGATTCCAAAACAGAGGGGGAATTGACATTGAGTGCCTCCTCATAGAGTATGTAGTCCCTCGACACGGGACACAAGGGGAATAAACTTTGAGTGCTTCCCTATAGAGTCTTTAGTACGTTACGAGACTATATGGGGAATTGACGGTGAGTGTTTTCTCATAGTGTCTATTATTCATAGATGAACCAGTGGGGTGAGACTATGTGTGCCTCCCAAAGGGTTGATAGTACTTTTAGGTTGAACCTTAGGGTATAGTCTGTGAGAACTACCCTGAGGTTAACTTTTTGCTATACTTTCTTGAGTGGTTGTTTCCTTGTTTGTAGATTATATGCTAGAGACTATGGATTGTTACTAAAGTGTTTTATCCTGTTTACTAATTACTGTTTACTGCTTACTGTACTTTACCTGGCATATATTCACTGACTGTTAGGCACAGATCATTGGGTGGTTGCCTATTGGTACTTTGTCTCACACCCTGTTTGGGTCATGCTTTTGGGCCCAAATATATTATTTTGTTGCTAGTTTAGAAAAAGGAAAGTTCCCTTCTACTTCAGGTACTTGACTTGCTGTGGAGCTGGAGAACACGGGACCAAGTTGTGGCTTGTGATGCTGGGAGTTTACCTACTTTTCTCTTGTACTTTGGTTTGGTATTTTATTCAGAATTGTGACATATTTGGATGATTTCCTAGACATATGTATCATGCATCATTTTATATACATGTGTGTGTGCTCTAGTTTTTTACTGTTAGTATTCTGCTGTTTATCGTTTACTCTTGTATGATGGTTATGGTTTCTGCTTCTATATATTTGGTTTTCTTCTACTGTGTACTCTTCCATTGAGGGAATAGTTTCCCCACTATCACACCCAAGACCCTCGCGGGTAGTCGGCAGCCTCTAGATTTTGGGGAAATACGCTTGAGTCCTTGTGACCAACCGGGTACGGGGGCGCCTCTAGGTGGCTTCCAGAACTAGGATGTTACAACCATCATTATAATTTTCGAAATTAGGGAATGTATAATGATGGACATTCTGAAACATTTTTCAACACCTCGTCCAAGACATTTAAAAATGATTTCGGTCTTGTCCAAAACTATATATCAAATTCGGAATGGCCTCAACGAATTCCATGTCTTATTGTCTCATGAGACATACTGATGCACCAAGGAGCTATAGAGGGATCAACCCCTCACATACAAAGTCAAATACGTTCCTCATATGAAAAGGTTGAAACATAACATAATCATTCGTATTGAAACATTCATAAAAATTGTCAATACTTTTACCATAAACCATGAATTGTATAAAAATAACACATCCAATGCCACACATATCACAAAACCTCAAGTACAATATGGAACGTTTTTATCATAATAAATCAACTTGTAACACGTGTAAAATTTATCAAAGGATGTTGACATAGATGAAATCAAAACTATTTTAGATAATCATCTATTTATATTGTGAAATAATATAAGAGTCACATAATTATAAAAGAAAAAATTTATTTTGGAAATATACTTATAATATTTTAAGGGATGATTTCATGATGTTATAGTGGAGGAAAATATCTGCACCCGCCCTATAAGTAAAAAAAACATTCTTACTATAATTTTGTCGAAAAGGTCCTAAAGCATCTATTTTGGAAAATAACGGAAAGATTCTTTTCCAAACATATACGGTCAAATAAGGGTATAAATGACATTAAACCATAGTCTAGTAAGTAGAAAAAGTGTTTTGAAATACATTTCTAAGAAGACATGGATGTGGGTGATAAATAGGTCCCAGTAGATACTTCTGTAAAAATAACCTCGGATAATAAAGTGATTGTGAAATTAACCTTCATCTTATACTTTTCTTTAGACAAGGGTACGTTAAAATCATGTATAATAGTTAAATCATTGTTATTAAATTATAAAAAAACCATATAGTTAAATATGATATCATTTAAAAATTTGTAATATTTCTTTTAAATGATATTTTAGCAGTATCATCAGTTCGAGTGTTAACTGATTCACTTTCCTTTATATACATGGTTACATAAGACGTGTTTTTTATGAATAGAAGTTTTTATGATTCATATAAATAATGATATTAGGTCCATAAACATTACTTTTAATCATAAAATAAAAATTATTCTTGAATGATAACGATGGATAAATAATCTCATCGCGTCCGTGGAGACGGTAATCCATGCATATCCATGAGTGACAATATCATTATATTGATAAAAAATCGTATGTAATTGGATTTTATATCATATATAAAGAATCATTAACAAGTTATATTTATTATTTACATTAGTTATACTCATTATTATACTCATCCAAATAATGATGTGTTTGAATAATAGACTACACCACGACGTGGAGACGGTAATCCGTACGTATGCACGTACGAGGACATTTTCATTTATAGGATGGATATAATAATGAATATGTTTTTAACATATTTATAATAACATTAAATAATGTATAATGTAATGGATTTTTTATTTTGGTATAGAAATAACAATTAAAGAGGTGGTGGAAGAAGAAAAGAATTTCAAAGAGGGTGGTGAAATCCTTACCTCTACTTCAGGTGTTTCTTTTTGAGTTGATCCAAAGGGAACCATAGGATGGCCTTCTAATCAATGTAAGGCCTCTAGGATAAAGTGTGGGATGTTGGAAGGATATTTGGGAATGGGTTGGCCGAGACAAAAGTTTTGGTGGTGTGGAATTAAGAGAAGGAGAAGTGCCCTTTTATAAGAGAGGTGAGGGCCACTTTAGTTTAAGATTGAAATATTATTTTATAATAAAATCATATTCTATTTCTAATGGCTACAATATAAATTTTTTAAAGGATAAGGTGTGTATAGTTCTAAAAACTCCCAACCTATATGTTTTAGATAGGTTTATGTCATCATATTAAGCTTATCATTTTGATTTCACTTTTAGATATGTTTTTTGACATTTACCATGTCTCTTGGTATTTTTATATTATAAGGTTAATAAACATACTATAACAAGACAAGAGAACCTCAAGTAGTTAATTATTAATATATATTACCTTAACTATGTTCATTGGCTTAACCCTATACATTTAGGAATATTATATCATTTTTTAATATAATATTTGTTTAAAAAACACATTTATGTCAATTTTCAGACTATTTAGTATTTTGTTTTTGTTAAAGTCATAACAACATGATTACTCAGAAAAAATCAGTTAATAAACCCTAAAATGGTATAGTAACCTAGAAAATTAGTGTAATCCATCAAAATTCTAAAATTATATTTATTTTTATATTTATAATGTCAATTATTTTAATCATTCATTAGTAAGGTAATTACTGCATCATCATTGTTCCATAAAAAATTTAATTATTTAATGTATAAAAACTATTAATAAAAAATCATTATGTATGAATTATTTTTATATTATTAATTAATATTTATATTTGAATTTATCTTATGTATAACCCTACAAGAAAATTGTTTTAGCTATTAAAACTTGAGTCCAACACTTTTAACTATTGTTAAAATTAAATAACCCTAAATGTCCAAATTGATGAAAAGTGGATAAAATGGTTCATAATTTATTCATAGGTATTACTTTGGTAGAATTAAATTTATCCTATATAATAAGGACATGTTTTAGGGTAATAATAATACCATTTTTACATTTAATTACCCAATTTACTTTTAACCGTGGTAAATTATAGTTAAAAGGTTCAATTCACCAAAAATTATTTTCATCTTATTAAACCACATTTTAATTACTGATATCAACCATTTATCTAGGAGTTTTTAAATTCAATTCAATGAATTTTTAAAATTATGTTTTATGCTAATTTCTAATTGATCCTAGGAGGTGGGTAAATGACATTGAAAAGTTAATAAAATTGAATATATCTAAAATTATTTTAAAATGAATCCAATAAATTAAAATGAACCTATATAGGTATTATGTATCTATTTTTACCGTTAATAAATGTAAATAAAATAACTATTTATTGAAATTTACAATTTATTTTTAAACAATAATGTAGTGTTGTTCGATATTCATCAAAAATAGAATGTTTTCAGTAAAATACCTAGATTTCACCCTAATCTAATTTAGATATTAAAAATTCAAAAATGAAGTCCATTTTGAAAAATAAAATTCATAAAATTTCAAAATGTGGGTATTATTATTCATAGCGGCTATTTTGATTGGTCAAGGTGTGTTAGAATCTCAAAGTTGCATACAATGTATGATATTGCATTATTCCAAGGAAACGTACCATGGAATCTTGAGGAGTTACATGATGGATCATGAAACATGATTTTGGAACATTTAAATAGATTTTTGATGTTTTATATATAAATAAAATAAATCTTCATTTTTTCTATAAAGAACGATAGAGAAACCTGAAGGAATAAAGGATGTTTAGGTAGAATTCATTACAGTTTACCAGCATGGTATCAAATGTAACTAAGAGGGATTGATGAGAGTGAAAAAGGGTTTCTCATCAGATATAAATCAAGGAGGAAGTATTGGGGATATACGTAAACATACACCATCATTATGTATTACAAATAATATTTCATAGCATAGAGTACAATTTGATTAAAGAGAGAAATGGAGACGAACACTTACCTTGAATATGTTGGTGTTCTACTATTGTTATTAAAGACCTGAATAAAAAAAATTGGGATTATTAATTAATGATTCCATAACCAGTTTTATATTTAATTGGTTTATTATAATAATTTTATGTCGATTTATAACCGTTTTTATTGGTTATAGTGTTAAATTTCATTGTTCGGGATCATTTGTTTACATTGTTTTAATAACTAGTTCACTTATATTCATGTTTGGATTTAATGTAAGAAGAAGTTGTTTATCCCAAATTTAATTTATATTCTATTAGAGATCATCTAGGATATTAAATGGTTTAAAATTTAATTAGGTTACTTTGTGTGTTGTCGAATTATTATATATATAACCTTAGTGATAACCATTTTTGTTAATCGATGGGTTGTATTACAAAGAACATGTTTTTCATTATAACTTAATACCATTTATAGAAACTTTTTAAAGAAAAAAAAATATAATATATTATGAATATAATAATGTGGTTCAACCATAACACAAATGGTTTCATGACCATAATTAATGATAATAATAGAAATTGATAAATTATTGATCTATAAAGTGCTAAATTGGCAGATCTGAAAAGGTGTGTTCATTTCATTCAAATAAAATGTTGATAAAGGAGAAGAGATATTTAAATATCACATTAGCATAATAAAATTCTAGTAACAGTATGTTACTAGAGTTTTCATACTATTTGGTTGTAGGGAGGTGAGGGATGAAATAAAAAAAATGAACTAAAATTAAATGAAAGAATTGGAAGGTGAAATTTACCTTTTGAGACTTCCCCCATTGAGAACATCTTAAGGGGATATGTTTTGGTATTTTGATGAGGATAAAGTCTTTTGGATGTTGGGGAGGATCTTTTGGTGAAATTTGGGCAGAATATTGGAAAGGAACAAGGCATGAGAGTAGTGAAGAGAAGATGGAGTGAGGGGGTTTTTCAAGTGGAGGGAGAGGGGTTTTCACCATTTTTTAGTCATTAGATTATTATTTCTTCCCAAGACAAGGAATATTAAGTATTCCATGATGAATAAAAGTTATAAATTCTTGTGACTTAGAACCAATTGGGATTACATGTTCGAGATTATCAGCAATGACTCAATAAATTCCTTATTTAGCATTTATAATAAATTATCGCTTTTTACTATTCATAAAAATTCATGTATTTCTGAAAAATCCAAAAAAATCTCCCTAACCATTTTTCTATGTTTAAAATCCAAAAATTAATCCCATTTTTCAAAATTAATTTTCTAAATATTATTATTTTAATATTTAATTAGAATCATAATTTATTATCAAAAACCAGTTTTAAAACATTCATTTACTTATTTTTAAATATATGTTTATCATACATTCAAATTGAATATTTATTATATATCATCATATGTAAGGATAATATTCATTAGGGTATATCACTATCATAAGGGTATGTTACTATTCATTAGGTTAGGATACTATTAAAATGAAATTATTTTTTTCTTATCGGACTCTAAATAATTTAATGATTGCCACCGTGTATCTCTGATTTTTGAAATTCCAAAACCAAAAGTGACAAAAATAGGTTTAAATTTCAATTATCACTTAATAGTTCTTTATGTTCTGTTTTAATGTGATTTCATAACATATTTAAAAGAAGGGAATTTCAATTGAAAAACATCGTTTCGTTACAAATCCATTCAACAATTGGGATGAAATGATGTTTTCCATGCGGAACTAGTTTTTCCCCTCACACTTCCATAGAGATCTCTAAAACAAACATTAGAGGTTCACCAAAGGGAGGGTGTTTGAGTATATCATTAGAGGTGTCAACATATTTGAAGATTATATTAATACCATAAGGATCGGTTATGCCAATGGATTTTAGAGACCTCAGCAATGACAATGGAACATGACGATTCATCATCACTGATCGATGAAAATTCATGATAGGGTCTTGATTTATTTAGATTCATCCTATCGGTTTATCCAATAAATGAATTCATTCGTGCATTGATGGTTGATTTATATTATGGTTGATCTATTTTTTTCTTCTATCTTATTAATATATATTAATCTATTATAATGCAATGTATTCAGTCTTGAAAAAGAAAGATGAGGTTCATTCCACTAGTTTTTGGTTTATGTCTTTCTCCCCCTTTTCTTGGCATGTTCATCATTAGTGATTACATTGATCTATGGTTCAATAGAATACATGGTATCTGATCATTTCATTACCATTGTTTTGTGAAACTGATCGATACTATTTGTATGTTTATCAATATACTGTTTGAATGATCTGATACATCGAATAATGATAGGGAAGACCTAGATCAGACCAGAGGGTCCCATTTCTTCTCATTATTATGCATTTCAGAGATTCTGTGTGATAATATATTTAATCAATATAGGGATATCCGAGTAGATAAAAGCCTCAAATTGGGATTCTGATTATAGTTAGGTTCAACTAAACCCTGATCAGAGTTACATGGTAGTGAACAATGGTAGCTGAAATTGAATCAAGATATTTGGAGAAGAATCATTCAAATATATATAATACAACATTATATGATGTTTCATATAGAATAAAAAGCATTGTTGGGTCCCAAGAGTGTGGGGCTAGTGTTACCATAGAAGGTAAATGATAAAATTTCATCTATACCTCTCACATAAAATTTGACACATTCTGGTTATTGATAATGTTTCTCATTGTTTACAAATGTTAGGGAATAACACGAAACATGAGCAGGCTAGGAGAACACCAGAATACCCCGGTACATATACACAACCATGTACATGGTAAAACCACTGGTATATGGGCATTACCTAAGGTACCCATACACGAGGGGATGGAGTTTGAAGGGTACTAACTAACCACTATATTATATATACCCAAAGTGGACAAACCATATATATAGATATATACATGTTATGTGAGGTGATGATGAAATAGACTACCACATGTTAGAAAGACACATCATGTACCCCTATTAGACACCATTTACCCACTCTGAATGTGATCGGAACCCAATTTTTCCCCAGTTTAGAGTTGGTCCAAATGAGGGTAATTCCCTGGCCCTTTTCTACATTGTAAAAATGCATAATTGAAACCTTGATATAGGATTTTGATCCCCACTAAGGGTTTAGTTTGAGATATTGTATGTTACATCCCCTTACAAGACCATGGTGGGATCCACTATCATTCTTAAATGGGGGTCATTTTATATACATGACCACCATGGATAGTGTGTTGTTCCCTATTCTAGTGGAATTACCTAGTGGGTATCGTGGTATCCCTTGGTGACCCTGGGTGTGATACCATTCTATGATTATTGGATCATTATAGTTTCATTGAGTAATTCTTGTGTAGAGACCAATGATCATATCCACATGGATTAGTGTCACCAATGAAAACATTTCTCATGGAACGAGTAATCCTGTAATGTGTTTTACATAGAAACATATATCAAAATAATTAGTATAGTTTTGATTTTTGTGGCCTTCTTTGGAACGGGTTTATATTATGGGTATATCTAGGATTTTTTATTGTATTTATGTTATTAGATAACTACTCGTGCTTATTTATATATATTAATTTTGATGTTTCTTAATAGGTATTATTATTTTCATACCTACTTTTAATTTCACCTAACCTTTAATTTATTATGAATATTTGAATACATTTTATAGAGTCCTTGGAGGATTGAGTGAAGGAGAATGATATATTTTGGTACATAGACTGATGAGTTTTTCAGCTATTCCATTTGATGATGGTATCATCCATCTAATAAAGATAGACTACCCTATAGTTATTGTTTGGATTATGGTTAGAGTATATATTTATTTTACTGATTATAATATGATTTTATTATAGGATAGATATTTTTATGAATTCTTATCAGTGGTTTTACTTTTCATCAGTGTATGGCATGGATTTAATGTGTGTGTGTCTATGTGTGTGCATAGGTAATTAGTATAATTCTTCCCCTATGTGGGATATCCTGACTAAATGATGAAATATATCCGTCAGCCTATTATGGGTTGGACTGGGGTTTTCTCTCTCATTTTATAACTTTTCCAGCATGTCATAGTGGGTCTGGTTATGATAGGAAAGTATTATATATTGCATCTACTTTATTAACAGAGAGTAGATTTTTCATAAAAAAGAGGTTAAATTTGGATTTTTTGAAATTGTGTAATGCTTTTGAGTGTAGATTTTATGTATGTGACTTCAGTTATATTATAATGGATAATTAATCAATTATCTATGAAATCAAAAACCTTATAGTTGAATGGGTGTTTCATGACAATCATTTTAGGGTTAATCAATATCAATTTCATCATATTTGAATTTATAGGTGTTTCCATATCCTTTTTGACTCATATATATATATATACAATGAAAATGGTTCAGCTTGTTTTTTTTGGATTCATCAATGAATATTTCTAGTCATTATTAAAAAACATGAAAATGAGGATGATAGAAATAGTGATTAGAATTCAGTACAAGGTTTTTACAAGTGGTGGTACCTCCGAGAGGTTTTCATGTTATGAATGCACTAAAAAAGAATCAGTTAGTATCAATAGTAATGGTCAAGTAATAACATATGATGAATGTGATATGTGATTTTAGCTTAAATTTTATCCCATGTTTAGAGGTGATCCATATCCCTATGTAGTAGAGGTATTTATAGAGGCAGTCACATGGGGTTTCTTCCTTGTGAGTACACCTCTTGTTGAGATTGTTGTACATATAATGAGTCTTCTCAATGGATTTTTTTGATGATGGAGACTATAGTATCAGTTACATAATGATACATATCTCCCTTGGACTATCGTTGAGAACCTATTTATAGAGGGGTTCTATTAGTGAAATTTTATTAATTTCTCATATAGTGTCAACTCTATTTATAGTAGGGTTGAATTACCTTGTTAGGGGTATTAAGTTTGTTTTAATGATCACTCTTAATACTACCTAGATATTAAATGATATTTTTCCTTTATATAAGAAACTATTGATCAGGAATATATATAGATATTTCATAATTGGTGATATAACTTTTCATTACAACCTATAATGATGTTATCATTTGGGATTTTTTAAGAGATATTCCTGAAGAGAAGAAGTTGAATGTTCTTAATAGAAGTGGGAACCCTATAGAAAGAACCTAAATATATGGTAATCAATGGTAGTCTTGGGGAACCTTTTTTGTGATACACATGATAGGAATATCACATGATAATGGAATATTGGTTCAGGGATCTTTTTATTTTTCATGTCAATAATAAGAGTGGTACTGCTTCACATACGATTATTATGGGTAACATTCTTTGTATTTTATCACCCATGATGCAACTCATACAGATAAATTTGATAAATAATAAATATTGACACTGAATTAAGGGTATGTAGATCTTTATGGTGAAGTTCATAGAAGAGGAGTATGTAGACTATCATGAGGTTCCAAGGGGTTTGAAATACATCCACTACCACCCCTTTGTGGTCCGCACTAGGTGTAGGGAGTTGTTGGTTAGAATAGTGGAAGTATAATAGTTGTGCAAGCCTATAATCCTGAGGATATGTAAATTATATGATCTATGATCTATGCCTTTTTTAACAAAAATCTTGTATAGGTAGAATTTTTTTATAGGAAATCATTCTTCCCCCCTGGTTTGAGACTTAGTGATTCTAGTTGAACATTTTATTTGACCCTTGTACATGGATACTTTAACTAGATATGAATCATTGATCAGACACATTTTTTGACAGTGTTAGTCGACTCATGGTGGTGATAATAGGTTTTGGAATCCATTCATAGTATTGATATGTATTTAGGTTATTGTCTTAGGTATTTTTAGTATATTTGTAGTTTGTTTTTAGATAGACTATATCCATAAAAGAATGTGATGTTTCCGTGATGATAGGATGTAGTGTTTATTTTAGGTTTTGAGGAGTAATCATAGGAAGAAGATAATTGGTAAATAAATAAGATATTTTATCTTCTTACATCCTAGTATAATAGAATGAATCTTAGATAAGTGGATTTTATGGTCTTATAGTTTCCTATATTGGTGATGTGGTATTCAGAATTCTTCCCTTTATAAATTTCAATATTACCTCACTATAAAAAGATTGATCTATTCATTTACATACACCGCTAGATGATACAACTATCTACACATGGACATAGTATTTATCCAATATTTATTTTAAAGGTTATGTAGCAGTTTGATGAAATTTAGAGGAATGGCTTTGTGAGACCCAATGTTTAGAGAAGGGATGGACAATTTTTGTCCACTAAGATGGCTTACATGATCCCGAAGTTGAGTGTGAATTATGGGTACCTTAAATAGCAGACTACAAATATTATTTTTCAACTAGAAATTATATATTTATTATTCATTCAGTTTAGAGGGATTTTTTTCTTCTTAATGATTAACCATAGATAAGGCTTTCACCTACTGTGAGTATGGGATGTTGATATATTGAAAATTTTGTTCTAATGACACTATAGTCAATATGAGAAAATGGGGATGCCTTTTGGCCTGATGAACTCCATAAAAATTTCCATGGGACTCGTGAACCAAATCACTTATCTTTTTTAACCCGTTATTTGGTAGTATTAATGGATAATATCAGTGTACTCAAAATAAAATTAGGGGAACATGAGACACTTGAAAATGGTCTGAGACATACTCCGAGATTTTCATCATCATGGGGTTCTCTAAAATTGTCAGTTCGGAATTATGGAGGACCATATTCTAGTAAATACAATCCTATATGAATATTTTTTATTTTACATGGTGAATTATTATGTATTATTATCTTTAGATCCATCCAAGAGTGTGAAGGACGTGGAATGATTCTATGGGATGGTATGATAATACAAGATGTTCTTTCCTGATTTCTCAAGGGCATCGTCAACTAATACAACTTTATCGCAAAATGGGAATCTTTTGTTTAGGATAGAGAGTTGCAAGATGGATTTTAATGGGATGAGATAGAGGTTGGCTAACATCCACATATCTATATTTTCCAAATAGGGATCATAATATTAAAAGTTCTACCAATACATGTGGAATAGACCTAGTTGTGTAACAAAGCTGAGGATGGATTTGATTGTAAATTTCTCATTTAATTTAAAATTACACAAGAATAACTATGTGACACATGATTTGGAGTTGGAAAAAATAGGATCCTCCCTAAAATGGTCACTTCTCAACCTTATGGGTGATTATTCTATCTTCTACTTTGACAATATGAGTATCTTGAATATCATCTCTTAGAAAGATATGATATTGATATTGTGGTTATGTCTAGTTTTTCATTAGGAAAATGACATTGACATAGTTTAAACTCCAAGGAAGGGGAATATTATATAATATTCCCACATCATGAGATCTTATTCTATGTTGATGACTTTGTCTTATGGGATGCTAGACTCACTGTTGTTCTCTTTACTGCACATGGATGGTGAAACATATCTATAGTCCATGGTTATGAGAACACTTTATATAAAATGTCTTATAGAGTCTAATATCATAGATACTAATTTTGTGACCTTACAAACAAAAATATCCACTCAAAAACAATCATGAGAGATTCTCAGAAGGTAGGGAAAACACCATATTTTTCATAGGAATAACTATAGAACCCATGAAGATATAGGAGGAGACCATGAGGGAGTTTCATACATCCTCTTTAGTGGGAATTCATGTTGTGGAAATGATGTACTATTACCTATGATGATAGTATTGGGGACCCGGAAGGAAGAAATGTGTCGTATAAGTTTCTTCTCAATTCATTACATGTTAGAAACTGAATGTTGGGAACCATGATACAATACAATTAGCTCAACACCTTGAGGTTTCAGAGTATAAGTGGGATGATATCTATATATAATTTTTATAGGCTTCCCAATGATTCCTCAAGTTCATGATTCCATCTAGGTTATGATAAAGAGACTCACTATGTCCGCCAACTTTCTATATATCTGATATAAAAGTTCAATAGAAATAATTGGTTTCCATTATGTTAATGACATAGTATATATTCATGGAGTTCCCTCAAAAATCATTTCATAAAATGACTATCAAATCACATCATGATTATGGAGTGTACTTCATGATTCCTTTGGGACTTATCACATACGAGGATGGTGTTTCACCCCAAAAAAGCCCAAATGATCTTACCATTCAAGTTCTATAGGTGAATTTTCGATCATGCATGATATAATTTAGTTTTATTTGGTATGATCACACTCCCATAGTGAGTATTTCATAGAAAATAGTATTCTAGTGCACCATTGGTATGGCACCATTTGAGTCCTTATATGGTAAACCCTGCAATTCTCCATTATGTTGGATAACCTAGGTGAGTCTGTAATAATAGGACTAATGTTGGTCATAACTATGACAAATAATGTGCACACCATTCAGAAAATGATGAAAATTGTAGTGAGATGTCATATTTCCTATGTAGACTGAAAATTTAGGACTTTTGAGTATAATTAAGAGGAGATGTGTTCTTAAAGGACTCACCTCGATATGGATTGTAGAGATTTGGACTGAGAATCATGGTTTCTTCATGATTCATCAACCATTTATAGATATATAAATAGATTATATTGTTGAATATAGACTTAATCTACAACCATATGTAGGTTTCATGCAGGAATTATTCCGCATATCGAAGGTGTGTAGTTATGTTATATAATTATTGAATGTTATCAACTAGGTGGTGCTAGACATCATGTATGGAGCTAAATGTTTAATTACTGGGTGGGAATTGATTATAAAATAGAGAATATCCTATATTAGAGAGAATTTTCCTTATATTATGTTTGATAGAATCAATAGACACTTCAGTAGGGAACATGGGAGCATGTGACCCAGATGAAAGAATTGCACCCACATCATTTTGAGTTGTAATTTTATACTTTTATGTAAAATAATTGTAATGTGTGGATAATTTAATGACATTGTATTTTGAATGGAAATAATTGAAATAATACTGGTAATATTTTTAGATCCAGAGGTTTGGATGACAAAAGATTCCAAGGCCCAATGACCCTAGATTTATATTTTTGAAACATTATAAATATTAATATCAAGAATTCATTGTTATCCTAATAATTGGAACAAAACCATGATTATGGTTCCAACCCTAAATCTGAGGCTGATCGGGGGTTCAAAAATTAATTTTCACTTATAATATAAATAAAACGTTTTTATACAATGTGTTTTCCTTTGGTTCCATCTTCAGAATGAAAAAAATTAAATAAATACTTTATTTATTTAAATTTTTAATTAAATCCAAAATTATAGTATCATTTATAGATACAATGTCATAGACCTATCTTAGGATTTTTTCTGTATCCTGAAAAATTGATATAGAGAATTTGATGATATCATTACAGTACAACTACAAATCGAGTTATCATATTGATACAGTGGGTATCGTTTACTCTAATTGAGCTCATGGATCACACTAATGAAAAAAAAAATTGATATTTCATCTTCATATATTGATCTAAAATTAATGTAGGAAATTGTTTTATGTGGATTAAACATTATTATTTAATAAATGTTTAACATGGATGAATTCAAAAAATGATAATTAATTTACTCATTGATGGATGATTTATTTTATTGTTGATTTATTTTCTCATTATTTTTATTCCTATTCATTCATATATAATAAAATAATGTATCGTGGATGAAATGAACAAATTCCATAGTCCTTACCTCATATTTACCTTTTTTTTCACCCCCATTTCATCGTACATTCTATGTAGTCAATGATTTTGGAACAAAATAAAATGAAATATCATGAATCTAATCATTTCACAATCATTCATCCACACACCTAGAATCCTATGATATACCAACAATTTTAAACTATTAGTATAGGCTGGAAAACCATTGCCTACTAAGACATGGGGATAAACATATCCCAATGGTTATTATAAAATAGTATGGTTATGTCATCATACATCACATTATAAATATTGTTTTCTATAAACATTAGTATAACTTTTTACCAATGGATTTTTACTGTTATAATATAATTAAATTTACATATATACAAAAAGTTTTTCGAACCATTGGAAAAAACTTTTACCAACAGTTTATAGAATTCTTTCATAATAGTTTAGTTAACAAGTCTATAACTATGGTTTGATTAAACCGTTGTTATGGATTTGGTCTTCACATCTATACCAATGGTATTGAAACTTTTGGAATATGGTTTCTTCAACTTAAGTAGTAGGCAATACCATCCTCCCCTTGTGCAATTACCTGCAATAATAACATACCAATATAGAATTCAGAATTAATTACCTCTAATTACTTATTCAATTACCTATAATTGCAATACTCTATACATATTTCAAAATAACTGAAATGAAGAGAAATATGATCCAAATAGTGTTCCATCATAATAACACCAATGAAATTGCAGTACACTATAATATATTAAGAAAAACACTAAAACACCCAAAAAAACCCTGGAAACGAGAACACCCCAAAAACAAACATCTATATAAACATAATACTCTATAATTTTATCCAATGAGTGTGCAGGGAAGTCCTAAGGGGCGGGGTTGGTAGGGGTCCAATGGGGGTGGGGGTGGTCCATGGAGGTGGGGTTGTCCAAGGGGGAGGGTGGTGTATGGGGGGTGGGGGTCAAAGGGGGTTTTCTGGGGGGTGTCTGTAGGGTGGGGTCATGTCCAAGGGGGTGGGGGTGTCCAGGGGGTGGGGGCATCCTTGGTGGGTGGGAGGCTCTCCATGGGGGTCGGGGTGTCTGGGGGGTGGGGGCTCTACAGGGGGTGGGTGTCCAGGGGGTGGGGTGGTGTCTAGGGGGGGTTGTCCAAGGGGGTAAGGGTTTCCAGTGTTTGGGGGCTATCTGGGGTTTTGGGGTCTCCATGGGGGTTAGGTTCTCTAGGGGTGGGGGTGTCTAGGGGGAGGTGGTGTCCATGGGGGTGGGGGTTTTCCACTGGGGTGGGGGTGTGTGGGGGTGTGGGTTGTCCAGGGGGTTGGGGTGGGGTGTGTTAATGTGGGGTGGGACTGTCCAGGGGTGGGTGTGTCTAGGGGGTGGGGGAAATATAATTTGGTGAGGGTGTCCATGGGGTGTGGGTGTTATCTAATGGGATGGGGTGTCTAGGGGGTGGGGTTTTCATGGGGAGGGTGGTGTCTAAGTCAGGGGGGGGACGTTCCAAGCGGGTGGAGGTGTCCAGGGGTGGGGGTGTTTTGGTGGGGGTGTGGGTGGGGGTTATCCATGGTGGTGGCGGTGTCTAGGGGGTGTCCATTGGGGTGGTGGGGGCCATCCAAGGTGGTGGGGGTGTCCATGGGATGGGGGCTGCCCAAGGGTGTGGGGGTGTCTAGGTGGTGGGGGTGCTTTCCATGGGCGGGGGTGTCCATGGGGTGAGTGTGTCCATGGGGGATTTTCCATGGGGTTGGGGGTGTCTAGGGGGTGGGGTGTCTATGGTATGGTGGTGTCCAGGTGGTGGGGGTGTCCAAGTTGGTCGGGGTGTCCATAGGTGGTGGGGGTGTCCAGGGGGTGAAGGTTTCCATGGGGGGGCTATCTGGGGGGTGGGGGTGTCCAAGGGGGTGAGGGTGACCAGGGGATGGGTTGGGGTGGATTTCTACATGGGTGGGGGTGTCCAGGGAGAGGGGGATGTCCAGGAGTTGTGGGGCTATCAAGGGGGCTTTCCATGTGGGTTGGGGTGTCCAGGGGTGGGGTGTCCATGGGTTGGGGTTATCCCGTGAGTGGGGGTGTCCAGGGGGTGGGGGTGGTGTCTAGGGGGCTGGGGGTGTCCTGGGTGTTTTGAGAAAAAAATGATCATGGAAGGTTTTGAAAATCATTAAAGAACTATACATGAGGGTACTAGATCATGTACAATTGTGGAGGCTAATTATTCAAGATTTGAGTGAATTTTAGGTCGATTTTTTTTATTTTAGTAGATTATTTGAGTCATACTCATTAATAAATGGGAAATATAATCTTATAATGATGTTAAAAAGAACCTCAAGTATTGAGACATCATGGTCATACAATTTGATCATGGTCCTATAATGATTTAATTTAACAAAAGGGATTTTGATTTTATAAGATGAATGTACAAGGGGGAAAACATGCATGGTTCCTTATACATGGATATTTTGAATGATGAGATTGAAATTTATTTTCCTAATGAGATAATCTCTCCCCATTTTATATATCCATAATGGAAAGGGGGTTTTAGTTGATGGGGTGGGGTGTACAAGGGGTGGGGTTCCCCAGGGGTTGTCCAGGGGGAGGGGTTGTCTAGGGGGTGGGGTTGTCTAGGGGGAGGGTGTGTCCAGGGGGTGGAGGTGTCCAGGGGTGGGAATATTGAGTGGGTGGGGGTCTCCATGGGGGTTGTCCAGCGGTTGGGGGATGTCCATGGGGGTGGGGGTATCCAGGAGGTGGGGTGTCATGGGGTGGGGTGGTTTTCAGGGAGTCTTTCTAGGGTTGTGGAGGGGATGCCGAAGGGGGTGGGGGTATCCAAGGGGGTTATCTAGGGAGGTTGGGGTGTTCATGGGTGTTTGTCCAGGGGAATGGGGACTATCAAGGGGGGTGGGGGTGTCATGTGGGGTGGGGTGTGTCCAAGGGTGGGTTTGTGTCCGAGGGGGGGATGTCTAATGTGGTGGGGTATCCAGGGGGTAGGTTGGGTTCCAGGGGGGTCTATCCAGGGGTGGGGGGATTTTCATGGGGTGGGGGTGTCAAGGGGGTGGGTTGTCCAGGTGTGGGGTGTTGTCTAGGGGGGTATCTAGGGGCGGGGGGTTGTCCTGAGGTTGGGGGTGTCCATGGGTGTGGTGGTGTCTAGGGGTTGTTTTCCAATGGGTTCTGTGTCTTTAGGGGGTGGGGTGGGTGATGTCCATGGAGGTGGGTGGGGGTGACTAGTGGTTGGGGTGTCTAGGAGGGTGGGTGGGTGTCCCGAGGGTGGGGGTGTCCATGGGGAGGGTGTTGTCCACAGGGATGTGGTGTTTATGGGGTTGGGGGAGTCTTGGGGGTGGGGTGTCTATGGGGGAGTCCATGGTGGGTGGAAGGTGTCTCGGGGTGGTGGGGTGTCTTGTGGGGTGATGGGTTTTCAAAGGGAGTGGGGGCTATCCAATGGGGTGGAAGTGTCCATTGGTGTAGGGGTGTGCTGTTGGGTGGGGGATGACCAATGTGGGTGTCCAGGGCAGTTGGGGGGGGGTATCCAAGGGGTGATGGTGTCAAGGGAGTGCCTAGGGGGCTGGGGTGGGGTGTTAAGGGGAGTCATTACCAATATAATACCATCAAAATTACTTATACCCAATCCAACAAAAATCATAATTCCAATCCATCATCCAACCAATAGCCAATTCATCCTCAATATCACTACCCTTCCAATTATTCCTTGGAAAAAAACTATAAATACAATACCCAAATAAAATTATCAACTAAACTAAAGTAAATTGAAACTACAATATCTACCCACTAGAAAAATGGAAACCCACCTACACCACTACCCCAACCATCCCAGATTCGTTCATGTGGACAATCCTTGTATCCATTATCCACCTTGAGACTATTTGTCTAAACAAACCCATTAGCATATTTGAATGGGGATACATCTCGCCATCAACTCAATTAGTTAATTTGGTTAACCAAATCCACACATATTGAGTGTATACAAGGACATACAATGAATGTTATTCACACAGTCATGACACCTCAAGTGTAGAACAAAAAAAATGCATTAATGTGTTCGTTATACCTTGCCATAGAAAGTACAGACTTCTTGATTAGGCCAAATTAATAATCAAAATAAAAAATAGATGAAAAACATTAAAACTAATGTTGCACAGACATATTTGATGTCTTGGAATCAAAAATTTCTTCATTGATGATGGATCTATCGGGTGGAAGGGGTTTCACATACTAGGTAAATAGAGAGCTTCAAGAGAGCATAAATTTAGGGATGGAATCGTATGGACAATGGAATTGTATCTTCTGTATATTTGGGGGAAAACATTCCGAATGGTTTTAAAAAAACTATTGGGAAATATAATCATTTCCAATGGTTTTAAAAAATTTGTGGTATAAATTAGAAAAAATAAGGATTTCCGAATGGTTTACTCAAACCATTGGGAAATATTCATTAAAAAAATAGGATGCCAGCAATTTCATTAAACCATTAAGAATGGTTTTCGTAAAAAGAGTATACTAATGGTTAGATCAAACCGTTTGAATAAAATTATTGGTATGACCTCAATTTACTCTAGTCCCATGAAATGGATCAATATAAAGGTTATTTATTGTGATCATGGGAATGTTTATTTTTGGTGAAGGGGTATAATCGGGGTGGACCAGATAGAACCATTGGATCAAATTTATTTTCTACGTAACATGGGATGGTGATGTGGTACGATGAAATCACTACAAGACTAAGGGAATTCTAAGTGTATCAAAGCCAGAAATCTAAAAATTGGTAATCGAAATCCTCAACTAAATCCCAAATCAGAATTTCCTAGGAGTTATCATCATAGACGGTGAATGAATTAGTACATGTAGAGAATAATTGAGTTATTTTCGAAAATCCATCACCACACAATTTATAATCTATTGATACACTCCATGTAGGACCCCCATAGTCGTGTTCCATGGGGTTCCACATAACTTTAAGGATCACACGTCATGTGGTTCTACATCATTTTATATGAACCATTATATCATTTTAGAATATATCCTAGATGATAAAAGCTTACAAGAATCTCTTTTTATGTGGGTCGTCCAATTATTCATGGGAATAGTCAGGTACTTAGTCATGACCATTTACTTGTGCATGACCTTATATACATGGGCACAAATCAATGATCATGATCACAAATTGGGTACTAACTATCATCTAGACAATGTGTACACCTAAGGGATATGGCTTGTATCTTGGGGTTTTCATTCCAGGTGAGACGACTAGGCATGAAAAAAATGATGGAAAGAAGCAATGTGTAGTCCTTTTACACAATAGGCACTCCCTAAGAGGGTTTCTCAAAACCTTTGACACATAATATTAGACCATGATTATATGAGTATGATCCACTTGTCCCATTTAATGGGATTATTCTGTGGAATTATCAATGCTGTATAGGATTATGAATCTGATAATATGTTTAGTTTCAGATATAGTTTTGTGCATCCTCATACTATACAATGGTGGGATCCACTTTCGATCATTTGTGGGGTTCATGGTATCATAATGACTAGTATGAATAGGGAATATAACCCATGTATAGAATAATTATCCCATAGTTTTTTTCATTCCCCCAAATCCCTAGGTTCCTTCCCATATCTATATGTGAGGTCTAAATAGATCTAGGGATTACTTATGGGGTGTGTCTTAATGATCATAAACCCCTCATTGAGTTCCACCAGTGTTGCATCGATCATGGAGTGAGGACACCAAAATTGAGTTTTCCCTAGATTCATAGAGTAGCATATGATGGATGCATGTGTTAGTTGAAAAATTCAGGAGACTGGTTATCTGTTATGAATTTATCTGAGTTTGTTTGATGTATTGTTATTATAATAATATGTCAATTAATGATTTTTTCTTTGTCATGTTAGTTTATACTATATGGAATTTTTATACACATAACAATAAGTTATTTTCCCTCACCATCCATGAATTATACAGATATGTGACCTTCTAACAGAGTGCTATGAATACTGAGAGTAGGGAAATCATACACTATCCTATACATACCATTGTTTTTAATACATTATGAATTTAATGGTTGACCCATGTTTCTGTTAGGTTTTTATCCTCCATATTTTTGATTGGGATTCAATTTTTCCACATCACCACTTTTAGTACTCTTTCAACATGATTATGGGAATGTCTAATGCATGAATTTGTAGTAGTTTTTTATATTTTATTATTCTATATTCTTTTAGATCAGTGTTTATTTACATGTACTTATCTTAATTACTCTCATGTTTGGGATATTGGTACTCTGTGATTATAACTAACACATGGCCTATTGGAGGTACTCATTTTCTAGTGATAATCAATATATCTCATGTTAGGTGGGCCCTAGTGGGTATGGTCTTGACAATCAAAAAGAATTATATCTATTAAAAATTTATGTCACCCTAATATGGGTAAAACAAGTAATGTATGGTTAAAACATTTCTAAAGGACATTAATGTTTGTATACACAATTATTGGTCCAATTTTATTATTATAATTTAGTCATTTCATTTCAATTCATGAATAAATGGTCACATGCTTCCATATATCACTGATTTTGATCACTATGATATTTTATTAAAATAACAATTAAATAAATCCACATTATTTTCATTAATATCTCTAAAATTTATATATATGAACAAAAATAAGCTAATATTAATAAAAATTTCCTATTTTAAATGTAAACCATTATTTTGTCATACTAATTTATTTTTAGTTTGTATTAAACAAATATATACCTAAAATTGAGATGTTATGTCGATAGGGACTTGAATTAATTTATAGAAAAGATAAATTAATGATATTAAAAATTTTAAAAATAATATAATCTTTCTAAATTATAAAATATTATGTTATATATATATTTATATAATATATTCGATTCATATGAATGGTTGACACATTAATCTCTTTGAAATATTAATGTTTTAAAGTAAAATTAAATGAATAGATTGGAAATTGAAATTATTGATATTTTATGAAGATAATATTTCATAAAAACAATAAAAATTTAATCATTTCACTGAAGAAGAAATGGTGGGTAATATATGTTGATACTATTTATCACATTTAGATTTGTGAACCAATATTCACCTTTTTACTAAATTTATAACCCCTCAATATAGTAAATTTCAATAGTGTAGTTAGGCAAAAAATTTGTTATCAAAGGAGATAAATAATAAATAAATGGATTAAAATGATACCAAAACATGTTTAAATTTCATTGGTA
Organism: Viscum album; assembly: GCA_963277665.1. Lineage (NCBI taxonomy): Eukaryota > Viridiplantae > Streptophyta > Magnoliopsida > Santalales > Viscaceae > Viscum > Viscum album. The sequence goes on from OY728161.1 coordinate 853,230,466, forward strand.
GATGATATTTCAACCATATACTATTTTTAATTGGTGATATTTTCATTTTAAGATATATTTAATTATAATTACTTGATTATATTTTATTAATATTTTAAATTTCATAGAGTGGACATCCTCTCACTTAGAAAAGGAAACATCCTATCAACTATTCCTCCCACATTTTCATCATTATTTTTAAAAAAACCATAAAACAATATGTTCATACTTTCCTTAAACACATACTATAGCTTTTTTTCTTTTCTATGTGATAATCCCTTTAAGTATTATAGGGTAACCTAAAAGAGGATTCTCTATGGGGAGGTATAAATCAAAAATGAGAGTTGTAAATTTTATTTCCTCGTCAACCTCTTCAATATCCATAATATACATTCTAAATTAATTTATTCTATATTTAAATATGTTGAATTATTTTTAGGATTATGTATCAATTATTTTGATTTAACTTACCATTCTATGAAATGAATGTTCATCGCTCGTGCATATGTAAATCTTATCATCCATTCCTAATGTTCTAAATAAATTTTCATCCCAACTATACATAGAAGTTTATATTGATCGATCTATAGAATATATGGGTTATTTATGATATTATTATTTTATAGTAGTGTTGAATTTTTGATTTAAAACCATTTAATTTATCTACATTAAAATGGAAACGGTGTTCACGTGAACATACATCGTACTATCTCCAAAAACAATGTTTTTTATTTTTCTATCTATATACATTATGGATAAAAATATAGAAAAATATATAATGAATATATAAGATTATAATATTATTTTTATAATATTGGAGATGATTGAACCATGATCAACATCTAATGACCAAATAATTTGATCAAAAACCTGAGTGAAAGTTTAGTTATCACATGTAATGATGACTTGAAAAAATAAAATTTAATAAATTGGAATTAGGATATTATAAGTACATAATAAATTTTATGATATATATGATTATGTTTATATCATAAATTCATAAAAATTCTACATTTTTTCAATTTGGATTTTATATGTGTGCAACGAATGGTGTTACATGAGGTAAGAAGTTTAAGTTATTATATAATTATTTATTGTGACCCTCTAGGATTATACAATGATGATGAAATAATATAGTATTAATTAAAAAAACTGTTTAAATTGATTATTCTCTTTTTATTTAAATAAATTTCATTTCATATTTTCATTTCCTCTCATTGATTACAAACTAATATGAATGAAATTGTTTTATCAAATATAACTCAATTTTTTCTCAACTAGGTCTATAATTATTTTTCCTCTTATATAATTTTTTTATAAATGTTTTCAGTAATGATATTAATATTCTCCATGTATGAATAAATTATTTTTTAAAATTGATTTCTAATTAATAATATGAATTAATAGCTCTATTCTTGACATTCTTAGAGTAAGGAATTTTTTGTCTTTCTAAAAAACATCTATGAAATAAATTTTTCCTATTATGTTTTATATAATAAATATTATTTAATTTAATCATATCTACACCATTATTTGATTGATCATTTACATTTTTCAAAAGTGGATTTTAGGTAAAATATATTTTTTCATATTTATTAAAATTTTAAATATATAATAAATGGGTTCAATGTGAATAATGGTATTTCCCTCATTAAATTTTCTCAATGATATTTTAAATGAATTTTTCATCAATGATGAAATCCTTTGATGTTACCTAACAATATTTATGTTTACAATCCAATGAAACCAACCATATTCTTTATCTGCAAGGATTATTATTATGATGAAAATAAATGTGTGGAAACCATTTATTTTCAAAATGATTTTATATAATTAATTGATGAAGTGTTTTTGAAACCCCATTCATATCCATAGTTTATTTCATTAAGAAATTTTTATAAATTATTCTTCCTGAAACAATTTTATGATATGATAAATTTTCTCTAATTTAGTGGTGTACAAATGTATTTTTTGATGAAATAGTGGGTTCCCTAGACAAATCTATGCATTAATTTTGATTACCATATCATGGGTACAGTTTTTTTTACATGATGTGTTTTTACAATTATTGTGAAGATATTTCTACTTATTCTATATAATGGTAATGTCCAAAGATTTATTTTCTTATCAAGAGGTTATAGAAGAACCCATGTTATAATGGGAACCTCAAGATACTATGACATTATTATTCAATATGTGTTATTTGTTCTAGATACATATTAATAACTATAAACATTATTTTTTTACTATTAGGTGCTATGGGATTCAAATAATTAAGACATCTTCTCGTGAAGTTCTCACTTGGTGAACTATAGTAGTGAGATCATGAGGACAGACCCACCAAAATGAACACCACTTGTTTTGGGTGTCATTGGTCTTTCCTATATAAGGTAATGTTTTTCAGTCTCCTGAAAAGAGATCATTACCAATGTGTATCATTTAATTGCGTACATTGATGCGAGTAAAAAACTAATGTATTGATATCACGAGGAGATGGATTCGGTTGGGTGTGTCGTCAATGCTATGACATTGGTTGAATGGCCAAGAAAGGATTTGTCACTTCCATGTTTAAGAAGATGTATATCTCAGGCTTGTTTGATCAGGATGGTGTTTTCTTCATTTTTAATTGGCCAAAGCATTCAAAAGATAAATCCACCCAGATATATCAACACATAATAAAGAACAAAAAGGAGGATGACTATAGTGTGCATCATGTTTTATGAGATATAAATAAAAATATATTATAGTACAGAGTTAGTGTGGGTAAGATGGTTATCGTCGTTACGTCCATTCATGACTATTTAGGGGTCATGAAACATGCAATGGCCTGAAGGCCATCAAATATTTTTTTATTATTGATAAGTCCTCCATTTAATAGAATAAGAAGGAAACCCAAAGACATCATGGACATTGGAAAATCACACCCGATTTAAAAAAAGAGATACATCCAGATTGAAAACCTGAGCATCGCCTCCCCAGCATAAAAACAAGATGAAGCACTCCAACCATGCATGACTAATTAGCAAGAAAGTGTCATGTGTCAATGAACATGACCGTTCTGATGGTTGATGACATACCTTTTCAAACAACAGTATTCGAAAATCACTAAGAATGTCGACGACCTGCTCTGAATCCTCTTCTAGGAATATTACATGGATCAAGTCCAGCTTCCCATCTCCCCACCTCAGGATTGAAAAAAACAAACACAACATAAAATGAAACCATCAAAATTTTTAATTGAGAAAAACACCAACAATGTTAGGAATAAAAACAAAGCGGTAGTGCCAAGACAAACTATCCCTTAGCAAACACCCCTGGGATTGGAAGCAGAAGAACCTCGACACAACACTAAATAACCCTTCAAACACATCCACATCAACCCAAAAAGGAGGAAAAACAATGGAGATGAAGCCAAATTGTCATCTCCTAGGACTGAAAGATCCAACAATATATCGATAGAGCATCACCGATGAGGGGAACCGAGCAGGTCTGAGCCGACAACGCCACTCTGGGCTGGATCCGATCAGATTGAAGTCGTGGAAGAACCCACTTTGGATTCCAAACCAGAACAAAAAATATAGAAGGGACCATCTGTAAGAACTGAAACACCTCCGATGACAACACCACTAAAATAAACACTAACAACACAACCAATAAGAAATTAAAACAATCTAAAACCAAACCAAACCTCCACCTCTCTAAGCAGCTTCAGAGCGGATGTTGTGCTCTACCAGAATGTGTCTAAATCTTGTAGAAAAACAAGAACCTAACTCAATTATAGAAGAAAGTTCCCAGCCACAACGGACCTGACCCAAGACACCTGATGTCAATGAACCCGGAATCGCCATACCCAAGCTGCACCGAGAGCTGACGTGAAGAACATAACCACTAGAGCCTGCCAAACACTCTGTCAAAGAGTCGAGAAATGACCACTGGACGGTCGAAAGGTCACTTTGTTGCCATGATAAGATATATATATCCAACATGAGCTGCACCGGGACCATGCTAAAGTTCTCATCGTCACCGCCTCCAAGATGAGATCCCAAAGAATCTGTCACTAATCCCCACCACCGCCGATCTTTTTCCAATATTTTGAACAAAAAAATAATTAAAAAAATTCATTACTATTCATGTTATGAATAATTGGGTTTCAATTTATTTAATGAATTTACATGTTATGTAAATACGATAATGTATTAACTGAAAAAAAATATTATTTTGATACTCAAGGTTCGTTTAATATTAAGCGGGATTGTGAGTAAAGTTAAATGGATCTATTTTTATCATGTAATATATTATATATATATTCAAAATATATGAAAAAATAATAATTAATATTAAAATAGTTTAGTTTTTCAGAATTATTTATTTAGTGGACTATAAATAAACATGAGCTGGGGATCCCACTAGAGTATTTTGCAACACCACTATAAATAGAGGTGAGGCTCTCTCTCCATGGTACTATTAACTAATTTCAAGGAATAGAAAATAATAGACTATCTTCCCTCCTCTACTTAGAGACAGAAGAAGTTGATCCAAGATCATTGATCATGATCTCCCCCAAGAATCGAAGGGATCTTGATGCCAAAAATGTCAGGATGTCAAAGACTTCTTCGAATCTCCGTGTTAACACCCATAATTTGACAATCAACATTCCAACAGATTTCTGAAGTGTGTGTGGATGATATAGAGGGATTGTTCTATAGATCCTTTTAGCAATGGTTTCCATCAACTAGTTTCAGTCGACCACAATGTCAAATTCGAAATGGGTACTTTTTTAGTTTATTTTTTTGCTCGTTTTAATATATGGGAAATTCTCAATCCGTAGAAGGGCTTTGATCATTAAAGAGATAAGTTATATTATCCCATTGATGAAACTTTTAGAATACCCAGCCCCCGTGCTTCCACTACATGCCTAAGAACCTTTCAGTGGAATCTAATGGATCACATTGATTTTATAAGAAAAATAACAATTATTTGTTTAAAATCATCTAAAGGGTTCAATGAATTTCCAAATAGTTAAAACCGCACGCCGATCTCATGTAGAATGACTGATTTATGGTCATTTTAATTTTTCATATTGAATTGAATTTGCGATTTGTTATCAGGTATTAATTTTTTTTCATTTCGAATAACCAATCATGTTTGGATTGGTTCATCAGAAATAATCTTAATCGTGAAAATTATAATTTTATAATTTTATAATTTTCATAATAATAAAAATTAATTATATAATATTTATTTTATTATTATAATAATATAATAAGATTAAATTAATATTGTATAATAATAATTTAAATATTATTTATTTAGAAGTCTATAAAGTTGCCTTTATATTGTTTGTGTGTTAAAAACAAACAAAAGAAAATGTGGGCAAAGGGGGTGTGAACGTCACAATAAATAAAAGAGGGAATCACATTTTTTAAGAATAAATGATGATATAAAATAAATTCAACCAAAAAAGAAAAAAACCCAAGTGGGGAAGTGTGTATGGAAATGAAAAAAGGGGATGCATTACATGGGGTCCACATAGACCCCCCCTCCTTCTTTCCTCAGCACTCCTCGTCTGAGGGACTCCCGAGCTCCCTCTAGCAGTCGCGACACACTAGAGGAGATGACTTACTCCTCCTCTTCCTGGACGCCCTGCCTCCTGGATGATTTCCAAATCAACTAATCGCTGATATGCACTAGCCCCGATCTCCACCACTTTGTTGTCCCCCACCTCTTTACTAGCTTCTGTACCATCCAACTCTTGTTTGCCGCCTCCTCACACCGCCTAGCTCAAATACAAAGAAGCTGACAGCGCCACACACAGCCAGCCGTCACTCTCGAATGCTATGCATCTCCCACATGTTGTACCCACACCATGACCTGATCAGAGCTGCCCTCTACATCACACTGATGTCCCAGTCATTGGCCACCCAATGAACTCCCTAGTGAACCACCTTCTCGCAGACTGTCCAAGGCCTCTGGACGCCACCGAAAACCACTTGCGGCTTCCGTAAGAGCAACGTGAATCCGCATATCTCTGGAGGGGACTGGATCAAGGAACCTGAGAGGGTTGGAGGCCGGTATGACTCAGATCTGGATGTTTCCAAACTGCTGTTGTGATTCTCCCCTCAGCTGTGCACTGTCTTTCAAGAACTGCCCTACCTCGGGTGCAGGTAATCCCTCACATCTTTTGCAAGGTCTGGATTATCTCGAACCATGATCGGACAGATCTGCCCGACCATGTTTGGCTCTGGATAAAAATTCCAATCCTAGAAAAGCCTTGAACGAGCTTTGACCAACCCATTACAGGTCTGTGCATGTTCAGCATGACCCATGATGGGCTTGAGCAAGGTTTCCAAACCTGAGTTTGAAATTCAACTAATATAATTAATTAATTAAATTACAGAATTTAATTAATATAAATGATATAATAATAGTGTTTTAAAATAAACAAATTTTAGTACCTTGATAAAATTAAATCAATTTTATTATTAAATTGAATAAAGTTAATTTAATTAATTGACTGATAATTAATGAAATTATTTGAATTATTTAATAAATTTAATAAATTTAATTTAATTAAATAAAACTTGAACTTATTTAATGCATGTTAATTTTATCGCGCATTATTTAACCGCATTATGGTCTTTAGAATCGACCGATGTATGTTTCATTTAATTAGCTAATTATTTAACTATATGCTATGTTTGTAATTAATTAAATGATGGTATGTGTATAGTTTTTTCTCTTAAAATGTATAAGGGAATATGCATCCAATTTACATGATATACATTTATATCACTAGTCCCCCCCCACCTACACATGAGTGTCTTTATACTGTGGACAAATATTGGGAAAGATGTTGACCACACTATGACTAGGTAGTGTACGTTGATTAAGTTGGTTCCAGATGAAATGTGGATCCCTCCAAGATGAGGTGGCACTCCAAGATGTGACATGGACCCCGCCAATATGAGGCTTACTCCAAAAGAGAAGTGAACATACAAGATGAGGCAAGATGCATTATGAGTCAGGCTTCGACTTACGTACGATTCCCTTAGGCCATTTAGATGCTCAATACAAGTCATGTGGTAGTTTAACATTAAGTGTTTAATTATTATTGTATGCATTTATAAACAACGATAGAAGTACATAACATAATACATAATGAAATACATAAATATGAGGAGTATGTTTTTTATTACTGTTCAGTTGTGAGGGAAACAACATAGATGAATAGGATTAATAGAAATGTATAACATTCATCGACTTAAAAAAATATAAAACCCTTAAAGAAATATTATGTAAACATAGCCTTCCATTATTCATGTTGGAATAAAACAAGGTTTTTGGGTTGCTGGTCGTGCCATACCTGAGGGTCCCTCTTACTACTAGGTAGTTTTTATTATGTCAGTGCATTGACTTTAATGAAAATACAGCAATGAAATAGACATAGGTAGCTTGTTTTAGTTTTTGGGGAATGCATTTTGTAAATCATGAAATGATTTTTCAATCCATGACTTCCGTCAACATTTCATGGAACTGTGAGTTAATGTGGTGGGCCCACTAAAAGCCTACGTTGGACCCACTGAGTAGTGGCATAGCCATAGATTGTAGACTATGTGGTTGGTTCATGGATCCTTTCCACTAGAATATTCAAACAATATAGTATTCTAATTCTAGTATAGTGGGTTCCTATAATTAGATAAAAATATTGGGAGACATTTAATGATTAAATTTATCGGCAACGTCACATTTGGTAAACAACATAAAAAGTAATAATATGCTAAAATTTATTTATAGAAAAAATAATGTAATACCATAACAAATACTATGATAAATATTTGAAATCATTAATGTCTAAAATAGCACAAATTTTATAAATGTTTTATAGCTCCTCACGAATAATATTAATATATCAGAAATTGAAGGTGTTAATATCCTTACAAGTTAAGATAATGTAGGAAGTGAGAGTGTAAAATTCCTTATAGGGGACACATGAATAAAGAATATGATGGTTCTGTCATAAATTTGTCATCAACATATGATGTTTGTTGCAGTCACAACATCATGACTTGGATGATTATTACATGTACCCTCATATCCATGAAATTTCCTAGGAGAATACAAGGAATTATTTGAATGATATGATTGCTCTCGGTTTTGTAAATTGAAAGACAACTCACAATATTTCTTTTTATCAAATTTTTATACCAATTATACCCAATTAATCTTGTTTGGTTTAATGATACAAATTAATGGAATTGTGTATGATATTTATTGCCTTTGAGGAAACATTCTCCAAGAAATAATAATATTAAAGATTGAACCATCATTTGTTTTTATGGTGAACATATTGAAATAACAGTTTGAATGTCCTATGGAAATATATGCTAACAAAAACTCCATAATTTACTTTAATAAAAATTGGTTGCTTTTTTTACAAGAGATTATTTTCATCACATATAATGAAATAATGTAATAGATGTTTAAAAATAAAATGATTTGAAATACTTGAAGCAAATACCCGCTTCTCATTACGGTATATTAATCAATATAAATCAATATTTATAAAAATTTTCTTGGGTATTGAATACATTATTCCAAAAAAATATGTGTATTTAAATATAGTGATTAGTTAATTATAGTAACATTATGAGAAATAATGTTAATTCTTCAATTAGTTGAGAAAGAGTGATTCCTAAGTCATCAGCGAGAAACACTTAACTTCTAATTTCCAAGTAGATTAGTTTAGTTGAACATTTTGTTGAGTATAACCAAAACATTTATCTTATGTTCCCATTTGGTTATAATGATACATTATTCCAAATTCATAATTGAATGTTTTTTTTGTGAAGCTTACTAAACAAATAGTTTAGACATACTAGAATCATAGTAAATAAATGATGAATATAATATGTAAGACTTACATAGTTGTGGAAATATAATTCCTATTCATATAAAAAATTAAAGTGATCATCAAGAATATACCTACTTTGGTATTTTGGATCAGTATATAAAAACAACTTTGGTTTAATTGGCATCATCAATTTAGACAAAGAAACCATTAGAAATAAAGGTGTGCCACAATGATTCTGGTGTTGGTTCAACAAGAGAGTGTGAACATTCAAAATAAAAGTAAATGGTAAAAATAAATCACATAATTCCTTTATGTCATTATTGAATGTGATAGTTATGTATATCCACGATCAGAAGTTATGAGTTGTTTCAGATCGGTATGAGAAAGAATAACTGGACCAAGAATTCCTTGATCATGACTATGTAGCATGGAGTAATTTTTAAACACACATTACCTTATCTACATCATTTAATTGATGTTCATTAGTGGTATATGTGATGAGTCTTACATATTAACATTGATCAAAGAATTTAGTATCGAGGAATAACTAAACACCAATTTTATACATCAACATTTTGATTTAAGTATTTTTTATGTTAAAACATGTACTAACTTCCACATATTTCAAGATGTGGTTTGAAAATAATGAATTCCACCCATAACCAATATGCCAACAGAAATGAAAAATTGATATCATAATAATAATAGAATGATAAAGATCCATTATGTTAGAGTACATGTGTTAATGATGCCAGGAATTTGTTATGGAAAAACAAACAAACATGCTTCAAGCTAAACACATGGTGCATCTAAGTATATATCATTAATGTATTTTAGGATGTTAAATAAATCTCTAAGTTAAAAAATATGTATTCAATTATTAGACTTTATTTCAATATAAGGGAACATATCTCTATTAGAGATAGTATGAGTTGAATTTACTCAATCTTAGTCAATACTCATGATGAAAAAAATGTTGACATATGAACAGGTTTCACAAGTTCATGTGGAAGAGGCATGTTCCAGTGACACATACTTCATTGGTAGGATGAAACCATGGTGATGGTTTTAAATTCACCGCAGCCAATGATAAATTATTCATTAAGAATCATATGTCCTACAAGTACGCAATATATGACAATTAGCTAAAATTCACAAGATAAATTAAAATTAAATAATGTATTTTTTGTGTCAAATTGAAGAGGGTCATATAAATTGAATAATATGGTGGGTATTCATATGTGTTGATACATGTTTGTTACACGTGTGATACCAATAAGGATATATTGGTATAACCAGGCCAGTATGCACCAATCCATTTGAATTTTATGTGTAATAGCTAATTTCTATGATAATTATATTGGCCACTGCATGTCAAGATCAAATTTCTTGTAAGGTGTCCATATGAAGAAACTAGAAATGGATGATGACACCAACAAATTCCAATGATGGTAACATATTACTGAAATCCAGTTATGGATTAATGTAAGCCATACGATCTTAGAGCATTAATTTCAAATGAATCATTGAATTGTGTCTACCAATGGTTTGTGAGAGCGCCAAAGTTTTCCCATAGAAATATGTGTAAAATATAGAAAAACGAATTTTGACTTATAGTTAGATAAGACCAGGTTAAAAGTAATTATACAATGATTTACTTATAGTAGAAACCTATATTCTAGGGAACTGGTTCTATATAAGTAGATCTTATGGTTTTTGGTCCAAGTCAATAATATATAAATTAATATTGTATTGAAAAACACAAGTTGGAAGAATTCAAGATCAAAATTGTGGTCAATGTCACATGGATTAATGTCTTCATGTTGACAGTTTAGGAACATGATTTGAGATTAAATTTGTGATTGAATTCCATATGCTTCAGTGATTGATCAATCATGAATGCCATAATATGTACAAAATTAATATTTCTATAATATACATTATAGAAGGAAGATATTAATTATATCCAGGAGCACAACAAGTGATGAAGTCAGAACTGTCTTCTTGTAATTCATCGAGTACAAATGATATATACATGTTATATAGAGAATAAGGTATAATAGTTTTTACGGGACAAAAATTAGTAATGCTTAGATCAATTTGATTCTGTATTTCAGTTAGAAAAAGGTGGTCAGTGAGTCCATCTCATAAAAGTCAGTGGTATCCATACCTACAAATACTGATTACATTGTAACATCTAAGGTAGCTAAGAAGAGTTATAAATGCAACAATTTATTTTGGATCATATAATCACACCTAGTAAGAAAACAATTATCATAATATAAATTATGGTATTATTACTATACATGATGTCATGTTTTGATAGTGGAAAGAAGATATATTCAGGGATACTTTATCTTGTGAAGCTTTACTCGAGAAGATGAGGTCGCATACATCAGTTATTTCATGAAATGAAAACATGGAAGGCCTAGTAGTATAAGCCATAACTCAGAAGAAGCATGAAATTTAGTATGTCAGTAGATAATAAGATTGGTTAGAAAGTTGGCTCAAGTGCAGGTGGGAGTGTTGAAATACCAGGTTACCTAGACCCAACTTTACAGTACTTCTGATTACAATATTATGTGTAATGTTAGTAATACATGATATATTATTACCATTATAGTTTATATATTTATGAATCTAATATATAATGGTAATTTCCATGTATTAATGGTCATGTTGGGAGGTTATAGAAGATCCCAGGATATAACGATAATCTCGAGATACTATGAAATTAATATTAAATATATGTTCTATGGTCTAGATACATCTTACTGACTGGACACTGTAGATGTTTTCTATTAGGTTTTGGGGGCTCAAAAGCATTGAGACTTCTTCCCATGAAGTTCGAACTTAGTGATCTCTAGTAGGGAGATCTTGATGAAAAACAATCCAATAGGAACACCACATGTTTTGGGAGTCATTGGTTGTTTCTTTACATGTTCATGTGTATTGTTCTATTTACTTGAGATCATTAACAATGTGTATCATTTTATTGCATACCATGATGCAAGGAAAACCGATGGTATTGAAATCGTGATGAGGCATCTTTTGTTTCATACGTCGTTGGTGGTATGACATTGGTTGAATAGTCCAGAAAGGATTTTTCACTTCCAAGTATAGATTGTTATATATCTCATCCAGATGGTGCTACCTTCATAAGTTTTCCAAAAGTAGTTGAAAGGTCAATACATCCGAATAGATCAACAAATATTAAATCAAGAAAAGGGTGATGACACTAGTGTGAAACCTTGTTTATGAGATATAATGACAAAGAGATTATAGTACAAAGTTAGTTTTTGTAGTATGGTTGTCGTTGCAATGACAATACTTATCTCTTTAGGTGGCATGATGGGTTACTAGACTCTACTCTTGGTCTTGGAATTTTATTCAATTTTATCGATATAATGTCCAAGAGGGCCCCATACAATAGCATATTCAAGGATCTTCCCTATTCAGTTGAATGGGTATATAGACATGGTGGGCCCCACCACGAGGTCCGACTGCCGTCCAAGTTTTCGATCACCAAAAGAATTTAATAATTTCAATATTTTTAATGTTATCAATAAGTGGGATTTAATTTATTTAATGTATTTTCATGTTATGTAAATAAGATAAAATATTAATCCAATGAATATTATTTTAATATTAAACGTTCCTTTAATATTAAGTGAGACTGAGAATCGAGTTAAATGGCTATGATATTATCATGTAACAATATATATATATATATATTAAAATTTTGTGATAAAATAATTTATAATATTGACACAGTTTAGTTTGTTAGAATTACTTATTTAGTGGATGTTGAAAATATTTACTCATTTCATGGAATGAAAAATGAGAGCCTCTCTATCCTCCTGCTACATAGAGATATAAGTAGTAGATCCAAGAGCATGAATCACAATCTCCCATAAGCATCAAAGAGATCTTGATGCAGTGATCATCATGACATTGAAGAAAACATCATATAAATGCGCTATCACATGGAATTCGACGCCCGAAATTCTTGTGGATTTTTGAAGAGTGTATGTATGATATTGAGGGATCCTGATATGGATGCTTCAAGTGAAAATTTTCATCGACTAGTTGTAGTCGATCGCAGCTTTAGATATTAAATATATACTTTTTCAGTTTTTTTTTCTCCTTATAAATTACGATAGAACCTCATACCTTTCCAGGTCTTGGATCATTTGTGATGACAATTTCCTTCATTTCGTTGATAAAAAATATTAAAATCTCAGTCCCACATGATTCCACTACGGCCCCAAAACCATTCATTAATTTCATTATGTTATGGATTGGAATATAAATATATTGAAATCTAATGCATTAGTTAATGATGGATATCTAAGGATATAATATAGGCTAGAACATGGAGTGAACCCAATTTAGTAAGGGTTTCATTCCTCTATGATTTTTTGGGATAGATTGTAGACTAATAGTATGATATTAGAGTAAATCAGATCCATAATTATAAGCATTGAATTCAAACTTTTGTAATAATAAAATGATATTCTATTCTGATATGTATGCAAGAAATCAATGTCTTATACTAATAATTTTTTCATATATCGCATGTTCATGGATTCCAATAACATCTATGTATTATTAATTTCCAAAAATTATTCTATGACTCATGAATATGATTTTTGATATATAGTTTACTGTGTTTAAATGTGAATGTATTTTTATCATACCCTAATCCTAATTTCAAACTTATGTGCTTAGTAATATCTCCCCCTTTTCAATTACTATGCATATATTCTCACCCTGTATTCTGTTTTTATTCCATAGAATATGAAGGACTTTTTTAATGAAATGTATAAGAATGATGAAATTTGTAAATAAATAATTAGGATATGATGTAAAACATATTTTAAAATTTGTATTATGTATACATGTTAAAAATGATAAATAGCTATATGATTTTAGCATTGATCGGTATGTTATGTAATGAGTATCCATCTAATAATATATAATATCTATGTATGAAAAGTATGTGTAACAATAGTATATCTAAAAATAGAGACAGTATCCAAAAATACATTGTCTTATGGTATTGAAAAATGGATCTAATACTAATTGATGATGATAATAATCTTGAAAGGACTAGAGGGGTGTGTTAATCTAGAAGAACACCAATTTAAGAAATTTATTCATATATTTTGTGTCATGTCCTGTCCCATTGGAGCCCAAACCCTGATTCCCCAATCCCACCTCTATTAGTAAAGGGTCTAGTTTCAAGAACCGATTAGGTATGTCGCTAAATTGGGAGGCATTTCATGTATACATGTACGCATACACACACAACCCAGCCCACAAAATGATGAAATTTAAAACCCAATAAGTAAAAAATGAATGCATACAACTATATCCCCCAACCAAAATTTGATAAAATGTGATGTACTGTAAAATATTCCAATGTTCATGCCCTGTACAATAATTCTATAACACGGGTCCAACCTGTAAGAAAAATGTACATAGATAGGTGTCTGAAAGCTGCAGGAACACTCCTCTATCTTTCTGGTGTCACAATGCGTTGTCTGGTCATTGTATACCATATAATCCTTCAGAAGATCGATCATCTGCACAAGAAATGACACATGTAGGAAAAACATGTAAGGCGAGTATAATGATAATCAGTAGGACAACCGAAACAAAAAAAGAAATATAGAAAACAAAAGAAAATTCATATCTACACAGGTATATATCTACAAATCATATAACAATAATATATAGATATAACAAATATAAAACACAAAGAGTAGTGGTATGTCATAAGAACTATATATAAGGAAAAATATTTTCAACTCAAGGATTCTACAAAACACTAATCTATACAACACACTCCTAGGTCTGATATCACTAATGATGTCCGTTAGAGAGGTACAACATGTCAGGTATCACTGTGAGAAGGATACAATGATAGATCTAAAAATACATATGACACAAAATATGACCATAACATCCAATTCCATGGTCTGATAATTAAAACTCAATCTATATTAACCCACTAAATAAGGGATTGGATTTCACATAATAATGGTCTCATAGATAAAAACTATCCACCTAGGGAATAATGAAATGAATAGTGGGTCCTCCTCTGGGACCCTATGTGACAACTTATGTCTTTATAGAATAACATTTTTTAAAATATATTTATATTTTTCAATTTAATATTAATTTTATATTAATGGGGACAATATTTATGATAGTATTCCTGATACGCAACAACAGGTTTCCCTGAAATCTTACATTGCACACAATAACGAGTTATACTAAAAATAATACAACAATAATTTTATTATTTTAAATGGAAGTTAATTCCAAGAAATTGTAATGGAGAGAATGAATACTATAAACTGAATTTTTAAAATATGGATTACAATTGTTTAAATAAATAATATTTGGTTACCAAACTTCTATGAAATGGATATATAAAAAATTTTATATTTAGGAGGGGTTTTTTGAAATCCTATTAAAAAAGAGAAAAATTCTATTTATAAAATCATATCACTATTTCTGGATATTTATTTTAAAAAATATATTATATATAAAATTTTATGTTTTAAATTCATTGAATTTTTTTTCTATATTTGATATAAGAAAAAATTCAGTTTTTCACAAAAAATTATTATTTTTCTAAAAATGAAGTTTTACCACCTTTTGATAGTGACACATTATAAATTTTTTTTGACACCATTATATTTTGTATTTTACAAAATAAAATTCTTTATTAGTTTTTCGAAATAAAAATTTACTTTAGTAGAAATTTTGGTATTTTTCTGATAAAATCCATATTTTTATGAATAGATAAAAATACAACATTTTAATTCAAAACCATCGTTACATATATTTTATTTATATAGTAATACTGAAATTTAAATTTGTTTCTATGTATAATTGGAATATCATTAAATAAAATTATGGTCATTGGATTTAATTTCACAGTTAAATTTGACAGAAAGACATGTTAATCTTTTGCTAGTTTTTACTTATTAACAACCTTATTTATAGTTTTGAAAACATTAAATAATTTTAAATTAATATCATCCAATTATGTGTATTGAATTTGAAAAATTGGATTCTATATTTGGAATCAGAAGTTAATAAAATTTAAATAAGTAATTTTAATTTTTGGACATTATGAATAGTAACATCAATAATTATTTTTATTTACCATGGATAAAGGGGAAATCATGTTGAAAAAGATAATAAAATAATATTATAATAATATAAAATAACCCTAACTGGTGTCCTAATTCTATTGGATGAAATATGTCCAACCCTAAGAATCCTTGGGGAAAATTTAGGACCCCATGGTGCCACAAAATGTGACAATGACTTGTAATAATATTTAATTTAATGAAAAAGAATATATAATATAATCATCTATCTACGAAATAATAAAATTAAATTAAGAATATATAAAGTAATATTTGACTATAAATATTAATTATAAGGATAAAAATATTTCATAAATCATGGAATTGTATTTTAAATTTTTATACATTAAATAAATAAATATATTTATGACACAATGAAGATGCAATGACTACCTTTTTAGTGAAATATTAAAATAAATAGTATTATTAATATTAAACTAAATTTAATTTGAATTTTTTTTATTTCATACATGATTTTATAGGATTAAATATACATGTTAGTGATGCACTAATTCTAGGGTTTTAAGGAATCAAGTTGTTATTACTTTAACAAAAATCAATTTCTAAATCGTTTCAAAATTGAAATAAATGATATTTTAAAACAAATACTAATTTATTAAATGATATAATGCTCATAAAAATATAAGACATAATAAAATGACTTATATTATGATTGAAATTTTAATAATGATCATCTTGTGGTTATTTTATCATTTTATATTATCAATAGTTACCGTATATTTGGAAAACACTAGAAGAGATGTTAAGAGTTAATATTTTTAACTAAGGGTTAATGAAAATATATATGGTTGATTATTTGACCTAAAAAGACTAAATAATATTGGTTGAGAGGATATTTACCCATACATAACTTATCTTTTAAATATATCACGTTTTTAAAATTATATTTCAGAAATAAATTTATTAAATAATAATAATTCAAGACTTTCCTAAAGTGCCCCTCCTCTCCCTTATAAAACGCCACCAACTCTACAGACAAAATCACACCTCTCATGTCCCTTGTCTCATCCATATTCTCCTAAAATAAGATCCCAAAATCCCTGCCTGCTTCCTTTAAGGATATCATTGGGAAAGATCCAATTTAATAATTAATTTTGTCTAAAATCAAAAGGAGTTACTAGATTTTGAGGCAACATATTCTCTCTAACTCCTTTCATTTATTTTCCTCATCCAACCCACAAAAATGTAAATATTTTACTATTTCATAAAAACACCAATATGATAAATACATTATTATGTTTTTATGATAAGTGTTTTATTTACACCTACAAACACTTCAGTCTTATTGACATAGAACACATTGTTTCTGTGTGTGGGGAACAACTGCCTCATGAAAAGATGATTATTCAATTTGATCATATAACCTCTCACGGTGTCAATTTTGATTGAAATGTATTTATATATGATATATATTATATTTATATTGTCTCTATTATTTTGTAATTTTATTTTCAATATACCATTATGCTTCCCATAATGAGTCAATAAGATAATTTCTTTTGAAGAAATGTGGACTACAGCCCACTAAATGTGATATGACCCGGTCATTCCATACATGGAATGTATAATTTATGGAATTAGTAAACATATGTTACATATATAACATAGATATTATACTATAATTATTATATAGCTATGTATATTTTATTTTCCTATTGTTAATATGACAACGAAATGAAAGTAACAATCATGTGTACGTACGACCTACCGTCTCAATGAAAAGTGCATTTCATTCATTATTTCTAATTGTTATGGAAAATTATAAATAAATATATTTTCTATATATATGATATTTAAATCATGAATAATGTTATAGATATAATGTAATTATGACCACATGGATAATTTGAATAAAAAAAGTTCATTTTTTACTCAAATACTGTACATCATAAAAAAGTCCGATTTGAAGTCAAATAATTAAATAATTTCCATAACAAGGTAATAAGTGATGTAATATGAATAATACACTTTAAAAAGGTTATAAATCATATATAAATTTAACTAAATTTATTATTCAAGAAAATATATAATGAATGAGACAAGGTGGACTCAAGGTAGGAGACTTCGTCTTTATGTCCTTTCATTCAGTCTTTTCATGATTATATTCACATTTATTATTTTTTAAAAGGTTTATATAGAAAATATTACATTTAATATAAATATTTTTTCTATACTACTGTTATTTATTAAATCTTGTAGATTAATATTTAATTGTTCAATGTGGTTTGGGAGACCCAGAACATTTAATGATATAATTAACACATCATTTTTTTCATTATATTAAATTAAATATTTATTTATATGGGTATAAAATTAAAATACAGGATATATTATGTCAATCATGAATTTCATTAAATGTTTTCAAAGGGGATATTTTTATCTGAAGAATTTTACCTTCATTACAAAACAACAAAAATATAATTTATTTCTTACATCTACTACAATAACGACTTCTCCACCACCATAACTTTTATTTTATATTTGTCCACCTCAATAAGACAAAATGTCTTTTTAAAATGAAAATAAATCCCATATTCCCTATATTTTGGTATTGCGGTATTGAAAATGGTTTCTTAAATGAAACTAGTATTTTTATAGCTGAAGGTTTTTCAAATAGGATTAGAAGATTCTTTCAAAAAAGCGGTTTTGTGATGAAAATGTATTATTAATGAAATAGAAAATGAGCATTATAAGAAATAGGTAGCTCTATATAACATATACGAAGCGTTGAGCCCCATTTTAGCTCCCAGGTGAGCCCGATATAGCTTATACGAAAGGGTTGAGCCCCATTATATCTCACATGTGATCCCAATATAGATTATACGAACGGTGATACCCATTATATATCATCAATTTAGAAGTAAACCATTTGGTTATTCCAAAATGAAGAAGTTTTAATGGGATTTATGTTTGTTATTATCTATGTCCCCTAACATAGTTTTAATTTAATTATATTGGTTTTAGTGTGGTTGATTGATAAAAATGTTGGAGGGTTATTCATGTGAAAATGTTTTGTTTAATCCACTCAAAGAACATTGAATAGGTTATCATGTTATAACTAGACAAAAGGTTTTCATTATTTTTTGTCCCTTTTTGACCTTCTAGTGCCCATTACATGTATTTTAATGCTTTGACAAGATTTATGTGATAATAGAGTCAAGGATAGAATCAAGGAAATGTTGTGATGATTAAACATTAAAATAATCCAACTTCCTTTTTAAATGTTTTTATGTTATGGAAGAAAAGTATACAATTGAAAGTGTTCAAATTGTAATTCTTTGATTTTATTATGTAATATTTATGTCATAATTATCTAAAGTTGTAGACCATAAAATATCCTTAATTTGAATTCCTGACTTAACTCATGATTAGGTAACAGTTAAGGATGGGTCCTTATAGTAAGTATAAAAGGATTTTTTAGTCAACATTAGTGATTAGGATGTTCTCTTATGAGTTATAGATATCATAATGGGTTTATAATTTAATTGTTTATCATATGTTAAATGTCTTAGAAACAACTTTTTAGGATTGTTTTATGAAATTTCAAGGTAATTAACAATGTTTTTGGAGTTGTTTATTTTTGAGTAAGTAATGGGCTAGTACTTTTGGGGATGAAATATGAATGTTAGAGAATAACTGTTGATTCTAAAACAAGTTGTTGTTAGTTTTTATGATTTTTACTCAAATTTTTATTTGATATAATAGAGTATTTGAAAAAGAGAAACATGCAGATCGTGTGGGAACCCATCTGGTCAGACAAGGCTGTAGGAATCAAACCCCCAACCAGAGTTAGATGATCCATTATCACCTATCACTGGCCTTTGTGAAGTCCCTAGTTATTAAGACATATTTTTTTTAAAATTATTTTATTCATTAATAATATGATGAATTTGGATACATATATTTTATTTAATGGATATCCTTAGTATTATAAAATTACTTGGGGATTACATGAAAACTAAAAATTTGGAAGTCGTTCACTATTTTAGAAACATTATATGATTAATGTAAACAGAACACTACAGGATTTTAATGAAGTAATGGATGAATTATATTTTAGAGTAATTTATGTTTTTAATTGATTAAATATGGTAATTAGGTTAATTTGGGAAATTATTTACCTATCAGTGATAATATGTGAATAGGTTAATAACTATTCAGTATGAGACATTAGTAGTTATTGATTTTATTTGGAGATACATGTTAAAATTTATTGTGGAAGACTATGTGATCAAATACTTTTAAATTTTTTGTTTCATTTATGGATTGGATAATTTTGAATAATTTTATGGACATTTTTTCTAAATGGTCTATGTTGAATTTTGGGTATTTCTATTGAATCTTAGAGTTTAAAAGTTGTCTACCTCCTTATTAAATTTTTTCTTCAAGGAGATTATCTGATCTGGTAAATACCATTATGGTGACTGTTAAGGTTTCAAGATAATATAAATAGATAATTAAAATTTTGTGGATTAATAATTTTATTCATTAAAAAACACTCATCCTTTGAAGAAAAATATTAGTTCGTGGTTGAATTTGATTAAATGATAAAAATCTAATTTTGACGTTTGTAAATTTCCTTATGTTCTTTTTATAAGTAGTAAAATAATTCCTCTAACTTATGAAATGGAACATAAAACAAAAAAAATTTCCCTTTTCTTTTCATTCAGGGAAATCAAAAACCATTAAACCCATCTCAACTTTGTGTTTTTCTGATTGTTATCATTATCCTTAACATGTTTTCAATCACTCTCTATTAGAACAATATGGTTAGATTTTCTTCAATAATCATGTTTTCATATATGAAATCCTAGTATGTGTTATCTTAAGTGACCTTTGTACTTCTCTTTATTTCCTTTAAAGTGATTTTTTTATTATCTCATTTTCCAATGTGGGATTTTCAATGAGTTCACCAAGACAAATCATGAAATTTTGATGATTCAATTTCCAAAAGGGGGGAATGAGGTAAATACCTAGGTATTTATAGAATAATAATTTTTCATATCTATTAAATTTTTTTATATAATATTAATTTTTGTTTAATGGGGTCACAGTGTATGATATCACATCTAACACGAAACAATGGGTTCCTTGGAAATCTTACGTTTCACACAACACAGAGTTATATAGAAAAATAATACAATAATTATATTATTATTCTAAATTGTAGTTAAGGAAAAGCCATTGTAAAGAAAGAAATTAATTTTATCAACTGAATTAAAAATACATGGTTTAAAATTGTTTAAAGATAGATTATTTGTTTACCAAATCTATCATAAAAGGAAATAAAAAAAATTGAATATAACGGATGTGTTTTTTAAGAAATCCTATTTAAAAAGAAACTCATTGTTTTTATAAAATAATATCACCAATTGTGGAGTTTTATTTAATGACAAATATAATCTATTTAGTAAATTTATTGTTTTAAATTCATCTTATATGTTTTCTAGATATGATATTAGAACAAGTTCAATTTTTCAGTAAATTAAGTACATTTCTAAAAATGTTGTTTTACTGATAATTGAAGGAAATACCTTTTTAAATTTATTTTATACACTTTATAATGTTACATTTTACAAAATAAACTTCTTTACTAGCAGCATGACATACAAATTTACTTCTATTAAATTTATTGTATTTTCTGATAAAATCTATATTTTTATAAATAGTGAAAAATATGTCATTTAAATTCAAAACTACATGTTTATCTAATTTATTTATATAGATAGATT
Source organism: Viscum album (assembly GCA_963277665.1). NCBI lineage: Eukaryota > Viridiplantae > Streptophyta > Magnoliopsida > Santalales > Viscaceae > Viscum > Viscum album. The sequence continues at coordinate 853,252,218 of OY728161.1, forward strand.
TTAATTTTAATTTTTAAAAGATTAATTTGATTATTATTTACCATTTAATCCAATTATTATCATTATATGTAATTTATATTTTAAATTGGATATAAACACATTTTAATCTTTTGTTAGTTTTCACTTCTAAAAACATGTTTTCATTTTTGGCAGTGTGAATTAAATTTAAAATAATTTAATCCAATTATGTTATTAGAATTAGGAAAACATAATACCAAAATTGGAATCATAAGTTCCATATAATATAAAAAGGACCCCTTTTATTTTTAGACATTATGAATAGTAACTTCAGTAATTGTTTTACCATCGATAAATGATAAATAAGGAAAATAAGGATAAAAATTAATATTCTAATATTATGAAACTATAATAACACATGTAATAATCATTTTTATTGATATAATAATTACCATGATCATCCATGGGTCTAATTTGGGAACCCATGGAGCCACTTGAATGTCATAATGTCCTTTTATAATAGTTAATTTAATGAAAAGGGAAATAAAACATAAACTTGTATCTCCCAGCTAATACATTTTATTTTGGTTTATACAAATTATCTGTTATAATATAAATAGTAATTATAAGTGTAAAAATATTTCATACATCATGGTATTATATTTATAGTTTCTAGATATTAAAAAAATAAATAAATTTATGAATCAATGATGATGCATTGATTACCTTAATACTAAATATTAAAATTAATGAAATTATAAATATTAAAATAAAAATAAATTGATTATTTTGATGTCGTCCACGAATTTATGGATGAAATTTAAATATGGGGTATGATTTAATTACTTTCTATATAAAGAGTTAAGTTTTTATAACTTTATCAAAAATCAATTACTAAATTTGGTTAAAATTTACATAAATGAGTTTTTAAATCAAATGCTATTTTATTATATGATATAATAGTACTAAAAATATAATATTTGTCCAAATGAAATATATAATTTTACAAATTAAATTAATGATCCACTTTTGGTTAGATTTTCATTTTATTGTAATTATAGTAACAATATATTAGGAAAATACAAGAAGACATGGTAAGAGTTAATGTTTTCAACAAAGGGTTAAATGTAAAAGATAAGTTATTTTTGTTACCTAAACATGACTAAAACCTGTTATTTGAGAGAATATAAAATCATCCTCATCTTTTCCTATAATTTTATCACTTTATAACTGTTATTATTCAAAAATAAATTAATAATAAAATAATATGTCAATAGTTTTATAAAGTGCCCATCCCCCTCTTATATATGGCCACAAACTCCACCCACTTAGTCTCGCCAATAATTCCACTTGGGTCATCCACAATGTGCCCAAATAAGCTACCAATGTCACTCAATTCCTCCTATAGTTCTTACCTAGTGCAAATAGAAATTTATAATGTCCTTTTGAATAAAATCCAAATGGAGTTACACGATTCATAGGAAACGTCTTCTCTCAAAATCCTTTCACTTATTTTCCACATCCAACACCAAAAAATTTATTTATTACATTATTTTATAACAAAAATAGTATCCTTAACATATTAGGATGTTGTTATGCGATGGTTTTCACAACCTCATATACTATACTCCATCTAACAGATATAGAACATATTGTTTCTCTATACGACGATCTACTGCCTCATGAAATGATGATGGTTCAATTTTCTCCTACCACCTCTCATTGGAGACATTATTATGAAACATTATTTATATATGACATGTAATATAATTATTTTTCTCTATTATTATGTAATATATATTTACATAAAACCTTTATTCTTTCCATCATGTTTGAATATGATAATTTCATTTCAGGATGTGTGGACTAATGCCCCTTTACAGTGATATGAGTCATTCATTCCATACAAGATACATATATAGGATGGAAATAATGAACATATATAATAAATATAACATATATAACATATATATTATAATATAATTATAACATAGTAATATATATTTTAATTTTTAATCCATTAGTATGATAAAGAAATAAATGTATAGTTCCTGCATACATACGACCTTCTATCCCTATGAACGATTCATTTAATTTCATATCTCAAAATGTTATGGAATATTATAAATACATATATACTAGATTTATATGATATTTAAATAATTAATAACATCTTGAGATAATTTACTTATGTACAGAAGGATAGTTTTCATAAAAAAAAGATACTTTTTAACTCAAATACAGAAAATCAACCAAACATCCAATATGAACTCAAATAATTAAATAATTCATGTATCAAGGTTATAAGTGATATAAAATGAATAAAATACATTAAAAAGGTTCTATTTAAATTATAAATTATTCTATTCTTTTTATTTAGGAAATTAATGAACAAATGAAGAAAATCAGACTCACGGTAAGGGACTACATCACAATCCCCTTTCATTGAGGATTTCCATGATAATATACACCTTTATTATTTTACAAGGTGTATATAAAACCACTAGGAAATTTCATATATATTTTTTTTTATACTAATGTTATTTACTATATCATGGTTATTTTTATTTCAATGTTCAATGTGGTATGAGAAAACTTGAACATTGAAATATTTAATTCTCAAATCTTTTTCTTCATTATATTAAATAAAATATTTATTTATATGGGTATAAATGTAATGTACAGGAAATTGAATGAAATCATGAATTTAATTTAATGTTTTTAAAAATAATCATTTTCTAAGAAGTGTTTTGATTTTCTTACAAAATGACAGAAGGAACATTTTTTTCATACGAATATAGTGGCAACGACTTCTCCACCACTATAACTATTTTTTGGTATTTGGGTTCCTCTATAAGTCATAATTTCTTTTACAATGATAATTTATCCCATGATCCCTATATTTTGGTATCATGGTATTGAAAATCATTTCATAAATGAAAATGGAATTTTTATATGGAATTTTTTTTCATATGGGATTAGAATAAGAATTAAAAAAAACAGTCTTGTGCAGAAATTGTTTTATTTATGAAAAGATACATGATATTTAGATGATATGGGTGATAATGATATAGTTAATATGAAGTTTTTATTCCCATTATATCTCACATATGAGTCCAAAACAACTTTTACAAATGGTTGATCCCTATTATAGTTCATGAGAGAGCCCGATATCGCTTATAAGAAGGGTGTTCCCCATTATAGATATCCATTTTGGGAGCCAACCATATTGTAATTTCAATTGAAATATGAATGGAAAGGTTTTATCTATAACATGATCAATGTAACCTAATGGTGTCTTAATTTCGTTCTATTTTTTTACTATTTTTCATTTAGCAAATATTATGCCTGTTAGTCTTATGAATTTTTTTTGTTTCTTCCGCTCAAAGAACATTGAATGGGTTTTTAGTTTTAATGTAAACTAATGTTTTTTTGTTTTTTTGTCCCTTAATAATATTTTTGTGCTCATCCAATGATTTTAAATGTTTTCACATGATTTAATGGAGAATATTTTCAGGCATGGAATCAATGAAAAGTTATTATGATTAAATAGTAAAATAAACCATCTTTTTTTAATGTTTTTATGTTATGTAATAAAGATATTTTATAGGAAGTGTCCAATATTTATTTCTATGTTTTGTTCAGGTTATATTTTTTCCCTAATTATCTATATCTATATACCTAAAAAGATCATATATGTGAGTTCAATAAATCACTCAATATTATTTAATGTTTAAGGTCGGGGGATTATAAACTCAGTGGATTCCCACAAATCTACCCTGGATGTCCTTCTGATGGAATCCCATAATTGTCGTTGGTTAGATATGTGAATAACGATGTCCGTCAATTTCCAATTCGATGTTCAGTCATCGCCTACTTGAGATAGTTCATGATATCCATCTCCCTAATGTCTCAAGAGGATTTTAGGGTTATGATAATGACCCTGGATCTCAGACATATGATGAGATTTAAATAGAAACTCTTTGAGTCACTACATCAAAAATTTAAATGAAATTTAGTTAATTAATTTTATTCATTTATGTTATCGTGATGACTTTCCAGAAAATGTCCATCTCTGATGAATGTTGGGTCATGCCACGGGTAAAACCACAATTCGAATCACAATAGTTCCATCAAAATTCTAATCTGGGAACCCATTTATATTTTATTCTACATTTTCAAAAAAAACTATACATGCATTATATATAATATTTTAATATTCGTTAATCATTTTTTCTGAGACCACCAGGCCTTGAAATCACATTCTCTTTGAATTACTATTCTCCAAATCGATCCATGTAATGTTTAATATTAATTAATTAAAAAACATAGTAATAAATTTCTCCCCACCTTGTGCCATTGTGCTGGAGGAAGGCTGAAACAATGACTACTCAAAAAGACAATTTTACTGATCATGAATTTGTGCCTCCTTCATCAATGTGCTATCATAGAGAATCTTGTGTTTCTATAAGACATGAAAAAAATGAATCAATTACCCATAAAGGGGATACTCATATATATCCTTGATCACCACTAGGTACATGTCAAATTACTTTCCATCCTTAATGGATAGCTCCCCCCAGTCAATAATGATCGTTTGGATAGGCACATACCACCTCATCTCTGGCACATGGATAAATTCATGTACCCAGTCAAACAAAAAATGATGATCTATTTGGTTTTCCACCTCAAAATCTCCACACATTATCTTAAAATGTTAAATGAAGTTTAGAGATAGCTTACATCCCCCAGCCAAATCTCCATAATCCAATTCAAGGTCAAACCCATAATAACAAATGGTATCCTTCCAAGTACACCAATGGCATCTATCTTCTTTCATCATAAGACTTTTTTTGACTTTGTATGGACTGCATATTCTCCTGGATGATCTGTATCTTCTCAGTTTTAGCTCACACCCACTTTGGGACAAATAGTACTACCCCCCTGGGTTAGTATAGAATAGTGGTGACCTACAGGGTCAACCATACATAGACTTAAATGGTTCCATTAAAATGCTGAAATGGTAGTTTTTGTTGTATGCATACTCCACGAATGGTAGGTGATTCTCTCATATATAGTCAAATACTAACATAGAAGATCACATCTTGTCCCCCATTAACCAAAATAACTATTCAATATAACCGTTAGTTTGTTGTTGAAATGTTGTGATCAAGAGTAACTGGGCCCCAAATTCCTCTTATAAACCCATACACAATTAGGATGTCAATAATGCATCAAAACCTAAAACAAAAATCTATGGATATCCATGGATTTAAACTATCTCTTGAATGTAGATGCACCTAGATCTCTCTACTGAACATGTATCACTAATAGATAGTAAGTGTGCCGACATGGGGAGGCATTCATTGATCACCTATAATGAATAGTGTCCCCTAGATGTATGTGGTAAAACCATCACAAACCCCATAAATACCACATCCCAGTATGATTGAGGCATTTCAAGGGGTTGAGATAATTCTGATGGAACCCGGTGCATAGCATTCACGTGTTTATACGTACCACATTTAGAAGAAAACTCTAAAACTCCATTCATCATTCTATTCCACCAAAAATGAAATCATATTTCCTAGTACATAATCACCATAACTGTATGTGAAACCAAAGAGGACATATGAAACTCTCTTATAACCTCCTCATGCAACGCATTTCGTACTACCTAGTATCCTCTAAAAACAACAGCATGCTCCACACCTTTTGAATATCCATCAAGAGAAAGACCTATGGCTTTCATAGCATATAGAGTCTTGTTTTAGGTATCCCTATGTTCTTCCTCCCTGACTCGTTGTAAGAGTGGAGGGGTAACAATAATCGACTGAAACTATGATGATCCATCTCCTTCCATGAATGATAATTACAAAAAGGCCAACTATTCTGACACATCATTAAAAAAATGTGAACTAGATATATTGATTATAGAATATACTACCACATTACCCTTCTCGTGAGTATAGAAAACAATGAAGTCATCATCCTTGATGAACTTTATCTGTCTCCTCTTTCTGCTGTTGAGATCCTTTAGGGAGTTGATATACATGAGACTCATATGGTTGGAGTAGATGTGAAACTAGTCTCTTATTAGGTTGTGTAACCACATATTCAACATGATTAAAACCATTTCTAACATAATATCATGGGTCAAGTTGTTTAGCTCATGTGGTCCCCATTTATGTGAACCATATCCAATCACCTATTTCCTCTACATCACGACACACAAAATCATGATTCCAAATGCATCTTAGTACACTGCATACTAGAAACACTTGGATGTTAATATCATGATCCAGGTTCTCATTTAAAAATTCATCAATTGAAGAAAATTATACTTTATAATCTTTATCCACATGAAAGATTTCCCATTTTTAGTCTACGCAATCATAGGTTATGGTATCCTAGAGAAATCACGTATAAATTTTATATTAATTACTTGTTTTCCAATAAAATCTACATAGGTCAATTACAATCTTAGGTGGCTCCAATAAATACCCTACCACGAACAAGGTTGGTTTCAATGCTACTATATCTTCAAAGATAATGTGTCCCAAAAAGTGAATTGTCTTAATATAGATCTTGCACATTTATATTTTTTGTAAATATAGTTCTCTCAGAGTATGTATATGTTAAGACACAGAAATTTCATGGAACGTTTTTTCTTAATTTCTTTGCGATTTTACAAGTCTGTGGTTTCTGACGGCGCCTGATTCCAAGGCCCGGAGTGCCCAGAATGATCCGTCGAAGTTTTGTTAAACATAAATTAATGCGCGTAAGCAGTTTTCATAAAAAAGTGAAATAACTCTTGAATGGTTGCTCGGATCAGAAATCCAAGTGCCCTGTTGCACTCAGGATGGCGGGATTACCCTAGGTGTGACTTAAGTTTAGTCGGCGTGGGCCTCCTATGGGAAATCCCAAAAATGGCTTAACCGTAAATAAAATAATTAAGATAATTATTTTATTTTTCAAATGTTTATAACTCACAAATGGTAGCTCGGATTAAAAATCTGAGACCATCGCTGAACTCGTGAGGGCATGCTTTATTTATGAAGATACTAACTTTGGTCGGCTCGGGCCACCAGAAAAAGTTAGTTTTTGGCCCCAAATAAAATAATCAAATGAAAATTATTTTATTGAAAAATTCATAACATCTAAACAATAACTCGGATTGAAAATTCGAGAGTACCGTTGGGTTCTTTGGGGCGTATTTTACCTAGGTAGAGCCTAACCTCGACCGGTGCGGGTCGAGGGTGACTGATAATAATTTTCCAAACTTTATTTTTGGGTACGTTCAGTAAATGTACGTTCGGAATTTTATAACATTTCAACCAGTGCTCAGAATTGAAATCTGAGGACAACGATGAACTCAAAGTGCCGGTATTCACTTAAGGGGACCTTTACAGCAATTGCATTTTATGCGGTTTGAATGTTAATTTTTTGGGGATTTGAAAAAAAATAAATAAATTGGTTGTGCACCATTTTATTTATTTGGGTGGTTATATTCTCTAAGAGGATGTTAGGGGTGGGGCCCACAACACACATAACCTCCGATGGGGGGATATTTTTTTTAGGTGGGGCCCATATGAGGCCTAACCCTCCACCTCCCTTAAACCCCCCTTTAAGACTCCCTAGCATATAAATGTGCCTACTCCCACCTAATTAAGAGATCTCTTCACATTCCCCAATCCCATTAATTATACCAACACATTATTTAATTAAATTGGTTTGAATTTTGAATTAGATGGGTTAATAAAATAATATCCATAGTCTATTATTTTAGTTTGGGACATTCATTGTGTTACGAAGAGTTGGGAGAGAGCTTTTGAGAAGGAGAGAAAAGTGTTCCTCTCTTCGACAAAGAACGACTTTCTACCTTGACGAAGAACGCTCTGCAATTCGAAAAATGTGAAGTCGCCAACGCCGATTCCTCCTTGGATGCACCCCAACGTCCAGGGAATCGACGTCCAATCTCTATGATTCCCGATGTGCGACGACAATTATCGAGGTAGGGGAATATTTTTTGTTTCACATTTAAGTGGTTTTATCTCATGAGCATGAGTGTTTATATATATGATGTTTGTATAATTTATTATTGAATAAATTATACCCTTGTCGTAGTTGAAAGTAAGTGTCTGATTATTGCTAATTGGTAATGACTAATGCGGAGAGCGGGGACTGAAAAAACACGACCTGACGACCCTCCGATGTTTGATTGTTTGTGCACGGAGTCGGGGCGGCCAATGCGAGGGCGAGGCCGGGATAACGACACGAGCAGGACATCGCAGGTAGGCGGCCGGTACGACGGTCCAACGATATGATTGAGTGGATAGGAGGCACAGATGTCCGGAGGCGGCGGGTGCGTAAGACCCTTGGCCAGTTGGGTTTCATCCGCAGCTGAATATTTGGGTTGAGGAGGCGTGATTCTGGGGAAGGAGTTTTATTTATTTATTTTTGAGCGTGAGGAATCGAGATGAATGAAATTAGATTGGAGAGAGAATAGAAAATAAGATAAATAAATTAAAAGATAGAAATTAATCATGTTTGGAGTGTTCCGCATAAGGAGGTGCTAATGTGGTGGTGCGTGGATGTTTTGGATGAGGTAATTTGAGGAATAAAATAAAATAAAATAATAATAAAAATATAATAATGTTGTTATTATTTTTGTTGGGAAAACTGTATTTTGACGGTATCTTCCCCGTGCGACCACGGTTTCACGAACCATCAGTGGTAGTGTGACCCTGACTCCGAGAAAAAATTTATGAGTCCAATATTGGATAACTTTTTTGGGTTTTTGGATCGTGTACCCGAAGAGCTAGAAAAATAATAGATTTAATATTATTATTAAATCTTCAACCTGCCATAACTCAGTCGTGCGACGTCTGATTGGCTTGCCGTTAGTGGCGATGTAATACTGACATCAATATGGTCGATTCAAGTATAATACTGAATAATAAATTCTGGTTCGTGGCTTGGGCCCATGAATCACCGAATATTATTATTATTATTATTATGTGATATGTTATCGAACATATCTCTCTCATACGGTGTCGGAATGTCGAACCGTCTGCGAGGTTGAGACCCATCAATTAAGACGGATGCTTCAAAACCAATTTTGGATATTTAAGTCGAGGTCGAGGTGCGGTCCCCACGAGGCCCGGTTCGCGCGTGTTGCAGTGAAATGAAAATTTTTCACGGCTATCCATTTTGGACCAATGGGTAGTCCATCTCGTTTGTTTTTCCACATTGATCGCCATGGTGTGACCGGTTTGGTTAACCGGTGTCACATGATGTACGGCCGGGTTGGTTCAAACCCAAAACTAACTGGGCCCTCAGAGCAGAAACGCTTATAACGTGAGTTCCAGACGTCCGATTGACGTGCCGTCGACCTTTTTGGATTCCTCTTAATGAGACAGAACTTCCGGAATACTTCACCTAAGGTTTGGACGTAGTTGGATAGTGGCCCGGTTGCATTGAACCCAAAATCCAACCGGGGCCCTAGAACGGAAAAGATGATAACATTCAGACTGGACGTCCATTTCAAGAACCATCAGCGGCGTTGGTGATCACGTTGAGAAATGGTCCCCGTGAGTATACCATATGAGAGTTCGGGGTACAGTTGAGATACGGTCGGGTTGGTTCGCACATGAAACCAACCGGGCCTTTGGGACAAAAAGGTTAATAACTCACAAACCGAGCGTCCGATTGACGCGCAGTCTATTGCGTTGGGACCCCTATGATGTGGCGGTCCTTTGAGATACTTCTTCGGGGGAATTTTCAATACTTGGAGTATCGACATGTAGCTCGTGGAGCGGACCCTCCCAAAGATGAGCATATGGAGTACGGTGACTGTGTAGCTGGCTGAGACATGACGACTACATGACCGACTCGACATGGAGTGAGTCGACTAGGCCAGTGGATGGAGCACTACAATGTTTGGGTGAAGACCCATGGTAGATAGAGAACTACTGTGTTTGGGTGCAGAAACGCGTTACTCAACTGATGGAGTACCTCTGCATGCTATTAGGGGGGTGCACTACTGTGTTTGGGTGACAGACCCCGGAGGGAAGCACTGCTATGTTTGGGTGGCTGACCCGCGGTACTCGACAGGAGGAGTACCTCAGCAGTCTTAGGTTAGGGAGTAGTACCTCGGAGTCATGACATGATCACTATACTCTCCATAGACGGAGCTCTTCATCAGTTACAATTTCGATAATGAAAATCCTAGTTTGAGCTGAGTCTATGACCTTTTTGTTTACCTCATGATTGAGATGGGTCACTTGATAACTTAGGTATATGTATGTGCATATATGTAGGTAGTGGTTATCCATTGATTTCATAACCATTGTGTTTTACTCACGATTGAGATGGGTTACATGATAACTTAGGTATAAGTATGGGCTTATACCTAAGTAAGGGTTATCTATTGAGATCCTTCTTTGTGGTTATCCTTTTTAGATTTAGTGAGACCTTGAGAGTCTCGGGGTCCCTACTGAGTATCATTTACTCACCCCTGCATGGGAAGTGCCCGCACCTTATTGGGTTGGTTGCAGACGACGGGCAGTGCTGATAGAGGCCGAGTGTTCGAGGAATAGACGGTACCCAGAGGTGGACCACATGACGAGTCAATATCCGGAGGTGGACTTCACGACGATACGATACTTAGAGGAGGTTGAAGGGGTGAGATAATTGTGGAGTATATCCGTACCTACCCTTCAGGTAGGATCTATGGTGGACGATCCAGGAGCTACGCTCTCTGTATCTACCCTTTAGGTAGGATCCGAGGAGGATGACCCAGGAGCTACTTCTATTATTCCAGCTATTTGTCTTTTCTGTTGTACTTTTGTTCAGTTGTAGTTGTACTTTCAGTTGGGTTTGTATTCTGGACCACTTTATTTTCATCACTTTCTTTTGTACTTAGTGTATTACTTCCGCTTGTACTCTATGATGTTTTGTTTTCTATTATAAATGCATTTCTTTCCCATTTATCTGGATTTACACCTTTAGTGCTATTCGCCAGCCCTTGGCCTATGGAAGGTGGGCTTGGGGTAGTCATGACATGGGCCCCGAGGATGGGTCGTGACAATTTGGTATCAGAGGAGTCGGTTCTACCGCATGACTTATAACTCTGATATTTTCTTTCTATGAAGAAATAGTGTTAAGGGTACTAAGTTTGGTTTTCAGTTCATGGAGTCCAGTGTTGGTGTGGCGGCCGACGTATCCGTACACCAGGACCCTGACTACTGATTTCTGACTTTGTGTACGAAAACATTGATTGTGTGTGTGTTTCCAAAAGTATAAAAGTCATCTCAAACCATTTTATCTCACCAGGTATAAAACATTGACCATGTTGCATCTATTCAGGATGTCTCCACACAGACAATTAGTTGGAGTTCTGATATTGTACTTGATGGCGGCCCACCGAGCGACGAGGCTCCAATGCAGGGCCCTTTTTACTATATTGGCACCCTTGGGTGGTGTACTAGAAGCACCACCCCATATTGAGCAGTAGATGACACCAGCCATACTAGAAAACTCTGCACGTTGGCAGGGCGCATTGCACGAGTTCCACCAGTAGAGGCCTCCGAGCTTACAAGGCATGCAGATTTCCAGACAGCAGAGCACTGGCTGGAGGTGATTGCTTGAGATTTCTGCCTAGATGAGACATCAGTAGAGTGGATGGTGGACTTTACTACTATTGTTTTCCAGTGAATTACCATGAGGATGATCCACATAGTGATGAGGCTTTGGTACGTTGACCAATGGCTGTGATAGTGCCTTCATGTAGTGTGTCAACTATACATCACTACCTGTTGGTCAGCAGTTACAACCGGTGGTACCAGTAGGTGACACCTGTAGGATTATTTCCTTACACGTTATCCAACATCAGATACCCTCATGTTCCGAGGTGAACCTAACTCACAGGTGGCTGAGGACTGGCTTGAGGAGGAGGCTAAGAGTTTTATAGAGCTTATACAGCTTCGGCAGGACGACGTGTCGGTAGCTGAGAATTCATCGAGGCGTACCAAACATTCCGAGTACTCGATGAATACGATTCGATCAGTGCTATAGAGCTCGTACCTCTGAGTGTGGTGTGTTTAAAGATATTCGAGCCATCACTTTTTCCTCTATGCATTCCTAATCACGTTTGGGTGCTAGAGAGAACCTTGAGGTTGAATGTTCTTTGGATGAACGAATACAGCTAGAGAATGTTAGAAGGTGGAACGCAGCGAGCTGGTGCCAGTCTCAGAGACGTGGGCATATGAATGTTTCATGAAGAGGAATTGTTAAGGACAGATAAATCTACAGATCAGCAGACGTGGAGGCCGATCTAGGAGAGTAGCATGGGGTGGTGTACATTTCAACATGTTACAAGCACCCGCCTTTGTTATCCCGTCCAGGATCAGGGAGCTGTTGGGCAAGGGAAGAGAGTAGCTGCATACGGTCAAGGAGTGTGACCCAATGGCTCTAAAAATGATTCAAGGGACGGTCTGTGTCCACTACTACCTGCCTTAGTAACAGACGTTGATATGAATCATTCCTTCATTCTAGGAATCTTGTCCCAGACCTAGAGTTTCTTGTAATCCGTGGACTTAACCCTCAGGTCTGAAGATACCTTTAGGAGGAGACTCAATAATCACACACACGCCGACAATGTGATCTGACCCTCGAGGCGAGAGTTTTTGTTGGAATCTCTTGGTGGCAGCGTCGAGGCCTTATGACGTTGGTCTTAGTATGGATTTGATTCATAGATCATGCTCATATTGACTGTATTAGGCAAAAAGGTTGTGGTCTAACTACAACATCAGGATGGTTTTTCCTTGGTCAGTGAAAAGGAAACCCCAAGGAGCACAGGATAAACTCATGCACTGGAGGGTGAAGTCGATCACTCTTGAGTCAGTCAGCCTTACCCTCAGGGTCGCGGGAGTTTTGAGTTTCTGTTCTAATCAGGAAATGGATGCCTCTTCATTTTGAGGATGATGACCACGTCCTTATATGGTTCTCAGCTCGACGAGGTTTATAGAGTTGTGGCCAAGGCGGAAAGTTATCTCCGAGGGTCCACGGACCTTTCTAGGTCCTCAATAGGGTAGGTGAGGTGCGTTACTACTTGACCCATCCACCACAGTTGCACCAGATGCACGATGACATCCACATATCTCAACTGAGGAGATACGTGTTTGACCCAATGCATGTCATCGACCATGGGGAGTTGGACTTTGGCGATGGGGTGACTTTTGCGGGGTTCCAGTAAAGGTTGAGGATCGACCGGAGCGGGTCCTATGGGGACGGTCGATTCCTCTTGTGCGCTTTCATTGGTAGCATGGGAACCTCTAGTAGAGCACATGGGAGTGGAAGGCTAAGATACATGCTCTGTACCACTTTTGTATCCCTAGTTTGTGTTAATCATTTACAGGGACATATAGCACTGAGGTGGTAGTAATGTAAAGACCCGGAAATTTCAAGGAAAATATCTTCTTAATTTCACTGGGATTTTACGAGTCTGCAGTTTTTGACGGCGCCTGATTATGAGGCTTGGAGTGCCCGGAATGATCCGTTGATGTTTTGTTAAACTTAAATTAATGCCTATAAGCAGTTTTCCTGAAAAAGTGAATAACTCTTGAACGGTTTCTCAGATCAGAAATCTGAGTGCACCGTTGCGCTCAAGATGGCGAGATTACCCTAGGCACGACTTATGTTTAGTCGGTGTGGGCCTCCTATGTGAAATCCCAAAAATGGCTTAACCGTAAATAAAATAATTAAATAAATTATTTTATTTTTCAAATGCTTATAACTCACAAACGGTAGCTCGGATTAAAAATCTGAGACCACCACTAAACTTGTGAGGGTATGATTTATTTATGTAGATACTAAATTTGGCTGGCGCGGTCCACCATAAAAAGTTAGTTTTTGGCCGCAAATAAAATAATTAAATGATAATTATTTTATTGTAAAATTCATAACTTCTAAACGGTAACTCGGATTGAAAATCCGAGAGTAACATTGGGTTCTTTGGGGTGTATTTTACTTAGGTAGAGCCTAACCTTGACCGGTGTGGGTCGAGGGTGACTAATAATAATTTTACGAACATTATTTTCGTGTACGTTCAGTAAACGTACGTTCAGAATATTATAACTTTTGAACCAGTGCTCAGAATTGAATTCTGAGGACACTGATGAACTTGCAATGCTGATATTCTCTTAAGGGGACCATTACTGCAATTGCGTTTTATGCTGATTTAAAGTTAATTTTTTGGGGATTTGTAAAAAAAATAAAATGGTTGTGCACCATTTTATTTATTTGGGTGGTTATATCCTCTAAGAAGAAGTTAGGGGTGGGGCCCACACCCCACATAACCTCCCATGGGAGGATATTTTTTTGAGGTGGGGTCCACATGAGTACTAACCCTCCTCCTCCCTTAAAACCCCCTTTCACACTCCCTTGCATTTAAATGTGCCAACTCCCCCGACTTAAGAGATCTCTTCACATTCCCCAATCCCGTTAATTATGCGAACACTTTATTTAATTAAAGAGGTTTGATTTTGAATTACATGGGTTAATAAAATAATATCCATAGTCTATTATTTTAGTTTGGGACTTTCATTATGTTAAGAAGAGTTGGGAGAGAGATCTTGAGAAGGAGAGAAAAGTGTTCCTCTCTTCAACGAAAAACGACTTTCTACCTCGACAAAGAACGCTCTGCGATTCGAAAAATGTGAAGTTGCCAACGCTGATTCATCCTTGGATGCACCGTGAGGTCCACGGAATCAACGTCCGATCTCCGCAACTCCCGAAGTGCGACATCAATTATCGAGGTAGGGGAATGTTGTTTGTTTCACATTTAAGTGGTTTTATCTCACGAGCATGAGCGTTTATTTTTACGATGTTTGTATAATTTTTTCTTGAATAAATTATACCCTTGTCGTAGTTGAAAGCAAGTGTTTGATTATTGCCAATTGAAGATGCCTAAAGTGGAGAGCATGGGCCAAACAAACACGGCTCGACGACCCTCCGCTAGTTGTTTGTTTGTGCGCGGAGTCGGGGCGGACGATGTGAGCGCGAGGCTGGGATAACGACACGAGCATTACATCGCAGGTAGGTGGCCGATACGACGGTCCAGCGATATAATTGAGTGGACAGGAGACGCAGTTGTCCGGAGGCGGCGGATGCGCAAGACCCTCGGGGGGTTGGGTTTCATCTGCGGCTGAATATTTGGGTTGAGGAGGCGTGATTTTAGGGAATGAGTATTATTTATTTATTTTTGAACGTGAGGAATCAAGATGAATGAAATTAGATTGGAGAGAGAATAGAAATAAGAAAAATAAATTAAAAGATAGAAATCAATCAAGTTTGGAGTGTTCCACATAAGGTGGCACTAATGTGGTGGTGCGTGGATGTTTTGGATGAGGTAATTTGAGGAATTAAATTAAATTAAATAATAATAATAATATAATAATGTTGTTATTATTTTTGTTGAGAAAACTGTATTTTGATGGTATCTTCCCCATGAGACCTCGGTTTCACGAACCGTCAGCGACAGTGTGACCTTGACTCCAAGACGGAATTTATTAGTCCAATATTGGATATCTTTTTTGGGTTTTGGGATCATGTACCTGAAGCGCTTGGAAAATAATAGATTTAATATTATTATTAAATCTTCAACCTTCCATAACTCAAGCGTGCGACGTCCGATCAGCTTGCCATCAGTGGCGATGTAATCCTGATATCAATACGGTCGATTCAAGTCTAATGTTCAATACTAAATTTTGGTTCATGTCTCGGGCCCACGAAACACCGATTATTATTATTATTATTATTATTATTATTATTATTATTATTATTACGGGATCTTGTATCGAACATATCTATCTCATACGGTGTCGGAATATCGAACTGTCTGCGAGGTTGCGTCCCTGGAAATAAGACGGATGTTTCAAAACCAATTTTGGATATTTATGTCGACGTCGAGGCGTGGTCCCCACGAGGCCCGGTTTGCTCGTGTTGCGGTGAAATGAAAAATTTTCACCGGCTATCCATTTTGGACCAATGGGTAGTCCATCTCGTGTGTTTTTTCATGTAGATCGCAATGGTGTGACCGGTTTGGATAACCAGTGTCACTTGAAGTGCGGCCGGGTTGGTTCAATCCCAAAACTTACAGGGTCCTTGGAGCAGAAACACTTATAAATTGAGCTTCGGACGTCTGATTGACATGCCGTCAACTTTGTTGGATTCCTCTTGATGAGACGGAACTTTCATCATATGTCGCCTGATGTTTTGACACAGTTGGATAGTGTTCGGGTTGGATTGAACCCGAAATCCAACCGGGCCCCTGGAACGGAAAAGCTGATAACTTTTAGACTGGATGTTCGTTTCACGAACTGTCAGCGGCGTTGGTGATCACGTTGAGAAACGGTCCCTATGAGTATACCCTATGAGAGTTCAAGGTCTAATTGAGATACGGTCGGGTTGGATCGCACACGAAACAAATGGGGCCTTGGGACGAAAAGGCTAATAACTCACAGACCGAGCGTTTGATTGACGTGATGTCTGTTGCGTTGAGACCCCTATGACGAGGAGATCCTTTGAGATACTTCTTCGTGGGACTTTTTTATACTTGGAGTATCGACCTGTAGATCGTGGATCAGACCCTCCCAGAGATGAGCATACGGAGTACGAGGACCATGTAGCTGGCTGAGACCTGACGACTGCTTGACCGACTCGACTTGGAGTGAGTCGAATAGCCCAGTGGATGGAGAACTACTATGTTTGGGTGTATACCCCTGGGAGATGGAGAACTACTTTGTTTGGGTGCAGACCCGCGGTACTCAACAGAATGAGTACCTCTGCAGGCTATTAGGGGGGTGCACTACTGTGTTTGGGTGGAAGACCCCGGTGGGAAGCTCTACTGTGTTTGGGTGGCTGACCCGCGGTACTTGACAGGAGGAGTAACTCAGCAGTCTTAGGTTAGTGAGAAGTACCTTGGATTCATGACACGATAACGGTACTTTCCAGAGACGGATCTCTTCCACAGTTTCGGTTTCGATAATGAAAATCCTGGTTTAAGCTGAGTCTATGACCTTTGTGTTTACCTCATGGTGGAGATGGGTCATTTGATAACATAGGGATATATATGGGAATATATCTGGCTAGTGGTTATCCGTTGATTTCATAACCTTTGTATTTTCCTCATGATTGAGGTGGGTTACTTGATAACATAGGTATAAGTACGGGCTTATACCTACGTTAGGGTTATCTGTTGAGATCCTTCTTTGTGGATATCCTTGTTAGATTTAGTGAGACCTTGAGAGTCTCGGTGTCCCTACTGATTATCGTCTACTCACCCCTTCATGGGCTATTCCCGCACCTCGTTGTGTTGGTTGCAGACAACATGAATTGCTGACAGAGGTAGAGTGTTCGAGGACTAGACGGAACCCAGAGGTGGACCACATGACGAGTCAGTATCGGGAGGTGGACTTCACGACGAGACGATACTCGGAGGATGTTGACGGGTGAGAGCATTATGGAGGCTATCTGTACCTACCCTTCAGGTAAGATCCGTGGTGGATGATCCAGGAGCTGCGCTTTCTGTACCTACCCTTCAGGTAGGATCTGAGAAGGACGACCAAGGAGCTGCTTCTATTCTTCCAACTATTTGTCTTTTCTGTTGTACTTTCGTTCAGTTGTAGCTGTACTTTCAGTTGGGTTTGTATTCTGGCCCACTTTCGTTTCATCACATTCTTTTGTACTTAGTGTATTACTTCTGCTTCTACTCTGTGATGTTTTGTTTTCTATTATAAAGGCAATGACATCCCAGTTATTGGGATTTATGCTTTTGGATCTAGTCGCCAGCCCATGGCCAATGGAAGGCGGGCTTGGTGTAGTCACGGCACGGGCCCCGAGGACGGGTCATGACAGTATAAAACTTTATTTATGTGTCTTGATTTCCATTCATCAAATGTCGAATCCACAAGGATATCATCAATGAAGTCTACCACTAACTGGTGTATGAAAAGATGAAATATCTTTTCCATGAGTATCATGAACACCACTAGGGAGTTCTTCACTCTAAATGGAATCAACATGTACTCATAATGTCTATGTTGAAATATAATGGTCGTCTTCAATATATCTTCATTCCTTACTCATAGCTGTTGTTAGTCTGGTCAGAGATCATCCTTCGAGAACCATAATCCCCCTCTCAACTGATCAAAGAAGGCATTGATCATCAGTAGTTGATACGTGTTCTTCGTGATCCCCTAATTCATTTTTCTAAATTCCACACACAACCTTAATATACTATCAGCCATTTTGGATAACAAAACTACCACTGCCTTGGGTGAAAAACATGATCTCACAAATCCATTCTTAATTAAGTCATCCAACTACACCCTCAACTCACGAAGAGCTGTGGGAGCCATCAATTATAGTAGTGATGAAATAATGGTCACATCAGGGTGTAAATAAAAGATAAATTCTATGCCTTAGTGGGGTGGATAACCTAGAACTTCATTGGAAAAGACACCCGCATAACCCACCACACCTACATGTGACTTGATAATCATAACATCCACTAAAATAAGGGACAATCTAGCAAACTGATGAGTAATTAACTGCACCAATCTATACATGAGTCCATCATGAGTTGTCTGGGTTTTCTTTTTACCAAAAAATGAAACCACATTTCTTCATTGTGGCACACCACACCCATATCCTAAAATATTTAATATTTAACTGGACTATGGAGAACATATTTGTACCATGAAATGTGTTTTATGGCCTCATCAGTACAACCAAGATGACCGAACTAAAACTCTCACCTTAAAGGGTCATGTCACATTGATAGCCCAAGTGTCAGATCACCGTGTCTTCTCTGGTAGGTGTCTCTATGCCTAAAGATCAAGTCAATCGTTCAACCAAAATCAATAGGTCTAATATAGGATATGTGGAATGTAAAGAATGACTATAACCAATGAATTTCTGTACTTTAGCTAAAGTATGAATTAAATGAATCATAACTCAAATATTTCTTGGAGGCCCAATCCCATGTTCCCTGACCACAAGATGGCGTCCCCAACTGTGACCTCAACCTCTTTGATCCTGGTGCAGACCACATGGGGGTGGTGGTAGTAAAAAGATGATACATTAACCACCTGCTACATCACTCTAAGAACATTTCCATGTATGTTTTCATATGGATATGACTAATATTTAATCTTTCTCTACCTTATTAGTAAATCCATAGTCTTCCATGTCACCAGGACAACATGTTGTAGAATCTCTAGCAAGATGTCCCCTAACTTCACATTAATAGAACCACAACATAGTTGGATGACTGGACCCACCATGTGATCAAATATCCAAGGACCTCCTCCTAGAACATCACTCATGTCCCTTGGACAAATATCGTCTCCTCATTGCCAAGGTGTCTTCTCTAGCCTACCCATAGCAGACTATCACATTATATATCTACTCAGACAGGAAACATTCAACCACTAAAGCTAACTAAAGAACCCAAATATAAATTTGGATGCATAGTGGTATAAAACAATTTTTTTCTGTCGCAAAAAGACCTCACATAAGGGTCTGAGCCCTGATGTACTAACCTCTAACCATGTTCATTGAGTACCTGGAATGTTAGGTGAACCTCAGGGAAAAATCTGCCATAGAATAATTGTAAAATAAAATCAAAATAACACATCTTAAAATTATTTGTTTCACTCAGTTATGATGATGAGATGTCATGTCATTTATGTTGGTGAGATCCATCATGATCGGGGTTTGAGAATCATTGATTTCAAGTTCCTCCATTTCCTACTTGAATGAATTCTTAACATCTCTCTATATCCAATTTATCCAAATGATTTTAGGGTTATGTGGGTCACCCTAGATCTATGACATAGGGATACCTCTATCAGGAAACTCTTTTCTCTTTTCAGTAAAAAAAATAAAAAGTTATTCTTAATTTATTTTATTCATTTAAGTGCTCGTGATGACTATCAACAAATGTCCCACACTGACCAATCTATGTTTTCTCCAAGGGTGGAACTTCTATTTTAAATTCCATAGTACACTAATACTAATATTCCATGAAACCGCTCAGAATTTATTCATAATTTTCATGAAAAGTGGGTGGATGTGCTATATAATATTTTAATATAAATAAAACATATATTCCCTGCACATCGGGCTTTAAAATCACATGTTATCTCATCTCATATTCTCTAAATCAATCCATATAATATTTTAAAACAACACAAGGGAAATTTTAGTCATTACATTTTATCCCTGATGATGTTGGAATTGTGCCCCTTAGATGGAATAAAAATAATCAGTATGTCATTATATAACCACATATCACACAAAATAATATTAAAATATATATAAATAGAGGAAATAATTTGACACAAATATTTTATTGAATAATATACTAAGGGGTGATCTAAAGACAATAAATGTGGTAATTTCTAGGATACCAAAATAAACTATACTAACATTAAGTTCATTAATATTTTTATCATTGTCACCATTTGACAAGGAACAGATCCCTAGAAGTATTTTTAAATGTCCCAATATCAATATAAGATAATCCATACTTTATTACCTCTGTGACTATTCAGGTGATCAAAATGGTTATTTTATTGACATGAAGGTATTCATGTAGTCATAATCATTGTAGGAATCAAAACATAACACCTGATTATTATATGAAGTCCATGATATCTTATATTAGTATATTTTTTTGCTATATGAGATCCACTCCTTGAGGTGGATTTTCAGTCATTTTCTTAAACAACGTCAAAGTAACATCAACTCTTCCTCTAGTGGAAGATAATTAAACATATGAATTATCTTGTATTTAAAATTCATCAACACACAAAAGTAATGGTATAAAATTATTATATCTTGACCACTCTCTTAATAAACATAATGGTATTACCATTGAACTCCCTTATAGGTCTAGAATATTACTCATATATTTAATAAATTAATAAATTATTTTCTGCTATAAATTTCCAAAAATGCTACTAGAAAAAATTTCTAGTCAGTAGGACATAGAACCATCCAATAATAAATAACATCAATACATAAACCTTCTAATTCTATAAGATCAATCCAATTTTACTACATTTTTTATGGTCATAAAGAATGATTATTAAATTCCTAGAGAACATAATGAATCTTGATTTAACCTCTTTATTGGAATTTCATACCATATTTTCTTAAATATTGTATCTATATATTTTATGAAATGATATACCACACTATAATATGATCCTAAATTCCCTAATCATTATAATAATGCGATATTATACATCATAGAAAAATGTTTAATCTAATATCAAATGCCGAAAGTCTATTATAATATTAATGACAATTAATTTTAATATCACTATGTTTTCTTATAAACGTTTTTCAGCTTCAAACGTGTTGTGAAATAATTATCTTATATAGGATGGACACCTCTAGATAGGATGATGCATTAAAATATTCAAATGAAAAAAGACTTCCAGACAACATTTCCTTAGACACATTAATATTAATGGATCATATGAATTATAATTAATTTCCCAGGATCTATTTCATATCATACCATTTGATTGGCTAGGTTATAAGTCAAATTTTATAATTCATAATATCCATTATGTGTTTCCAATTCTCTCATTCATACTCTAATTTATTTTCCATACATACTGTAATATATTATTGTGTATTCCAATAAATTTCCATTTACCTATCTATAAAAAATTATGTATTTTATTGAATATAATATCGTATTACATCCTAGTTTTTTTTGAAATTTTCCAATCAATCATTCCAGTTACATTTATGTATCCATCTAGGATACCATAACATATCACTATAAGTGTTTTAAACATTTCAAAATTTCACCTAACTGTGTATTACTTACCCATGTTATCAAATTTCTTACCATTATATATAGACATTTAACCATTATATACCATAAGGAATATTCCAATAACCATTACATATTGGACATTATGATATTTCAAAATTAATCTCAATAATGGATATCATTAATTAAAATATTTTTTTACATTTATATATTCTCTTGTGGTCCATTACAAATTTTAATTTTTCCAGTTTTCTTATCATCTAAAACCATTACATACCATATTAATTAATATTATGTAACACTATTCTTGATTATAAACATCCATTGGGAGTACAACTATTTTTCCATTTTTTAATATGTTATATTTTTTATTTTATTTTACATTGACTTATATTGAACCAAAATATAATTAATCATTTAAAACGAATTGTCTTCTTATCCTATATACTTTAAATTCTTGAATAATAACATACAAAAAACAATAACGAGAATAAAAATTTAATCAATAAAAAATATATTTTTTCTAAATATTTATTCTTTTCTTATATAATATACATCCCTGAAATAATAAAACCACTATACCCTCATTCAGAATCGTCATTGTGTCATTTTTTGGGATATACATCATAACAAAACCAATTCCATGTATGTTACCTGGTTCTCTATTTCGAAAAAAGTGAATTCATTAATCAATAAATTAAAACAACTATTTATAAAATAATTATATAAAGTTAATCAACATCAAAATATACACTTTCTTAATTTAACCATTTCATATGTAGTCAACTATAACATATTATAAAAATTTATATATTTACATTCAATAAAACAAATTACAAACCACTTTGATGAAATAGGTAACTATAGACGAAATGGAAAAAAATATTAAAGGTTTTAATAATGGTTGTATTAGAGAATTTATATTAGGATGTTAGATGAAGTATATCTATCGAAAAGGGACGTATCCTATAAATTTTTTAAATTCATCAGTCAAGGAGATATAATTTTTTTGGATCATCGCATGGATACTGGTGGGGAAAAACAAATCAAATTTATTTATATTTTTATTGTCAATGAGTAGGATTGAATTAAATAGAGTGAGAATAAATTTATTTTTATCTTTGTTAAGTTGGAATTGATTCCTCTTTTGTGATATGAATTTTTCAATAGTTTATGTGCAATAAATAGAACCATTAAATTTGGTGTTTGATTATGTTGTTTATTATATGAATCTTATAACGTGGAAGAAATAGGTTGATCCATTATATTTTATTACCATCTACAAACATATTATATGGTTATTAGTCATCTTATTTAGGTATTCCCAGTTAATATTAATGTAATTCCAACCGGGAATAAAATAATATATTTGTTACGGGAGATTGATTCACAAGACTAATGAGTGATGATAATGGTAGGAATTGTTTCAATGTTATGTTTTGGATGTAAATAATATAGGTATTAATGGTCGAGGATGTTTATACCCATCCTCTATTTTTTATTATATTATAAGTCTTTGAGACTGTAAAAAACATGTTTGATAATGTTTATAAAATTTTATTAGTTATGAAAAAGCATTTTTAATATTGAATGTCTTATTATTGGAAAAAATAAAATGGGGTTGAATGAATTATTTTGGATTAATTATTTAAATTCAATAAAATGGATTTTATAAAATAGTTTTCTAATATCAATCATTTATATATGATTATAGGTGAAATTCATATCAATGAAAATGAAACTAATCCTAGAATCATCACATATACTCTAAATAATCTAGAGAAGACACATATATCTAGGGATTGGCTAGTTGTCTTTTGAACTCAAAACAATATTGATTCATAGAATAGTGGGATTGAGGGTTTTTCATATCCCTTCATTTTATCCAATGATGTTCAATAACTTAGAAAAATTCAACACCAAAACTTTTAAATATGTTACATGAGATTATTTATTTGTGATACATCTTTCCATGAAGGAACATATTATATTTGATGCATAATTTGTTTCAGTATATATCAATAATAATATACTAGAATTATTCAATTCTGAAGAGTATTTCATATATGATCGAATTAATATTGATTAGTTTTCTATAGTTTATTATATATCCATTATAGGATTTTCTATCATTAAAATATCTTATAGTTTTTTTTGTGACAGAAATATAAATTTGGGATTTTTCATGAAAATATTGAATTGTCTCATAAAAATATAACTCACTTTTCATGATAATGATAGATGTTATTTAAATATTCTCTACCCATATTTATTTATTCACATCATATTTTTTTCTTAATATCCTTGAAAATGAGTCCATACTCAACCTTTATACTTCATTATATAAATTTATTATTATTGTAATAAGAATAATTTTTTTTTGTTTTAGTTAAAATCAAAATTATCCGAATGATGGGATTCTTCATAAAAGTTTTACTATGTATGGTTACATTTGAATAATTGATCATTTCATATAAAATCATGATATATGATATTTAATGGAATTTTATGATTTATTATAATGATGAAAAAACATATCTCTTTTTACATTATTATTTTTTAGTTTATCTATGGTTGTTTTAGATTTTAAATATCAACATGATTTATTAAGAGTGTATTTGTTGGGTGATGTACAATTTGAAATATATTTTTGACATGTTTTTTTAATCACTATATAAACCATGTAGATATATATTTAGTATCACTTGTCAATAATGGTTCTACCTCATAATTTTAAAATAATTTTTCTCCTTTTATTTATTTTATATTCATTTTATATTTAACAATACATAAATTGAATTTTTTATTCCATCATTTTTTGGGAAGACGCATGATGTCAAATTTTAACATTAATAAGGGTGCAGTCCATTGGATGTATTCTATTTTTGGAATGTAATATGATTTCACCCTTGGTACCTAATACTTATGTTACATTCATAGTTAGGAGAAACAAAATATTTAGATTTATTGTAGTATTTTAAATCTTTTATGATTTTATTTCCCACATGGATATAGGATATTTAGGAATTTATGTAGACATATATGATATATAGTTAATTATATATGTGTATTTTAAATGTTTTAAGGATCTGGAAATCTCCACGGGTCTAAAATATAGTATTTTCTATTTCTAATGAGCTATATTTTTTGATGATATATGTATATACAATATATATTATTTTGTAAAAACAGAAATTATTAAAAATATAAAATAGATATTTATAAATCATTGATTGTTGGTCCCTATATTTTAAAATTGTAGGATCTATTATTATAATTACAAACTATTTTTATCATGGTTTTTTTCTTGGATCATATGTGATATTGGATTTCCATACCAATTTGAATGTTATTTTCTCCATTAATATGTTATAGAGAAATTTGTTTCCATGTTCATGATGGGTATAACTTATTTGATAATTTTTACCATATATTTCATTAAAAATAGTAATTTGTTAATAGATTTTTATTCTATATATGAATAAGATTCAACAAATAGTTTTTTATTATATACTATATTAAGAAATTGTTATGGGTGGTAGTGGTATGTGTTACATTAATTTAAATTCAAAAACATCATCCTTGGATTTATCTTTAATGGGTCAAAATATATGATTAGTTTTCGAAAAGACGTTTTTATTGAATTTTCATTTTCCAAGAGAAGGGGTTTAATTAATTTTCATTTGAATTAATTCGGTGATGTGGCTTAATTGGTTTAAGATATCATGCATTTTTTATTACTGTGTAAATTGAATTTTATTTCATAAATTTAATTGTTTTGGTTATATTCACTTCTATTAATTTATATTTAGTTTAATATGAATGGTTAGAAATATTAATTTCATTATATCATGTGTATGCATTATTTATCGCACCTGATAATGACTATACATCCCAAATTATTAGACCAATTCAGGATAGTCTTATACATCAATGGAATATTAATGGGTATGTTTTACACACCTTCAACATATATTTTTTTTGTTTTTTATAATCATTGTTGGTTTTTCTTTATAAATGTTAAGTTTATAACACAAAGAAAAATATATTATCTTAATTGCGTATATTTATTATGGTATCCAAGAATTATGTTATAGGTTCTGTTAAGTTATACTAGATTATATATATTTTAGGATGGTAACTATATATATCGATTATTTATTTTATAATTATTTTTGTTCAATATGAGTTATGGATACTGTGTAAGACTTCATGTTTAAATTTTTATATATTCATTTTTTATTTTGTATTATACCAATACCAAATAATTTCCAATATAATAAAAATGATTTTCTTTCCGATATGGGGTTATATGTGATACATGTTATGTCATAATGGGTTTTTATTAGAATTTCCTTTCACTAGTTTTTTTGCATTTATGTAATTATCACCTCATTTATTTTAATTATAAATATACCTTTGTTGAAAGGATATATAATAAATACGGTGTTATATTGGTTTTTGATATATTTGTTTCTTGGATTCTATATCTATATAGTGTTATTATAGCTATTTTGATTGACCCTACTTATAAAGGTATTTTTCGTTTTTTTCATCAAGACAACTTAATGATTATTTAATTTTTCTCTAATAAATTGTCTATTTAAAAATAACTATCAAAGGAATAAAATAAAACATCAATTTGTTTTATTAAAATTAAATTATTCATGTTTATGGAATCATACTATATAAGATATATTTTTACAATAATTTATCTATTATATATATATATATAATATCATAATCTTATTTGGTCATATAATACATTTGGTGTTTAAAAAAGAGTAAAATATTTCTTAGTTCTATAACCTAACAAACTCCATTTTTATATTTTATTATTTTACACAATTATAGATGGATTTAATAATCTATATCATATGTAATATCTAAAATTAACTATAAAAATGTTTTCAAGTTTTTTGAAATAGGATTATTCCCTTTATAGTAATATCATGTTTTATAATATAAGATACCATTATCATCCAACTTTTTTCATGAGTGAAAATTTCATTTGATTTTCTAAAATATCAACACAAAAATATTACAATATTGGATAGTTTACACCTTAGAAGATAATTTTATATATTGTACAAATATATTACATTATATTTAAAATTAATTTCCTTATATTTTATAATGTGTTATTTGAGTAAATCGGGTGAAACCATAAGATTACAAACATGCTAATTTTTAAACATTTAACCTCTATATCAATTTTATGTAAATAATTTTATGATATAATAAGTTAATGGGATATGATATGTAAAAACCTAACCCTAGAAGCCAAGAGCTACTGTGAAAATTATTAAATTTTCATAAGATATAAGTTATCATACCCAGAAGGACTAAATGTTTTAGTAATATTTTTATAATAGATACATTTATGATCGAAATATTATAATTGAATACTGAAAATTAAACATAATTTATTTATTAAATTTCTTAATTCCCTCTAAAATCTCATTTCATATAATTCATAGTACACTTCATGATGTCATTGGAAAATAAACAAAATATGTGTGAGTTAAAATTCATTGTATGGATAATGAATAATGTACCATACATGAATCATTAAGAATAATCTATATTCTATGATAAATAGATATCAAAAATTATATTTAAATAATTGAATATCATGATTATACGA
This sequence comes from Viscum album, assembly GCA_963277665.1. NCBI lineage: Eukaryota > Viridiplantae > Streptophyta > Magnoliopsida > Santalales > Viscaceae > Viscum > Viscum album. Next base: position 853,279,682 of record OY728161.1, read on the forward strand.
GAAATAATAAATTTGTTCAGGTAAATTACATTAATCACGTTCCATTTAATCAGTACATAGACAATGAAATTAATCTTTAGAAAATATCATTACCTAAATTCCATTGTTTATATTAACAGACTATATATGGGAGGAAATACATAATTATTGGATTTCATGATCGAAGCCATTGTGATACCTTCAATATCATGTCCTTTAACAAGATAGTTTATAATTGATGGGTAGGTATACACTAGAATATCATTTAACTAAGGGTATACAAACGATTCAACTCATCAGAATATTAATGCGTTGAGTTTATATCCAATACCTAACCCCATCCATAAATTCATGTCCAATGAATTCCTCATATATCGAATAATTTATTTTTTCCTTGATCCATATTCCTTATCATCAAATAGACATATTGAATAATGAATACAAATATATCAATATTTTACCTCTTAATAAAATTACATCCATGTACAAACAATTTTTAAAAATAGATTATGGTTTAATGGATAACAGTATCACTGATACAAATAATATCGATATTTATGGAAAATGTAAACTACAATTAAAAATTCATACAATAAAGTCGTTATTTCAATAAAAAAGTTAAAAAAAATAATGTGACAATAAATTAAAATAATTATCTCTTATGTAACAATTAAAATTAATCCCTTTAAATTGATTTCTTGGAAAAAAAACACTAATCATCGTTAATGAAAAGGTATTCATGTTAAATATAACAAGTAGACACTCTATAAAAAAATATTATTTGAATTTTATTTAGCCTATTATATAATGGTTTTTATAAAGATATTAATAAATCACAGTTTTAGATTCTTTTTAAAAATAACATATATAATGCTCTTATAATATTCTACTTCTTTTTATTTATAAATGTTTCATTTTTTCCATTATTTTGGATTTTAATTATCTTGTTTAGCGATTTTTGTTTTTCATGAAATATAAAATTGTTTTATATTGTGATTAGATGCCTCATGTGTATAATGGTATTAATTTTACATATATTATATATTCTAATTAGATAATTATTTATAATCATTTCAGATGGTTGGAAATAAACAAATTATTTCATTAGTTCTAGGAGAATGAAGGTATTAAAAATACATGAGTGATGATAAAATTCAATTAACAATTGAATGTGTAAATGAGTGGTTGATATATTACTTTTAAAATATAAATATCTTGTAATACATATCATATATATTAATTAGAATTATTTTTATTACAATCCATGTAAATAAAATGTGAAAAATGATTAATATCGCTTCGCAAGGATGTAGTCGACCATACATAAGAGTGATATTATCATAATTTAAATGACCAAGAAATTAATAATGTATATGATATATTATAATTTAATATTTAATATAACATCATAAATACATTATATATATTTTTTAAATCCATCATTATATATGACCTTGAATGTGGTTGATGGAAAAACATTAACATTGGATACTAATGCTGTAGTCCACTATACCCAATATATATATTTTCATTCTACATTTGGTAAAAGTAGAGATGGATATAGTTTAATAAAATACTATATAATGATTTGAAAAAGGTTGAAGAATAAATAAAACCAATAAATATATTTTGTAATTTTATTGTCTTCTTCGGAGATCCTATATAGTTTTTATGTAATGAGTTTGTTAGAGGAATTCCTATAATGACCTCAAACCTATTATCTCGTAGCTAGTTCTATACTTAATTTCATTGGCATAAGATACAAGGAATCACCTCCCAATGGACTGAATAATTTAGCATATTTAAAAAACTATATACATATGTGAATAATTCATTACATTTGAAAACATAAAATTCGATATATAAGTTCTTTTAAAAACAATTAAATCCCTTTTATGATCCCTACAATTAAAAAAATAATCTTTTTAGAAACCACGGTAAGATGAAAAATAATAAATGGGTGAAATAAAACTATTTGTAAAGTTATGTATAAAATGAAAGCTATACTAAATAAGAGATAGATTTTAAAGATAGTGAAATATCTAAAACAAAATAAATTTATTCAATTACTTTATCACTATAATATAATACATGTGGATGATAAAAAAATAGAATACAAATAGTAACATTATAATGAATCTTAACCATGTATATTCTAATAATATATTAATCACATGAAATATCTATAACTAAATTGTTAATGTGGAATGAATAATGTTGTATTTTTGAATGATCAATAATTGTTTTGAATATTTTTATAATCAATATTTTTCTTCATGATATTTACTTCCATGATTAAACCTCCATAAAATTTAAATCTTTGGGTAGAGACACATCTGATTTGGATAATGGGTTTGTCTCATAAGTCTGATCGATCCATTGAGGGACTATAACATTCCACACCCATCAAATACTATGTCCACTACATTCTTATTATGATAGGGGTGAAACATAATAAACATATAAATTTTTACTGAAACTATAATATGAAATGTAAATAACATTCCCTAATCAATAAACATAATTACATCCATCTAGTGTAATATGTTATATGGTACCTAAATATTACATTCCATATAAAACTAATAATAAATTATTAAATAAAATGTTGTATATTATATCATTAGATAATAACCTCAATAAATAATAATATTTAAAAAAAGAGGAAAATATATTTAATGAGTTCATTTAATAATTCATTAGGAAATATACCATTTTAACAATAAAAATAACTTATTTTTATTATGATGTTGAATTATAAAATTTAAAATTTATATGAAAATATAGTTGTAAACATGTAAGTTAATATTCAATGAAAAAATAAGACATTAATATTGAAAATTCCAGTTATTTGATATATTTAGGTAAATATTCTTCTTGAAAAATGACCTCTAAAATAGGATTTTTCAAATAATGTCCTCTAATAATATCATATCATTGAATTTATAATTAATCAACTGAATAAAATATATTTATTCGATGTAAATCCACATAAAAAAATTTAAAATAAAAATAAAATATAATAAAAATTCATTCCATACATAAACGTAGCCGGATATAATTATGACAAACACGTTTAACCAAAATAAAGGAAATTGGCTTAATAATTTCCTAACAATTATTGTAATCAGTAAATTCATATGCCACATAAATGTAATAATTAATAATTGTGTCATTTATTAAAAATAATATATGATTATATTCCAAATATGTTATATTAAATATAATTGCATACACCAAACACATGGAATAAGTGGTGAATAATTCATATTTTGAAGTGAAGTAAAAGTTAGATGCGAAACTCTTACCACACCATTCTCTTTAGTTTCATGTTTATTAACATATTATATAATGGATTAATGAATTTAATTAATGAATTATAGAAATATATTCAAAATTATAATCCAATATTTTATTATTTTATATCATTTTTTGAATCATTAATAAATAATAATATGTAGTTTTCAACATTCTGGTTTTGTTTGTTTCATGGTTTCATAATCGGAAAATTTGTATATAAATATTGATTTACATATAAATTTTAAATAAAACTCTTCATGTCTTAGGAATGTGTATTACTAAAATTGAAAAATTTTATCTTATGTCATTTATTATTTTTGATTCAACGTTGAGTTTGACTTATTTGATAAAATCATAATGGTAAATGTTCAGTTTATTTATGGAGGTTTTTTCAAACATTATTATTCAGTTTTTTATTATTTAAAATTATATTAATATATTAGTTTTAGAAAATAATATATGTTATAATAGTAAACATAATATATTATATTACCTGAAAAAATTGTATAATCCTACCCAGAATTCCTCTGAACCAGAACCCATGATTACGTGCCAGATGACATCATATACTTGTTCTCAAATGCTTGTGGTTTCAGAGTAGAAGTGAGGGCCCTAGGTGTGTCTGTGGGAAGAATATAACATGGTATTATTAGGTAAAAATAGTCATAAAAACATATAAAATTTATAGTACACATATATATAAGTAGATAACAATGTAATAAAATGAATGAGTCGTGGAACTGAAGTAAATTATTGGAAACCGAATATCAATACTATATATAAAATGATGATGTTGAAATGTATATAATATATACAATAATGGGATGTAAAGAGGATTTGGTTCAATAATATACTACATGTAATAAAAAATGACAAAATACTTTTACACTACATCTCGAGCATAGTGTCATCCCTCTGCCCCAAAAGCACTACCCTAAGAATAAAAAAACAATTCAACCAACAGATATAGCCCAATACCCTTAATCCATATTTGTGGTCATAAATTCATTTTGAGTTCAAAACAATTCCCATGAAGGGTGTGATATATAGTCTTAGTAGGCTGGCACCCACGGAAGATAGGTTTTTCCATTTCATGCAAAAAATCAAAGACAATGCTTTATATAAAAATATACGGATGTAAATAAATAAACAACTCCATATTGGTTTGGGTTCTTATATGGACACATATCCCATACCATATTCTTTTTCATATGTCAAATTTCTATATAAGAAACAAGTCAGGGTCACAATATATATAACTTGTTCTAGTGTAAACATGGAATTTAATATACATAACACCATGATTGTTCCTTGGATTTGTGTAATGTATATTTTTTATTTAATAATTATATTCAAGGAATGAAAAATAGGCAAAAGGTTAAAATGACGGATGCATATCATTAGATTAATCATTCCAAATAATCAAATGTTTCAATCATATAAACTATAAATTCATGATGTGGAGTCTCATTTCCATCAAAGGAGATAAATATAATCCCATTTATCACAATAAGAACATGCTATATAATACAATAATAGCTAGCTTATCCAAGTGGACCCTTATGAAATCCTCATTATCTCTATGAGGTATGGTTATGCTACTAATTTTTTTCCCAAGCATCTCACCAGGGGATCGATCATCACCCAAGGCATGAAGTAGGCATCTTAAAAAAGGAATATCCATGGTTCATCCCCTAGAGAATCAGTACCACTCAGGAATATCAAAAACTGCATAAGAATCCCTTGTATGGAGAAACAAATAATCACTTTTAGTGCATTGTTTTGTAACCCATCGAGCACATAGAGTGTATCCAAGGGTCCACAATAAAGAATTCATTTTCTCTCCAGGCCCATGAAAAGTTTCATATCCATCAAGGCATACGTAATTAGAAATTAATTTATCATTTCTAGACAACAATATTTATATATGTACTCCCATTCATTCCATTTAACCAATAAAATCTCATTAAGACCATTAACATAGTCTTCTTTCTTCTTATCTAGGAAATAAGCATTAAATAAGAGTAACCGAGGTATGGGGCTTAACTTTCATAGAATTAGACATTAAAAATTTCATGTTAATACATTTATCTTAACAACACAATATAACATGCCTTCTATGGACTCCAATATAGTTTAATCCACTAACTATGGCATAAGAATACGGAAACTTTTGTAAACAGAAAATTTATGTAAAGTAGATTGAACCAACAAGCCAATTACTAATATATCATTTGATTTATTTCATAATATCACGCTATCGAGCATTAAAATTCATCGAATACCATTAAAAAATATAAAAGTCTCAAGGAAGGAGCACCCAACATCGAATAAGAATTTTTCCTGATATAAGGTGAATAGTTTCAAATGATATTAGTCTTTATCATTTACGATAAGGCATTGGAATAATTCACTTGAAATAAACATGGGAATTTGAGTACAATGCCACTAAAAAATGTAAATTGGAAGAAGTGTAATCTTTTAGCACAATGAATCATGATGAAATTATAAGAGAAGGTATTCATGTAACTAGAAATGAGAATGTTATAATATGGTAATATTACAAACAATAAAGATCAATTATTCCAAAGGTATAACAAACTACACCGGGAAAAATCTATTAACTGAAGGACTATGTATTATCAAAAAGATCTAATTCATTGCTCAACACCCTTATTAACTAATGTTAACATTTAAAAACATGTAACCAAGAATCCATACACCATAATTTATTTTCTACAGATAGAGAAAAGGGAATAGTATTCCATTTTCGTTGGACATAGAAAAAGGGGTTTCCAAAACCTAATAGGACAACCATAGTTGGGTTTCTCCAAGTCTGATAGTCACTAAAGGCACATTAGAGAATCTAGATATTTTTATATGAGATAATAATGGTTCACTAGTAGTTTCCAACAAAATAAAAATGGTGTAATGTTAAACAATGACGAAATTGAATGAAAATACAATAGACACCCTACCTCATAGACATAGTACCCTACATGACTTGAAATGAAGAATCATTCACCTGAAAAGTGGTGAACTAAATATATATAGGGAAACCCCCATAATAGGACTAAATTTCTTCATATATAAATAGAACAACAAAAAAGGGGGAAACATGGGAATCAAAACGTGTGGATTTGAGAGCTTAATAGGTAGAGTTTGTAGCTTCTAATAGTGAAGGATGTAGATCACTATGGAAGATATAGATTAAAACCCCCAAGGATGAGAAGGAAGTCATTTTTTCACATGGTGGAGGGTTAAATATTAAGTGGAGAGTATGGGGATAATGAAAAAGGAGTTAAAAAATCATAAAATAATATTTGAATTTTTAACCAAAAGTAGGGTCTGTATGGTTGGACAAACCATTTTCCAACCTTGAGGCATATTATTTATCTCTTTGGTATAATGAATGAGCAATGACATAGTTTGGTTAACTATGTGAAAATTATGTTATATCTCATTTTCCAAACCATGCAACTGGATATACGATCGTGCACTATTGGTATATCAATTTGACAAGTCATACATCCTAGAATGATTTCCACATTTTCACTACTTTGGGATTCAAACTAGACCCTGACACCCTAAGGACCACTATTAACCATATATTCATTTAACTAATTTTTATTTTAAGGAATTAAAACAAAATATAAAATTTATTGTATCTTTGTATAAATACGGGACTTTGCAACCTCTTAACCTTAAAAATTATTCATGATTTTACATTCTAAGGGTTGTACGATGTCATCTCAGAAGGGTTTTGGCCACTATGCACGTAAATTGGAAACCCGATCCCAGGTCTCTTCATTAACCCATAAATTCTTCCATTTCACCAATACTAAAGGAATTGAACTACCTTATATATCCTTCATACTACTATCACGGAAAGGTATTGGATTATCTACAAATGATACATCTGCCTCTAGATTATTATCATCATGATAAAAAAAAGAGTGGTCTAAATGATACTATAAAAGCTGAGATTCAAGGAAGATGATGTTCCTGGCCCGAAACAAATGAAGCAACAAAAACTGATAGGCTACCTTCCCAAATCACTCCACTATCTATAATGTCATTATAATCCTTAGAGATAACATACACTATCTCCTGATTTATTTTAGACCCATGAATTTATAAACACATTGAATGACGTGCTACACCACATTAGACTTTAGGGGTCTACTTAGAAAATTTGTATAAGGATTATACCATGACTGATCTTCTCCAATAAAAATCTAAATGATCTAGACACCTTCTGAATTATAATAAATGTCTAGAGGACTCATCCAAGCTACCTCACCTCACTCAACCTAGTACACATGTGAACATTATGGTCTATCATATAGGGACTCATATGAATTCGTTTGAATGGATGATTGATGGTTGTTATTATAGGAAAACCCAACTAGAGAAACATAAATCTCCCAAGAACCTCCAAAATCAAGCATATTGTCTCTAAAAATATCCTATAACACTAAAATCATCGTCTCTAAATTCCCATACTTTTTATGGTTATATGAGGTACTCAAGAGTTGTTGTGAACACAGTTCTTTATATAACCTATTCTCAATGTAAGATTTGAACGTAGTATATTAGTGTGAGAATATATAGTGGGTAAACCATGAATTATCTCTATATCCCTCATATAATGTCTACCCATGTCATCAATATAGTGGGTCTCTAGAGTCGGAAAGCATTGAGAATCATTGGTAAACATATTTAAGATCTACCATACTATGTCTCTATCTCAGAGAGATCTAAAAAATACTATAATGAAACTCATCATGTTGTCAATACATTTCCACTTATGAATGGATAGATGTTGTATAATTCTGGCAGATCAATGGTTCTGTGCCTTCAACTTCTAACAAGTGGATAACCAAGTGATGAATCCCACTATATGATTCGTCTTACCTGGACCCTAGTTATCATGATGAATATCCAAAAACATCTTGGTAGGCCCCGGATGAACTAACTGTGATGAGGAATTTGATTCCCTAATTAGATTTTCCTATATATCATAATCCAACAAAACAACCCCATGGCAGGGAGATGTCCCACTCTTATCACCAACTGATCTTAGAGGAGATTTCCCTCATGTGATACTCTCCCTCAAAATGAGGCCCTTAGAATCTAATAACATACACATATGAACCGGTTCTAGGAAAGAATATTGCACTACCATATTTTCTATTAATGGATATCTATGATGCTATTAAATCTCTAGATCCAATTCATGAATTATATCAATAATTTACCACTGACATTATAAAACTTGAAAAAAATTGTTTGAGTACTGAGGATCAAAATATCATCCATTAAATTGACATTACATGCTATATAATTTAGCATAGAATTAGATATATTTTTGTATTCCATCAACCTTAACTTCCAGAAATTCATGTCATGGAAAGTGTGGATGCACATTAAGATTTCATGATCTGTATAAAAAAACGGATTTCCCAAAAGGTAATGTATTGAATAGTAAAGAACATGAACAGAAACTACTATCTTGATATTGGGAATTGGATTGTTCCTCTCACGAGGCCTCATATAGCATGATCCCAATTAAATGACTCAATCACATTACATCAAAAGAATACCCAATCTTATCCCCAAAGCATAACAATAAATTTCATAACTTATGACTTGCTTTGGAAGAATAAGACTCTTAGATAAATTGATTCTTCCTTCTCTGTCAAGAAAAAAATATCATATGCATCAGATCATAAAAACATCACACCCTTTTTATCCAGGGCTATAGGAGGCTTCAATGAGGGGAATGTCTATGATTAAATTCATGTAATATCATGTAATCCCTAAAATGATTCATATGCCGAAGATATTCTTAGGCAACTCATAGGAAACCATGATTCTCACCTATAATGGGTAAATGGATATTCATTTTTATTTTTTAATATTACCCAATATGTCGAACATAATAATCCAGATGATTCATTTACTAAGATTCACATAAATATGATTCACTATGATTGTAGTCTATAGGATCTCATGGTGATTTACGTAGTTTTATATAGTATAATATTACACCATGTTTTTTTTCTATGATGACAACCATGAATGAAGGAAGATATTGGTGGAAATACCAATTCATCAATTCTATATAGGTCATCAGTACATTCCTCACACAAAACGGCGAAACCAAGTAATCGTACATTCAATAAATGCACTGAAATGATGGATGTGGTATATATAATGGTATTATATTTTTCTAATGGTATAACAACCTCAAATTGATCTTTTATAAGACCAGTTTTCCTGATAGATGTTCAAAGAGGTTGTGTATATGAGGTGACAAATAACTGTTCGTCAAATTATGTTGATTAATCTATCTATATTCCACACACAATCATAGGGTACCATATTCTTTCATGGAGAAAAGAATAGGTAAACCCCATGGTTACATTATGGGTCATATAAAACCCATATCCTCATAAAATGGAAGCTACATTTTTAGTTCCTCATTATCAATCAATTCCATCTAGTATGGAGGAATTGACACTAGTGTTGTACCTAAAACTAGCACAACTCAACCAAGGTCTTATGACGTAATATTGAAAAGTTGTTAGTGAAGACATCCATGAATATACCCATAATAGTATGGAAATCCACATGCTACATTCCCTGATCTCTCATAAGGACACTCACAAACTGAGTTGGTACACTGCTGAGCCTTCTCCACATGGTCCATTTCTATATGACTGAATATCTCATTAGCCATTTTTTATATAATCACTACACTTGGGTTATGTAAAAGATTATCAATGGTGATATCAATAAACTTGGACTTGATAAAGCATAAAACATCCCATACTAAGGAATTCGTTGAATTAGGTCAGATGAAGGTAGATGAAATTATAGAAGTAATGGTACCCATCGATCTCAAGGGGAACTCTTTATACAAACATTTTCCCCTTTTAATTTCCCCAAGAGGAGTGTAATGGGATATAACACCATAGATGTACTGAATATGTTGAATATGGATTTACCCATAGGCATCATATATAAATGAGTGTGATTCACTTGAATTGAGATGGGTTGAAATTGAAGTATAGGTTACAAGTGTAGTTCCAATAACCATAGATGGACATAGACTCTTCTTATCTGAAACTAGTTGTACTACATATATATAGAATACTCCAATTCCTTGAGATATAGTATGACTAGCCAAAGTGGATCGACTCTAATGTTATTGATGATCTGAAGACTGGCTCCCCCAACAACATATGCTACTATCTTAGCATGATCAGATAGTAAATGAACAACTCACATCTATATGTGGTGTTCCATATCCTATTCCATATAAAGGTGTTGGCACAGATCCCATGACAGTTGATTCTGGATGAAAAGAATGGTAGATGCACTATAAATGATCCATCCTGGAGAAAGAAAAACACTCAATTGGGTTCCTTATGAAATAGGACATCTTAGGGCATTTCATTATACATTGGATCCATACTATAGAACTATCAGTACAATTTACCAAGTTGGAATAACCCCCAGCTACACCCTCAAAATAGCGCTTTCTGATACAAATTGAACTTTCACCCTATCATGGAATAGATCTAATCTGGATCACATGACCTTCCTCTCTAAGATTATTCTCTTTGATCGAGACCTAGTTCACTATCTCTATAACTGTAGTCAACTCAAATACATTCACCATTGAGTGGATAGTGTGTCCAATACCATCCAAAAAACCTCATATTTGTAAATTCATCACCACATAAATATGGAAAAAATGATGATTCCAGGTGAAGTGAGAAATATACTCAATTTGTGTTCTATAACCCCACTAATGGTGAAAGAACTCATTGTCCTAATTAGATCTCAAATTATTAATAATGGAGTGATCAATGAAATCCGTCCGGATGTCTTCCAAGATCATGTATCGGTAATCCTTTGACTAAGATACAACATCCCACCAATGCATGGTGGAGTCACAATACTTGTTGGTAAATTGATATACCCTCTTCATAATAGGAATATCCAGATGTTCAGATATGGATATCATAGCTTCAATCCATGAATCTATTTCATAAGGACAACAATACCCCTAGAATGTGGGAGGATACAGATGATGAATTTCATGTGTAAGATCTTCCATTGTTGGGACATGTTGGGGAGCACCCTGTGATTTATACATAAACCATAAGAAACAGTCACTAAACTATGAATCAACGCCCATGGGAATACCAATAAGAATGTTTTTTGGGGAGACATATAAGAGTATCAATGAGTGTAGCATGGACCACTTCATCTGGTGTGCGTTCATCGCCACTCTCTTAGAATGTAGAATGAGTATGTCGTTGGTTCATATATCATCAATTTGAAACTGAAAGACTGAGAAAAAAATTATTACATAAAACATAATAAGGTAAGGAATGTATAATATTAATGGCTGGTATTAAAAATACCTAATAATGAAACAATAAATATTGATAGCGATAAAAAGATAGGATCATGAGCTACATCTGAGCATTACACCACTAGTACCCTACTTCAAAAGCTATATCCGGATAAAATGACATGACCACCAGGGTTCTCAAGGAATTCATCCTACAACCAATTCCATTGTATTGACATAGTCACATAGTAACAATTAAGGAAGTCAATTTTTTTAATATCTCATTTTCAAATTATATGTAAGGATTTCATTACCCTTTTCATTTAGATGAGTTAGATAGATAACTATACTAATCAATGATGGTGGATACACCTCATTTTTTAAATGTGGATTCCCCTTAACACATAACATAAAATATCCCAAAAAGATAAATATGAACACTTATATTATTATAAAATTAAACAATGTAAGATATAACATCTAAAAAGCACAATCACCTAATAACAGAAATATGCAAACTAAATGTAGATATGGCCTGACATTATCCATGGAAAATCATTCCCCATTGTGCTTATTATGGTGAATTTAATACAACACCCCCATTTTATCATGGTATATAAATAGTAAATCATCATTCTAATCAGAAAAATAACAATAAAATCTAAAATCATGTGCCTCACCAAATAGTGAATTAGTGTCACCCATTAGTGGAATAATCAATAACTAAAACTCCCAATTCATGATATTTTGGCAACCCCTATACATGACTTAGGTATGTCCATGAACATTTCAATGTTCACATAGCTATATTCATGCATCATTTTATTACAAATATTAAGAAAAATGTAATATAACTTCTCTGATTCCATTTTTAGCATACTAGCTTCTGTTACATTGGATCATGCCCTAATAAAGAGCACCAGATGACCACAAGCTCATATTCTCGAACCACAGAGTCTGCCAACACACAATGATGGCCATATGTGTGTCTGTGGGAAGTATATTTCTGCATTAGATTATCTATTACATAGATTTATACAAAATATAACATGTATCAGAAGCATATTGACAATTAGATAAAATGGAAAAAAATAATGAGTCCTGAAATTAATGTAAATAGTTGGAAACATAATATCAATACTATATACAAAAATGATGATTATATCTTTTCATGAATTTACGAAAAAATGGGTGTGCATGTGGTCGGGGAACATGAATACACTATATTCAATCAAGAATTACATAAGAAAAAATATTTCTATATTATATCTTGAGAATTGGCTCAATACTCTTATCACAAAGATTCATCCTAAGTTGAAAACTATATTATAAATAAGAAGTATCTTTTTTCCATTATCTATACCTACATTCATAATATCTACATGGTTACCAAGTGGTGCCTATTTAGTGTGTGATATATGATATCAATATTCCATCACCCATGATGTCTAGGAATTTTTATTTCATTATATAATTGAATGATTGTTCCAATATAATGAATGATATGGAAGAAAATATGTAAACATATGTATCATTTTCTGGGTCCAAAAATGGGAACCCATCTGATACATATTTTTTTGGCATATTCCAAAAGTATGAATAAGAAACCCATACCAGAGAAAATATATATAACCTGTGCTAGTGTAAACCCGGAAACTAATAGAACAAAACATAATTCTTGTTCTCTAGATTGGGTTCATGTATATGTGTTATTTCATTATTATACATAAGTAAAATACTAAAAATCTCAATGTAAAACTAATGGGATACATCTTATAAGAATAATCTGTCCAATCAATCAAATGATTCAATCAAACCAAACTATAAATTTATGAGTTGGTGTCTCATTCCAAACCATGGCGATCAATAGAATAAAAGGAATCATAACAGACACAATCAATATAATCCAATACTACCAAGACCATCCAATGTGACATCAATGGCGTCTCGAGTGTCACTAAGTGGTTTGGAAAACGCATTACTCTATCCTAGATATCTCACATGGGGACCAAGTATCAACCATGGCATTGAAAACACTTATTTACAAAAGGTCCATCCACAATTTATAAGGCCCCAGCCTTAAACCTTACTTAATCTTGAGTTATTACAAGATTACACATTGAGGATCTTTTCAGGTTTAGAGTTTTAGAGAATTAGGACATAACTATTACATCTCAAAAGATTACAAAGTAGTCTCTTCTACTCAATTTCCATAAAATAAAAACTCTTAAAAAGAAACATGTCTAGTTTCATGTTTTAGGTAGCATGACTTTCCCTTGATCCCATCCTTGACACTATCGTCACATCATGTACCTTTCCCTTGACCTGTGAAAAGCATTTCAAAAACTTGAGATGAGCATAAAAAGCTCAGTAAGGGTTATAATAATATGGAAAGGAAACATGAGTTCATATATACATAAGAATGAAATCATACTTTCCCCATAAAACATAGGCATATCAAATCATGAATAAATCATAGAAAACATAAGACATAATGGTAACTTGAGGCATTCATAAATTTCTTACGTAGGGAGTAACCCTCTTGATTACGTTTGGAATACCCATCACAGTATATTCCCTAAATCTCTTCGGAGAAACCTTAACGTTTCACTCCTTCGCGTTACACAATGCATTGGAGAGCTATATCGGGCTCACCCGCCCTTAGTTTATCACGGAACCACCCATTCTTCATAACAATGCCCAAGAACCATAACATAATCTTATCACATAAACATGAATAAAGGAAACATAACATTTCCACATTTCAATCACAATATAATATTTTAGGATATTGAAATAATGAATCCTTTCAAAAAGAAACCATTTCCAAAACCATTTAAAACATTTAATAAAGAGATTTTTGAATCAATGTGTCCCATACCACCTTGAAGATTTTAACATTTTAAACCATTAATATCCATATAAATAAATCCTTAAAACAATTTTGAAAACATGGATATTAATAAGTACAAATAATTAAAACATTTAAAACGATATTTTGGTTAAAGGGGTTTTACCAAAATTAGAGACACTTGAATACAATAATCAAGGAATAACATTTAGTCAGAACATTATAATATCATGAGAATAAAATAATTCATGATATAATACTCCAAAGGATAGTATATACACCATATAAGAGTGAATTGGTGCATAACAACAATGAACCCTTAATAGAAATGTCAAATGTGATGAAATCCCTTATAAAGAAGGTATCCTTAAATTAAGGACAAATAAATCTCAAAAATATGTGTGACAAATATATATACACCCAATATAACTGGATATGAAGTGTAAAATAATAAAAGGTCATTCACACATATTCAATGGATTACATATTCAATGACTACAAGTTGAACCCAAAGAAATCGAAATTGGGTTAAAAAGTTCCCTTGACAGCCTAACGGAATGACATCAAAATGAGTTGATGAGAGATAAAAAGTGTATCTCATCACTTGGACATAAAATTTACATCAATAAGGATAAATGAGAACATATCCCTATATAACAATATGTAAATTAAAAGACCCAACAAAAGAAGTCTTTTAAAAAGGAGGAGGGTGAAAGGTTCCCTTACAGACTTGGGTATCTTTCAAAACAAACACCCCATGAAAGAAGGACAATAGATCATTGATGTAAATACTCATAAATGAAAGTATATTACACAAATAGTAGAATAATGGGCAGCACATACACCACTAAATGGAATTTGTGGCGAATGTAGCATAAATCTCACGGGAATAAAAGTGAGATGAAAAATCCCTTACGAAAACTCGGCAGCCTAACGACGCCACATAAAACTTCCGAATATGGATTGATGAGATCAAATAGAGCATCCCATCATATTACAATATAATTTAAATCAAGAGAAATATAAAAGAAAATCCCCAAAAATAACAAATAGGATCTTAAAATAAGTGACACAAAGGAGAGTACTTAAAAAGAAAGAGAGAGGTTAGATCTCTTACGAAAGTTCGGCAGCCTAACGACGCCACTCAAAACTTCCAAATTGGATTGATGAGAGAGAATAGGGTCTCTCATCACATGAACATAAAAAATTACAGTAAATTTAATATAAAAGTTCATCCCAATAACAAGAAAGATGATCTTTAAAAGGAATGACATAAAAGGGTGTACTTAAAAAGAAAGAGAGGTGTAGGATCCCTTACCTCGGGTCCGACTTGACTCGATCGTTCTTTAATCTCCTGAATAATAAACTTGAGTTAATTTCTAATTCCTTAGGAACCTATTTCAAGTTCATTATTACTTTTATACCACTTATTACCATGTCATAAACATTATGTAATCATTTAAGTTAATAATATTTGTTTTGCCGATATTTGGTTCTTAAGTCGAAAGTGGACTTCTTACAATTACATGTTGTTCATGTGGCCAAATGTTAATTATATCCAGAATTGTATTCATTATGTATATATCATATATGTCATATATATCCAGTACATGCATGCATTTATAACATTACATAATCATTTAGAGGTAAGAAATGAAATGCACCGTTCATGGAGACGGTAAGCCGTACGTACGCATGAACGCTACTTTCATTTCTATTTCGTATTTTATAGAATGGAATAATAATGATATAAAGGTATATTATAATTCCAGTATAATATCATATATAATATCATATTTCCATCCTTTATACATCCCACATATGGTATTTAACGAATCAAATCACTTTGAGGGGGCGGTAGTCTGCACTTCCTTAAATGAAGATATCGCGTATACCCATAATGGAAGCCATAAAGGTAAGACAAAAATGAAAAATACAGAAGCATAAATAAAACCTAAACATATTATATATCATATATAAAAATATTGACATCATAATGGCCACCTTTGAAGGTGTTAAATGAGTATTGAACAATCATCGTTTCGGGAGGCAGAATTTCACCATCCACGGAAACCGTATGTTCTTTAACCATATGATGTAGTTGTGTGAGAGTGTAGCTCGAATAAATCTTATAACAACATCCTAGTATATTGAAGATACTGTTGTTGTTACAAAAGAAGTAAATAAAAAGAGTTTAGGGGGTTGGAGAAGCAAAATAAAACAAATGAACATGAGAGAATGAATTACCTTTAAAAGTGTAACTCCTTTTGATTTGAGCCTAAAGCCTTCCTTTGAAAGGATTCTTCCCAAAGGGAATCATCTAGGATGAGGAGATGGATGTGGAGAGAGTAAATGGGCAGGGGTTGGCCGAGCCAAAGGCTTGAAGAGTGTGTTAAATGAGGTAGAGGTGGGGGCCTTTTATAAGAGGAGAGGAGGGGCACTTTTGGAATGTAAAGAAATATTACTTTATTTGAAAATGTGTTTCGGTTTCAAAAGGTACCACTTTGATATAATTCGTGGATAAGGTGATAAGGCTTCGAAATCCACTCATACAATAAGTTTTGGACATGTGTAGTTCATAGAGTTTACATTATCTTTCTATTTTATTTAAATCGTCAAATAATGATGTCATCGCTCCATCATTATTATGTCATAAATAATTTAATTTATTTAATGTCTAAAAATTATAAAAAAATACTATTATGTAGGAAATATTTTTCGATTTCCAATGAATATTTATAATCAAAAATATGACTTGTATAACCCCACTTAAAAATTGCTTTAGTAAAACATATCATGTTTGTGTCAATTTTACTTTTACATTAAATAAAATGTTATTTATGTCATTTCCCAACCAAAGTGTCTCCATGGGGTCCCCAAGTTGGCCCATGGCTTGTCTTGGTCGTCCATGACTCACCCAATAGGTGTAGGACATGTGTCATGGTGTTGTCACATTCTTGAAATATCATTTTTACCTTAAATTACACTAATTACCTCTAATCGCGATTAAGAACTTAATAAGTTACTATTCAACAAAAAATTATTATAATCTCATTGAACCACATTTTAATTCTTAATGACAACCATGTATGTCGGATTTTTGAAAATCAAAACACAATGATGACAAAATTTCATTTAAACCGAAAAGCAGTTTTTATAAGTACCAGTCAGTGGTTTCACTATTCATCAAAAATTGAAGTTTTTCAGAAAAATCAAAAAAATTCACCCTAAGCTATATTTGATATTCTGAATTCAAAAATGAAGTCCGTTTTAAAAAATTCAAAACATATAAGTCACATTTATTAATTTAATAATTAATTCCCGTTGTCGTGACAAATAGCGTGTTTTTATGAAACAATATGTATCAAAAGATTGACACTAGTTTAAGTCCGATTTCAAAGTGAAATTAATTCCAACGACCACTATTGGATTTAATGGTAAAAATATTTTCTAATTTACCTTTAAAACCAATTCAAAATATAATCTAATCATATAAATAAATTATATTAAAAAGTGGTTTTGAATTAAAATACAACATTTTACACTATTCATTAAAAAATGAACATTATCGGAAAGATACCAAAAATTTACACAAAATAATTTTGATGTCCCAATTCTTAATAAGAGTTTTATTTGGTCCAAAAGAATGTTTAAGAGTGAACAAAACTATATTCAATGACAGTTCTCCATTAAAAGGCGATAAATGAACCTTTAGTGAAAACTTGGGCATATACGCCTAAAATTGTATTCTTTCCGTATTTTAAGCCTTTAGATTTTATTGGATAAATGTAAAAACATTTAAAAAACATATATAATCATATTTTAGTTATTTCTATCCATTCCCGCCAATACAACGGCTACATGTTAACTACCATTCGAAATAATATTATTTTATTATTAGAGTGCAACGTAAGATTCCCAAGAAACTCGTTGTTGCGTGTTGGGTACGCCATCGAGCATAGCGTCCCCTTTAAAGTCATATTAATATTTTATTCACAAATATGGATAAATATGAAATTTTCATATTCATTATTTAACTGGGGTGTTACATCCTTCCCCCCTTTTGGGAATTGTGTCCTCGCAATTTTAAAATTGCGCTTGGAAACATCCTTGAAAGTCCCACATCGGAACAAAAGTCGGTAAAACAAACACTTTAAAATAAAGAAAGATAAGTACAAAGGTCACCCTATTTAACCCATACTAGGATTCCAAGTATGAAAATATGGACATGGAGGAGAAAACATAGGTTCATGTTCTCATGGAGAGTGATAGAAAACATGTTTAGGAGAAAGTTAACCATGAGAAAATCACAAACTTGTGATGGGTTAAACGGTATTCGATTCCCCAGTAGGAAAAGTTAATAGACAACATTTTTGTTTTAAGTTACTTTTTATTGAGGAATTTATTCATAAGGAAATATAATCACTTATCATGTTGACTTTCAACTTTTACTATATTCCTTAGTCAAACTCATATTTTTTCCAAAAGATGAGTATTTAGGGAGACTTGTTCGCATTAAGAGTACTATAATCAACTTCTAGAGAATCACCTAATCCCCAAAAGAGAACTATATACTTACCATGTCATTAGAATTTTACTAAAACCAAAACCAAAAAGGCTAGTACAAGATCAGATAATTCCAGAAAAGGATAACCCTTTATAAAAAGAAAATATATTCTTAATCTCCAAAATTTGTCCAACAAAACCCAAAGTTCAAAGAGGACCATTCTATAATCAATTTGTCCATAAAATTCTTCAAAGTAAACCAATATAAGATTGAAACCGAATTATTTGAAGGATTTAGTCGCATAGTCTTCCAAGATAAATCGTAACATTTATCTCCAAACAACATCAGTTGCTCCTAAAGTCCCGTATTAAAAAGTAATTAACCTAATCACATATCCTCCAAGATAGGTTAATAATTTTCATAAATAACCCAAAATAATCTTACTCTTAATTCATAAAATCATATAACTAGAAAGAATCAGCCAAACTATCCTGAGACTTCACGTAGTCCAGTGGTAGGCGATAAATACCAGTCGCACTTTGGTTGTGGGTTCGATTCCCGCAGCTTTGTCCGACGCGACGGGTAGTCACACGGTCTGTGTGTTGTCCTTTTTCCAAAACTGTATAATTCTTAAAACATTCCCCCAAAATGAGATAAAATCTTCAAAAATAATCATAACATATTTTAACCTCAAGTTTATCTCATTCCTTTCATTTTCCATCATATCATAGAGTAACCCATAATTACCTCAAAAGTACGGATCATATAAACCCTAATGGTTACCTTAATAATTATTACCTGAATTTCCACATCGGGTTGGCCATCTCGTACATGATGCATTAGAGAAATCACCAAGGTTGAAGTGGTTGATCATGACTCCTTGATATTTGGTTTAGAACAACCACGAGTTTCCTCATTGAATCCTCCATTTTATCTAGTATCTTAATCAGAGAACCACCACAGTTTCCTTCAAACCTGTTGTCTCTTTGGTGCCTGCTAGATCCATCCATTCACTAAAAATAGAAATGTCAGTGTGAGTATATCAAAAAAACCATCATGTACTAATGAGGAAGGTAAACACTAAGATACCCTTACTCATTCACTTTATCTAAAACTAGGACTCTTTCTGAAATCCTAACCATTATGGTAATGTCACTTATGCATAAAGAATACCCTATCCTCTAAAGTTATCTAAACCGACCTTTGATACCAACTATAAGGCCCCAGCCTTAAACCTTACTTAATATTGAGTTATTACAAGATTACACATTGATGATCTTTTCAGGTTTAGAGTTTTAGAGAATTAGGACATAACTATTACATCTCAAAAGATTACAAAGTAGTCTCTTCTACTCAATTTCCATAAAATAAAAACTCTTAAAAAGAAACATGTCTAGTTTCATGTTTTAGGTAGCATGACTTTCCCTTGATCCCATCCTTGACACTATCGTCACATCATGTACCTTTCCCTTGACCTGTGAAAAGAATTTCAAAAACTTGGGATGAGCATAAAAAGCTCAGTAAGGGTTATAAAAATATGGAAAGGAAACATGAGTTCATATATACATAAGAATGAAATCATACTTTCCCCATAAAACATAGCATATCAAATCATGAATAAATCATAGAAAACATAAGACATAAAGGTAACTTGAGGCATTCATAACATTCTTACGTAGGGAGTAACCCTCTTGGTTACGTTTGGAATACCCATCACAGTATATTCCCTAAATCTCTTCAGAGAAACCTTAACGTTTCACTCCTTCGCGTTACCCAGTGCATTGGAGAGCTATATCGGGCTCACCCGCCCTTAGTTTATCACGGAACCACCCGTTCTTCATAAAAATGCCCAAGAACCATAACATAATCCTATCACATAAACATGAATAAAAGAAACATAACATGTCCACATTTCAATCACAATATAATATTTTAGGATATTGAAATATTGAATCCATTCAAAAAGAAACCATTTCCAAAACCATTTAAAACATTTAATAAAGAGATTTTTGAATCAAAGTGTCCCATACCAACTTGAAGATTTTAAGATTTTAAACCATTAATATCCATATAAATAAATCCATAAAACCATTTTGAAAACATGGATATTAATAAGAACCAATAATTAAAACATTTAAAACGATATTTTGGTTAAAGGGGTTTTACCAAAATTAGAGACACTTGAATACAATAATCGAGGAATAACATTTAGTCAGAACTTTATAATATCATGAGAATAAAATTATTCATGATATAATACTCCAAAGGACAGTATATAAACCATATAAGAGTGAATTGGTGCATAACAACAATGAACCCTCAATAGAAATGTCAAATGTGATGAAATCCCTTATAAAGAAGGTATCCTTAAATTAAGGACAAATAAATCTCAAAAATATGTGTCACAAATATATATACACCCAATATAAGTGGATATGAAGTGTAAAACAATAAAAGGTCATTCACACATATTCAATGGATGGCATATTAAATGACTACAAGTTGAACCCAATGAAATCGAAATTGGGTTAAAAAGTTCCCTTGACAGCCTAACGGCATCACATCAAAATGAGTTGATGAGAGATAAAAAGTGTATCTCATCACTTGGACATAAAATTTACATCAATAAGGATATATGAGAACATATCCCAATATAACAATATGTAAATTAAAAGACCCAACAAAAGAAGTCTTTTAAAAAGGAGGAGGGTGAAAGGTTCCCTTACCGATTTGGGTATCTTTCAAAACATACACCCCATGAAAGAAGGACAATAGATCATTGATGTAAATACTAATAAATGAAAGTATATTACACAAAGAGTAGAATAATGGACAGTTCATACACCACTCCATGGAATTTTTGGCAAATGTAGCATAAATCTCACGAGAATTAAAGTGAGATGAAAAATCCCTTACGAAAACTCGGCAGCCTAACGGCGCCACATAAAACATCCGAATATGGATTGATGAGATCAAATAGAGCATCCCATCATATTAAAATAGAATTTACATAAAGAGGAACATAAAAGAAAATCCCCCAACATAACAAATAGGAGCTTAAAAGAAGTGACACAAAGGAGAGTACTTAAAAAGAAAGAGAGAGGTTAGATCTCTTACGAATGTTCGGCAGCCTAACGGCACCACTCAAAACTTCCAAAATGGATTGATGAGAGAGAATAGGGTCTCTCATCACATGAGCATAAAAAATTACAGTAAATTTAATATAAAAGATCATCCCAATAACAAGAAAGATGAGCTTTAAAAGGAATGACATAAAAGGGTGTACATAAAAAGAAAGAGAGGTGTAGGATCCCTTACCTCGGGTCCGACTTGACTCGATCGTTCTTTAATCTCCTGAATAATAAACTTGAGTTAATTTATAATTCCTTAAGAACCTTTTTCAAGTTCATTATTACTTTTATACCACTTATTACCATGTCATAAACATTATGTAATCATTTAAGTTAATAATATTTGTTTTGCCGATATTTGGTTCTTAAGTCGAAAGTGGACTTCTTACAATTACATGTTGTTCGTGTGGACAATTGTTTATTATATACAGAATTGTATTCATTATGTAGATATAATATATTTCATATATATCCCGTACATGCATGCATTTATAAAATTACATAATCATTTAGAGGTAATAAATGAAATGCACCATTCATGGAGACGGTAAGCCGTACGTACGCATGAACGCTACTTTCATTTCTATTTCATATTTTATAGAATGGAATAATAATGATATAAAGGTATATTATAATTCCAGTATAATATCATATATAATATCATATTTCCATCCTTTATACATCCCATATATGGTATTTAACGAATCAAATCACTTTGAGGGGGCGGTAGTCCGCACTTCCTTAAATGAAGATATCGTGTATACACATAATGGAAGCCATAAAGGTAAGACAAAAATGAAAAATACAGAGGAATAAATAAAACATAAACATATTATATATCATATATAAAAATAGTGACATCATAATGGCCAACTTTGAAGGTGTTAAATGAGTATTGAACAATCATCGTTTCGGGAGGCAGAATTTCACCATCCACGGAAACCGTATGTTCTTTAACCATTTGATTTAGTTGTGTGAGAGTGTAGCTCGAATAAATCTTATAAAAACATCCCAGTATATTGAAGATACTGGTGATGTTACAAAATAAGTAAATAAAAAGAGTTTAGGGGGTTGGAGAAGAAAAATAAAACAAATGAACATGAGAGAATGAATTACCTTTAAAAGTGTAACTCCTTTTGATTTGAGCCTAAAAGCTTCCTTTGAAAGGATTCTTCCCAAAGGGAATCCTCTAGGATTAGGATAGGGATGTGGAGAGAGTAAATGGGCAGGGTTGGACGATCAAAAGGCTTGAGGAGTGTGTTAAATGAGGTAGAGGTGGGGGCCTTTTATAAGAGGAGAGGAGAGGCATTTTTGGAAAGTAAAGAAATATTACTTTATTTGAAAATGTGTATCGGTTTCAAAAGGTACCACATTGATATTATTCGTGGATAAGGTGATAAGGCTTCGAAATACACTCATCCAATAAGTTTTGGACATTTGTAGTTCATAGATTTTACATTATCTTTCCATTTTATTTAAATCGTCAAATAATGATGTCATCGCTGCATCATTATTATGTCATAAATAATTTAATTTATTTAATGTCTAAAAATTATAAAAAAAATACTATGATGTAGGAAATCTTTTTAGATTTCCAATAAATATTTATAATCAAAAATATGACTTGTATAACCCCACATAAAAATTGTTTTAGTAAAACATATCATGTTTGTGTCAATTTTACTTTTACATTAAATAAAATGTTATTTATGTCATTTCCCAACCAAAGTGTCTCCATGGGGTCCCCAAGTTGGAACATGGCTTGTCTTGGTCGGCCATGACTCACCCAATAGGTGTAGGACAAGTTTCATGGTGTTTTCACATTCATATAATATCATTTTTACCTTAAATTACACTAATTACCTCTAATCACGATTAAGAACTTAATAAGTTACTATTCACCAAAAAAATTATTATAATCTCATTGAACCACATTTTACTTCTTAATGACAAACATGTATGTCCGATTTTTGAAAATAAAAACACAATGATTACAAAATTTCATTTAAACCGAAAATCAGTTTTTATAAGTACCAGTCAGTGGTTTCACTATTCATCAAAAATTGTAGTTTTTCAGAAAAATCCCCAAAATTCACCCTAAGCTATATTTGATATTCTGAATTAAAAAATGAAGTCCGTTTTAAAAAATTCAAAACATATAATTCACATTAATTAATCTAATAATTAATTCCCGCTGTCATGACAAATAGCGTGTTTTTATGAAACAATAAGTATCAAAAGATTGACACTAGTTTAAGTCTGATTTCAAATTGAAATTAATTCCAACGACCACTATTGGATTTAATGGTAAAAATATTTTCTAATTTCACTTTAAAATCAATTCACAATATAATATAATCATATAAATAAATTAGATTAAAAAGTGGTTTTGAATTAAAATACAACATTTTATACTATTCATTTAAAAAATGAACTTTATCGGAAAGATACCAAAAATTTACACAAAGTAAATTTTGATGTCCCGATTCTTAATAAGAGTTTTATTTGGTCCAAAAGAATGTTTAAGAGTGAAAAAAACTATATTGAATGACAGTTCTCCATTAAAAGGCGATAAGTGATCCTTTAGTGAAAACTTGGGCATATACGCCTAAAATTGTATTCTTTCCGTATTTTAAGCCTTTAGATTTTATTGGATAAATGTAAAAACATTTAAAAAACATATATAATCATATTTTAGTTATTTATATCCATTCCCGCCAATACAACGGCTACATGTTAACTACCATTTGAAATAATATTATTTTATTATTAGAGTGCAACGTAAGATTCCCAAGAAACTCGTTGTTGCGTGTTGGGTACGCCATCGAGCATAGCATCCCCTTTAAAGACATATTAATATTTTATTCACAAATATGGATAAATATGAAAATTTCATATTCATTATTTACCTGGGGTGTTACACAATTTCACTCCAATGTATCATATATCACTGATGAATATAATGAATCACATGGGTATCCCCTTCCGGGAATTCCAAAGCTTCTCCACTAGCATTTTATGTTGTAACCCATCGAGCCTGAATAATCTATTTGTGGGTCTATAATACAAAACCCATGTTCATCCCAAACCCATGAAAAGTTCCAAATCGAATAAGGAATCCATAAAAAAGATTTATTTTTGTACTTGTTTCCAATAATAATCATCTAAATAACTCATACATTCAATTTAACCAATCTATGCACATAATTCCAATTATCAAAATAACATTTCATCTTGAAATAAAAAAGTCATTAAATATGATTATGAAATGAACGAGGCATAAGAAACATGGATTTTTCCTTATTGAATTGAATTTCAATGTTGGTATTGAAAAACCAGAAGATAAAATGATTTCCATGTCTTCATATATAGTTCATGCCAATATCAAGGAATTACACATAAATAAAAAATTAATAATTAATACATGTAGGAAAATAATATGACATCAACATTCCTCTTTACAATATGGTATTTAATAATTTCATAATCCTAACCTATTAATCTTCAAAAATAATCACATTCCGTTTGAAGCATTCAAATGAATCAATTATGGAGTACCTTACAAAGCATATGCATTTGGCATGATATAAGTTATAACGACCCAAACATTTATCAATGGAATTTACTCTTGATCTGATTAAATGTCTTATTATGAAAAATAGTTATATAAAATTAGCACTTCCATAGTTTTATGTTTTTGGATTTCAAAATACCTTCATGAATTGTAACTATTTCTAATATAGCCGTTGAAAAGAGATGACATGATTAGTATAAAAATAGGGCTTTAACAAAACCAATTTACTCATAAAAATGATGTGATGGCATCATCCAGTTGAAATTCCCCATACAAATCCCATTTTTTGGAGGTTGAAATGCATGTGGCATCATTGGAATTTTCATTGGACCGTTCCCAATATGAGCCTCAACATGTTAAGCTCGAGTTGAGCCGCTTTTTGGAGATGTAGAAGTTGATCGAGATTATCACCCGAGTGATGTTATCCGAGCCACCCCAAAAGTCCGTCACTATCACACACCTTACCCTTCGGTCTTTTTCGGGTGTTATAAGGGGTTATGTAACTATAAATTAGCACTATGATTATGTGCATTTTTTTTATACAATAAATAATATAAAATCATTTTATTATTGTTACATTATAAATAGATTTAAAAGAAGAAATAATGTTTTAGTTAATAGTCAATTAAGAAATCTATTTTGATGAATTAATGGATTATTTAATTGAATAATATTTTAATTAAATATTATTAATAAATTACTTTTTATATAATATAAATGACCATATATTTATTTTAAATACGATTGTGATTTTAATTATGGTTTGAATCCTATTTTTTGTCAAAACCCATGAATTTTTTATAAATGTCGGTTTTTATTCTAAATGTTAAAATTAACATATCTATTACATTATTTAAAAAAATGAATATTATGTTTTTAATTAGGACATAGATATTATCAATTGATGATTTCTTCCGAATTTTCTGAGACTGTCGAATCTCGGGTAAACAATAAACAACGTTTAAATATATTATGTGTTTTATGACATCAAAATGACCCAAAGTGAATTAATAAAACACTATATTCATTATTTTTGGCAATTATATGTTTTTTTATTAAAATAGTGCGATTTTATTGTTATTTTTTTGATTTATTTTACAATGCTTTAGTGGACCCTTCAAGGATTATGAGACATTTGTCTTTTAAAATTGATTTCCTTGATAGTGTGACTCTCCTTCAAATATTAAACCCTATTATTTTAAGATGTTTGGCCATTAGCCTTATAAAATATTGTTTTCCATGCACCATTGGAAGAAACATTGTCAAAGCAATGGGATTGTTGGTGTTTTTTATTAGTATAATGTGTGGTGTCCCAACCCTAAAAAAATAATTCCCTCTCTTTTCTGATATAAACCCACAAAAACTCCTACATCCCCTTCACTCAATACCTTTTATTCTTGACCATACTCTTCCATCATCTCTCTGGAATCCTCCAAAAGATCCCCAAGCTCCCATGAAGTATCTCTCAATCCTCTCCCAGACCATTGGGGATCACCCTTCCAATTAAGGGATTCCTTCCTTTCTTATTTTTATCTATGATTCTTAATATTGTAAAACCCTTTTATATTCCACTAAAAAAGGAGGCGTATGATTGTGAACCTCCACCATATTACCCTCTTTATTTTTTAATGATGGGATTCCCCTTTCTCTCTCATTAATTCCTCTCAGGTACACTCATTACCATGAAAAAATTTGTTATGGAGTTTCTCTCTCCTCATTAACATTCTTGCAATTATTTTGTATTATAAATCTAAAAATCCATTAATTATATGGGGATATTAATATATATGACCCACATACCATCCATTTCATTTACATATGATAATACACCCATTTCACTGTCAACAACCAATTTTATGTATTCTTATGTCACGGTGTTATGATGCCGAATTTGCACACCAATTTTACAATATAATGTCATCGTGTCGTGAATACCTTTCCCATTTCTCTACCAAAGGTATTAAAATTTATGAACATTTAATTATTGATTATAGAGTTTCATGTATGAATTCCACATTACATTATAATGGAATAAATGATTATCATTAATTATTTCATGTTGTATAACCCATGTGGAACACTTATGCATGAAATGAAATGTTTCAGAAGGGTGTTCCCTAACAGCGCTCCAATGCATTTGGTGAAGATTAGTATCAGGATACATTTAGGGAAATAAGGTTTTAATAATGAAAATTATAGTGAAATGATTATTTACTCATGCTAATTCACATTCTAAGCGGGTTTACTCATGCCTAATGTGCAATGAGTCTTGGATTATGTTAATACAATGTTAATTGTTATCGCCACATTTCCATGTCATGATAATCATGTTATATCATGACTTTATGTTTTTGTTTGTCTTTTTAGAAATTTATATGCCTATTTCATGACATGTATTATACTCTTCATGTTATGCCTTTTTTACTCCCTTACTGGGATTTGTAGCTCACCCTTTTCTAATGCATGTTCTCATGTTATCCCATGAAATGCTATGTTTGAGGGAATGTGTTGGTCATGTAAAAGACATTTTCAATAAAGATGTTTTGTTTTCATTATTTAAGACATCATGTAATGTTTGTAAGACCATAATCCCCAAATAAACAAGACATCTTGATCTTATATATTGAATCAAATAGAGATTTTATGTTATAAATCATGTTTACTTGTGTAATAAAGAGCAGGGTTGTTATAGATGGTATCGAAGGGAGGTATAGTTATTTATGGAATTAGGAATAAAAATTCCTAGAGAAGCCTTAATGGTATGAAATTTTATAATACAATCTTCACTATATTTTGGTGGGTATTGAGTAAGTGATTTATCATTAAAATACATCCTTGTTTGGATTCGAGCATGTAGAAGAGGCTCTGGAACAGTAGTACCTAGGAGTGAAATCTCCAACAAGGTGTTTCGAGCTTGACCTGTGGTATCCTGGTACACAACAACGGGCCTTGTTGCACTATTTGTTCTGACACACCAGAGGGATATTATTTGGAAATTCAGATACATATTATGATCAATTATTAAGGGAAAAATTCCCCTATGAATAAATGTAGGGAAGTAGATCATGGATAACCTAGATTGAAGCCTATAGATTCATAAGTTCATGAAATAAAATATATATATAAGTCTTTTTCTTTTTTTTCATTGGAACACCCTTTATGTATTACCACTAAATTTCCATTTATTCATGTCTATGGTTGATAATAGGAGACTCATGGTAACAAAAGATGCAAAGATCAATGTGATGAATATTCTAATGAGATGCACAATATGATAGGAGTGGGAACCATGCTATTTTTCATGATAATCTATACGTTAACTCCATAATTTAATAGTAGCATGGGTCAATAGGAATGTTCAACCCCTCCCTCCAATATAACAAGTCACAATCGAGAGCATAATGAGACAATGACCTTCTGCATTTAATGGACCATATGATACCTCAATTGTCGAACAATGGATCAACTCCATTGAAAACAACACCTCCTTCTTTAAATGTTCTGAACTGGAGAATATTCTTTTGTATTCTTAGCATACAGAGGGTGAATCCGATATATGGTGGATATTGATCAAAAATATGAATCTTGGGAAGGGGAATAAGGCATTTGAATGGATGGATTTCCAGAAAACAAATTTCGATAAATATTTTCCATGCACCCTCTGACTTAAGATGGAAAGGTAATTTTTCCCTCAAGAAAAAAACAGGATGAATCCATATAAGTTTACAAGGAAAAAATCACAAGGCTTTCAAGATATGACTTCGGCTTTTTTGTTTCCAACAAATGAAAGGTTCATAGCCTCTTTGGTGGGCTAAAACCTAGCCTATGGAAAGTCCTGGAGATCCGTGACTTAGATAGCAATGAGGAAATAGTCTATAGTGACCTCAAGGTTGAAATAGAGATCTAAAAAGCTTAGAGGTATCAAGGGGATAAGAAGGGTAATGTGGACATCAATTCTATTAGTTCGATGGATGAATCCAATGGTGCTAAGAAATATTAGTACCCCACTTGCCAAAGTTGTGGAAAAAAGAACCCCGAAAATTTCATTAAGTGGATGAGGAAATTATTTAGGTGTGTAAGAGAAGGGCACCTAGCCATTAACAAAAAACAAGATAAACCCACTTCTATGACATAGGAGAGGAACACTTTGTTTGAATCTCAATACATTTTTAATTTTTTTCAACTACAAAAATCCATGGCACCTTGAAAATATGTGCCCTAATGCAAGGGTTTTCAGAGGCAACCAACATCCTCCAAGGTAGTAAGGGTGAGCTTTTTCCATCAATACCTCCGAAGTGAACCTTAAAAATGAAGTGGTGATAGGTACAGCAGTTATTCATTAAAGAAGAACGAATTTAATTTTTGATTACAGATCAATACATTATTTTATATCATGAAGGTTTAGTAGAACAATCCCAACACCACCCCAAATAATGGAAGAAAAGATGTTGGTGAGTATGGAAAATGGGGCAATCATTACATTCCATGAATATAACTTCTCCCTATCGTTATAATGGAGTGAATATCCTGGTGAATTCCATCATATTCCCATTGGTGGGATTTTATTCAATTCTCTGCATGTATTGGATTTCCTTATATAGAGCCAAACAGAATTTAATGACTGGGAAATCACTCTCTATATTGAGAATCGAACCCTGATTCTATACAAGTGAAAGGAGAAAGATAAATATTTTTTAGTACCATCATCTCTAGAATAGATATTACTGTCCTATGAGGGGGCATATCAGGATCAGATGATTGAGTCTAATGAAGCATCCATCATTGAAGACATGCCTATTTTGAGGGAATACACTGATTTTTTCTTGAGGAATATCCTGTTCTTCATCCTAGAAGAGATGTTGTGTAATAAATTGACCATATGCTCATAGAGTTTCCCAATATCCACGAATCTATATAGAATGGCTGTTTTGGAGAATTTGGAGTTGAGGAAACAACTACAGGAGAATCTGGATAAAGGGTTTATATACCCATGTAATTCACCATCTGGTGCTCCAATCCCCTTCATCAATAAGAAGGATTGGTCAATGTGCCTTTTCATTGATTATCGTGATCTCGACCAAATCCTGATAAATAAAAAGTATCATATTCCTTGAATTGATTAATTTTTCGATCAGTAACGTGGTGCATAATACTTATCCTAGGTGGATTTGTGGTCAGGATATTACCAAGTAAGAGTAAATAAGGAGGATACCCACAATACTCCGTTTTGTACAAGGTGCGGGCACTATAAATTCATAGTAATGCCTTCCAGACTCACTAATGCACCAAAAAATTAACATGGACATGTTTAATAGAGTCATAACAGATTACCTCGACAAATTTTTTGTAGTCTCTATAGATGATATTATAATATACTCCAAAACCATGGAGGAGCATCAATAGCATCTATGAACTGTAATCTAGACCATTTCATAGGAGAATATCTATGAAATGTAAAACAAGTGTGTATTATGGTTGAATATTGTCTTGTTCTTGGGTCACATAATCACAAGCAATGGTATATCTCTAGATCCCTCCATGACAGCTACAATTCAGAGATAGAAGAGGCCAACATTGGTAATGCAAATCCATAGCATGTTGGGTTTAGACGGATATTATCACCAATTTGTGGGAAATTTATCAATATTGTCCAACCCTTTTAACAAGTAAAATCATAAGGGTGTAAAGATATACGAGAGTGATAAATGGGAAGAGAGATTCAATGAGTTGTAAAGGAGGATTATCATTGTGCCCGTACTCACACTCCTAATAAGTGAAGAAATCTTTATAGAGTAAAATGATGCTTCAATGAGGGTGTTAGGGTGTCTGATAAATTAATATGATAGACTGATAGCCAACAATTCAGGGAAGATAAAAATCCATGATAAATACTATCCCACGGATGATCTGGAGTTGGATGTTGTGATCATTACATTGAAAATCTGGTGGCATTATATCTCTAGGGAGGAGTGTGAGATGTATACTAATCAAAAGTGCCTGAAATATATATTCACACAAATAATCATAATATGCACCAATGAATATGGATAAACCTCATCAATGATTATGATTTTTCAATCCACTACCATCCCAGTAAGGAAAAAAGGTGGTTGATGCACTATGTAGAAAGGATCATGCAATTCTATCAATGATGAGAATTGAGAGGGATGAAATCATCTTATATTTTTAGAAGATGGACATGGGAATCATTAAGGGAGGAACATTATCAATCCTTTTTCAAATGATTTATCAACCATCCCTCATGGAGAAAATAAAGGATGCTCAATGAAATGATGAGTAAATTCTAGAAAAGGGTGAAAGCTATCAGAAATTGGAAATCCTCAGAGTTTGTTGTCAACAATGATGGAATTATGAGATTTTGTTTACGATTATATGTACCATATGATCTAGATATAAAGAAAGATCTTGTGGGGGATGCACATATCTCAACCCCCTCTATTCCCCAAGGGATGCTACGTGAAAAAGAGGCATTTCCAACGGTTCACAACTGTTGGGAAAGGCTGCAGAACCGTTGGGAATATCTATCCCAACAGTTCTGCAAACTGTGGGGAAGTAAGACGTTGGGAAATGTTTTCCCAACGGTTTACAAAGAACCATTGGGATAGGTTAGAAAAATCAACCTATCCCAACGGTTAACATTAACTGTTGTCATATGTTTTCCCAACGGTTTTAAGTAAACCGTTGGGAAAACCTAACAAAATCTCTAGCTTTTCCCAACGGTTCACTCAAAACCATTAGATAAAATCCAACTATACATCGTTTCCCAACCATTTGAAACCATTGGGAAAGAGTTTATACAAATGGTTCCATATAAACTATTGGTATAAGCCTCTATATAAGACTATGCCAATGGTTTCAAACCATTGTCATAGCCTATGCTGTGCAAATTGCACAACAGCCTGCAATTTGCACAGCAGGATGAAATTCGCACAGGGGAGGAGCAGGGTCTCCATTCACCATTGATTCTTCAATCCAACTCCATTACATGAAATAACCTACTAATATATACATATACAAAACAAATTCATATACATTTAACACATAATACATCCTGAAACTATACACATTCAGAATTAAATCAGAATTCACAACCTAATTATAAAGATACATAATTTAGAATTCATTTAGAATTCATTTTAAAATTCATTTATAATTCATTTAGAATTCATTTTAAAATTCATTTAGAATTCAATTTCAAATTAAGATGACAATTATATTTGAAATTTGGAATTCAATTCATAATTTGATCGGTTTTTCGTATACATGTGTTTTTACTATATATGATATCCATTTTAAACAAAATACATGCACTTGGAGTAGTACCGGTCACACCATACATTGTATTGAGGCATGATTTACTATTGCACGTCACACATGACCCAATGATCATTTTCTTAAAGTATCAACATATTCTGAAAGGGTTTCGTTGGTTTTCCGTATTCCAGTTATTATCACTTAAAATGTGGTTCATTTAAAAAAATGACATTTTTGAGTTATCCCTGCCACACCGCGACTTTTAATGAGGCGAGGTTGACTCGTAAACGTCAAAAATAACCCATGGATTGTTTCCTAAAGTTTCAACAGAATCCGAATGTGTCTGGTTAGTTTTTCGTATGTCAGTTGTTGTTTTCACTTAAAATGCTTTCCATTTCAAATAAAAGTGATCCACTTTGAGTTGTGGTGGCCACACTGATGCTCAGATTGAGGCGTGGTTGACTAGTACACATCAAAAATGACCCATTGATCCTTGTCCTAAAGTATCAACAAAATCCGAATGTGTTTGGTCAGTTTTCCGTATGTCAGTTGTTCTTTTCACTTAAAATGAAGTCCATTTTAAACTATAGAGAGACACTTAGAGTGATCCCAGCCACACCGGGACTTGGATTGAAGTGGGGTTGACTCTTACATGTTACAAATGACCCAAGGATCAATGTCCTAATGTTTCAGTGGAATCCTAATGCGTTTGGTTGGTTTTTAGTATGTCAGTTGTTGTTTTCACTTAAAATGTTTTCCAATTCAAAGAAAAGTGAGTCACATTGAGTGGTCCCGGCCACAACAAGGCTCGGATTGAGGTGCGGTTCACTCCTAAACATAAAAAATGAACCATGGATTATTTTCCTAAAGTTTAAATGGATTCAAAATGCGTTTATGACAGTTATTGTTTTCACTTAAAATGTCTTCCATTTCAAAGAAAAGTGAGTCACTTTGAGTCGTGGCGGCCACACTGAGGATTGGATTGAGGTGCAGTTGGCTCATACATGTCAAAAATGACACATGGATCATTTTCCTTATGTATCAATAGAATCTGAATGTGTTTGTTCAGTTTTCTGTATTTCAGTTTTTCTTTTCACTTAAAATGATGTCCATTTTAAACTATAGAGAGACACTTCGAGTGGTTCCGGCCACACCGCTCCTTGTATTGTGGTGGGGTTGACTCGTACATGTCAGATAAAACTCATTTATTGTTTTCCTAACATTTCAATGGAATACGAATGCATTTGGTCAGTTTTTCGTATGTCAATTGTTGTTTTCACTAAAAATGATGTCCTTTTGAAACAAAATATAGGCACTTCAAGTGGTTCTGGCGTCACCGTGCCTTGGATTGAGGTGGGGTTGACTAGTACACGTCACATATGACCCATGGATCGTTTTCCTAACGTTTCTACCGATTCTGAATGCGTTTGGTCATTTTTACGTATTCCAGTTGTTCTTTTCAGTTAAAATGATGTATATTATAAACAAAAGAGATACATTATGAGTGGTGTCAGCCACACCGCGCCTCAGATTGAGGAGGGGTTGGTACACATCACATATTACTTATGGATCATTGTGCTAAAGTATCAACACAATCAAAATCTGTTTGGTCGGTTTTCCGTATGTACTTAAAATGTTTTCCATTTTAAAAAAAGAGAGACATATAGAGGGATCCCAGCCACACCATGACTCGGATTGAGGCGGGGTTGACTCTTACACATCACAAATTACTGATGGATCGTTGTCCTAAAGTTTCAATGGAATCTGAATGCTTTTTGTTGGGTTTCAGTATGTCAGTTGTTGTTTTCACTTAAAATGTTTTCCATTTCAATCAAAAGTGAGTCACTTTGAGACATGGCGGCCACCCCGAGGCTCGGATTGAGGAGAGGTTGACTCATACACATCTAAAATGACCCATGTATCCTTTTCCTAAAGTATCAACAGAATCTGAATGCGTTTGGTCGGTTTTCCGTATGTCAGTTGTTCTTTTCACTTAAAATGAAGTCTCTTTTAAACTATTTAGA
This sequence comes from Viscum album, assembly GCA_963277665.1. NCBI lineage: Eukaryota > Viridiplantae > Streptophyta > Magnoliopsida > Santalales > Viscaceae > Viscum > Viscum album. Next base: position 853,314,694 of record OY728161.1, read on the forward strand.
GACACGTCGAGTGGTTCCGGCCACACCACGCCTCGGATTGAAGTGGGTTTGACTCATACAAGTCACATATGACTCATGAATTTTTTACCTAATGTTTCAATGTAATTTGAATGCATTTGGTCGGTTTTCCGTATGATAGTTGTTGTTTTCATTAAAAATGATGTCCTTTTGAAACAAAAGAGAGACACTTCGAGTGGTTCCGGCCACACCACACCTCGGATTGAGGTGGGGTTGACTTTTACACATCAAAAATGACCCATGGATCGTTTTCCTAATGTTTCCATGGAATCTGAATGCGTTTTGTTGGGTTTTAGTATGTCAGTTATTGTTTTCACTTAAAATGTTTCCCATTTCAATGAAAAGTGAGTCAATTTGAGACGTTGCGGCCACACCGAGGCTCAGATTGAGGCGCAGTTGACTCGTAATCGTCAAAAATGACCCATGGATCCTTTTACTAAATTATAAATTGAATCTGAATGCGTTTGGTCAGTTTTCCGTATATTAGTTGTTCTTTTCACTTAAAATGAAGTCCATTTTAAACTATAGAGAGACACTTTGAGTGGTTCCTGCCACACCTCACCTTGTATTGAGGTTGGGTTGACTCTTACACGTCACATATGACTCATGTATTGTTTTCCTAACAGTCCAATGGAATCTGAATGCATATGGTCTGTTTTCCTTATGTCAGTTATTGTTTTCACCAAAAATGATGTCCTTTTGAAACAAAAGAGAGACACTTTGAGTGGTTCCAACCACACCGAGCCTTGGATTGAGGTGGGGTTGACTCGTACACGTCACATATGACCCATGGCTAATTTTAATAATGTTTCAATAGAATCAGAAGGTTTTTGGTAGGTTTCCCGTATGTCAGTTGTTGATTTCACTTACAATTTAGTCCATTTTGAACAAAAGAGAGACAATTTGAGTGGTCCCAGCCACACTGCAGCTCGGATTGAGGTGGGGTTGACTCGTACACGTCACATATGACCCATGTATCATTTTCCTAAAGTTTCAACAGAATCCATAGGCGTTTAGTCGGTTTCCGGTATGTCAGTTATTGTTTTCACTTAAAATTAAGTCCATTTTAAACAAAACATAGGCACTTTGAGTGGTGTTGGCCACACCGGGCCTCTTATTGAGGTGGTTTTAACTCGTAAACATCACATATGAGTCATGGATCATTTTTCTAATGTTTCAACACAATCATAATCCGTTTGATCGGTTTGGCATATGTACGTAAAATATTGACCATTTGGAACAAAAGAGTGGTAGTTTGGGTGGTCTCGGCCACACCGCACCTCGGATTGAGGTGGGGTTGACTCGTACACGTCACATATTACCCTTGTATTATTATCCTAAAGTTTCAATAGAATATGAAGGCGTTTGGTCGGTTTCCCGTATGACAGTTGTTAATTTCACATACAATTTAGTCCATTTTGAACAAAAGCGAGACAATTTGAGTTTTCCCAAACACACAACAGCTCGGATTGAGGCGGGGTTGACTCGTACACGTCACATATTACCCATGGATCGTTTTCCTAATGTTTCAACAGAATCCTAAGGCATTTGGTCAGTTTGGCGTATGTTAGTTGTTGATTTCACTTAAAATTAAGTCAATTTTAAACAAAAGAGAGGAACTTTGAGTGGTGTATGCCACAACGGGCCTTAGATTGAGGCGGGGTTGACTCTTACACATCACATATGATCCATGGATCATTTTACTAATGTTTAAACACAATCATAATCCGTTTGATCGGTTGGCGTATGTACGTAAAATATTGACCATTTGGAACAAAAGAGTGGTAGTTTGGGTGGTCTCGGCCACACCGCGCCTCAGATTGAGGTGGGGTTGACTCGTACACATCACATATGACCCTTTTATCATTATCCTAATGTTTAAATAGAATACGAAGGCGTTTGTTCGGTTTCCCTTATGACAGTTGTTGATTTCACATACAATTTAGTCCATTTTGAACAAAAGCGAGACAATTTGAGTTTTCCCAGACACACCACAGCTCGGATTGAGGCAGGGTTGACTCGTACACGTCACATATGACCCATGGATCGTTTTCCTAATGTTTCAACAGAATCCTAAGGCATTTGGTCAGTTTGGCGTATGTCAGTTGTTGTTTTCACTTAAAATTAAGTCAATTTTAAACAAAAGAGAGGATCTTTGAGTGGTGTCTGCCACAACGGGCCTTAGATTGAGGCGAGGTTGACTCATACACATCACATATGATCCATGGATCATTTTCCTAAAGTTTAAACACAATCAGAATCCGTTTGATCAGTTGGCCTATGTACGTAAAATATTGTCCATTTTGAACAAAAAAGAGGAAGTTTGGGTGGTCCTGGCCACACAGCGTCTCGAATTGAGGCGGGGTTGACTCTTACACGTCACATATTACCCTTGTATTATTTTCCTAAAGTGTCAATAGATTCTGAAGGTGTTTGGTCAGTTTATAGTATGACAGTTGTTGATTTCACATACAATTTAGTCCATTTTGAACAAAAGAGAGACAATTTGAGTGTTCCCAGACACACTACGGCTCGGATTGAGGCGAGGATGACTCGTACACGTCATATATGACCCATGGATCGTTTTCATAAAGTTTCAACAGAATCTTAAGGCATTTGGTCAGTTTGGCCTATGTCAGTTGTTGTTTTCACTTAAAATTAAGTCCATTTTAAACAAAAGAGAGTCACTTAGAGAGGTGTCGGCCACAACGGGCCTCATATTAAGGCGGGGATGACTCGTACATGTCACATATGATCCATGGATAATTTTCCTAATGTTTAAACACAATTAGAATCCATTTGATCAGTTTGGCGTATGTACGTAAAATATTTTCCATTTTGAACAAAAGAGTTGAAGTTTGGGTGCTCCCAGCCACACATCGCCTGGGATTAAGGAAGAGTTGACTCGTACACATTACATATGACCCATGGATCGTTTTTCTAACGTTTCAATAGAATTTTAAGTCAGTTGGTAGGTTTCTCGTATGTCAGTTGTTGAATTCACTTACAATTTAGTCCATTTTTAACAAAAGAGAGATATTTTGAGTTGTCCAGGCCACACCGCAGCTCGGATTGAGGTGGGGTTGACTCTTACAAGTCACATATGACCCATGGATTGTTTTGCTAAATTATCGACAGAATATGAATGCGTTTGGTCGGTTTTCCGTATTCCAATTGATGTTTTTTAATTAATATGATGTAACTTTGAAACAAAAGGCAGACACGTTGAGTGGTTCCGACCACACCGTGCCTCAGATTGAGGCGGAGTTGACTCCTACACGTCACATATGACCCATGTATCGTTATCCTAATGTTTCAATGTAAACCGAATGTGTTTGGTCGGTTTTCCGTATGTACTTAAATTGTTGTCCATTTTAAGAAAAAGAGAGACACTTAGAGTGATTCCGACCACATCGTGCCTCAGATTAAGGCGGGGTTGACTCATACACGTCACATAAGTCCCATGTATATAATGCTAAAGTATCGACACAATCTGAATTTTGGGTTTCCACCCCACATGGACAGCCCTACCCCCACCCCACCCACCCCACTTGGACATCCCTACCCCCACCCCACATGGACAACCCAGCACCCCCCCACCCCACGTAGACAGCCCTAACCCTACCCCAATAGGAAAACCTAGCCCTCCCCCCGTACCTGGACACCCCTACCCCCCACAACCAACTTGGATACCCCCCCCCCCCCTGCACCCCACTTGGACAGCCCTACCGTCACCCCCACTGGACAACCCATCCCACCCACCCTACCTAGGCAGCCCCTCCCCCACCCCACCTGCACACCCTCCCCACAACACTTGGACAACCCTGCATGTACACCCTCCCCCACCAAACCTCCACACCCTCTCCCACCCCAAACAGCCCTACCCCCACCCCATTTGGACATCCCAACCCCCTCCCCTACCCTACCTAGAGAGTCCCCCCACCCCAAACAACCCTACCCCCCCCCCCCCCACATTTGGACAACACAACCCCCTCCCCCACCCTACCTAGACAGCCTCCTCCCCCACCCTACCTAGACAACCCCTCCCCCACCCCAAACAACACTACCCCCACCCCATTTGGACAGCCCAGCCCCCTCCCCCACCCTACCTGGACATCCCCTTCCCCCACCCCCCTTGGAGAGCCTTCGACATCCTCCCCACTTGGACAGATCTACCCCCACCCCACTTGGACAGATCTACCCCCACCCCACTTGGACATCCCATCCCCCCCCACCCCACTTGGAAAACCCAACCCCCCCCCACCTAGAAAACCGTAACTATATTTATGGATAACCAACGAAATCAAGTCAATAGACCTTAAATTTAAAATAAATCAAGGATAAAATAACTCTAGATCATATTGACCTCTTCAATATCAACCAAAATTATTCAATAGAGATAAATAACTAAAAAACCACAACCTAGAATGATATATTTATTGTGTTCATAAGGGAATCATAATACAAAATACATTGTAGAAAAATGGAACGAAAATGTATAAAATAAATGAAGGCACACCTCCCGATTTAGAATGGAAGAACAAAAATTTCTTGAATCAAAGATAGATGTCCCGTTGGAAATTAGAGTTAGAACCCTCTAGAGTAGGTTGTGAAGTAGGGTTCCAACCGTAACCAAAAATTATATATGCCTTATTTTCGTAAGGGGATTATAATACACACTAGATTTCACCAAAATAGAATGACAAAATCTAAAATAAATTAACACACATGAACTGATTTAAACGGGAAGAAAAAATCTAAAATCAATAAACTCACACATACCGAATTAAACAGGAAGAAAAAATCATTGAAAACCAGACCTATTGTGTTGGGAAGTAGCATTTGTGTCGAGATTTAGAGGCAAGCCTTCCAGATGATTGAGGTTTAGTGAAAAAATTTCGAGAGGGTGTGTCTAGATCTCGGTTACGGAAACATTTTCGAGATGTATGGAGTTGCAGATCAATGATATTTGTGGATTTTCATTCCCAACGGTTTTAAAAAACCATTGGGAAAGTAATGTTATCCCAACGGTTTCAAAAAACCGTTGGGAAAAACATATTAATTCCATATATACCAACGGTTATGATAGAACCTTTGGTATAGGGGTCTTCATCATTCCCAACAGTTTCACTAAACCATTGGGAAAACTCTTTTTTACCAATTTTTTCCAATGGTTTCATCAAACAAATGGAAAAACACAATTTTTACAGATCATTACCAACGGTTTCTGGAAACCATTTGTAAATATTACCTATACCAACGGTTCAAAGAACCGTTGGAATAAAAGCGTTGGGAAAACATGATTTCTAGTAGTGGGAGTACAAATATGTATCAAGATCTCCGAGAAAACAAATGGTTGGATAATACGAAAATGGATATTAGTAAATATAAATCAATGTGCTTGGTATGTCAGCAAGTGAAGGCTGAGTGGAAAAAGTATAAGGGAATGATGCAACCACTAACCATACAAACATGGATGTGGGAGAACATTACCATGAACATTGTCACTAGACATCCAAATACATCGAGAGGAAACAATGATATATGGGTCGTTGTGGATCATCTTATGAAGAAATCTCAATTTATCACAGTTTGAGATGACTTCTCAATAGATCAAGATTCACGGATTTACATAAAAGAACTGGTAAGGCTGGATGGAGTACCACTATATATTTTATCCGATCATTATCTGAGACTCACCCCCATGTTCTTGATAGTCTTAAAAATTCTCTTATCACTAATCTAAACATTAGTATGACCTATCATCCTCAAACTGACGACCTATATGAGTGAACTATTGAAAAACTAGAAGATATGATAAGATCATATTCTATGGACATCAAAGGAGGATGGGAACAACATATTCCCCTAGTTGAATTCTCCTACAATAATAGTTTCCACTCGATCATCAAAATTACACCATAGGAATCCAATTATTGGAAAAGGTGCAGCAAACTAGCGTGTTAGGATGATGTTTGTGAGCATAAGCTGATAAGACCTGAAATGGTCGAAGAAATGTTGGAGAAGGTGAAAACCATTCAGTATCATATCAAAGAATCCAAAAGTCGATAGAAGAGTTTCACAAATAACCTTCGATGATACCTTGTGTTCAATGTTCGATATTTGGTATTTCTACACTTATTTCAATGGATGAAGGTCATGAGGTTTGAAAATAAAGGGAAGATAAGTCCTAGATACATCAGCTCCTTCGAGATTCTTGATCGTGTTGGGGATGTGGCCAATCAAATTTCAAATCCACTTACCATGGAAAAGTAAGGATGTCTTTCATTTATCCCTATTATGGAAGTACATAACAAACCATTCACATGTACTCTGTTCATAGATAGTATAGTTAGTGGATGATCTTTCTTACGAGGAGAAGCCAGTGAAGATCTTGATTATAGAGATAATGTTCTTTGTAAAAAGATTACCCACATGGTCAGAATACTATGGTGAAACCACAAGCATGAAGAGGAATCATGGGAACTAGAGGAGGTAATATAGGAAATGTACCCTCACCTATTTGGGGAATTGAATATAAAAGTAAGATTCAAGGAAGAAATTTGTTAAGGGGGGAAGATTGTAATGAACCAAAATTTTATAAATGAATATTACTAATGATATAATTAAATGTCTTATTATGAATAATGGTTATATAAAATATGCCCTTCTTTCGTTTTTTATTTAAGGATTTAAAAATACAATTATGAATTGTTATTGGAGCTAATATAGTTGTTGAATAGTGATCACATTATTAATATAATTATAAGGCTTTAAAAAAATCCAATTTACTCAAAAAAATTACGTGATGAACTCATCTTGTAGTCTTGCCCCATACGAAGCGCATTTATCAGATATTAGAAATGATGTGGCATCATTGGGAATCTCTCTTAACAAATCCCAATCTGAGCTTCAACACGTTAATCTAGAGTGGGACCTCCTACGGGAGAAGTGGAGGTTGATAGAAATTACCACCCAAGCGATGTTATCTGAGACACCCCAAGAGTCTGTCACCATCGCACACCTTACCCATTGGAATTATGAGGGTGTTATAAGGGATTATATAAAAAGATGTTAGAACTATGATTATGTGAATTATTATTTTATAAATTAATGAATATACATTCATTATATTATTGTTACATTGTAAATAGTTTTTATAGAACAAATCTTATTTTATTTAATATTCAATTAAAAAAGCTATATTGATGAATTAAGGTATTTTTGAATTAAATATTATTTTAATTAAATATTATTACTAATTTAATTTTTATATTATATAAATGATCGTATAATTATTATGAATATAATTTTAATTTTTATTAAGGTTTGGAAACTATTTTTGTCAAAACTCATTAATTTTCAATAAATGTCGGTTTTTATTATAAATATAACGAATCACATATTTAGAAAATTATTTAGATAAGTTGGAGATTATTTTTGGAATCAGGATATTGAAATTATCCAATGGTGATTTTTCATAATTTTATTAGAGTCTATTTTTTTGGTAAAAATTAAATATCGTTTAAATATATAATGTGTTTTAGGGAGTCATAATGACCCAATAAAGAATGTAATAAAAAACAATAAACTATATGTTCATCCAATATATGTTTTACAATTAAAAAAATGTGATATTATTTTTGTTTTATTTATTTTACAACACTTTAGTGGAATATCAATACTTATAAATCATTTTTCATTTGTAAATTTATTTCTTTGAGAATTTGACTCAACTCCACATAAGAAACACTATTATTTTTAGAAAGATCAACCATTGGCCTTATAAAATCTTGTATTACACTCCCCTTTTCCAAAAACCACTATAAAAATGGATGGGTTGGTTGGTTGTTTTGATTTATTTAATGTGCGGTGTCCCAAACCAAAATAATAAAGAATTCCGTGACTCTTCCAAGATAAACCCTCCCAAACCCCCACTTCTTCTTCACTCAAAGCTTTTAGAGCTCAACCAAACTCTGAATTATTATCTATATAATCCACCCAAGGCGCCCAAGCTCTCATGAAGTCACTCTAAAGCCTCTTCCAAGCCATTGGGATCACACTTCCATGTATGGGATTCCTTCCTATCTTATTTTTATCCATGCATCGTTATATTGTAATTCAATTTTATTTTAAATTAAAAATATTGGGGAATGATTGACAACCACCCCTGTACTAAGATATTATTCATTTAATGATGAGAGACCCATTTCACTCTCATTAATGCCTCCCATGTACACCTGTTACCATACTGATATTCTGTATGAAATTTCTCTCACCTCATTTACATTTAAGAAATTTTTTTGTATTATGAATCTAAAATTCAATTACATATGTGGGGAAATGATTTTATATGACCCCCTTACTTCCCATTTCAGGTATATATGATGAGACACCCCTTTATCTCTTATAAACCATTTTTAGGAATTCTTATGTCACGTTGTTATGCTACCAAAATTGCACCGTGATTTTCATAACCGAAGTCATTGTGTCATGAATATCATGACTATTTCTCTATCAAGGGTATTCACATTTATGAACATATAATTATTTATTATAGAGTTTCATGTCTTAATAACAATTTATTTTATCGTGGAAAATATTATTATCTTTAATGATTCCATGTTGTATGATTCATGTGGCACACTTATGCATGAAATGAAATGTTTATGAAGGGTGCGCCTTGATAGCACTCCAATGAATTTGGTAATGATTAGTATCGTGATACATCCAGTGGAATGAGGTTTACTAAAAAAAATCACGTGAAATGAGGATTCCAACATGCTAAATCAAGTTCAATGAGGGTTTACTCATACTCCATGTGCAATGAGCCTTGGCTAATGCTAATACCATGTTAAGTGTTGTTTCCACTTTTCGATGTTATGATAATCATGATATATCATGAATATATGTTCATGTATCTCTTATGCTCCATTGAAATACTTATTTCCTAACATGTGTTTTACTCTCCATGTTAAACCTTATTTACTCCCTTATAGGGCTTTATAGATGACCCATTTCTTATGCAAGTCCTGAGGTTATCCGATGCAATTCCAAGTATGAAAGAATGTAGTGGTCATGTAAAGGATGTTTTCAATAAAGATGTGGTGTTTTCAAATTTTATGTCATTACTTAATGTTCCAATTCCACAAAGACACATGGCCTCTCAATATTCTATATTTTATCAAGTGATTATTTTATTTAATAAATCATGTTTAAGTGTGTAATAATGAAAAGGGTTGTTATATAAGTTGATAAATTTAACATTAAATTAAGAATTAGAATGTAAGAAAAGGTATTAGAATAATTTACTTGGAATAAACATGGAAATTTGAGTACAATACCACTAACAAATTAATGTTGTGTGAAGTTGAAGCTTTGAGAACAATGCATAAGGATTTCATTAAAAAGAAGGGTTTTTCTATAACAATATTGTTTAAATTTAGCATGTAATGAATATTTCATTCAATAATCATATTTTATTTTAAATATATATGGAACTACACATAGTCCAACCCATAATAATCAACCCAAGACATTATAAATTGGATATGAGTAATGGATCAACCCCATATTAACACTTTTTAACATTTGAAAATAGAAAACCATGTTTCCTCACACCAATAATGAAAATTCCACATGTATAGAATAAGGAAAAGTATTCCATTTATATGGGAATAAACCAAAGGGTTTTCAAAAATTAAAATAGGAACCCACTAATTTTTTTCATAATGAGTGATATTCACTAAAGTCACAGTAGACTTTCCTTATTAATTTAATTTATAATAAAAAATAATTTCCTACAATTTTTTGTGAGAATAACAATTAATGACTGAAAAAATGATGACATTGGAGGGGAAAAATTAAACCCCCTTCCAAATGGTCATATCACCTCAAATTTTCAGAATCAAGGAATTATTCATCCAATAATGAGATAAATCAATAGATTTAGGAAAAAACACAAAAAAGGGAAAAAAGACATCACAGATATATATTTCAATGACAAGGGTAGGAATAAGATATATAAATGTGTGGATTACAAAGCTTACTGAGAGGGTTCTGTAGCATTTTCGGCAAAAGAAATGATTAACTGTTGAAAGAGATAGATTAGAACATCCAAGGATGAGGAAAATATCCTCTTCCCCTAGAATAGGGATAAATCCCGATTGGAGAAGTATATGTGAAAAAATGTGTTAAATAAATAATTAATGTAAAATTTGAATATTTAACCATATAGTAGGGGTGACATGGTTTGGCAGCACCATTGGTGAAACTGTGTTCAAACTGTGTTAGATTTTCTTCTTCACTAGGGAATAACACATGTTCTACCACATAGTTTGACTAACTGTGAGCAAACCATTTGGAATTTCAATATCTAAAACATGAAACTAGTTTCATGGTCATGCACTCTACGTTTGACGGTTTGAAAAAACGTGTATCCCAACTTTGTTTCCTAGTTTTTGGATATCTAGGATTCAAAAGAGCCCTAAATTCCCCTAACACCTCTCCGAAACTCCTAATCATGAATATAAGTACTTTTTTAATAATTTGAAACAAAAAATAATAGGTTCTATAAATTTGTATAATTTTTTGATGTTATAATAATAGATGTATGAGTACCCATGAAGATGATAATGAAAGAAGAAAAAAATAATTATTCACATAGATGGTTAAACACTATAAGAGGGAAAATGTTATTTTTTCATCGAATATTAGGACATATTAAAAGTCATGGAAAAAATATATGACATTATAGACATAATATTTAATTATTATACATGATAGTGGAGTTATAATTCTTTTATGAATGATGTAGCTGAAGATCAAATAAATGGAAAAAGGAAATAAGAGAGGAAATTTTACAAAATTACCTCCTTGATGAACCCCTTCAGGGTCTTGGATTTAGGCATTTGGTGAGGAAAATAGAACATTGTCATGGGAAGATTGATGAGGATGTTTTTCTCTAGAGACTTTATGAGCTTCATGGTGTGTGAAGATAAATGAGGTGTTGACGAGTGGTATTTATACTTAATTAGGGATGAGTTTAAGTTATTAAATATTGGTTATATTATATTTAAAGCACACAAATTTTTTTTAACAATAATTTACATGAATAGGTATGATAACTCGTATTCTAATCAAGTGTTATGTTTTATAAATTCCTCAAACAATCATAATTGTTTTTAATTTTTATTTATTTTTTTTCTCTTTACCTTTAGACTTCAACTTGGTTCATTTTTACCTATACGGAGACAAATCCTTATTTTTACCCCGGTATGTTTTTCTATTCAAAAAAATTAAATTGAGAATAGAACATAATATTTACCATTTAATTCCAAATATGGAATCCATTTTTCCTTGTAATGTACCCATTGTTTGAAAATTAATATTTAAAAATAATCATATAGACACAACGAGGAGGGTTTTTAATGTGAAAATGTAAAAAATCATAAAATTTTTTATATATAATTTAATGAGTAATTTATTGCAATAACATAACTTTCTAGTCGAGTGAATTTTACTTCATAAGCATCCACATAGTCATCCTCCTGCCATAATTCAGGGAATTGTTTTTCCATCTTAAGACAAACCACCTCAGGGAAATATTTCTCAAGAAACATACATTTGAATTCATCCCAATCAAGAGCATCAATCTCCTCACTATCCCAGATATTTTTTACCTCTGACCATCACTAATCAACTTCACCTTCAAAACTGTGAATAATAAGACTAACCTTTTGATGTTATGAAAACCCAATGACATCAAAAAATTTCTTCAGTGCTTTTATCTGACCTTCTGATTGCACAGGGTCATATGATCCTCTAAAAAATGGGGGATGCTGCCTCATGTAATGCTCCACTGCTGACATGTTTCTCGGTGGATTATCTGGCTGGTCTCATGCAGGGATTCCACCACCATTTATAGCCTAAGTCAACTATTCCATCACTGCAAGAAACTATTTAGTTACAATTCCAACCATCTTAGGATGCTGATTTGGAAGGTTTTATTCTTCATGATGTCATCCCAACATTACTGCCATGTTTCCTCTAATGAAAACCATCTTAAACAGAGAAATATCTTAGGCGAAGCAACATGGTAATATATAAATACTATATCATTTCAATTTTAACATAACGTAATTTATAGAAATTAATTTAATAATACCCTAACTTCTATTGTTATCTAAACTGAACTCTGATACAAAATATAAGGACGTGACCATAAACATTACATAATATTGAATTAAATGAATATTTCACATTGAGGATATTTTTAGGTATATATTTTTAGAGAATTAGGCCATAACTGTTACATTACGTCTCAAAAATTACAAGGTAGACATTTTTACTCAGTTTCAATTTTTTTCATAAAATAAAAACTCTTTAAAAAAGAGTCATGTCTACTCCCATGTTTTAGAAAGCATGACTTTTCTTTGATCCCATCATTGACCCTATTCATCTTTAGGTCATGTGAAAAACATTTCAAAACATGGGAGAAGTATAAAAAGCTCAGTAAAGGTTATAAAACAATGAATTAAATCATTATTCCATCAATACTTAAAAAACATAAACTCTTTTACATACCTCAAGAAAACAGAAGATTTATGAATAACACATGGTAATAACAAATCATAAAGGTAACTCATAGTATCCATATCATACATACATTGTAGCTATCTTAGCTACATAGGGAATTACATTTGGAATACCCATCATAGTATATTCACTAGATCTCTTTGGTGAAGCATTCACATTTACCTCTATCACGTTACCCAATGCATTGGAGAGCTATCTCGGGATCACCCGCCCTAGGTTTATCCCAGAACCACCCATATTCGTAAACAATGCCCAAGAAACATAACATATTCCTAACAAATAAAACAAACATAAAGGAAAGATAACATTTCAACATTTCAATTTCAATATATCATTTAAATATATTAACAAAAAAAATCAATTATCAAAACCATTTTCAATACCAAAATACATAAAAAGTGTATATGGTATTTATTTTCCTTTTAAAAACATTGTGGTTTGTTAAAGAATGCAATGATCAAATATTACTCACGGTGGCAGAGAGGTCATTGTCAACACATACAGTAAAAGAATCATAATCTTTTTTGGTTTAGTAAAACGATTTGTAGAAAAATTTTACCTTCGAAGGAAATGAAATTTAAAATGTTTTTATGCAACATATAAAAGAAAATCAGGTATTGAAACAAAATATACATCAATGAATGGAGATTCAGACGATGTCCTTTACGTCGTGTCCGACATGACATGCTCGTTCTTTAATCTCCTCAATAATAAACTATAGTTTATTTATACATCCCTAAGAACTCTTGTAATGATTATTATTACTTTTATATCACTAATTTCCATGTTAGATACATTATGTAATCATTTAAGTTAATAATGGGTGTTTTGTCGATATTTGGTACTTGACTCGAAAATGGACTTCATATAATTACAAGATGTTCACATTGTAAAAATTTCATTATATCCAAAATGATATTCATGATTTAGATATAATATATATCATATGTATCTTTTATATACATGTATTTATAATTGTACATAAAATTTAGTGAAATGAAATGAAAGCACCATTCATATAGACGGTAAGTCGTACGTACCCATGAACAATACATTTAAATCTATTTCAAATTTTAATGAAATGATAACATAATGATAGATAGGTATATTATAAATCCATTATAATATTTTGTATAATATCAATAACTTTATCATTTATATGTCCCACATATGGCATTAACGAGTCATTTTACTTTGAGGGTGTGGTAGTCTGCACTTCCTCAAATGGGAATATCGTGTTTACCCATAACGGAAACTGTAAAGGTATGATATAAATGGAAAATAAATAAGCATAATGAAAACATATATACATAATATATATTGTATACCTCATGAGTTTTGATAATCCCAATTATGCTGTAATATGTTTCGATAAACTCAATTATGTTTCAATATTCTTTGATGATCCCAAATAATGTTTATCTATATATTAATTCTTTCAATCTATGACCTCCTACTATTGAGTTGATAAAATATCAAAATGATCATTGGAATTTGTTAATCAATGGGTATCTATGTTTGTAATTTTTTATAACTGTTACTTACTCAATATGAATATGATTAGCTTGGAATAGATAAGTATTAGGTGTTGAGTCACTGATACAGACCCACCGATACATCGTCTACTGATTAGTAAAGGTCACTCATAGACCAAGCTTCCTGTGACACATGGTATCTGGTACAGACCTACCAATAGAGTAAGTCCACTAGTATGCTTATGTCCACCAGTATTCACAATAGTCACCGATACAAACATAGTCTACTGATTATCAATGATCACTAAAAGATAGACATCTACCGATATCAAGCTACCGATACAAACAGAAAGACAGACATCTACCGATATGAAGTCCACCAATACAGACAGAAAATGTCCCCTGATACAGAAAAATACTGACAGACAGCTACCGATACAAGTCTTCTGATACAGACAGATGGCTACTACTACAAAGTCTGTGATACAAGAATTCCACCAATAAAAAAAGAGCTAATGATACATAGAGCTACCATTACAAAGAGTAGTAGCTACCGATATGGACCTACTGACTCAAGTCCTCCATTACAAGCTCACTGATACCAGGAGATACCGATGGAAACCATTCACAATTTCTCCAAACTCTATTTCTAATTTATTATTTAGCAATTGTCATATTTGAGGTTTTAAATGAAACTTCTATTAATTAATGAGTGTTGATGGCATGTCATGGAACCGTACCTCATACTTGTAAAAAAGGTAATCATTCTCATCTCCAGAGATCATGGTATAAAAGGAAGATCAAGCTAATAAAATAAATAAGAGAGGAATATATGTGCAAGTGTGTGATACATGAAGTGAATTTCATAAAGAAGAACATGAGAAGAACTCAAAGAACAGTCATACACTTCAAGAAGAAGTTTCAAAGAAGAAGCTCAAGTGTTACAAAGAAAAATCTCTTACTCGAGCTGAACACCTACACTGGATGTGAAGGAACAGAACTACGACACTCTGTTTTCCTTAAAAATTCTATGGAATAACTCAACCTTTCATCTATATCAATCCGAGGATTTCAGAGCATCAATCACAACACATAGAGCATTCTAAACTCATCTCTATTTGTTTAGCTCTATTTTGTTTCATTTATTTACATTTTGAGCAGTGCGTGTTATTCAATTTTAACACACCCTGTATCCTATATTGAACTTGAGGATTTCTAAATCTACACTCAATAATTCCCTTACACTCTTATATCCCACTGTGGATAGCGGTAAAAGTCAAGTGTGACCTGGATAGCTTGTGTGCTATTGTTTTTTCATTCCCACAAAGAACTGTGGTTGAGGTCGTAGGACCTGGATAGTCTGATTACTATTGTAAACCCCGATCCAGGGTGTGGATCAATGTTTATATAAACTATTTTAGTGGACTAAGTCTCATCTTGAGACTGAACCTCTTGGTTAAAATTCTTGTGCTTATTTATTTTGTTTAAAACTTCTATGAATATTCCTTTCCTAAGTACTTTAAATAAAAATCGATTTTAAATTAACTCGGATAGTTAAATTATAATGTCTTTGTATTTATTGAAAATCATTAGGATAGTTTCAAAATCTAATCTAATATTTAGAATATATTAACTGAGATCTAATCAATCTCTTCATAACCTAACTGACCCTTTACTGTATTAAAAATTCACTACTATTTATCTTGTTATTTAAATTGGTGAAATTTAATAGAAATCATTCTCATAGAAATTTTTAATTGGAACATAATTCACCCCCTCATCGGTATCCACTCTGACCAACATTTTGTATCAGATGAATCTTTGTTTATAAAGGATTTCCAAATACTCTGTTTTTCAACTGTGATATTAGTTGTATCTTAATGATCTTAAATTTATATTATTTCTAAATTTTATCTCTTTCAATATATTTTACAAAACCAAATTATGGATAATATACTAGAATATGTAGCTACTAACATGCCACCTATCTTTATTTGGGGCAATTATGCACAATGGAAAATGAAAATGAAAATTCATTTAGAATGTATGAGATTTGATATCTGGACTGCTATAGAGACTCAGTATAAGATCCCGGAAAATGAAAGAACTAATTGGGACGAACCTACTAAAATAGCTTACAATAACAATTATAAACCTATGAATGCCATGTATTGTGATTTAGGAGATGAAGAATTTAATTGAATATCTTCTTGTAAAACTGCTTATGAAATCTGGGATACTTTAGTTATTTCCCATGAGGGAACAACTAATGTTAATGAAATGCGATTGAACACCTAAACTACTAAATATAAAAATTTTAAAATTAATCCGAATGAACCTATTTTTTACATGTATATAAGGTTCAATGAAACTTTAAATACAATGAGATAACTTGGAAAAGTTGTTCCTGCGAAAGACAAAATCATGAGGATAGTAAGATGTCCGCCATACAGATTGATAGGCACATCAGTTTCAATAACAGAACCACGTGATATAACTTCACTGCCTATTAAAGAGATGATTGTTATGTTAATTATTAATGAAGAAGAACTGATGGTAAACAAGGTAGAAGATGATTAACCAAGAAAGAAATCAGTAGCCTCCAAGACCTCTGCTTAAAAAACAAGGACAAAGGAAAAATTCAAAGTAAAAGTGATAGCTCAAGTTGTGATGAATGTGTATCAGATAGTGATTGTGAAATGGCTTAGAGAGACAGACGATTTAGAATGTTTTAAGGAAATAATTTTTTTTCTTCAGAAAATCCAATTACAAGGGAAAGTATGACAATAAAGTTAATTTGAAGAATGAATGGAAAAGGACTGATAAAAGTGATGACATTGTTTGTTACGATTGTAAGAAGAAAGAACATGTAAAAGTTGACTGTCCAAATTTAAAATACAATAAGAAATATGAGTACAGGGAAAACAAATATATGAAAGAAATGAAAGTAACCTGGAGTGCTTAAGAAGAAAGTTCAAGTGATTCTGACTCCACTCAGGATCAAAAATATCAAAAAGCTAATATGTGTTTCATGACAAAAAAAATATGTGGTAACATTGGATACTCCAACATTAAATTATTATTATTCTAGTGATGATTTTGACTCGGAAAACATGTCTAGTTAAAATTTATTTGAATACTGTAACATGCTAGAGGAAACCTGCAATGAGCTGAAAGATATGTACAAGTCATTAAAGAAATATTATGCCTTGACTAATACTGTTACATATGATCTTAGTATAGAAAAGGAAAAAATGATAAAATATTAATGGAGAATAATCAACTTAAATATTCTAATTAAAAACATAGAAAAGACATAGAGAAGTTCATGAGTGGAAAGAATAATCTAACCCAAATGCCTGGAAAACAAGTTGCACCAAAGTACACTACTAGTTTAGGCTATCAGTCAGGACAGAGATAGCTTACAAAAAGTAGATTAATTCTTAAATCTGGACAGTATACTTCTTGTTCCAGTTTGTCAGACTCTTCTGCATCAAATAGCTATTCACATAGTCAAAGATCAAGTAAAGTTTACCTTTCAAAAGCTTTTGAATCTATTTATTGTATGAGTCCCATTAAACAAATCTGGGTACCAAAACTATTGCTTGCTAACCTGTCTGGACCCATGAAAATCTGGGATCCAAAATCAATTTCTGTTTAAACCTGTTTTGTAGGAGACTTCCCTGAAGAGTTCCTATATGAAGATATGGTACATGGACAGTGGATGTTGAAGGCATATGACTGGTGATAACTCATGTTTCAAATGATTAATCATGGTTGATGGAGGTCATGTCACCTTTGGTGATAATTCAAAAGGAAAAATCATCGGATTAGGCCAGATGTGTAACACAGATTCAGTTTTAATTTCTAAATTATTATTTGTTAATGGATTAAAATACAACCTGTTATGAATTTATCAGTTGTGTGATGATGGTTTCAATGTTATGTTTTAAAATTATTCTTGTAATGTTTTAAATTCTAAAAAAGTTTTACTATTTTTTTCCTTGATAAATGAAAGTGTTTATACTATTGATTTATATTCTTTATCAAAACAAAAGGATACCTATTTAAAAACTTTTCTAAGAGAATATTGGCTATGGAATATAAGATTTGGACACTGCAATGTTATTTCACTTAAGAAACAGACTACGAAAAATTTTGTTAGAGACATACCTGATGTAAATTCCCATCAGACAAATTTTGTACTCCCTGTCAAAAGAGAAAGCAACATAATGTTTCATTCAAATCATATAAAGATGTTTCAACTTCTCAACCTCTAGAGTTGGTTCAAATGGAATTTTTTGTACCTTCCAAATATTCTTGTTTAAATGGGAAGCACTACATCAATGTCTTAGTAGATGACTTTTCTATATACACTTGGGTATACATTCTTGCTCAAAAAAGAGAATCTTGTTCTTATATTATGAAATATTCCAGGATTATAGAAAACCTAAGTGGACATAAAATTAAGACCTTGAGAAGTGATAATGGTTGTGAGTTTTAAAATAGTGAATTTTAATCCTATTTCTCACAAAATGGCTACAATCATTATTTCTCTGCCCCTATGACACCTCAACAGAATGGTGTAGTAGAAAGAATAAATAGAACCCTTCAAGAAATTGTAAGAACTATTCTCAATGAATATTAGTTACCTGTTTATTTTTAGGTTAAAGATGTGAATACCGATTGTTATATTATTAATAGAGTCTTGAATAGACCTGTTCTTAAGAAGACCCCTTATGAACTGTGGAATAACCAGAAGCCTAAAGTGAGTTACATAAGTGTTTTTGGTAAAAATGTTTTTATTCTTAGTACTAAGGATAAATTTGAAAAATTTTATTCTAAAAGATATGAGGGAATAATACTAGGTTACTCTATAACCAGTAAATCATATATATTCTTTAACAGAAAAACCAAATGTGTGGATGAATTTGTTCACATCACATTTAATGAAACTGATCTTCATGAACATAAGTAATCTCTTGAAAATCAAGAAGAAGATATGTCTATTCTAGACCTTAATGATAAACTCAGTGAACCTATTGTATAGACAACCAGTTCGGGAAATATTTTAGAATCTACTCCTGGTTAACCTGAGCATAGAGAAGAACCTGAAATTTCTAGTCCCACCTTTACTAGATCAACTAAGATTCTAAGGAATCATCCTTTATATTTTGTTGTACATAATCTTAATATAGGGTAACATACTAGAGAATCTCTTAGAAACTAGGTTGAAAATCAAGCCTTTAATTCATAGTTAGAAGGTAAAAATATCAATGATGCAATCAATGATGAATTTTGGGTAATGTATACACAAGAATAATTATATCAATTTGAAAGAAACAATGTATGTGAATTAGTTGATAGGCCTAAGGACACTTTCACCATTGGCACTAAATGGGTTTTTATAAATAAGATTGATGAATCAGGAAATATCTTAAGAAACAAGGCAAGTTTAGTTGCACTAGGATATAGTCAAGAGGATGAAAAAGACTATTAAGAAACCTTTGCACCTGTAGCTTGATTATAATCTATTAGGATTCTACTAACATATGCTGCCATCTGAATTTCATGTTATCTCAAATGGATGTTAAAAGTGCTATTTTAAATGTTTTTATAATTGAAGATGTTTTTGTTGAAAAATAACCTGGATTTATTAATCCCCTTTTTCCAAATCACGTTTTTATGTTTCTAAACCTATATATGGTTTAAATCAATCCCCATGAGCTTTGTGTGATAGACTTAGTAGTTTTCTTATTTCAAACTGTTTTTCTAATGTGATTTCTGATCCAACTCTCATTATTAAAATAATTTCCAATGATGTTTTTATAGTAAAAATCTATGATGATGATATTATTTTTCTATCTTCTAAAAAAGATTTTTATATTGATTATTCAATGAGTATGAAAAATTAATTTGAAATGTATTTAATGGGAGAAATCAAATATTTTATTGGATTTAAACTTTTTCAAAATGAAAATTGTATTATTTTAAATCAAAATAAATATACAAAGGATATTTTAAAACTTTTTGGTTTGGATAGTATTAAGGAAATTGATACACATATGGGTAATAGTTGTAAGTTGGATACTGATGAAACTGGAGAGCCAGTGGATCAAACCAACTACAGAGGTATTATTGGGAGCCTACTCTACCTAACCGCTAGTCGACCTGACATTATGTTTAGTGTGTGTATGTGGGAACGATTTCAAGATAATCCAAAAGAGTCACACTTGCTTGCTGTTAAATGAATTTCCAAATATCATAAACATAATACTAACTTAGGATTATTTATTCCAAAAGAGAAATCATTTTATTTAATAAGCTATTCAGATGCTGACTTTTTTGGTTGCAAGATAGATAGAAAGAGAACTTCTAGAACATGACATATTCTAGGTAAGTCCCTAAAAACGTGGTGTATAAAAAAGCATAACACTGTTTCATTGTCTACTGCTGAAGAAGAATATATTTCTACTGGTAGTTGTTGTGCACAAATTATATGGATGAAACATACTTTACTAGACTATGGATATCAATTTAGACAACTATCTATAATCTGTGATAACACCAGTGCGATTAACATCTCAAAAAATCATGTGTCTCACTCCAGGACCAAGCACATTGATGTAAGGCACCACTTTTTAGGAGATCATTAACAAAAGGGTGATATTACTCTTGAATTCATAGGTATTGAACACCAATTATCTGACACGTTCACTAAGACATTACTTTCAGATTGGTTATGTTACATTAGTCATGGTTTAGTAATGATAGACTTTGTAGAGACAAATCCTCACCATTATCCAAAACCTCATTATTATACCTCACTAGAATGAACCTCAGTACTATACCTCACTATTATAAACCTCGCTGTTAGAAACCTCAATGTTAGAAACCTCATTGTTAGAAACCTCACCGTTCAAAACCTCACCATTGGAAACCTCACCGTTAGACACCTCACTATTCAAAACTCACCATTGGAAACAAAACCTTTATAAACCTCACCGTTGGAAACTTCACCATTAGAAACCCCACCATTAGAAACCTTGTCATTGGAAAACTCACCGTTAGAAACCTCACAATTTGAAAACTCACCGTTGGAGACCTCACCATTGGAAACCTCACAGTTGGAAACCTCACTGTTAGAAACCTCACTGTTGGAAACCACATCGTTAGAAACCTTACCGTTAGAAACCTCACATCTAGGAACCCTCACCATTATAAACCTCACCGTTATAGACCTCACCGATAGTTAAATCTCACCGTTAGGATGCTCCCTGGTAGTTCTCATCGATATGTATTTCGTTGTCTTCTTTTTTAATTTTATTTAGTCAAAACTATTAATTAATTTCTGTATATTGGTTTTTTTACATTTCAATTCTTAAATGAAAAATACTAAGCCTAGATCACATTTCAATCAAATGTGAACTCCTCTCTCTCAAACCCAACTCCTCGAATCGCCGCTTTTTGCGTGAACCCACGATTCTTCAATCAGAGATGGAAAAAACAAAACTCTTGAATGTTAGGGATGAGAGTGATGAGACGAATGTGAAGAAGAAGAAAAAGGACCTGAAGCTAGTGGTAGTGGCAGTAGAACGAGACCACGAAGGAATTTATTGAACCCGCATATGCAGAATAGAGAAATTTTAATAGAGAAGGAACTTTGTGCATAATGGATTATGTTCAATTTGTCATTGGTTCTAAGAGTATTGGAGGAGAAGGGATGGCTTGAATTCTTCGAAAACAACAATGGCCCCTATTATCCAAAGCTAGTCAAAGAGTTCTATGCATCTGTTCACTTTGAGAAATCTGAAGAGGATAATAGAATGGTTTCAGTTGTGAATGGAAAGGGAATATATTTTCCCCCTGTTGAATGGGATGAATGTTTGAAAGTCCCACATGAATGCATTTTTGGATATTGCTCGAAGACAATTCCTCCAACCGGTGACAT
The DNA here is from genome assembly GCA_963277665.1 of Viscum album. Taxonomy (NCBI): domain Eukaryota; kingdom Viridiplantae; phylum Streptophyta; class Magnoliopsida; order Santalales; family Viscaceae; genus Viscum; species Viscum album. Next base: position 853,336,735 of record OY728161.1, read on the forward strand.
TTTTTATTATGAGATTTCCTTGGAAGATATCATCAATAGTGTCCAACAAAGGAACGTAGTGGCTGCAGGGATGGATGTAGAAAATAGATTGCTCTTCAAGTTCGTTCAACATGTACTAAGTCCAAGAAGAGGGGACTTTGAAAATCTGACGTATCAAGATATATATTTTTTTGCATTTGTTATGACATGGTGTTAAGGTGAATCTATGTAGACTGTTAATAATTTAGATTGAGGATATGACCAAGCCCAAATCAAGTTCCATTTATTTATTCTTTTCCATGTTAATTTTGGTTATGATTGAATTAAAGGGAGTAGCTGAGTCTCAGGATGAGACAGCGGTTGTAAGGAAAAATTTTTACATCACAATCATAGTTTTTAAATATATAAAGATTGTGTAGAACCCATGGAAAAGGAAGTGGGTAATTGATAATGAGAGGGTTTATGATAAGTTTACCCTGTTGACCATCCTAATAGGCCATGTGATAGAAGGGATACATGTATTGGACCTGATGAAGTGGAACCTCAGTATTATGATGAAACTGATGAGGATGATACCTTTGTAGCATATGGAGGGGATCCTAACATACCTCCTAGTACAAATGATAAAGATGTATCATCCATAAAGGAAATAGTGTTGGGATTATGCAATGAAGAAATCCCTATTGATGAGGAAGACCAACTAGCTCTAGCAAATGGGGAGGAAGATGAATCTAAAACTGAAGCATTTATATCTGCCTGCATGAGTCTTAGTCCACTGATTGGGAACTCTTCAATGCCTACTGAGGAAATTGTTGAAGTAAACAGACATGAATCTATTCCAGAGGAGCGTCTAGCTATTTAATTGTAAATGGTTGTGGAGGATTCTTCTAAAGAAGTCACGCCTGCTCAAGATGCTGTTGATTTAGTTGTTTTGGTGGATGCACAGACTGAGGGGGATCATCCTACCAGACATGGAACTGTTTCAGTTGCTCATGAGATTTTAGACTAAACTGAATAACTAGGTTTTGTAGTCTTTGGGATAGACTATCCTGATTCAGAAGATGAGACTCCCATCAATAGACCTCATGTAACTTATAATATCCTTTCTAATACTTTACCTGAGGATATATTAAGAAAATATGATTTAAACCATCAGATTCTTGATCTCTAGGCTAGATTTTTGGATGAAATACAAATAATAGAAACCTCTTTAGTATCTTATATTCAGCCTATGATGACTGAATCGTTATCTGGTGGTTTGGATGAAGTCAATACCTAGCAGAATAAAGTCTCATCTTTGGAAGAAGATGTCGAAACTCTAAAGAAATCATTTGTTTCTCTGAAATTTTATATGAGCTATAAATCTCAAGCAGTCAAGGACTTGGCATATTTAAAAAGTATGGTCAGCCAGATGGTATCAGTATTTGAGGGTATTAAGAAATCCATGGAGCAACATATTATCACCCAGGACTATCTTGTAAAAAATCTCATAAGTGGGATGACTAAATCCTTTAAGGAAATAGTAGCCTTCAGTGTCACACCTCTATGTCATACCAAGAATTTTTTGGATATTGATCAGATTCATGCTGTGATGAAAGAAGAGATTGGACAATCTTCTACCAGTGTCTCTATAGACTCTATTTCTTTGACCCAAGTGGTGACTACCTCTTGGTATATAGGGAAAATTGTTTAGAATTTTATGTGAGAGGAAACTTCTTATCAAAAAGTGGTCAAAGACAAAGTGGATTTCTATTTCCGAAGGATCTACACTAAGAATCAGTTGAACAATCATTCCAAGAACATGATAGAGAACATGAAACTACCACCAGTCACTCAGGATTTTAGAGAACAAGTTAGCAAGCATAGGGAGTTGACTTCTGCTCTCGATAAATTTATGGAGAACAAGGATGACTTTATCTCTACTATGGAGAGAGGAGGATGAATCATTATAGACTTTAGGAATCTATTGCTGCCATTTTTTCATGTGGACAGTACTCCAATCATGGAACCTCCATCTCTGCCTGCCTCTGCTTAGTCTGCCTCCATTCCTCAGATGACACCTAATCAAGCTATCTGAAGTCATATACCATTGATTACTCTGAGGAGTACCCACTATAGGCCATGAACAGTCTTTGTTTCTCAACCGCAAATGGTGCTTTCTGGAGTTTCTAAGACTGAGTCTACCTCTAAACAGAAATCCCAATCCAATGTGGACATTCAGGAGGTGGATTGAATAGTGTCTAGGACATTTGATAGGAATAACTTCTATTTTCCTTTTTCTATCAATGTTGTATTTACTTGTATCTTTTTTCCCCAAGAAATAATTATGATCTTCTTCTCTTTTACCTTATATTCCTTCACTTATCCTTTGTTTCCTACATTTTTCTAATCTCAATGGGGGAGAAATATGAGAAATATGAGAATAATATAAATGAGAAATACGAGCATAATAAAGGTGGATAAATATGAGAAATATGTGAAATATGAGTGTAATTTAATTTTATCATAATATAAATATACCTTTGGTACATATGTTTTATATTTTTTATACTTTTTTTCATACCTCTGATACATTTACATGTAATACTCTATTATATGATACATTTTAAAATGTCATTACTCACACTAAGAAGCGAGACTTAATGAATTTTATACTAATATCCTAACGATTATTATGGATTATAATACAATAATTTTGTAATTATCAAAAAGGGGGAGATTGTTGACCTCACCTATTTGATAATCCAAATTATTCTCTAATATGTTTTGAAAATATCAATTATGTTTAAATATGATTCGATGATTCAAAATAATGTTTATCTATATATTAATTCTTTAAATCTATGACATCCTACTATTGAGTTTATAAAATATCAAAATGATCATTGGAATTTGTTAATCAATGGTAATATATGTTTATAATTGTTTATAAATGATACTAACTCAATATGGATATGATTTGCAAAGAACATATTAGTATTAAGTGTAGATTCACTGATAAAGTCCTACCGGTACATCTTCTACCGATATGTAATGGTCACTGATAGACCTAGTTTCATGTGACACAATGTCACTGGTGAAAACTTACTGATAGAGTAAGTCCACTGGTATTCATATGTCCACCGGTATGCACAGTAGTCACTGATATAGACATAGTCTACTAATAAGCAAAGATCATTGATAGATAGAGAGCTAGCGATGTCAAGCTACTGATACAAACAAACAGACAGACATCTACTGATATGAAGTCCACTGATACCGACAGACAAAGTCCACTGATACAGAAAGATACAGACAGACAGCTACCGATACAAGTCTGCTGATATAGATATATTGCTACCTCTACAATGTATGTCAATACAAAAATTCAACCAATACATAAGAGCTACTGATACATAGAGCAACCCTTATAAAGTGTAACATCTCCCGATATAGAACTACCTACTCAAGACCACTATTACAAGCTCACTGATACTAGGAGCTACCGATGGAAACCAGTCACAGTTTCTATAAACTCTATTTAGATTTTTTTATTTAGCAACGGTAAAATTTGTTGTTTTTAATGCAACTACTATTAGTTAATGAGGGTTGTTGGCATGTCAGGGAATCGTACCTTATACCTGTAAAAAATGTAATCATTCCCATTACCCGACCTCAAGGTATAAAAGGTTGATCATGATAATAAAAAAAGAATAGAGGAATATATTTATGCATGTGTGCGATACCCGAAGTGAAATTCATAATGAAGAACATGAGAAGAACTCAAAGAACACTCACACACATCATGAAAAAGTTTCAAAGAAGAAGCTCAAGTGTTAAAAAGAATACACTCTTACACGAGCTGAACACCTACACTGGAAGTGAAGGAACAGAACCACGACACTCTATTTTCCTTAAAACTTCTAAAGAAGGACTCAAAGCTACATCTACATAAATATGAGTATTCCAAAATATCACTCACAACACATAGATCATTCCAAACAAATCCATATTTGTTTAGATCAATTGTGTTTCATTTATTTACATTTTGAGCAGTGTGTGTTCTGCAATTTTAACACACAGTGTCTCCTGTATTGAACTATATTATTCTTAAATCCTCACTCAATATTTCCCTTAAACTCTTATATCCCACCGTGGATAGTGGTAATGGTCAACTGTGACCTAGATAGACTGGGTGGTATTGTATTCTCCTTCCAACGAAGAACGTTGGTAGAGGTCTTAAGTCCATGATAGACTAAGTACTATTGTAAACCGAAATATAGGGAGTGGATCAAAGTTTATATAAACTATTTGAGAGGACTAAGTCACAGCTTGTGACTGATCCTCTTGGTTAAAACTGATGTTCTGGTTTATTTTTTTAACTACATTGAATATTCTGCTGCTAAGTACTTTAAATACAAATCTATTTTAAAGTGACTCTAATAGATAAACTAGAAAGTATTTGTATTTATTGTAATGAATTAGGTTAGATTCAAAAGAAAATCAAATATTCAGATTAGATTAACTGAGAACTATTAAATCTCTTGAGATCCTAACTAACCTTTTACTATATTACAAATTCATGACATGTTAGCTTGTTATTTAAATTGGGGGATTTTAATATAAATATTTTTAACCGAACTTTTTAATTAGAACTCAATTCAACACCCTCTTGAGTATCCACTCCGACCAACATATATCATATATAAATATAGTTCCATATAATTTCCACTACGAGAGGTGGTTGGAGATAATAGAACAATCATCATTTCGTGAGTCGTTAGTTTTCCATCTACAGAAACAGTATATTATTCACCAATTAGATTGAGGTGTGTGTAAGTGTTGTTCGAATACATCTCATAACAAAATCCTAATATATTGAGTATATTGGTCATTTTATAAATGAAATGAATAAAAAGAGTTTAGCAGTTGGATAAGTAAAATAATAGAAAAGAAGTTAAGAGAAATTGTTAACTTGAATTTGGGTAACTACGTTTGGATTGAACCAAAAGGACTTCATGAAGTGCCTTATACCTTTGGTAAGTCTTCTATAACGGAGATATGTATCTTAAAATTTTATTTTTTTGGGGGATGGATGATCCAAGGGGCCTGATAGGTGTGAAAAATGAGTTAGAAGTGAGGTATTTTTATAAAGGAGAGGACGTGCACTTTAATAAAGTGTGAAACTATTATTTTATTATATAATGATGATTGGTTTATAAAGGTCCATAAATAATTAAGTTTAAAGATAAGTTTACTAATGTTCAAAATTAAATCATCTAATAAGAATTGTACTAGTTTTTTATATTGTTTTACTATTTATAATCTTATTTATTAAAACATTTATTAATGGGGTAATCAGTACATCATTATTGTGTCATAAATAATTTATTTTATTTTATGCCTAAAAATTATAAAAAAATACCATAATGTATAAAATATATTGGTCATTCCAAATAATATTTATAGTAAAAATAATAACTTACATAACATAGTGTAAAAATTAATTTACTAAAACATATTTGTTTTTGTCATTATTTTTCTATACTTTAAACTGATTAATATAAAGTGTCATTATCACTCTCAAGTGGCTCCATGGGGTCCCATAATTTAAACATGTATTAAAATGGTTGTAAATGACTCATAATATAAAATTAGGTTAAGTGTTATGGAAATTTTCAATTATTATGATATCTTTTTACCTTGAATTACACTATTTATCTGTAACCACGATAAATAAAGGTAAAAAGTTACTATTCACCAAAAAAAATTTCATCTTATTGAACCACATTTTACATTCTAATAACAACCATGTATGTCATATTTTATAAATTAAATTCATTGAAGTAATAAATTTTCATTTAAATTAAATACTGAGTTTTTTTATCTACTACTTCGTGGTTTCACTATTCTCCAAAATTGATGTTTTTCAGAAAAATAACAAAAACTCAGTCTAACCTATATTTTATATTATGTATTAAAAAATGATATCTATTTTAATAAATTAAAAATATAGGAGTTGGATTAATCATTTTAAAATTAATTCCCGTTATTAAAACAAAAGTCGTGTTTTTAAGAAATATTAACTATCAAAAGATTTATACATATTTATGTCCAATTACAATGTGAAATTAATTTCAATGACCAAAATTGGATAAAATGATAAAAATATAATCAAATAACTCTTTAAACCCAATTAAAAATATAATTTAACCATATAAATAAATTGTATTGAATAACACTTTTGAATTTAAATACATTATTTTTCCCCTATCATTAAAATTTTAATTTTATAAGTAAAATTTCCAAAAATTACCCAAAAAAAATATTGATGTCCCCATTATAAAGAATACTTTTATTTGTTTAAATAGAAGATATAAAATTGAACAAAACTATATTTAAATATTGGTTTCCATTAAAAGGTTGTATGTCAACCTTTTACAGTAAATTATCCTTAAAATTTCATTCATTAACATTTTAAGCCACTAACTTTTATTGGATTAATGTAAAAACATTTAACAAACATGTAAAATCAGATTGTAGTTAGTTCAGTTCCTTCCCACCACTAAAACTACAAGGCATTACTAACCATTTTAAATAATGATATTATATTATTATTATGCAACGTAAGATTTCAAAGAAACATGTTGTTGTGTATCGGGTATGCCATCAATCATATCGACCCCTTTAATGAAAAATAAATATTTAGTTAACATATATGAAAAATTGGTAATGTGAATAATCTCATTATTTACATGGGATGTAACACATACACTAGTACATAGAAGTAATAATTTATGGGAATTTATATAGACTTCAATCTATTTCATTTTAAACTTATAGAATATTCATGAATTCATACAAATCCATACATATTAGTTTCAAAACACTTAAAAACTAATTCCAATTTTTTTAACTCACAAATGTGTTTTTATTATATTCACATAACATTTTTCAAAAAACAAGATTTTTTTTGAATATTGACATATTGTTTGAAAAAATACTTGATAAAAATCATATCCACGTTATTCCGAGTCTAATGTTAATAAACACATATAAACACATATTAGGCACCACAAGATCCCCCCTTTTTATTCAAACTAATAGAATAAATCATTTCAAATGTCATCTAAAATTCAAAAAATCTTCTTCCAATAATTTAAATCCTATTTTTATGAACTCTAATTAAAAAACATGAATAAATAATGACAATCTCATGTTTATTTTAAAAATCTGTTTATAATTAAATAATAATTTCATTGAATACTTCCTCAATACACTATAATAAATCCCACTAAGATAAAAATCATATACAATATGAGGAAATCTATTCTCCCAATCAGTCATATTAAATTAAATAGTCAATTAACCTTTAATGAACATATTCATATTTTAATTCCAATAAATGAGATATAAAATTTCAATAATACACATTGAATAGTCTAAAATCATAGGCTACCTCTATAAGATTATCCCAGAAGATTCACAAACCCCAAAACTGGAGAAACAAATATACATAGATACTATTAATATAGATTTCATCCCACATTTATTATTCAATTATGGATTTAATGTCAACATTTTTTTGTTTTATTTCATTTCAATATTGATAAAAATATCCCAATAATAAGATTATAGAAGGGACTAACCATCCAACCATAACATTGTGATAATGATGGTTGAAGACTGGCTTCCAACATCATTTTTTAAAATTCATCTTATGAAAATATTAGTTTTAACACATTATTTTTTTATGGTGGTAAAAATAAAATATTGAACTCATTAAAATATCCAATCTTTTATGATATTTTTTTATCAATGTCCTTATAAATTTACCATTTTAATGTAATATTTTGTTAATTAATAGAAAATTTGATTATTATAGCCCCAAAGTAGTGTTGGATTCAATTATACCTTATTGTCTTCCAACTGAGTATCATCCACCATAATTGGGGACTTTTTCTTGGTCAAAATCTCATAATCTGTCATTCTTCTAATCAAAATTATTATCTTATAGAAAAAAACCCACATCACGAAGAAAAAACTATAGTTGATGGGGATTTTCTCTTATCTAACAATTTTTTCCAATATAAATTTGTATATTTAGAACATATTATCCACAATTTTCTATTATATTTCAACCCATAAATAATTATACTATTTAATTATCTTTTAATTATTCTTTTATCCCTATTATATTACATTTTTATTTTACATGAAATCATGAAAATTAGTGATAAAAAAATATATTTTCCCATGTTTTAATTTACCATGATTTTATTAATATATATATTATTCTAATAATTATAATATTTTAAATATTTTTCATTATATTAAAAACCATGTTTATATTTTGTTATGAGACAAATTGTGTTTAGTTTGTGTTACATGAAACACCGACTGTAAACATAACATGACTTACAATAATTAAATTAGTATTTAATATTTTAATTAAAACATATCCATTTCAATGGAAATTTTGAAATGTAATAACCAAATTATTAAAATATATGTTATGAAAATGATTATATAATTAATTCCTTGGTGAAATATTAATTATAAATGATAATGAAATTCATTTCAAATTAAATTGATTCGTTGACTAAAAAATATTTTATTCCAAAAAAACACATTTTATCTCAATAAACTATATAATTAAATATTGGTTATTTATTTTATTGAAATAAATATATTCTAGATCAAATATAATATTTTACATTCTTCTTTATTTTATATTCATTAGATATGAATAAATCAAATTTGATCCTTAAAAACTCTCTTTTTCTAAAAAAAATTCACCATTTGTACAATTATTATAAAAAATTGATAAAATTACAAGATTTAATTGATTTATTTTTCATATTTTAATATATTATTTCAAAATTACATTAGTGGAAATTTTTAATAATTTTATGAGAAGATAATATTTTGATTACTTCTGAAAAATTATGTTTTTTATTAACAAATATATTTTAATTTATGTATTTAAAATAAATAAAAAATATTTTTGATGGTATTAAAATGAAATTAAGCTTAAATATATACATATATATATATATATTAAGCTAATTTATGTCATTAGGATCATTTTCCAAATTAATTTTTATATAAAAATTGTACAACTTTTGAACATTTTCTCTTTTAAACCATATTTTCTTTTCATGTAGGTTGGATTAATTTTTCATTAAAAGTTCCCAATATTATAAATTAAATTTAGAAAAAATTATTCCATATTTACTATAAGAATAAATTATAATATATAATAACTTCGTATTATTTTTTCCAAAATTATGTTTAAAATTATGATAGATTTTACACTTTAGTTACTATAAAATTCGGTATATCTGCAGTGAAATTTAAAAGAAATTGTTTAAAAAGTGCTCGAGAACATGAAAAAACTAACATTTTGGGCATAAAATGAACTTATCTCTTTTTTTGTAATTGACTATTTTTATTCGTTTTATCATTTGAAAAATGTTTCTACAACTTTTTATTTCCAAAAATACAACTATAATAGTACCTCAATTATAAAAGGTCCAACAGGTATATTATCCTTTCCTCTTATTAAAACAACATGGTAAGGAAAATAACTAAAATATTACCCCCCCTAATTCCCCTTTCACATCCTAAAATTGTTATATTGGTCATATGTCCTACCTTGTATGTATTTTTGTTGACCCCAAAATAAATTTTACCATGATAATGTAATATTCCTAACTGTGTGTTTTATTTTCTTTTTTTACACCTATTAAATTCATGCTAAAAACTGATGATATAATATTACCAGAATCATAATTATACTAATATTATTTTATTTTATTTTTTTTTCGATATTTATTTCCTCTTAAATCATATTTTTTATGAAATCTCCATTCGTGTAAGTAGTGTACTATCGTCAAACAAAGAGATGTTATTCATTTTCCATCACCACCACTCACTAATAGATATAATGTTTTATATTTATTTTTTATATTAAATTTAGGAAATTAATATGTTTCTAGAAACATGATTCCATGTATGGATTCATACATTCAATTATGTGGGAATACAGTATATGCATTTTTGTGTACGATGTAATACTACCTCAGGAGGCTATTTGATTTATTAATCATATATTCTTTAAAAATAATGTTATCAAGAAAAACTAAAATAATAATATGTAATGTATATGGTATATATAATATTACATAATTCAAAAATATAATTTACATTTAATTCTTTTAACTAGTCAAGAAACTTTAAACAATATTCTTGAGAATGCATGACCACACATCTCAATGATGATGTATTTCACTTTCTATATATAAATTTTATAAATTAATATAAATACATATGTAGTTAATATATATATATATATGGAATTTATATCATGATTAATACTCAATAAATAGTTTAAACATAATCAATGTAATGGGACCAAATATGACCAATCAATATATACACAAAAAACTAAGCATTTATTACTAAAAAAAGTCCTTAACATGGAATTGTTTATAAATGGGTTATAAAATGTAATATATAAATAATAAATGGTTTGATATATATAATTATGTTTATATAATATATTTTTAATATAAATATACTAATTATATTGCAATTTCTAACATGTTCAATGAAATTCGATTCTTATAGTAAGAGATTTACATCTCACGTTCATTTTTTGTAAGACACAAACCATATTCCCCGAATGTGTCTTTTTTCTATTATATAAACTTCCCAATAAGTAAATTAGTTACATTTATGATTAAAATTATTTGGTTCTAAATATATATTTTAGAATATATCTTTAATGGGATTTATGATACATTTGTTACCAAAGTGGTAAGGGCTTTATTTATCTCAATTTAAACTTTTTGGGTCATAAGTAATTTTATGATCCGACCATATTCTATAATGTTTATATACATACCATTTGACATGTAATATCATGAAAAAAATTATGTTAATCATATTAAATTTTTCATGAATTGAAGTCTATATGGGGATGATAATTCAAAATATATCCATGTGGTAAAGGTTTGATGTCACAGTATCATTATTCATCAAGACTGTTTAGGATAATTCTTTAAATTAAGAGATCTTATAATCTATTTCCCAAGAAAATCATGAATTATATTATCTAATATATATTACATGAGGATAAATTACATCAAACCACTTTCCTCTCATTATGTACTCAATATTTTAAAATTTTTTTTTATAGAAATTCATAATTATTTCTATCTTCTATAGAAAACTCTTTTTTATTCAGAAACCAGGATTTCTAAAATAAATAAAAATAGTTTTTTTTCATTTTTTAATTATTTATTAATAAAATATCATTCCATGTTTTTAATTTTTAATTTTTTTTTATTTAATATTCATGTCATTTTACAAACAATGTATGTTTGGGTTTTACCAAAAATTTAAAATTAAATATTATTTATTCATGTATTAAATTAACATAAATGTCTAGATTTCATAACAATTATTTTCATTGAAGACTCATTTTTCCAATTAATTTTTATATTTAAGAAATATTATTTTCACTATATTTTGGTAATTTATAATATTTTGAAAAATTTATTCACAATGAAATTATATTTTCCAAAATAAATGATCAAATTGATTTTTATTCCAACTAATTTTTATTTAATATGAATATATTTTGTGATAATTATTATCTAATGGGAATATGAACCTAAAATACCATTATTTTAATTTATTTGGGTGGTCTATGTTTATGATATCATTATTTTTATTACACATTTTTTTAACATGGGTTATACCATGATTAAATTCATCTGAAACCTATTTCTTTAACAAATGTTTATGATTTGATTAAATAATTAAATGTTATTAAATTTTTTTCATTTAATGGGATCTGATTTGATGATTTATTCATGATCTTTTGGAATTAATTTTATTATATGCATCATCTGATAGGTGGGACCTTTATTTAATTACAATTAATTTGTTAATGACTACTGATATATGACTTCAAATATTATATGGGAGGTTATATTGTGCCCAAAATAAGGTTCACATGAGATTATCTAAATCCTTAAAGAGGATAGACATAAGGTTATCCAAATCTGAAAATAGGGTACATGGAATGTTATCCCAATCCCAATGTAGGTACATGGGGGGTTATCCCAATACTAACATGTTATGAATGTCTTGATGAGTATTATTAACATAATATTTTCTATAATTATTTATATTCCACAAATCTATGTCTTATGCATGTGTTATAATCTCATGTATCATGATATTTTATTCTACTAAAATTTATCTCTTACAATTTTCAATGATTTATTTGATTATTCAATTTTATTCTCTATAATATGTACATAATGATTTTCAAATGACTTTCTCATGTTTCAAAACCCTATATGGTCATGTCATGTGTTCATACCTACCCTTTTTAAACATATTGATCATCTATGCCCACCCTTTCTTATGTTTCCATTCAATGGGGTATGATGAAATAGATTAAGTAGGGTATGTCTATGTATTTTACTATGTGGGATGATTATTATGGGAATTATTGATTATCATTCATGAAATTAAAAGATTTTTTTCGAGTATCAATAAGAACTATACCTTTAAGAACCTTAGCAATATGTTTATGAAATTTAAGAAAACTTAATCCTAAATGATGTAGTATTTATGTATATAAATACTGGGTCATTACATTTGTAAATTCACAAACTATTTATGAATATTTTTTAATGATATAAATAATTGTATTATCCTCAAACTAGAATCAACTAAATTTTACACCTAACGATGTTGACACCAGAACAAGAGGATGCCGCCAAATTTTGCAAAGGACGATTCCAAGCTATGGGGGTCTGATAAATCATGTGAGGAGACTATAACTTATTTTTCATAGTAACAATAAATAGAAAAATTAATGAAAAATATAATCTATAAACAATATAATAAGAATATGAATGGGAAAAAAATTCCAAACAGGGTACAACACAACCAAATATGTAAACATTACATGTTATTCTAGTATTTAAAAATGTGAAAGGAAATATGAAATAGTGAAAATATATTTTCCTCAAAAAATGGGTTTTAAATCCAAGTCCATTTCCCAATCCACACACATCCCCTTCCCAAATCAACTCCCTAGAATATGGCCTTATCTATTGTCATGACCTACAACCATGAAATCTGTGTGGGAACACAATGGTGGCCTATGCTTGGTGTGCATACAACTCAGTTGGCCACTATCAGTGCTCTATAACAAATATCATTCCTAAACTTATAGTTAATTGAACTAATAAATTAATGGAAATGTTATCAATGTATACAAAAGGCCAATATTTAACAATATTTACATTAGCTAATTTCATTTTTAGTTTTATGAATTAGGAATTTACATTATTTTTACAACATCTAAAGCAAATCAATTATCAATTATAAGGAATAATTCAAGTCCCTATATCAGTAGGGAAAACAATTTAAAATTGTATTTACACCACAAATCCATTGGTGCCTCAGACATTGTATTTTCATACCAGGAAACCGTTAAGTCATAGTACATTAGTCTATCACCCTAACTCTTGCATTCTCAGGTTGGGTTTAGAGCATTAGTCCATCCTGGCATGTCAGATGAGCCTTATTCATTTATACCACACCACCAAGATATTTTCAACTTTTTTTTATCGATTCACCTATTGTACATTATCACAATACAATCATAACAGTGATTATATCATTTTCAATTCACAATTCATTCAAAAATTAAATCATCATAAATCCATAACCTGTCAGTAGAATTAACATTTACAAGGAATAGTGGAACTAACCCATCTATAATTTCAATACCATTTATCATTTATAATAATAAATAGTGAATTTACACAAAAAAAATTAAAATAATTCATCAATTAACAATTATTATCACATTTACACATTTCAATTACAAATTATAATCCATTTAACAAATTGATGTTATTCCATTTATCCCTTTTCAAAATATTCCACATAGCCCCTGATGTCTATAATAAAAATGAGACACCACTTCAATTTGTTCCCTTTAAAAATCAAAAAACTATATCAATACATATACTGGGGGATCTATTTCTACATAATGAAACAATTGGTTTAACATTACCTTTTTCAAGGCTTGGTAATGATGGAAATGGCCATTGGTCACCCCAAATATGTCTAACCAACCAAAATTCATCCCAATGGGATCATGAGGGATTAAAATCATCCAATAAAAATTTTTTTTATAAATCGTTACTCAAGATGATAAATTAAAAATATTAGGGAAGAAATATTGCAGACACCCATCAAAAAAATATACAATAAAACTATGGGATATGTCTTCTTGAACACCTACCTTGATCTTGGAGATTAACACACACTTATCCTTTTTTATAGATCCTGATTCAAGTTCCCCTTAAATAAATAACCTATAATCCACTACAAAAATAATTTTTAGGGGTTTCGAAGATGATTAATGAATCAAAATTCCTTGATATTGAAAATAGATAAAAGAGGATGATTAGACTTAACCAGAGCTTTGATCTGCATCAAATTGTTCAATAAATAGCATATAATCAAAATATTTTGATCCTTGGGAAGCTAGGGAGACTTGTTTTGTGACAATGTTTGATATTGTAAGAAATAGGGATGAAATAGTGTATGAATCATAAAATATTGTGGGGGATGTTTTGTAATTTTACACTTTTAAATTAGAAGCACGATTTGGAAACATGATTTTCATAATGATGTGCTGACCATGTGCTAGTATATTCCCAATAAGGGTTACACTGCATAGTTACCTAAGATTCACCACATAGTTTAAAACCCCTTCCATGAAATGTGTGATAATACTCTCTCCATGTATTCATGTTTTGGATTTCCCCCTCACACGGTTCTCCCTAACCGTGAAAAGACCATGAATTGTGAAGGGAATGACCTAGTTTCTCCTATCATTTATGTACCAAGCCCCCATGACACCATCAAACCTCCTCAAATACCCAATAAACACATAATTAACTATAATTAAGATATTTAATACAAAATTTAATCTATGGAATTCCTCCATGTAGTCCAGTATCAGACATCCTCCCCCACCTGATAAAGGATTACCATTAAACTGCACTCCCAAGCATTATTGATCTTCCAAAAAACTAGTTTTGGAAACTATTTGTTTATATTAGGCTATATTTTCTATGTTTCTTCAAAAAAAATTCCATTATGCCACAAAAATAAAACTACGTTCATGGTATTAACTTTCCCTGTTTTGTCACTACTGTCCATCATACAAACCATATGTTCTTCAGAGGACACATGATTCTAATATTCCAAATCCTCAACATAAATCACATGAGATGGGTCAGGGTGATACTTCTAATGTTTTGAAACATGAATAAAAATTTATACCACTCTAACATCATGTATGATCCAATCAATAAATCACTATCCCAATCCTCTCAATAATCCAAAATGGCCCCACAAACATAGGAACCAAATTTACCTATTTCTGAATCCGATGGTGAACCCATCATAGAGGTACTCAATATAGGACTCAATCACCCATGCGAAAATCAAGAGGTGTACGATGTACATCCATATATGAATTACTCATACCATGATAGAATTCAATACTATTCTGGATCAAATAACATTTTTACTATGTTTACTACACGATACATGGTCCTATAATCTATGATTACCGGAAATCTAACCAAAATAACTGAGATCTAAAGGGTCTACCAAAGAGTTCCTCAAATGGTTCCATATGAAACACAACATGTAAAATATATATTTAGGAAAAATAAATTTGTAGAATGTTTTTCTCCCACGATCTACCAAAATCCAATATAGAAGCCCTCATCATTTCTTCCAAAAACTGTATATTATGCTCCGACATTCTATATATCGATGAGTTGAAATATGTTCTAACAAAACCTTCATCACAATAACCATCTTCAATAGATGATAAAATAATTATGTCAAACAAGTATCACAATCCGAAACTATATTACATGAAAAAACATGCATCCAATGTATCTCATAAATATACATCTCACCCAACAGATATACAATAAAAGACTCTTAACATGGAAGTAATCTATTCACTAAAGAAAAATTATCCAAAAATTACTATACCACAAATTATCTTAAGGAATTATTGTAAGTCCCATGATGAATTTCATCATCATGTCATACCATTTCCACTCTGGAATGGGTAATTCATGAAACAAACCACCTTGTGGATAATTATTGGCCATCACCTGGTGATAAGTAAGGAATCCGTTTATGAAAACAGCAAATTCATTCTACATCCATGAACAAAAATACTTCCTATGGAGATTCTGATAAATTTTGGTCAAACAATGTTATACATCATACTTTGATGCACAAATCTCATGAAACAAGTCTTCTCGTGTATATTTTGTCACAACCACCGAACAATGAACATAAAAGGCCCAGTCACTACCAACATTCCAACTATAAGGTGACTCCCAACATATAGAGAATTCCTTTATTGGTAAAAATTCTTGATAATGATGATAATTATATTTTTTCAATCTTATTTCAGTGAATAAACAACCATGGATTCAAGGATCATCTTCACATTATCATCTTGAACCTCCAGATGAAACTCAGTGAATAATTCTATCTTCCTCCACCGAGAAATGGATTCCCTGACCACATGATTTTTAGACATCTCTATCCAAACAGGTTCAAGGGAATTCCACATTCCATTAGTTTAAAGATTATAAATGTTTAAATAAGGAATGTACTCAACCCATATTCACTATGACTATTTGAAATCGCACTAAAAAAATGTACTTCAGGATTTTAAGATTTTTATACACTAAAAACTGTTCTCCCAACATGTACTACTATAGAAACATTGGTGCATAAACCTCTACTACCAACTAAATATCTTGTGTGGGTTAGTTTCATTCATGAGGTCTCAAATATCATGACTCTTATGTCTCTACCTAATCATCATGCATTAATTACTACCCATTTCCAACTCTATATTTTTTACAAAACAAGGTATAATACTTAACCAGATTTGGAAATATCAGAATAAGAACCATTGTCAACTATTTCATGAACTATAAAAATGAATCCTCACATGCCTAAGACCATTAAAATATAATTCCCTTCTAGGAAAAACATGAAAATTGTTCCACTAAATGGGAGAAATGATTGATGAACATTTGATTATAAAAATATAATCCCAAAAAACTATGAACATCAGAAACATTAATGGGATGCTCCTCAAACAGAACATCATTACTATTCTCATGATTCATAGGCCCACCCTCATTTGAGATGATGTGACACATAATATTTACATTATCAATAGAGAAATGAAACATGAATATATTATTGTAAATCCTATTCTCTCATTGGGTACTCAGGATGAAGCCAAAATGATTTACAAGACCATCGTCAGTTTTAGTGTACACAAAGTTGTCATTAACAAAAAACATTAAACTGATCTAGGTGAGGGTGAAATATTTGGTTCATTATAGCTTTTTACAATGATGACTCACTGGTCAACCCAAATAGAATAACCACAAACTCATACAACCCATACCTTATCATGAATGTAGTTTGAGATATGTTAAAAGGCCTCACCCTTAGTTGATGATACCATAACCTCAGATTAATATATGAAAACACAAAATAACTGCTTAGATAATTAAAAATATCATCGATCTATGAATATGGTATTTGTTTTTTACCAACATCTAATTTAGCTATCTATAATCAATAAATAATCATAATGACCCATCTTCCTTTTTTGAATATAACACTGATGATCCCCATGGAGATGTACTAGGATTAAAAAACATTATTCTCCAATTCTATAAATTGGGTTTTAATAATGTGGATTTTTTTCCGTTCCATTCTAAATGGAGTAACGGAAAATTTATCTCCTACCACCATCAACTATATTGTGAACACTATATATCTCTTGGGTGGTAACATATAGAATTACATAGTAAACACATCATGAAACTAGTACACCATAAATGGAAATACATTTTACAATTCTTCCCCATAATCTATTATAAGACTAGCCACATGGGCTATGATTTCACTCAATTGATGAAAAAATCGACATCCACTCCCTACCCAATCATCTCATTCGCCATTATTGACTTAGGGATATCCCTCAAGAGACAATAATGTTACCATATGGTAGTAAATATAATTATGTGCCTTGTATAAGGCTACCCAATCCAAAAAATATCAAATCCAAATCTGACATCTCAATCATGTACATGTCCGATATATAATTTTATCCTCTAATCTTCCAATGAAACCCCTTAAATTTCCTAATGATTTATTGTCACACACCCAATGGTGAATCAAATGAAAAATCTCCACATATACTCTCTACCACTAGTACCGAAACTACCAAATGTTAAGAGGTTTTAAAATAATTTGAGGAACATGTATTGAATAACTAAATAGTAATAATATAAGTAATAATAATCGTCCCTCGAATAGAAGATTGTCTAGCCTTTACACATCCTATTATAGAATAATCTACATGAAGATGGTATTCCCCTTTACTATGGGCTCTGGTATGAGATCCTAGCTCTGCACTACCCTTATGATATGTTATTTCCCTTCATGGAGTACCACATCTACTATATAGACTAGTACAACAATTTGAGCCCTAACTACCCACAAGATATGATGTAACTGACACGTTCATGCACACATCATATATCATGATCATTCCTCAATTTGTTGATTTTGAGAGTTCCTAAAGATCCTTTTCTCATTGACCAACCTATCATACACTCTACATTGAACTGGGGTCTTAAAATGCTAAATCTATATGTGTCCTAGTATACCACACTGATAATGGAATACTTAGTCACATCCATAAGACATAGGTTCTCACTTATTATTACCCTGTCCAAAATATCTTTGGTGGATACACCTGAAAAACATTTCTTACCAATAGAAGTCATACTACTAAATCAACCAACTGAAACTGCACATCCACTTTCAAAAGAATCCATTAGATTTATCTATAAAATAATGGAATGATCAATAAGCTTCTGAAAAATCTGTAATCAAAATATTTTCACCAGGGACTTGATCTCATGTAAACGTCCATCGATGAATCATCACACCATATCTACCTCATCTCCCTCCCATGCAAGAAAAACACTAAAATTCCATGAAAATAATTTTATAATGCATCGTCAACATTTCCCCCCCAATAACCACATAAACTAGAATAAATATCTTGTCTTAGGGTATTAATCATGTAATTATCTAAAAAATATCCCTTGAAACCCATCCATATCATCACCTCTACCTACTACTTCTAAACCATGATTTCAAACAAATGATTTTCCCACCATCACAATATATAGGATGTAAACATGAACATGTTATTAGGATGAGCCTCAACGTGATCAACAATTATATTTATGGAATCTATTTAGAACTCGGCCTCCTATATACCACCCTCCCTGCTAAAGGAAGTAAGGAGTTTATGTTAAATATCTTGTGTTCATGAAAACATACTGGTTTCCATCCTCCCTAATACTCATTATATCATCTGCATAAAATGAATGATGTTCTCCCAGAAATTCTTCTCTGCTAATTACATGGTCCCCTGGGGCCGCTATCCCCATATCATACAGATAATTCTTAGTGATATCCTTTAGTATCCTAATTGGAATATAATAACATGGTTTCATTTCCATACAATTACAAACATTTGTCTTAGAAAACATAAAATAAATCATACACAATTTATACAAAAGAAGGCTCTTCACTAGCCATACACATCCTTTTATAATATAATATCCCAAATGATTCCATCACTAATATAATAATAACCTCAAACATCCCTAATATGGGACATGTCCAAAATGGTTTAAACAAACATGCATGGTCACAAGTCTTTCATTAAGCATCTTTTCAAAACCCATCCCACTTTTTACAACACAAATATATTTCCTCTTAGAAACCATACGCATTTCAAAACTTGTTACAATCAATATTTTAACATGTTTACACCGTTTCATTATGCAAAATTCCATAACCCTATTTTTATTTAACTAGATGAATCATATTTTTTTGACATCATTTTCTTCATATTTTCATTGAAGTGAAATGAATTGTACTCTTCATTTCCCACATACACACCCAATTTGTTCTTATCATGTTTCATTTTACATCTATTCATGGTGAATAAAATGATGCATAAAATCAAAACCTCATTTAATTAAAAATAAGATAAAAATATAAATAAATATCCACACGAACTAGAATGCGCATCACCAAATGGTGAAATATCATCAATCCATAACATCACATATTAAAAACAAAAAATTCCAACCAAGACACTTGGATTTTACCTCATATATGTGTAAGCTACTCTACATCACAAGGAAATTACCTAGGCCTGACACATCCTAAACATCTATATACAATCCCAAATTGTAATACCATAGAATGGAACTCCTCTAATATAACATCGTAAAATTCATAACCCAGAAGCCACTAAACAATAAACCATGTTGATTCGCCACATTACCTCAGGCATGCCTTCCCATATGAAAGTGGCTTCCAACTAGATATTAGGGTCATATAAATCATTTGGGGACACTATAACCTCAATTTTAGTAAAATCCCCCGAAAATAATTTAATATTAAAAATAAACAACAAAGAATATACTAGGAAAATCCATTGACAAAAAAATTCTAAATATGGAATGACTCGAGAAAATTAGAAAGAATTTTGTGTCTTGTTAACATTGTCAAATGTTAATGGATACAAAATATAGAGAAAAAATATTTAACACCCAAAACATGAGTCCTATCTCTATGTTTGGATCCCCTTACATGCACATCAATGACCAAAATCAACTCGCTAGCATAGGACCATTGACCTTGTCCTAACTTGCAACTATGAAACTAGCTCAGCTAAACAATGGTGGCCTAGGGAGGGTGTTAGTAAAACTATGTTGGCCACCACCAATGACATCTTCCTAATATCAAGAATAATAAAATAGTGTAGGAATGTACTGAATAGAAGAAAATGTAAACATAGAATACGTTTCCTTGACATTTAATATCATTTACATTAGCTTATTTCGTCATTATTTTTATGGGTTTTGCATTTAATTTTTTACACAATGACCAAATCCCATATATTACCATTATTATGAAATAAGTCAAGTAAAAATATCATTATGGAAAAAATAATCTTATAATCATTAACATCGTACATACCTTGGAACATAAATTTAGGTTTTTGTGTCCAATGAATCCATTAAGACCTAGTCCATCAGTCTGGCACCCTAACTTGTGCATTCTAAGGGTGGTAATAGAGCATCATTCAAATATTACCCATGAGAGGATCCCAATTAATTTATCCCAAAAAACCAATCCATTTTCACTTTAATATTTAACCATACACCACATTTATTATATCACAATCCAATCATAATATATAATATAACATGTTTACTTCCCAAAGCAATCATAAAATAAATCATCATCAATTCTTAACCCATTGGTATAATTGATATTTTCATGGAAAATCCCAATTAGCACATATCCCTATTTTCAATCAATTTACTATTTAACATAATCAATTGTGCCTTCACATTAACCAATTTAACATAATTCATTAATAATAAGAATTAACACATTTTCACATTTTAATTACAAATGAAAAGTTATTTAACACAATCGAGTTATTCTGTTTAGCCCTTATCAAATTTTAGAAACCATCCCACTATGACATAACCAATGACTATCCACCACTAACATTAATTACAATTATAAGACAAATAATCATATCAACACATTTTTCATGGGTTATATTACCAATAAAATAATCCATATGAATATCATTACCATTTTCTGAGATTGGGAATATTGGTGCACACTATGGGTGGCCGTAAATACGTATAACCATACACTATGAATCCCGAGTGGATCATGATGAGTGTAAATAATAACATAACCAATTTTTTATCAACTATTACTTAAGGATACAAATATATGTCAACAGAGATGTAATATCACAACCATACATGCAAAAATCTGTCATGAAACTATATGATATAATTCATAGAACACATAACATGAATCCAGATATTAACACACTCTTAACATTATCCATATATCTGGATTCAATAGAACATTGAAGTAATATCCTAGAATAAATTGTAAAAGTGGGTTTGGAGCTTTAGAAGAATAAGAATTAAACTAGAATCTGTACTCTAGAAAAGAGAAGCAAGAGGAATGTTAAACTGACCTTCAGTATCGATCTGTGACCAACTAGACACAAAACATCCAATAATTGAAAAATATTGATCCATGTGAATCATTATAGAGATTGGTACATAACTATAGTTTAGAGTTTGTGGAATGTCAAAGACATTGGGTAAGGACCACTAAATATTATAAGGATATTTTCTTAATTTTACAGTTTTAAAGGGGGGACTTTGTTTGGATGCATGGTTTCCCAAACAATGTACCAACCATGCTCCAGCCTCTACCAAATATGAGTTAGTATTATCAGTTATATTGGAAATCACACATTTTTTAAAAATAGTGATAAAAACATGAAATTTTCAAAAAAAAATGTCGATGTAGTTGTCTTAACAACTTAAACTGTTTCCACTAACCGTGCACAAACCATGTGACATGCATAGAATGACCCCTTTTTTCCATTTTTTTGTGTTTCGATAACCTAGAACAATGAAAAAATTTCTCAAACATTTAGTAAAAATTTATCTAATAATCAATGGGAGATTTAAACAAAATTTTAAACATGTAAATTCATCCACAATGCTAGGGAAATGAAACTAATGACCCAAAATGACATAAATTTAGCATAAGGACCCATAGATCGAAATGTAGGTGTCTTGATTTAGACATACTATAAGTCAGTTTTCAAGATTATGTGGTTTCATTCAATGAATAACGTTTATCAAACTATTCATTTTCACTTTAGATTATGTATTCAACCCGGTGTAACTGTTACAACTTGAGTTTTTATGAACATATTTTTCAAAAAAAGAAAATTCTCATTTATTTATTGCAATGAAATAAGTCAATAATTACTTTAAAATGGGTCAAATGTGGAATAAATTACATATGACATTGAAATTTCATAGGATACATTCAATAATAATGTCTCTACAGAACATCATTTTATATTTATAATTAATTAAATGACATAATTATAACATAGGTATTAAACCGACAAATATTAATATTAATAACTATATAGAAAATATTATTTATAGTTTCATTGTTTTAATAAAACATATTGATAATTAATGAAATTAAATTTTGTTTAATCTTGATATGGATAGATATACCTTTTTTCTCGAATGAAATACTTATACTGTCTTATTGAAAAAAATAATAAAATTCATTTTAGAATCATTTATAAATTGAATTTGATAAAATAAAATAATTTTTAAATTCATCATCTCATTATTATATTAGTGTAAAATTTAAGCTTCTTCTGCGAAACATCATTTTTTGAGAATAGTGAAAATTACTACTTTTTGGTTCAACACTACTTTTTCTGGTAAATAATTATTATTTTTATATTGTATTTTAAATGTGATAAATGGTCATAGTAGATCAATTAAAAATTTATTAATAAAATATAGATCATTTTAATCAATTTCACATTGAAATTTAATACAAAAAAATCATAAACCTTTCTAATTCTTTCTATTTTAAAGACACATAATTTTCTCCCGTAAACAGGAATATCAATAATCTTAATTTTTCCACTTCCAGGGACTGAATTTCATAAAATAGACATACGATATATTAATATGTATAATATTTATATTATAATTCAATTAAGTTGATTTATAACTAAAATTATTTTTTAAAGTGATAAAAATCAATCACAAGGATTTATGTCAAATTAAGGTTAATTACAAACTATTCCATAATCTTAGGGGGGGAAATGACGTAAAAACAAGTCCAAATACCATTTATGGACATTAGTAATCCATGATACTTCAATTATTGATTTATTAATGGTTTTATTACATTATTTTGGTAATAACATGTGTACACCAATGTTGTTTCTCAAAATTCAAAGTGAATCCTTCAGAATCCATATAAAGGCCAAAACCTCTCCCACTTCCTCAAACCAATAAAACCACATTTTTATGAAATTATATTACGGGTTAACTTCCCATAATTATAACCTTCCTCATATATGCCTCACTTTTGGCATAAGGAAATCTCATTAATCCTTTAGGCACAAACCCAATAGAGTGACCCGATTTTGAGGTAACATCCTCTATCAAGTCTGTTCTTTTTGTTTTCCTTCACCACCCCTCCAATTTCGTTTTTACATGATTTTATAACAATAAATTTATCTATAATATAATAAGTTTCTATTATGAAATTGATTAAACCAATACTTAAACACCCTTTCAGTTAATGGATAATGAACACATTGTTTATATGTATGGGGAACTTCCGCGTAACTAAATAGTTATTGATCAATTTTTCGTGAGGCCACTAATGGTGGAAATTATGATGAAAAATCTTTTTATATATTATATATTATATATATATTAATTCAATATTATTATTCATTAATTTTAAAATAAAAACATCTTTTACTTTCCATTAGGTGTAAATACAATACTTTTGTTTGAGGATGTATGCTCCACCACACCCTTAATGAAATATGATTGGTTAAACACTACATGGATTGTATTAAGGATGGTTTTAGTGAATATATATGGCATATATGATGTCATAAATCTAATGTATAAATGTTATATATATATATATATATATATAATTTTGTAATATATTTTTTTCACTTTCATTCTTCTAACATTACAATTAAACAAAAATAACATTCATGTATACGTACAACATTCCATCAAAAACATGTTTTGTTTCATGAATATATATTCTTGAGATTACTAAAACACACATATAATGTATATAAATGATAATTATGTCATTTTTTACATTTTGGAAATCATTATATATAACATCAATACCAAATTTATAACAAATTAAAACACATGCGACTAATAAAGCAATTATTAGCTGAAGTGAAACCATAACATATGATTGGTAATAAGAGGGTAATATAATGTCATATTACTACCATATATCTTTATATGGTTCTAAAAATGATATATTAATAATTTATATTTATTATATAGGTGGTTTTAATGATTACAATGTATGTCAAGTCATAATGTAATGGGATTTCATCTCACTTTTTATTTATATGAGATATATGATATGATTGACACTCTTTCCTTTTGTTTGGTGTATATAATACCGATAATTGTATTATATGTATCATATATGTATATTAATGGTTATTGAAAAAAATAATGTTATATCTTTTCTGGGGTATATGTATCGAATGTTACCAAATCGGTAAAATATATTTGTCTAAATTTTCCTTCAGTGAGACTCATGTTTTGTAATGCACCTAAATAATATTTCACGGTGTATATAAATCCATTTTACATGTCATATCATTATATTAGTTAGTTTATTATTATTTAAGGATTCATTAAAACTATTTCTCATAAATGTAGTGTATGATACCATGTTATAAAGTTATAAGAGTCTATTGAGATAATCTCATTGCATTTCGAGATTGTTTATTTTTATGATTCCTTTGATAATATATTATGATCTATATCTCATGAAACCTTGTGATTTTACTTATAATATTTCTAGTATAGATATATACATGTATTTGTTCAATTTTATATCTATTTGGCTCTTATGATAAAATTTTATGTAAAATATTACAATCTCTCTCCAGTCATAAAGCAAATCTATTCAAAAACCATGTTTTAAACAAAATCAAAAGATATTTGGATACAATTTTCAATGGAAAATGAATTTAAAAACAAATTATACATTTCAATAATTCTATTACGATATTTCAAATCAATTTTCAAAAAAAAAATGGTTCAAAATGGTTTTATGTTTTAAAAATTGTATTCTATGTAGAAAATCTATTTTCCTCAAGAAAAATTCTTAAAAGATCGTTCAAATTTAAATCCCATATTTGATAACCTTCATTGGTGTTACTCATTACATTTGGGGAAATTATTCAATTCATCCATTAATATTGTTTCTCTTAATTAATTATGTATTGGTGGCATGCTATTAATGAATCATGTTTCACTTTCATGGGTTATATAATTTTGAAACCCTCTTCTTTTTATGGGTAATGATTATGATGAAATGATTATGAAATTTCTTTCATTCCATACGTTATGATATGATTAAATATTTACAATACCCATTTATTTTTATGGGTCATAAATTGATTAGTTACGATCTTGTGAAACATGTATGTATGATATAATTATGAGGTGGATGGATCTTATATCTCCCTGTAATACATTGTTTAAAGATTTATATATAATGGGATATCCTATGATGGTCTTTGTATTGAACCATGACTACTAATATGGACATGAGAGTGAAATAGGACTACCAATATGTTATGAGGTGTGATATAATGCTACCAATATGGCCATGGGAGTGAACCATGACAACTAAGATGGTATGGGGAGTGAACCTAAACTACCAATATGGTCTTGGAATTGTTTTATTTTCTAGTATGGGTTTTATATTATATGGTTATGTGTCTTCCAAAAAATCATGTTTTATTCCTATGATGTTCTTTCATGGCTTATGTTATTCATTTCCTTATGATTCATGTCATATTAACTGACCATATTTATGCCATGATTTTTGTAAAATTTTTTAAATAGAGTTTATGATCTTATATTTTTATTATCATGTTATAATACATTTATGAATATGATTATGATTAAGTATCTACCTTTTTTAGCCTTACAAAGTATTTTAGCTCACACCTTTTTATGTTTTATTCCCCAGGTTATGAAGATATGTATTGTTTTTTTGTTTTTTTAAGAAGGTTTCTACTCGATATGAACCCTTTGGGAGATAATGGTTTTCATTTATGTATTGGGGTTTATGATTCCATGCTTCGTAAGTCACTATACTACAATGGTATTTGGTTGTCTATTTATATAATTTTTTAATTATTCCATCAATTTTATGTATTGATACTGTATGAAAACAATGGTCTTATATTGTGTGTATCATATAAAAGGTTTAGTTAATATTTGGAAGCTATGGTGAAAAAACCAAAGTGGGAACCCTAAAGACATATATTGGGAAAATTATAAACATGTGTAAAAGCATTGGAAAATGCCTTGGAAGTTTATTAAAGGATACAATATATAGTTTCCTATTACCACACCATAATTTTAATATGTGAATGTGACTTTGGAACAAATGCACTAATGGGTAACCTTGACAATAAGATTTATGGGCATGACTCGGGGTAATATGAAGCATGATAATGGTCCATACAACACCCTAGATTTGACACTCCTAGGGGATATTGTTTGGGAATTCAAAAACTCTAAAAACAAATTATTATGGACGTAAAAAGAATTTTCTCATGAGTAACCTAATATGAACCTTTGGTATCATAGATTATGGAATGTGTCATAGTATATACATCCTATAAGTGAATATTCATGACTCTATGGTACCACATTATAATAACTATTTATTATCCTATGATTTCGGTTTAAGACAATGTATGGTACCTGAATGACCCATTTTAATAGTGATTGGGATTGAAAATTCAATGATAATACTCATAAGAAACTATACTCTATGAGATATAGAATAAAAAACTTCTTACATTTATCAGACAGATTTCTTTAGCTATGAATTATAATGAAATTTTGAATGAGAACTAATTAGAAAAAAAAACATTATTTGGAATTTTATTATGAAACTTATGCCTTATTTTAGAGGGTATTACGATCGACTTATCATTGAAAAATGAATTAGTATTTCCAAAAATATATACTTCATTTTCCAATTTTCAGAGCATGAGAAATTCATTCAAGTAATCTATTGGTTAGATGGTAAAGCATAGTAGTGGTGGACTATAATGTAGAATTCGGGGATAAAATATGAGAATTAAACAATGGATTGATATAATTTAAAAAAATTATTTTTCAATATGTATATTCCTTATATTATTATTACTATGATAGAGAAAGAGTAACTTGAGACGTAGCATATGGATGATGAATCTATTGCTGCATATGAGGCTAATTTTATGAGACTTGCGATGAATGATTTAGGAATTATTATCCAACATAAATGTAATGATAATTGGTTTATAATGGATTTTAGACATCTTTTAGGAGATCATGGTCCATAAGATACATTAGTATATACAAAGAGATTGTGAATTTTGAAAACATGGTTGAAATTCATGTTGGCGTCATGTATCTATCTCATGGTTTTGAAAAGAAGAGGATGATCGATTTGAAATTACAATCTAAAAACCATGAAGAGAAGTAGATGAGGATAAATTAATCCTCTACGTGTAAGAAGAATCATGGAGGAGACTGCCTTAATGGTTCAAATAAATGTTCTATGTGTGGAATTGGAGGAAATCGAGAATTTTATTATAGAATTTATTGGAAGATATTTACGAATGTTGTGGATGTGGAAAACTGACACAAATTGATACCCGACAGTACAGTGCTACATGTGTAAGGATAATGAACATTCTGATAACCACTACCCAAACCAAAGTGTTGGTGATGATTTAGGACATTTAAATCTTTTTAAGATGATGGACAAGGGTAAATCTCATTCAATATATATTTATAATGAGGGGCATGAAAAATTTAATGAAATGCACTCTTACTATTAACTATAGAACTACTATTATCATATTTGATTCTACATATACCCACTATTTCATATCTAAATAATTTTTAAGGGTTTTAAGATTCCACCGAAATAGTTAGATGTGGAATTTGCTATGAAAACCCCTAATGGTATGATGATTTCATCTCATATCTATGATTTCTCCTCAGTTGATGTTTGGTGGAACGCGCTTCCTGTTAATCTTGTCATTATTCATTTGGATGAATTTGATGTCATCTAATTCATGGTTTTTATTTCTCTATATTAATCCCACATCAATTTTCAATGAATGTATGTTACATTTGATATTTCAACACATTCTATGGTTATCCATTCATATGATAAAAACTATGAACTTCATATAGAGTTTACATCTAGTGTGTGGTCCACATTATCATACATAAGGGTAGATTATATCAAATGGACATGGACAAAATCATCATTGATGATATGAATATTCTTCAGGTTATTGTAGATGTCATTCCTGTAGAGTTTCCACGTCTTCCACCAAATGTGAAATTGTGTTCTCTATAGAAATCATACATGGTTCCACACCAATTTCGATAACTTATTATATAATGGACTTGATTGATTTGCATGAACTGAAGAAACAACTCCAAGAAAACATTTATAAGGTATTTATTCAGACTAGTGTGTCACCATGGGGTGGACCCATTCACTTTTTGAAATGTAATGATGGATCAATGTTATTTTTAATTTATTATCCTGAGTTGATGAAGATAAAAATCATGAAAACGAATCACCTTCCTCGTATACAAGACTTATTTGATCAACTACCAGAATCTCAATATGCTTCCATGATGGACACTCATTCGGGATATCATCAATTCAGGGTTATGAAAGATCATATACACCATACAATAATCTATACAAGATATGGACCCTATGAATATATAGTGAGGAATTTTAGATTTACTAATTCCCATTCAATATTCATGAATATAATTAATAGATTCAATAGATATTAACCTAATCAGTTTGTGGTAATTATTGTAGATTATATTAATATATATTAATATAGAAAGGAAGAGAATTAATATAAAATGGGAATTGAAATGAACACCCTATGGATGGAGAATATATATGAAAAATTTCCAAGTGAATTTTGGATTCAAAAGGTTTCATTTTTGGGTCACATAATTTCAAGAGATGGTATACAAGTAGATCCATCAAATAAGAACGATATTAAATGATGTACTAGACCAACCATGGTGATTGAGATCGATATAATATTTCATTTGTCATTATATTATCGATATTTTGTGAATAATTTCTCATGACTATATAATAAAAAGTCCAAGATTACTCTAAAGTGTTACATGTTCCATTGGATTTATGAATGTGTGGTAAATATTTAAATTTAATTGATGAGACATTTAGTTTGCATAACTCTTCATAAATTTACAACTAGTGGACAAGGGTTCTTAATCCAATTTCATTCACCTATGATAGGATTGGAATGTGTTCTTATGTAGAATAAATGGGTAATCACTTATGCCTCATAGAAGTTGATGATTCATGACCAAAATTACCCAACTCATGATGAGAGTTAGTATCTATAATTTTTTCATTAACGATATAGAGGAATAATCTTTATTGAGAATGGTGTTCTATATATAATGATCATAAATGCCTAAAATATATATTCACAAATAAGGAGTTAAACATGTGCTAGAGAAGATGATTATAGTTGATATAGGATTATAACTCCTCAAGAAATTACCACCTTGGGATAGTGAACAAGGAGGATGATGGTTTGATTCAGAAGGATCATGTCATCATATCGAATATGAGGGTCACAAAAAATCCAACATTTTTGTATTTACAAAGGATAGATCTAGAAATGTTAATGGAAGTTGGAAGTATTATCTTTTTCAAATGAATTTTTAACCCTCTATCGATGTGAAGTTCAAGGAGGAATGGAAGGAAGATATATTGCTGTAAAAATATGTAAGAACTGTTCCTAACATTAACCATGACCTGGATAGAATGATAAGCTTTAGGAATTGTGCATGTGTTCCTTATATACTATAATTTAAGAAGTATATTTTATATAAATATTATATTTATTCATGTATCATCATCATGGATGTATGTAAAATATATATAGACTATAAGGAATACAATTCGTGAGATGGAATGGATAGAGATATCATAGAGTTTCTATGTCATTACATAGTATCACACTAATTTAAGTATAAAATAAAAAAATAAAAAGGAATGATTCATCTATTAACCATACCAAAATTGAACAAGCTGAAAAAAATATAGATTTTCTCATTGGACCACCCTAAACCTCTAAAGGGATTAATGTGATATATATAGTAGTAAATATCATTACTATGTCTGTACACCTCACTTTTATTAGAGAATAATATTCTATGTATTAGATTTCCAGGATTTATATTAAATAAGTGGTATGATTTTATGGAGTTCCACAATCAATTGTTTCAGATCGTGATCTTAGGTTTACCTCAATGTTCAAGTGAGTTATCTTGCATTAACTTGATAGAAAATTCTGTTTCATCACTACTTATCAACCTGAGACATATTTTCAGTCTCAAAAAACAATTTTAAACCTAAAGGATATTCTGAATTTGTGTTATTGGGTTTTAAAAGGTTGTCAAATCAACACCTTACACTATATTAGTATAATTATAATAAAATATTTCTGGCATGAATTCATATGGAACCATTGAAAGAACATTATGGGAAGAAATAAATATCACAAACAGGTTGGGATGATGTAGGAGAAAAAATTATTAGGACATGAGATTCCTAAGGAAATGGTTGAGATGGTTAGAACCATTCAACACCATATCGGGTATCTCAAAGAGGGAATAAATTTTATTCTGATATCCATCAGCATGATATATAATTTAATGTTGGTGAAAATGTGTTTCTAATATTCTCACCATGGAAGAAAGTTATGAGTTTCCTGATGAATGGAAAACTAATACATTGGTATATCACTCCCTTTTAGAATCTTGAATGTTTGTTGATGGAAGTCTTTCAATTCTCACTTCCTCCAAATATCTATCATGTCCATGAGGTGTTTAATATATCTCTCCCAAGGAAGCACATTCCTGACTCTTCACATGTACTGAACTCAATGTTAATACTACTAGACCTGGATCATTCTTATGAGGAGAAAACTATTGAAATTATGGATCATAAAGAAAATGTTTTACAAAACAAGACCACTCACTTAGTAAATGTTTAATTTTATAATTATCTATTTATTAGAAGCTACATAATAACACAGGATCTGATAAAGCGTAATTATCCAACTTTTTTTTACCTGAGCGAGGAATTTTGAGAGAGAAATTTAATTTAAGGGGGTAGAGTGTAACAACACCAGTTATTGTGAACCTTTGTTTAAAAATGTGACTTTTAATTTATTTATTTCACTGTACTATGTCCATGATTCTTTTCATAAGGCACATATATGGCATACATTATATGGAACAATGACATGACATAAAATACAAGAAACAATGATGTTTCCATAAAATATCATTTTTTATTTATAATTAATAAAAAGAGATAATTATAACCTAGCCATTAAAAATAATAATATGAATATAAATAAATACTATGAATTTTTTTACTATTTTCTATATAAATTAAATATATGATATTTAGGAATGTCCTTATATGGTTAAAAATATCAAATTCTCAAATGAATTGCTTTTGATATACTTCAATAAAAAATAATAATATTAAATTTAGACACATTTATAAATTTTAGTTCCTAAAATAAAATTCATTATTTAATTTATAATTATGAAATTGTATTGTGGATAGTTTTTGGGTTATTTCAATGAAACATCATTTTTTGATGAATAATAAAAAATAATGATTTTAAGTACAGACCGGTTTTTTAATTTAAATAAATAACAAGGTTATATTATATTATAAACTTATTCTATAGTCACACTACATAAATCATCCACAATTAAGACATTTTAGGTCAATTTAATAAATTTCATTATGAAATTGAATATAAAAATTTAAAAAAACTTTCAACTTTTTTCAAATTTAAAGGCCCATAATTTCCTCCAATCTGTGAGATTATCAATAATCTTAATTTATATACATTTGTGAACTAAATTTCAAAAAATAATCATAAACCATTGTAATATGTATAATATTTAGACTATAATTGGATAACATTGAATTTTGTCCAAAATTATTATTATAAGTGATTAAAATTAATCATATAAATCGAATAAAAATTAAGATTACCTACAGACTAATCCTTAATTTTAGGGGCTAAAATGACCTATCCACTTTTCCAAACCCATATAATGGACAATAGTAGGAAATAACCCATTAATTAATTATTTATGTTGGTTATGTATTAATTTTCATAGGTAATAACATGTGTACATCTATGTTGTTTCCAAAAAAATCAATGTGAGTATTTTTCCTCCACAATAAAAGCCACCACATCTCCCAGATCCTCAAACCTCTCAAACCTCTTATGTTTTTCCATTATCTAAAATATCCAATTCACATAAATTCTCCATTAATCATATAATCCTTCCCATGGAAATAATTAATTTGTTCACACACTACCAGAATTTTAGTAAGGATGGTATTAGTGAATATATATGACATATATTATATCATAAATCTATAATAATAATGATATATATATTTATATAAATTTATAAATATATTTTTTAATCACTTTCATTCAAAACAAAAATTAAACGGAAATATCATTCATGTGTATGTATAACTAACCATCCCCATGAATGGTGTATTTTGTTTCATGCATATATAATATATAAATTATTAGAAAAAATATAATATATTTAAATTATATTTATATCATGGTTTACATTTTGTAAATCATGATATGAAGTATAAATAAAAATAAATTACAAATTAATACACATGCGAAGAATAAATCCTATATTACCTGAAGTGAAACCAAAACATGGGATTATTAAGAACCGATTAATATGAAGTTTTAATAGTATCATATATATAATAATATAGTTCTTTAAAATATGTATAAATTTTTTTATTTATTATAAAGGTGGTTTGAATGAGTATGATGAGTATCAAGACACAAGGTATGCAGATTACATCTAACTTTTTATTTCCCTGATATACATGTTGTGTTCTCCACACATTTCTTATGTGTCGTGTTTTTAAGCCCCATGATTATATAAATTTATCTTGAAAAAAAATTGTGGGTACTCAAGTATACATTTTATGATCTTCTTTTCTAGGGTTATATGTTTCCAATGTATCAAAATTAGTAAAACAATTTTGTCTCAGTTTTCCTTCATTCATACTCATGTATTGTTATCCACCTAAATTCACATTCACAGTTTACTAAAATCCAATTTAAATGTTATGTCATAAATTAATTTTAATTAATGATATTTTATGCTCCATGTAATTACTATTTCATACATACAGTGCATTATTCCATTTAATCAATTTATAAGAGTTTATTGAGAAAATCTATAAGGCCCCAGCCTTAAACCTTACTTAATCATGAGTTATTAAAAGATTACATATTGAGGATCTTTTCAGTTTTAGAGTTATAGAGAATTAGATCATAAAACGTACATTACATTCCACATTCAAACAAAGTGGTTACATAAAAGACTGTATTCATTTTTTTCCCATCAACGGAAACATATTTAAAAATAATGCATGGATTATTTCTTGACACTTCCTTGACACTATCATCATATCATGTACCATTCCTTTGACCTGTGAAAAACATTTCAAAAAAACATGGGATGAGAATAAAATTCTCATTAAGGGTTATAAAAAATATGGAAAGGAAAAATGAGTTCATATATACATAATAATGAAATCATACTTTACCCATAAAACCTAGGCACTTTAACATACCTCATCAAATCATGAATAAATCATAGAAATCATAAGACATAAAAGTTAACTTGAGGAATTCATAACATTCTTACGTATGGAGTAACCCTCTTGGTTATGTTTGGAATACCCACCACAGTATATTCCCTAAATCTCTTCGGAGAACCTTAATGTTTCACTCCTTCGCGTTACCCAATGGATTGAAGAGCTATATCGGGCTCACCCGCCCTTAGATTATCACAGAACCACCCGTTTTCATAACAATTCCCAAGAACCATAAAATAAAAATATCACATAAAACATGCATAAATAAAACATAAAATTTCCACATTTCAATCACAATATAACATTTTAGGATGTTGAAATAATGAATCCATAAAAAACCATTTTCAAAACCATTTAAAACATTTAATAAAGAGGTTTTTAAATCAAAGTGTCCCATACCACCTTGAATATTTTAACATTTTAAACCATTAACATACATATAAATAAATCCTTAAAACCATTTTAAAAACATGTATATTAATAAGAACAAATCATTTAAACATTTAAAACGATATTTTGGTTAAAGGGTTTTTACCAAAATTAGAGACACTTGAATACAATAATTGAGGAATAACATTTAATCAGAATATTATAATATAATGAGAATAAATGGATTCATGATATAATATTACAAAGGAATGTATATACACCATATTAGAGTGAATTGGTGCATAACAACAATGATGTCTCAATAGAAATGTAAAATGCGATGAAATCCCTTATAAAGAAGGTATCCTTAAATTAAGGATAAATCAATCTCAAAATTATGTGTGATGAATATAAATACGCCCAATATAAGTGGACATTATGTGTAAGACAATAAAAGGTAATTCAAACATATTCAAAGGATGATATATTCAATAACTACATGTTGAACCCAAAGAAATCGAAATTGGGTTAAAAAGTTCCCTTGCCTTGGTAAAATTCGACAGCCTAACGACATCACTTCAAAATTCCGAAAATGAGTTGATGAGAGATAAAAAGGGTATCTCATCACCTGGAAATAAAATTAAAATCAATAAGGATATAGAATAACATATCCCAACATAATATTATGTGAATTAAAAGACATAACAAACGAAGTCTTTTAAAAGAAGAGGGTGAATGGTTCCCTTACCGACTTGGGTAACTTTCGAAACATACACTCCATTGAAGAAGGGTCATACAATGAATATGTAAATACCCATAAATGAAATTATATTACACAAGGAGTATAATAATGGGATGTACATACACCACTCAAAGGAAATGGTGGCAAATGTAGCATAAATCTCACGGGACTAAAAGTGAGATGAAAAATCCCTTATGAAAACACAGTAGCTTAACAGAGCCACTTAAAACTTCTAAAATGGATTGATGAGAGAAAATAGGGTCTATAATAATATTAACATAATGTTTACAGAAAGAGTAATATAAAATAACATCCCCCAACATAAAAAAGTGGATCTGAAAAGAAGTTACATAAAGGAGAGTTATTAAAAAGAAAGAGAGACGTTAGATCTCTTACGATAGTTCGGCAGCCTAACGGCGCCACTCAAAACTTCCGGAATGGATTGATGAGAAAAATAGGGTCTATCAACATATGAAAATAAAACTTACAGTAGGATTAATATAAAAGAACATCCCAATCATAAGAAAGATGAGTTTAAAAGGAATGACATAAAAGAGCGTACTTAAAAAGAAAGAGAGAGGTTGGATCCCTTACCTCGGGTCCGACTTGAATCGATCGTTCTTTAATCTCCTGAATAATAAATATTGGTCAATTTATAATTTCATAAGTTCCTCCTTTAATGATTATTATTCTGTTCATATCACATATTATAATGTTATTATAATTGTGTAATAATGTTAGTTCATATCAGACGTTTTTGACGATGTTTGGTACATGAGTCAAAAATGAATTTGTTTGAAAAATGATTGCCCATGTAGTTATAAGTAAATAATTTCCAGAATAGTATTAATGAATAAAATATCATATATATCCAGTACATATTCATTTTACACTATTCCATATCATTTGGCGATAAAAAAACAAAAAGCACCGTTCATGGAAACGGTAGGCCGTACGTACGCATGAACGCTGCTTTCATTTTTTTGTCATATTAATGGAATTTAAATTAAATGATATATATATATATATATTATAATTCCAGTATAATATATATGATATATAGGTCACATATGTTCATTAATTTCATTCTTTATACTTTCCATGAATTGCATGTACGAGTCACATCACTTGAGGGGGCGGTAGTCCACACTTCCTCATATGAAATTTTCGCATTTACACAACATGAAAAGAATAAAGGTATGGTTTAAATATAAAAATACATAAGCATATAGTAAACACAAATAACATATATATCATATATAAAAAATAGTGACATCATAATGGCCACCTTTAAAGGTGTTAAAAGAATATTGAACAATCATCGTTTCATAAGGCAGAAAATCGCCAACCACAGAAACATTATGTTCTTTAACCATTAGACGAAGGTGTGTGTAAGTGTTGCTCGAATACATATTATAAAAACATAATAGTATAATGAATATACTGGATTTGTTACAAATGAATTGAATAAAAAGTGTTCAGGGGGTTGGAGAAGAAAAATAAAACAAAAGGACTCAAGTGAAGACATTACCTTAAAATCGGGTAACTCCCTTTCGTTTGAGCTCAAAGGCTTCCTTGGGAAGACTTATGCCAAATTGGAGGATTCAAGGAGTTAGATAGGGATGTGGATAGACCAAATGGGAAGGGTTTGGACGAGCCAAAGGCTTTGGAAGTGTGGGTAAGGAGGTTGGGGTGGCGGCCTTTTATAAGAGGAGAGGAAGGACACTCTTGGAAAGGTATAAAATGTAACTTTATTTTCAAATGAGTTTCGGATTTCAATGTTCCCACATTGATTTCTTTCTAGTATAAGGTGATAAGGGTTCTAAATCCACCCATACAATAGGTTTTGGACATGTGTAGGTCTTAGATTTTACATTATCTTTCTATTTTATTTAAATCGTTAAATAATGAGGTCATTGCTGCATCATCATGATGTCATATATAATTTAATTTATTTAATGTCTAAAAATTATAAATAAAATAATATGATTTAGGAAATATTTTTATCTTTCCAATGAATATTTATAGTCCAAAATATCATTTATTTAGTCAAAATTAAAAATATTTTACTTAGGTGATACATTCTTTGTTACATTTATCATTCTTTAAAAATAAAAAGTCACTTTCTCACAAAAGTGATTCCATGGGGCCCCCAAGTTTGGCACAAGGCATCCCATGGTCCTCCATGAGACATACAGTAGAATTAGGACACAGTTTGTGGTCATTTTGTATTATTATGATATTATCTTATTATCTTTAACTACCTGGTTACTCATTAATCAAGATAATTAAAGATAATTATCGTCATTACTATTCATAATGTCCAAAAACAAAAGAGTCTTAATTACATAATTTGTAACTTCGGATTCCAAATATTTAATCCATTTTAACAAATTACAAACACATAAATTGCAATAATTAATTTAAAAAAAACTTATCGTTGTCAAAACAAATAGCGGGTTTTTTAGAAACAATATTTATGAAATGTTTTGCACTTGTTTATGCCTAATTCAAAAGTGAAATTAGTCCCAATGACCATAATTGAATTACATGGTAAAAATATATTCTAATTACACTTTAAAAAAAATTAAAAAAATAATATAACCATATAATTAAATTATATGAAAAAGCAGTTTTGATATAAAATGCAGTATTTTTCACTATTCATTGAAAAATGAACATTGTCAGAAAAATACCAAAAATTAACCCAAGGTAAATTTCAATGTCCCAATCATAAATAATATGTTTATATTGAAAAATAGAGTTTATAAAATTGTCAAAAAGTGGATTTAAAAGAGGTTCGCCATCAAAAGGCGGTTAATCGTCCTTTTAAAGAATATTGGAATGTTTACGCTTAAAATTGTATTCATTCACATTTTTTATCCTATAACATTTATTTTAAAGAGTAAAAATATTTGAAAAACATATATAATCATTTTTTAGTTAGTTCGGCTCATTCCCGCAATTACAACGGCTAGGCATTAACTACTATTTAAAATAATATTATTTTATTATTAGAGTGCACTGCAAGATTCCCAAGAAACTAATTGTTGCATATTGGGTACTCCATCGTGCATAGCGTCCTATTTAAAGTAATATTAATATTTTATTCAAAAATATGGATAAATATGAAAATGTCATACTCTTTATTTACCTGGGTTGTTACATCCTTCCCCCCTTTTGGGAATTACGTCCTCACAATTTTAAAAATTGAGCTTGGAAACATCCTTGAATGCCCACATCGGAACAAGAGTCGGTAAAACAATCACTTTAAAATAAATAATGATACGTACAAAGGTCACCCGAGTTTACACATACTAGGATTCCAAGTATGAAAATATGGACATGGAGGAAAAAACAAACGGTCATGTTCTGATGGAGAGTGATAGTAAACATGTCTAGGAGAAAGTTAACCACAAGAAAATCCAAACTTGTGATGGGTTAAACGGTATTCGATTCCACCGTAGGAAAAGTTAATAGACAATATTGTTTGTTTTTTTTGTTTTTTTTATTGAGTAATTTATTCATAAGGAAACATAATTACTTATCATGTTGACTTTCAACTTTTATTAGATTTCTTACACAATCTCATATTTTCTCCAAAAGAAGAGTATTGAGGAAGACTTGTTCACTATAATAAACTTCTAGAGAATCACCTAATCCAAAAAAGAGGACTATATACTTTACATGTCTTTATACTTTAACCAAAACCAAAACCAAAACCAAAAAGATTAGTACAAGATCAGATAATCCAGAAAAGGATAACCCTTTAAAAAAATAAAATCTATTCTTAATCTCCAAAATTTGTCCAACAAAATCCAAAGTTCAATGAGGACCATTCGATAAACAATTTTTCAATAAAATTCTTCAAAGTAAACTAAACTAAGATTGAAACCCAAATATTTGAAGGATTTAGTCACATAGTCTTCCAAGTTAAATCGTAACATTTATCTCCAAACAACATCAGTTGCTCTTAAAGTCTCGTATTGAAAAGTAATTAACCAAATCACATATCCTCCATGATAGGATAATATATTTCCATATATTACCCAAAATAAAATTACTATTAATTCATAAAATTATATAATTAAAAGGAATCAGTCAAACTAACCCGGGAATTCATGTAGTACAGTGGTAGGCGATAAATACCAGTTGCACTTTGGTTGTGTGTTCGATTCCTGCAGCTTTGTCCGACGCGACGGGTTGTCACATGATCTTCATGTTGTCCTTATTCCAAAACTATATAATTCTCAAATAATTCCCCAAAAATAGATAAAATCATCAAAAATAACTATAACATAATTTTACCTCAATTTTATCTCATTCCTTTCACTTCCATCATAACATATAGTAACCCATAATTACCTCAAATGTAAGGATCATATAAATCCAAATGGTTATTTATAACTATGTCCACAAAAGAAAAGATAAATATTCCTTGAAAAAAGAATTCATATATTAAACATCAGGGTTACACATACTATAAAAAGTCTTCTAATGTAACCCCATCATCAAAAGAGAATTAATACTCTTAAGAATTTCACCATAACTCTTGAAGCCCTTATATGTTGACATCTTACTCATTCAACATTATTCATGATCCTTTAACCATTACTTTCCAACTTATTATGAAATACTTCTTTCCTACAAAAAAAAATCATGAATCATATCCTAAGATTCCAAAATAGGAAAACAATAGTTATGAAATAATCCATACCTTTGATTGGTCATTTTCAGTTTCTTCATCCTCAATCGGAATGGCATTAGGTATTGGTAAACGAACATTTATACGATCGTGGTGATCCCATTCATGAAAATTCATCATAGGAAATGTGTTTGCATAATGACCATGAACACCACATTTAAAACATTCAATTGATCCCTTAGAAAGAACTTCTTTCCCTTTCCTCGAGTCAACTGGATGCTTACTTTTTCCATGGTAGGATCTTGCTTTATGACCTTCATTTCCACATCTATAGCATATTTCTGTCCCTTTGAAACATTTTCCTAGGAGTTTCTTTCCACATTTTTGACACATATGTTTTTTAACACACTTACCTTTATGATTATTACATGTAGTTCCATAGGGATTTGTTTCTCGCATATATGATGCCTTAGAGAAATCACCAAGGTTTAGGTGGTCAATCATGACTCCAGATAGTTGGTTGAGGATAATGACAAGTGTTCTCATTGCAGCTCCCATATCATTCATTTTCTTGCTCAAAAAAACTGTCACGGTTTCCTTCACATCCACTATTATTTTTGTGCCTGCTAGATCCAGCCATTTACTAAAACCAAAATGGTCAGTGTGAGTATATCAACAAAACCATCATGTACTAATGAGGAAGATAAAAAATAAGATATACTTACTCATTCACTTTTTATAAAACTAGGACTCTTTCTAAAATCCTAACCATTATGGTAATGTCACTTATGCTTAAAGAATACCCTAACCTCTAAAGTTATCTAAACTGTCCTCTGATACCAACTATAAGGCCCCAGCCTTAAACCTTACTTAATCTTGAGTAATTACAAGATTACACATTGAGGATATTTTCAGGTTTAGAGTTTTATTGAATTAGAACATAAAACTTACATTACATTCCACATTCAAACAAAGTGGTTACATAAAAGATAGTATACATTTTTTTCCCATCAACGGAAACATATTTAAAAATAAAGCATGGATTCTTTCTTGAAACTTCCTTAACACTATCATCATATCATGTACCTTTCCCTTGACCTGGGAAAAACATTTCAAAAAAACATGGGATGAGCATAAAAAGCTCAGTAAGGGTTATAAAAAATATGGAAAGGAAACATGAGTTCATATATACACAATAATGAAATCATACTATACCCATAAATCATAGGCACTTTAATATTCTTCATCAAATCATGAATAAATCCTAGAAATTATAAGTCATAAAAGGTAACTTGAGGCATTCATAACATTCTTACGTAGGGAGTAACTCTCTTGGTTTTGTTTGGAATACCCACCAGAGTATATTCCCTAAATCTCTTTATAGAAACCTTAATGTTTCACTCCTTCGCGTTACCTAATGCATTGGAGATCTATATCGGGCTTACCCGCCCTTAGTTTATCACAAAACCACCAATTTTCATAAAAATTCCCAAGAACCATAACATATAAGTATCACATAAAACATGAATAAATAAAACATAACATTTCCACATTTCAATCACAATATAACATTTTAGGATTTGGAAATAATGAATCCAAAAAAAACCATTTTCAAAACCATTTAAAACATTTAATAAAGAGGTTTTTGAATCAAACTGTCCCATACCACCTTGAAGCTTTTAACATTTTAAACCATTAATATCCATATAAATAAATCCTTAAAACCATTTTGAAAACATGGATATTAATAAGAACAAATCATTAAAACATTTAAAGTGATTTTTTGGTTAACGGGTTTTTACCAAAATTAGAGACACTTGAATAAAATAATTGAGGAATAACATTTAATAGGAAAATTATAATATCATGAGAATAAATGGATTTATGATATAAAATTCCAAATGATAGTATATACACCATATAAGAGTGAATTGGTGCATAACAACAATGAAGTCTCA
Source organism: Viscum album (assembly GCA_963277665.1). Classification (NCBI taxonomy): domain Eukaryota; kingdom Viridiplantae; phylum Streptophyta; class Magnoliopsida; order Santalales; family Viscaceae; genus Viscum; species Viscum album. Next base: position 853,379,102 of record OY728161.1, read on the forward strand.
ATAGAAATGTAAAATGCGATGAAATCCCTTATAAAGAAGGTATCCTTAAATTAAGGATAAATAAATCTCAAAATTATGTGTGACCAATATAAATACACCCAATATAAGTGGATATTAAGTGTAAATCAATAAAAGGTCATTCACACATATTCAAAGGATGACATATTCAATAACTACATTTTGAACCCAAAGAAATCGAAATTGGGTTAAAAAGTTCCCTTAGTAAAATTCAACAGCCTAACGACGTCACTTCAAAATTCAAAAAATGGGTTGATGAGTGATAAAAAGGGTATCTCATCACTTGGAAATAAAATTCACATCAATAATGATATAGAAGAACATATCCCAACATAATATTATGTGAATTAAAAGACATAACAAAAGAAGTCTTTTAAAAGAGGAGGGTGAAAGGTTCCCTTACCGACTTGGGTAACATTCGAAACATACTCCCCATTGAAGAAGGGTCATACAATGAATATTTAAATACCCATAAATGAAATTATATTACACAAAGAGTATAATAATGGGATGTAGATACACCACTCAAAGGAAATGGCGGCAAATGTAGCATAAATCTCATGGGACTAAAAGTGAGATGAAAAATCCCTTATTAAAACTCGGTAGCCTAACGACGCCACTTAAAACTTCCAAAATGGATTGATGAGAGAAAATAGGGCCTATAATCATATTAAAATAATGTATACAGAAAGATTAATATAAAAGAACATCCCCCAACATAATAATTAAGAGCTTAAAAAAAATGACATAAAGGAGAGTACTTAAAAAGAAAGAGAGAGGTTAGATATCTTAAGAAAGTTTGGCAGCCTAATGGCGCCACTCAAAACTTCCAGAATGGATTTATGGGAGAAAATTGAGTCTCTCATCATATGAACATAAATCATATAGTATGATTAATATAAAATAACATCCCAATCATAAGAAAAATGAGCTTAAAAGGAATGACATAAAAGAGTGTACTTAAAAAGAAAGAGAGAGGTTGGATCCCTTACCTCAGGTCCGACATGACTCGATCATTCTTTATTCTCCTGAATAATAAATTTTGGTCATTTTATAATTTCTTACGGTCCTTCTTTAAAGATTATTATTCAGTTCATATCACATATTATAATTTTATTATAATTGTTTAATAATGTTAATTCATATCAGACGTTTTTGCTTATGTTTGGTACATGAGTCAGAAATGAATTTGTTTGAAAAATGATTTCCCATGTAGTTATAAGTAAATAATTTCCAAAATATTATTAATGATTAAACTATCATATATATCCAGTACATATTAATTTTATACTTTTCCATATCATTTGGAGATAAAAAACGAAAATCACCATTCATGGAGACGGCAGGCCGTACATACGGATGAACGCTACTTTCATTTTTTTGTCATATTAATGGAATTAAAATTAAATGATATATATATATATATATTATAATTACAGTATAATATATATGTTATATAGGTCACATATTTTCATTAATTTCATTCTTTATACTTTTAATGTATTGCATGTACGAGTCACATCACTTGAGGGGCCGGTAGTCCAGACTTCCTCATAAGAAATTATCGCATTTACACAACATGAAAAGCATAAATTTATGGTTTAAATATAAAATACAGATGAATATAATAAACATAAATACCATATATATCATATATAAAATACAGTGACATCACAATGGCCACCTTTAAAGGTGTTAAAAGAATATTGAACAATCCTCATTTCGTGAGGCAGAAAATCGCCAACCACAGAAACAATATGTTCTTTAACCATTAGACGAAGGTTTGTGTAAGTGTAAATCGAATAAATCTTATAACAACATCATAGTATATTTAATATACTATATTTGTTACAAAAGAAATTAATAAAAAGAGTTTAGGGGGTTGGAGAAGAAAAATAAAACAAAAGGACTCAAGTGAAGACATTACCTTAAAATCGGCTAACTTTCTTTCATTTGAGCTCAAAGGCTTCCTTGGGAAGACTTATGCCCAATGTGAGGCTTCAAGGAGTTATATAGGGATGTGGAGAGATCAAATGGGAACGGGTTGTCCGAGCCAAAGGCTTTGGAAGTGTGGGTAAGGAGGTAGGGGTGGGGGCATTTTATAAGAGGAGAGGAGGGGCACTCTTGGAAAGTAATAAAATGTAAATTTATTTTCAAATGAGTTTTGGATTTTAATGGCCCCACATTAATTTGTATCAAGGATAAGGGGATAAGGGTTTGAAATCCACCCATCCAATAGGTTTTGGACATGTTTAGGTCTTAGATTTTACATTATCTTTCCATTTTATTTAAATCGTTAAATAATGTGGTCATCGCTACATCATCATAATGTCATAAATAATTTAATTTATTTAATGTCTAAAAATTATAAAAAATTACTATGATGTAGGAAATATTATTATCTTTCCAATTAATATTTATATTCCAAAAAATAATTTATGTAGACAAAATTAAAAATATTTTACTTAGTTGATACATTCTTTGATACATTTAACATTCTTTAAAAAGAAAAAGATAAAAAGTCACTTTCTGACAAAAGGGATTCCATGGGGCCCCCAAGATTGGCACAAGGCATCCCATGGTCGACCATTAGACAACCAGTAGCCTTAGAACACATATTGCGGTCGTTTTTTATTATTATGATATTATCTTATTATCTTTAACTACCCGATTACTCATTAATCAAGATAATTAAAGATAATTATCGTTGTTACTATTCATAATGTCCAAAAACAAAAGAGTCTGAATTACATAATTTGGAACTTATGATTCCAAATATGTAATCCATTTTACCAAATTCCAAACACATAAATCGCAATAATTAATTTAAAAAAAACTTCCCATTGTCAAAACAAATAGCGGGGTTTTTAGAAACAATATTTGCGAAAAGTTTTGCCCTTGTTTATGCCTAATTCCAAAGTGAAATTAGTCCCAATGACCATCATTCAATTATATGGTAAAAATATATTCTAATTAAACATTAAAACAAATTAAAAATATAATATAACCATATAATTATATTATATGAAAAAGCAGTTTTGATGTAAAATGAAGTATTTTTCACTATTCATTGAAAAATGAACATTGTCAGAAAAATACCCAAAATTAACCCAAGGTAAATTTCAATGTCCCAATCATAAATAATTTGTTTATTTTGAAAAATAGAGCTTATAAAATTGTCAAAAAGTGGATTTAAAATAGGATCTCCATCAAAAGGCGGTTAATCGACCTTTTAAAGAATATTGGAATGTTTACGCTTAAAATTGGATTCATTCACATATTTAAACCTATAACATTTATTGTAAAGATTAAAAATATTTGACAAACATATATAATCATTTTTTAGTTAGTTCTGTTCATTCCCACCATTACAACGGCAAGGTGTTAACTACCATTTAAAATAATATTATTTTATTATTAGAGTGCACTGTATGATTCCCAAGAAACTCATTGTTGCGTATTGGGTATGCCATCATGCATAGCGTCTCCTTTAAAGTAATATTAATATTTTATTCACAAATATGGATAAATATGAAAATGTCATACTCTTTATTTACCTGGGGTGTTACACAATCTCATCGCTTTTTGAGATTGTTTGTGTTTATGAATCCAATGCTAAAATATCATGATCTATATTTCATGACCACTCCTGATTTTATGTAATATCCCAAGTAAGTAATGAATAATAGATATTTTTATCTATGTCTATTAATGAACTAGATAGTGTATTAGAGGCTTCAAATGAAAATAAATCCAATCTTAAGCATGGAATACACTAATATTTTTAAAAGATTGTTTTACTTCCTTTTAATGGAAAACCATTTTTAAATCTATCTTTTGACAATTTTATAAGCTATTTTTGTCAAAATAAACTTATTCTTTATGATTGGGACATCAATATTTACTTTTTGTGAATTTTTGGTATTTTTCTGACAATGATCATTTTTTGATGAATAGTGAAAAATACTGCATTTTACATCAAAACTGCTTCTTAATCTAATTTATTTATATGATTATATTATCATTTAAATTGGTCTTAATGTTTAATCTGAATATATTATTACCATTTAATCCAATGGTGGTCATTGGAATCAATTTCACTTTGAAATTAGACTTAAACTGGTGTAAATCTTTTGATACTTATTATTTTATAAAAACATGCTATTTGCTCTGACAGTGGGAATTAATTATTAAATAAATTAATGTGACTTATATATTTTGAATTTTGTAAAATAGACTTCATTTTTTAATTTGGAATATCAAATATATCTTAGGGTGAATTTTTGGTAATTTTCTGAAAAACTTCAATTTTTGATGAATAGTGAAACCACTAAGTGGTACTTATAAAAACTGATTTTCCGTTTAAATGAAATTTTTCCATCATTGGGTTTTGAATTTAAAAAATCCGACATACATGGTTGTCATTAATAAGTAAAATGTGGTTCAATGAGATTAAAATAATTGTTTTGTGAATAGTAACGTATTAAGTTTTTAATCGCGATTAGTTGTAATTAGTGTAGTTTAAGGTAAAAATAATGCTTTAATAAAATGAGATGAGCTTGAAACATGTCCTACCCTCATTGGTTGTGTCATGGAAGACCCAAAAAAGCCATGGGTCAACTTGGGGACCCCATGGAGCCACTTTGGTTGGGAAATGACATAAATAGCTTTTTATTTAATGTAAAAGTAAAAATGACACAAACATCATATGTCTTACGAAAACAATTTTTACATGGGGTAATAAAGATCAGATTTTTTATTATAAATAATAATTTTGAAGCTAAAAATATTTACCACATCATAGTTTTTTTTTTATAATTTTTATACTTTAAATAAATTAAATTATTTATGACATCATGATGATGCAGCGATGACCTCATTATTTAACAATTTAAATAAAATGGAAAATAATGTAATATATAAAACCTAAACATGTCCAAAACCTATTGGATGGGTAGATTTATAACCCTTATCACCTTATCCTCGAATTATATCAATGTGTGACCATTTAAATCCGAAACTCATCTTCAAATAATGTAATATTTCTTTTCATTCCAAGAGTGCCCCTCCTCTCCTCTTATAAAAGACCCCCCACCTCTACCTCATTACCCACACTCCCAAATCCTTTGGCTCGTCCATCACCTGCCCATTTACTCTCTCCAAATCCCTCTCCTCATTCTAGAGGATTCCCATTCGGCAGAATCTTTTCAATGGAAGCCTTTAGGCTCAAATCAAAAGGAGTTACACTTTTAAAGGTAATTCATTCTCTCATGTTCATTTGTTTTATTTTGCTTCTCCAACACCCTAAACTCTTTTTATTTACTTATTTTGTAACAAAACTAGTATCTTAAGTATACTAGGATGTTGTTATAATATTTATTCTAGCTACAATATCACACAACTACATCAAATGGTTAAAGAACATACGGTTTCCATGGATGGCGATATTCTGCCTCCCGAAACGATGATTGTTGAAAACTCATTTAACACCTTCAAAGGTGGCCATTATGATGTAACTATTTTTATATATAATATATAATATGTTTAATCTTTCCTTAATCTTATGTATTTTTCATTTATGGCATACCATTATTGTTTCCATTATGGGTAAACATGATATCTTCATTTTAGGAAGTGCGGACTACCGCCCCCTGAAAGTGATTTGATTCATTAATACGATATGTGGGATGTGTAAAGGATAAAGTTAATGATATTATATATGTTATTATACTGGAATTATAATATACTCTTATATCATTATGATTCCATTCTATAAAATACGAAATAGAAATGGAAGTAGTGTTCATGCGTACGTACGGCTTACCGTCTCCATGAACGGTGCATTTCATTTATTACCTCTAAATGTGATGTAATATTATAAATACATGTATATGCTGAATATATATGATATATATGTTATCCAAATCGTTAATATCATTCTGGATATAATGAACCTTTGGCCAAATTAACAACATGTAAGTGTAAGAAGTCTATTTTTGACTTAAGAACCAAATACTGACAAAATGAACATTATTAACTTAAATGATTACATGATGTTCATAACATGGTATAAATGGAATAATGAACTTGAAAAAGGTTCTTAAGCAAGTAGAGATTAACTAAAGTTTATTATTTAGGAGATTAAATAACTACTGAGTCAAGTCGGGCCCGAGGTATGGGACTTCGTCTCAATCTCCTTTCATTGAGGCATATTTTGTTTTATACATAAACTTCTTTTATACGGTGTATAAACCCCTTTGAATTTTACATTTATTAAAAAGGAATATTTTTTATACGGATCATTTACTAAAAGACAAAAAAGAGTGTTTTTGTCGTACGTATGCGTCGACAATGACTTCTCTGCCGTCGTGACCGTTATTTGAGTTTAGGCTTCCTCTACAAGCCATACCTTCTTTTTAAAAGAAAAATAAATACCAAGTTTTACCTTTCTTTTATTTTGGTATCGAAAATGGTTTTCATAATGTTTTTATATCAATTTTTTGTATTGATATCTTGTGATTGAAATGTGGGAATGTTATGTTTCCTTTATGCATGTTTTATGTGATATGATTATGTTGCGGTTCTTGGGCATTATTATGAAAACGGGTGGTTCCGTGATAAACTAAGGGCGGGAGAGCCCGATATATCTCTCCAATGCATTGGGTAACACGAAGGAGTGAAACGTTAAGGTTTCTCTGAAGAGATTTAGGGAATATACTGTGATGGGTATTCCAAACGTAACCCAGAGGGTTACTCCCTACGTAAGGATGATATGAATGCCTCAAGTTACCTTTATGTCTTATGATTTCTATGATTTATTCATGACTTGATGAAGTATGTTAAAGTGCTTATGTTTTACGGGAAAAGTATGATCTCATCCTTATGTATATATGTACCCATGTTTCCTTTCTGTATTTTTATATCCCTTACTGAGCTTTTTATGCTCATCCAAAGTTTTTTTGAAATGTTTTTCACAGGTCAAGGGAAAGGTACATGATTTGATGATAATGTCAAGGAAGTGTCAAGAAAGAATCCATGTTTATTTTAAATATGTTTCCATTGATGGGAATGATGAATACTATCTTTTTGTAACCACATTGTTTATATGTGGAATTTAATGCAAGTTTTATGATCTAATTCTCTAAAACTCTAAACCTGAAAAGATCCTCAATGTGTAATCTTGTAATAACTCAATATTAAGTAAGGTTTAAGGCTGGGGCCTTATAGTTGGTATCAAAGGTCGGTTTAGAAAACTTTAGGAGTTAGAATTAAATTAAATGATTATCCAAAAATATTTTTTTATGGTCAAATTGATGTGATATAGAATTTGAAGATTACCATGTTGCTTCAACTAAGACATGTTTGTTCAGAATGGATTTCCGCAGAGGAAACATGGAAGCAGTGCTAGGAAGGCATACAGAAGGAAATAACCTTCTGAATCAGCATCCTGAGATGGTCAGAATTGGAACTGAATAGTTTGTTGCAGTAATGGCGCAGTTGACTCAAGCTATAAATGGTGGTGGTATCCATGCACGAGATCAGCCAGACCAACCGCAGAGAAACATGTCAGTGGTGGAACATTTCATGAGGCAACATCCCCCATCATTCAGAGGATCATCTGACCATGTGCTAGCTGAAGGGTGGATTAAGGAACTGGAGAAGATTTTCGATGTCATGGGGTGTTCAGACAATCAAAAGGTTAGTCTTTCTATTTACCGTTTCGAGGGTGAGGCAGATCAGTGGTGGTCAATGGTTAAAAATATCAGGGACGCTGATGAGATTGATTCTCTCGACTGGGATGAATTCAAAGGTATGTTTCTTGAGAAGTATTTTCCTAAGGCTGTTCGACTTAGGATGGAAAATCAATTCTTGGAATTGAGGAAAGATGAAGACTCAGTGGCTACCTATGAAGAAAGGTTCACTCGATTGGCAAGGTATGCTCCAAATTTTATCTGAGACCTTGATAGTAAAATCAATCGTTTTTACTCAAGATTAAAGCCAAAATATCGATGGGAATTAACTTCTCGTGAGTCTAAAAGTTATGAAAAGCTTGTTCTATGTGCTGAGAAGGTGGAAATGGAGCTTCCCGATGATCAAGTGTTCTATAACAACCAACAGAAGAAGAGACCGAGGTGGCAGGAGAAAGGTAAGAATTCTTCAAAAAAGTCTAATGGTAAGAAAACTATGTTTCCAGTTTGTGATAAATGTGGCAAAAGGCATGCTGGGGAATGTCTTCTGAATTCTGGAAAGTGCTACCGATGTGGTAAGATGGGACATAAGGCTCATGATTTCACTGAAAAGGATCAAGGTGAAGGTAAGACCGAATTCGATTTACAGTTAGTGAAATGTTATAAGTGAAATGAGATGGGTCACTATGAAAATGAGTGTCCGACAAAGAGCTTGAGTGATGGGAAGCAGTTAGACTACAAGCAGAAAGGGGTGGTGAAATCCTTTGCAACTACTTCAGCAGATGTGGGGCCGTCAAATGAAGTTGTATCAGGTACTTTGTTTGTTTTTTCTGATTATACCAGTGTGTTATTTGATTCGGGGTCTACACATTCTTTCATCTCTGAAACCTTTTCTAGCAAAATGGGAATACCATCTCATGAAATGACTCCTGAACTTTTGGTAAAAACACCTGGTGGAAATGTTGAGGCAAAAATAATTTATATGAATATTCTTATCCTTATCCATGGAAAGAACATACTTGAAAACCTTATTGTTCTATCTCTAGTATAGTTTGATGTTATCCTGGGTATGGATTGGCTCTCTATTTACCATGCTAAGATTGACTGTAGAGCTAAAGAAGTTTCTTTTTAGAAAGACTTTCAGTTTTTGTACAAGAATGAACCCTTACTGTTGATAACTTATCAAGAGGCCAAGAAACTTGTAAAAGAAGGAAATGAATGTAACCTTGCACACATCATTGAAAATAAAGGAACTGTTCAGATTAATGATGTGCCAGTGGTAAATGAGTATCCTAATGTTGTTCCTGATGAGTTTCCTGGAATAATACCAAATCGGGAAGTTGAGTTTACTCTTGACTTAGTTCCTGATGCTAAGCCAATTTCAAAACCACCTTATCGAATGGCTCAAATTGAACTATTGGAGTTGAAGGAGCAATTGCAAGATTTATTAGAGAAAGGTTTCATTCGACCTAGCACATCACCATGGGGTGCTCCTATTTTATTTGTTAAAAAAGATGGTTCTATGAGACTTTGCATTGATTACAGGGCCTTGAATAATATCACTGTTAAGAACAAATATCATTTTCCTCACATTGATGATTTGTTTGATCAGCTCCAGGGAGCTCTGTTTTTTTTTCAAAGATTGACTTCAGATCGGGGTACCATCTGCTGAAGGTAAAGGAAGGACACGTTCCGAAGACTGCGTTTCATACAAGATATGGCCATTATGAATTTGTAGTAATGCCTTTTGGGCTCACCAATGCACCTACTTTATTCATGGACTTAATGAATAGAATTTTCCATGAGTTCTTGGATAAGTTTGTGGTTGTTTTCATTGATGATATTTTGGTGTTTTCTAAAAGTAAAGAGGAGCATGAAAGACATTTAAGGGTCATTTTGGAAACCTTAAAAGAAAGGAAATTGAATGGTAAATTCAGAAAATGTGAGTTTTGGTTGCAACAAATTTCTTTCCTTGGTCACATTGTTTCAAAAGATGGCATAGCCGTTGATCCTGCAAAAACAAAAGTTGTTGAAGAATGGCCAAGACCCACAAATGTAACTAAGATTCATAGCTTCCTTGGTTTGGCAGGCTATTACCGAAGGTTTGTTAGAAATTTTTCACGATTATCTAGTCCAATGACTAAGCTAACTCGGAAGGGTGTTAAGATTATCTGGACAAAAGAATGTGATGATTGTTTTCAGGAATTGAAAAGAAGATTGGTGAATGCTCCAGTTTTGGAACTACCTTCTAGGAATGGTGAGTTTGTTATCTACAGTGATGCTTCATTGAAAGGACTTGGTTGCGTCCTAATGCAGAATGATCAGGTAATTGCTTATGCTTCACGACAGTTGAAAACTCGTGAGGTAAATTACCCAACACATGATTTGGAATTAGCTGCTGTGGTTTTTACTTTAAAAATTTGGAGGCATCATTTGCATGGAGTAAAGTGTGAAATATATACCGATCACAAATTTTTAAAATATATATTCACTCAGAAAGAATTTAACATGACACAAATGAGATTTCTAGAATTAATCAAGGATTATTATTGTACAATTCATTACCATTCAGAAAAAGCAAATAAAGTGGTTGATGATTTAAGTCGAAAATGTAATGCTTCATTAGCAATGTTGCGTTTGGAACGTGATCCTTTGGTTAAGGATTTGATGAACTATGGAATAGAAGTTTTTGGTGTAGGAAATTCTTCTGTTTTGTTTCAGGTATCAGTGAGATCATCTCTATCAGATAGAATCAAGCAAGCACAGAAGCAAGACAATGAGTTGCAGAAAAAGGTAGAGCTGGTTCAGAAAGGTAAGTTGCCTAAATTCAACATTGCTAATGATTGCGTTGTGAGATTTTGGAAGAGATTGTGTGTGACTTGTGATTCACAGTTTAAGAGAGAGTTGTTATGCGAAGCACATAGTTCTCTGTTTTCAGTTCATCATGGCAGAACTAAGATGTACAGAGATCTGCGGGAGTATTACTGGTGGGATGGAATGAAAAGAGATATTGCTGATTTTACTGTGAAGTGTTTGACATGTCAACAGGTTAAAGCAGAGCGGCAGTTACCGAAAGGGATGCTTCAGCCTTTACCAATTCCAGAGTGGAAATGGGAGAATATATCCATGGACTTTGTTGTGAGAATACCGAAGACATCTCGAGGTAATAATGAAATCTGGGTTATTGTTGATCGCTTGACCAAATATGCTCATTTCCTTGCTATACGAGATACTTTTTCCCTAGATCAACTTTCCCGTTTGTATCTTAAAGAGATAGTTAGGTTACATGGAGTTCCTCTCTCCATTGTATCAGATCGTGATCCCAGGTTCACTTCTAACTTTTGGAAATGCCTTTATAAGTCTTTGGGTACTGAATTAAATTTTAGTACAGCTTTTCATCCTCAATCAGATGGGCAGTCGGAACGAAAAATTCAGACCTTGGAGGATATGCTACGAGCTTGTTCTATGGATTATTAGGGAAGTTGGGACCAACATCTTTCTTTGGTTGAATTTTCATATAATAACAGTTTTCATTCCAGTATACAGATGGCACCATTTCAGGCATTATATGGGAAGCAGTGTCGAACTCCATCTTTCTGGGATGAAGTGGGTGAAAGGAAGTTGATGGGACCAGAATTGGTAGAAGAGATGGCAGACAAATTTCAGCTGATTCAGAAACACATGAGAACAGCTCAGAGCAGGCAGAAGAGTTATGCGGATAACCGGAGGAAGAATCTATCTTTCAAGGTAGATGATCATGTTTTTCTCAAGGTTTCTCCTTGGAAAAGTGTGATGAGATTTGGCAAGAAAGTAAAGCTGAGTCCAAGGTATATTGGACCATATGAAATTCTGGAGAGAGTTGGATCAGTTGCATATCGGGTGTCTTTACCTCCGAGTTTATCTCAGGTACACAATGTTTTTCACGTTTCGATGTTGAGAAAGTATATGACAGATCCATCTCATGTTTTGAGTCCATAGGTAGTTCAGCTGGAAGAGAACCTATCTTCTGAGGAAAAAGCGGTCCAAATCCTTGACCACAGGGAGAAAGTGTTACGGAATAAGGTGATTAATCAGGTAATGGTTTTGTGGAAAAACCACATGATGGAAGAGGCAACATGGGAATCTGAAAATTCAATGAGGGATATGTACCCCCATTTATTTGATAAGTAAATAAATTGTGGGGACGCAATTTTCTAAAGGGGGGAAGGATGTAACATCCTAAGTAAGTAATGAATAATAGATATTTTTATATATGTCTATTAATGAACTAGATAGTGTTTTAGAGGCTTAAAATGAAAATAAATCCAATCTTAAGCATGGAATACAGTAATATTTTTAAAAGATTGTTTTAATGCCTTTTGATGAAAACCATTTTTAAATCTATCTTTTGACAATTTTATAAGATATTTTTGTCAAAATAAACTTATTCATTATGATTGGGACAGAAAAATTTACTTTGTGAGAATTTTTGGTATTTTTCTGACAATGTTCATTTTTTAATGAATAGTGAAAAATACTGCATTTTACATAAACAATGCTTCTTAATCTAATTTTTTTATATGATTATATTATCTTTTGAATTGGTCTTAATGTTTAATATGAATATATTTTTACCATTTAATCCAATGGTGGTCATTGGAATCAATTTCACATTGAAATTAGTCTTAAACTGGTGTCAATCTTTTGATACTTATTGTTTTATAAAAACACGCTATTTGCTCTGACAGCGGGAATTAATTATTAAATTAATTAATGTGACTTATATTTTTTTAATTTTGTAAAATAAACTTTATTTTTTAATTCGGAATATCAAATATAGATTAGGGTGAATTTTTGGTAATTTTCTGAAAAACTTCAATTTTTTGATGAATAGTGAAACCACTAAGTGGTACTTATAAAAACTGATTTTCCGTTTAAATGAAATTTTTCCATCATTGTGGTTTGAATTTCAAAAATCCGACATACATGGTTGTCATTAAGAAGTAAAATGTGGTTCAATGAGATTAAAATAATTTTTTGGTGAATAGTAACTTTTTAAGTTTTTAATCGCGATTAGTGGTAATTATTGTAGTTTAAGGTAAAAATATTGCTTTAATAAAATGAGATGAGTTTGTCACATGTCCTACCCTCATTGGTTGTGTAATGGCCGAGCAAGACATACCATGGGTCAACTTGGGGACCCCATGGAGCCACTTTGCTTGGGAAATGACATAAATAACTTTTTATTTATTGTAAAAGTAAAAATGACACAAACATCATATGTTATACAAAAAAAATTTTTACATGGTGTTATAAAGATCAGATTTTTAATTATAAATAGTCATTGGAAAGCTAAAACGATTTCCTACAACATAGTATTTTTTTATAATTTTTAGACTTTAAATAAATTATATTATTTATGACATCATGATGATGCAGCGATGACATCATTATTTAACAGTTTAAATAAATTGGAAAGATAATGTAATATCTAAAACCTACACATGTCCAAAACCTATCGGATGGCTAGATTTCGAACACTTATCACCTTATCCTAGAATTATATCAATGTGGGACCATTTATATCCGAAACTCATTTTCAAATAAAGTAATATTTCTTTACTTTCCAAGAGTGCCCCTCCTCTCCTCTTATAAAAGGCCCCCACCTCTACCTCATTACCCACACTCCCAAAGCCTTTGGATCGGCCATCCCCTTCCCATTTACTCTCTCCACATCCCTCTCCTCATCCTAGAGGATTATTTTTGGGCAGAATCCTTTTAAAGGAAGCCTTTAGGCTCAAATCAAAAGGAGTTACACTTTTAAAGATAATTCATTCTCTCATGTTCATTTGTTTTATTTTGCTTCTCCAACCCCCTAAACTCTATTTATTTACTTCTTTTGTAACAACACCAGTATCTTAAATATACTAGGATGTTTTTATAATAATTATTCGAGCTACACTCTCACACAACTACATCAAATGGTTAAAGAACATACGGTTTCCGTGGATGGCGAAATTCTACCTCCCGAAACGATGATTGTTCAATACTCATTTTACACCTTCAAAGGTGGCCATTATGATGTCACTATTTTTATATATGATATATAATACGTTTATTCTTTCCTTAAGTTTATGTATTATTAATTTATGGCATACCATTATTGTTTCCATTATGGGTAAACACGATATCTTCATTTTAGGAAGTGCGGACTACCGCCCCCTGAAAGTGATTTGATTCGTTAATACCATATGTGGGATGTGTAAAGGATAAAGTTAATGATATTATATATGTTATTATACTGGAATTATAATATTCTCTTATATCATTATGATTCCATTCCAGAAAATACGAAATAGAAATTGAAGTAGCGTTCATGCGTACGTACGGCTTACCGTCTCCATGAACGGTGCATTTCATTTCTTACCTCTAAATGTGATGTAATATTATAAATACATATATATGCTGAATATATATGATATATATGTTATCCAAATCATTAATATCATTCTGGATATAATGAACCATTGACCAAATTAACAACATGTAAGTGTAAGAAGTCTATTTTTGACTTAAGAACCAAATACCATCAAAATGAACATTATTAACTTAAATGATTACATGATGTTCATAACATGGTATAAAAGGAATAATGAACTTGAAAAAGGTTCTTAAGCAAGTATAGATTAACTAAAGTTTATTATTCAGGAGATTAAATAATGACTGAGTCAAGTCGGACCCGAGGTATGGGACTTCGTCTCAATCTCCATTCATTGAGGCATATTTTGTTTTATACACAACCTTCTTTTATACGGTGTATAAACCCCTTTGACTTTTACGTTTATTCAAAAGGAATCTTTTTATACGAATCGTTTACTAAACGACAAAAGGGAGTGATTTTGTCGTACGTATGCGGCGACAACGACTTCTCCGCCGTCGTGACCGTTATTTGAGTTTAGGCTTCCTCTACAAGCCATACCTTCTTTTTAAAAGAAAAATAAATACCATGTTTTACTTTTCTTTTATTTTGTTATCGAAAATGGTTTTCATAATGTTTTTATATCAATGTGTTGTATTGATATCTTGTGATTGAAATGTGGGAATGTTATGTTTCCTTTATGCATGTTTTATGTGATATGATTATGTTGAGGTTCTTGGGCATTATTATGAAAACGGGTTGTTCCGTGATAAACTAAGGGCGAGTGAGCCCGATATAGCTCTCCAATGCATTGGGTAACGTGAAGGAGTGAAACGTTAAGGTTTCTCTGAAGAGATTTAGGGAATATACTGTGATGGGTATTCCAAACGTAACCAAGAGGGTTACTCCCTACGTAAGGATGGTATGAATGCCTCAAGTTACCATTATGTATTATGATATCTATGATTTATTCATGATTTGATGAGGTATGTTAAAGTGGTTATGTTTTATGGGTAAAGTATGATCTCATCCTTATGTATATATGTACCCATATTTCCTTTCAATAATTTTATATCCCTTACTGATCTTTTTATGATCATCCCACGTTTTTGTGAAATGTTTTTCACAGGTCAAGGGAAAGGTAAATGATATGATGATAGTGTCGAGGAAGTGTTAATAAGGAATCCATGTTTATTTTAAATATGATTCCATTTATGGGAATGAAGAATACTATCTTTATGTAACCACTTTGTTTATATGTGGAATTTAATGCAAGTTTTATGATCTAATTCTCTAAAACACTAAACCCGAAAAGATCCTCAATGTGTAATCTTGTAATAACTCAAGATTAAGTAAGGTTTAAGGATGGGGCCTTATATTTTCCTTTTCATATGTTTATTAAATTTATATTCTTTCTTTAGAACCATTTTCACACTCTTTATTACTTCAGATAATGTGTTTAAGTAAAATATGAAATTCACTCTCTGGTCAAAAATATTTGTATTATAAAATTGTGTTCCCAAATATGTTTTCAAAATAATATTAAATCCCATTCTCAGGAAATATGAATTTAAAAACGTTTTATAATTTTCAAGCCTTCATTAATACTTTTTCTAATTCATTATTAAATAAATTTTCACCAAATTAAGTTTTATTATTTAAAAATATTTTTCAATGTAGAAAGGATATTTTCATCAGAATATGTTTTAAAAATATGTTTCATAATTATTTCCCAACTATGATAAAATTATTTGGTGTTACTCAAGCCTTTGGGGGAAATTATTCAATTATTATACACATATTCATTCCCAGAATAAATTATGTTTGGTGGTATGATATTGATGAATCCCGTTTCACATTCATGGGTTAAATGATTTTGAAACACACATATTTTCATGGGGTTTGTTTATGATGGAATAATTACGAATCCTATATTATTTAAACATATTATGAAATTATTAAATGATTATAATATCCTAATGATTTCATGGAATACGATATGATTATTTATGATATTGCGGAACATGTATTTATGATTTCATTATGAGTAGGTTGATAACTACATCTCTTGAAGACAAATTAGGTAAACATGTATATCTCATGAGATATACAAAATTTAATGGGGAATGAACCTTGACTAATATAATGTAAATGGGAGTGAACCATGACTACCAAGATGGTATGAGGATTGAACTAATGCTACTAATATAGAAATGGTTGTGAACCCTTACTAATGAGATGTTATGGGTAGTGAACCTATAATACCTAGATGGCCCTGGAAGTGATTCCTTGGATAATATGGACATCATATTATATATTTGTGTTTCCTAAAAATTTCAAATTTTTATAACTGTTTTGTGATTTCAAGGTTTATTTTCTTAATTTCCTTATGATTCATGTCTCATAAACTGCTAAGCATTAAA
Organism: Viscum album; assembly: GCA_963277665.1. NCBI lineage: Eukaryota > Viridiplantae > Streptophyta > Magnoliopsida > Santalales > Viscaceae > Viscum > Viscum album. Next base: position 853,395,628 of record OY728161.1, read on the forward strand.
CCATGATTCATTTATATGATCTTTTATATGCGGTATATGAAGATATATATCCATGATCATGAATTCATTCCCTTATTCTCATTATTATGTTTAGATATATCCTTTCATTACACTAACTACGAATTTAAGCTAACACATTTTAATCTTTTCTTCCCCTGGTTGTGAAGATATATATTATTTTTGATGTGTCTATGAAGGGTTATAGCCAATAATAACATTATAGGATATAATATTTCTCACATATTCATCAGTTTTTATGTTATGATGTTTATAACGTTGGTCTATTAGTATGGTATTTAGGGGTATTTTTGTATAAAATTTATGTATTCTAAAAAATTTATTTAATGTTACTGCATAAAAGGAGGGGTATCTATAAGAACAACTTTAATGCATAATAAAACAGAAAATGAATTAATTTTCATCCTAATAAAATGAATATAATGATAGTTATAATGGATAACCACATCTCTATTCACTTAAATATTTCTAAATAAATGAATAATTCTTAAATTATAAATATGAAAATTGGGGAACAACATTTTACTTAGTTTATTATGTAGTAATTTCCACAAAAATTTTTTCTCAAATGATCCACTAGAAAATGAGTAATAGAACAGTGATTAATATGGAATTTCATGAGCTCAAATAAATGTATGGTGAATATATACATAGTTATGATACTAATAGATGAATACCTAGATGGAACTCATATGTTTTAATCATGAGTAAGAAATAAAAAAATGAGTGATTCATTGGTGGCTTATTACTTATACATCAAAAAAAGGTTCTATAATATAATTAATTAGTTATGAAGAATTCAGTCTATAGGAAGGTAATGTATAAAAGATAATTTTAAATTTTTACCATCTCTATGGTATTTATAAGAAGAGTATGATCGATTCCCACGTGCAATTGAATAAATCACATGGTTGAAAGATGTTTCAGTCACCTATATGACTGAAATATTATTATAAGTACTCATGTGATTTCCTAAAATAAAAAAGGTGATTTCATATGTGTGGGAATCCTAAGAATCAATAAAATGCATGTTGAATTTATTTGGAGAGTCTAGTGAATTAAATAAATTAGGAGAGAGTCACAAAAATTATTCCATCCACATTTATTTGTTTCAATAGTAAAGAGTTTTGGAATTTTACAAATAAATTCCTGAATCCAATAGCCAATGGGTATAATAATCCCAATCAACACATGGTGATTAATGACAAAGGGAATGATAATGACATCATAAATAATGAATAGGCTAATTATAATAAATTTACAAATCTCATACCCTTCATACATGCTAATTTCAAGTTTGATTTTTTATCAATGAGCCGTATGAAAATCTTATCGTCCATAAATTAATTAAATTTTATGTGATTATATCCCTCAATATAGAATGTGGAATAATGAAATATCATTGGATATTCTACCAGTAGAATGATGATCCAAATATTCAAATGAACGACAATATTTTATAATTTACGCGCTTCTATAAGGAATGATGGGGGAATTTTTTTGATGTGTATATGTCTCCATGTATTATTAACTCAAGATTTGTTAATTACATAATTTGATTATGAGTTCATGATTGATCAGATGTTAAATTTCATTAACAATTGTTTTTGGGTTTCATGTTAAGGGATTTTATCAACATTATTGATAATTTAGGAGGCATCTATGGGAATACAACAATTTGGTTTTTTATATTCATCCTTGAAAAAATTATTAAAAATAATATTAAACAATATGGATTAAATAAATTATTAACCATTGGGGGTTTTCAAATATTTTGTTATCGTTGGATAGAGAAGAACATCAGGAAATGTTAGAACACATGGCTTCTATCAAATAAGATTTTCCACTAGATAATCATACAAGAATATATATCAAGGAAGTGGTATGGTTTATTGGGGTACCACATTCAGTGATATAAAATCATGTTCCTAAGTTTACATTGGAATTAATAATATTGTTATATAGGATCTCTATAAATACTATGGTATTTGAACTATTTATCATTCTTAGATAAATGGCCAGCCTGGTATAATAATTTAAACACATGTGGATATGAATAGAGATAATTCTGTAGATTTAAATGGTCTGTAGTATCTACACCATCATCATATTTACTAATATTGAAATAAAAACATTAACCCAAGAATTTAGAGGGATAATTATTAATACCATTATTGAAATTTGTATATAACTCCAAAGTACTATAATAATGTATTAGGAAGAATACTATTGGGACTTTAAGTAACATTATAATATGGAAGAGAATGTAAGATCAGTTCATCAACATGTATAGACAACTAAATATTTAAAAATATTCAACGATTATATAAATATACGTAGTCTATAAATTGATGTTAATTAAAAATTATTCCTTAAAATTCATCTATGTAAGAATGAATGGAAAAATAATCCCTAGATAAATTTATTACTTTTAAATACATGATTATATTAGGAATGTTGATGATCATTTAGAAAATCCACCAAACCACTCTTAGGTTATTGGGGTGTTTTGATTAATTCAACCAAGGAAGTGAGTAACTAATCCTTCACATGTATTTAACCAAGTGTTAATAACATATGGGAATGATATTCTATACTTGGAATATTTTTTTGTGATTCAAGATCATATAGAGAAAGTGCTATGAAGTAAGACCAATAACCTGATCACTGATTTTTTGGATAAACCACATTCTTTAGTAGCTATGTTCGATCCTAAGGATGTAATTACAATATTTTTGTCTCCTTTTTAATACAAGACTTTGAAATTTAGAGGTTGAAATTGAATTTTGGTGGTAGGGGGAGGGATTGAATATAACAACACAATATTAGGTGAAATATAATTTTTCTAAATATATATAATCATTAATATATTTTTCCTTCCACTCATAAATGATTTTTTTCTTTCATTATATGATTAACATAGTATATCTTGTATTATATACAATATCATTTTTAAAAGAAACATGACTTACTGTTGTGAAATTATTATTTAATATCATAGTTATTAACTCTCTATTAGAATAAATTATATGAAAAAGAATAAATAAACATTACATATATATGGTTTACATATATATATAATGATTAATTTGGTGAACAATAAGTTATCAATAAAAATAAAAAACATTTGAATTTAATGGTAATCATTTTTTGAAAATCAATTTTTAAGTACAAAAACATGTTTTATCACTATAACTGAAATAAATCACCTTGGATAAATCATTTTAATTAGAATATTATATTATATATTCAGTAGAAATTTTTAACATAAAATACTATTTATTTTATAAATAATATAAATAATAAATCCAATTTTATGCTTAAAAAATATAATTTTCTAAAAATTTATTTTCCCCTTTTGATAACACTCAGTGAACAAAATTGAAACATCTAAAAATTAATTTCACCAAAATATATATTATTTTATAAATAATAATTTCACTAATATATTAATGATTATTATTTAGAATTTTATGACAACATACATGTTCCGATGAATAGTGAAAAATATAGATTTTTATAAAAAGTTATATGTTATTTTAACTCTATTAAAAAATTAAAATTTTATTAATATTATTTTGGAACAAAACATTAGTTCTATTATATATCTTTTAATATTTTCAGTTTTTGGTAGTAATTTTTATTCAAAAAATTGATCTACATTTTTATTTTAATATTTCTATTATTTTTTCTTTGAAAACAACTTTTCTCATCATTTTTCTGGGGTTAATTTCAAATTTAATTTTATCACTTCTGTTAATGGAATTTATAAAAAAGGAATCCATATTTTAAATATTAATATTTCCTTTATCTAATATTTTTATCTTTGTTTTTTACAATATTCAATAGTAAATATAGTTTCCATAGTTTTGGAATAAATTTGATCATTACGGAAAAAATGAAAATTCTAGAAAATAAACCATAAAAATCAACTTTTTCTAGAATATTTGTAAGTTATATACTATTGGATATGAGAGGGACCACTTTTTAAATTTTTTGAATGTATAAAACATTTGTACATATTTTATTTCAATGATTGAAATTGTTTCTCTAACACGACTTATAAAAAGACTCCATGTCTCCCCTCTTATTCACACTTTCAAAACTGTTTGCTTCATAAAAAACCTAAAACATTATATTATATAATAGTACTCTATAATCCTAGTTTTTTTTATTTTATGGAAGAATGTTATAGAAATCCAAAATATGTTGTCCAAATAAGAGTTGGCATACCTATCAGAGTGTTATGTCTTATTTCATTCTCCAACCCCTTTATTTATTATTTATCCATTATGATATAATATCATAAATATAATACATATAATATTATGTTTTATTGTAATTTAATTACAAATATCTATATCTTATTCCATCAACTGGGTTATAGAATCATCATTTTTGTGTATGGTGGGCTACCACCACACGAACCGATGTTATTCATTTTTCATTACCACCTCTCACAACCTGATAAAATATTAGATTTACTATATATTTTTTATATTTTTTATATTTATATGATTCTATAATAATTTTATCATATATGGATTATTACATTCCATTCCATGGGAAGAAAAAAATCTCATCCGTGTGTATGGATGAGTGCCACCTTGTGATGCAATTTGATTTATTCATGACATATGCAGTACATAGATTGTAATGGGGATATGTTTTATTATGCATATATAATATATATTAAGAAAAATTATTATATATTGGTAATATACTATTTAATTTTATTTATATCAATCATAGATAAAATGAAAAAAATATTCATGCATACATATAACATGCCACCTATATGAATCTTGTATTTCACTTTATATACCGATCTTCTATGGATTAAAATAAATAAATATATAGTATATATATATTGAATTTATATCACAGTTAGCTCTATGGGGATGATGGAACTATGATAAATTTAATATAATCTAAAATATAAAATCAAAACATAAATGAAAATTAAAGTAGTTATTATAAAGAATGAGACATTAAAATTGATTTGTTAATAAATTAGTAATTAAATGCAATAATTAGATCATATGTGGTATGATATATGTAATTATAATAAAATTGTAATTATTATATAGGATGTTCTATTGTATATAATTGATTTCAAGACTTAAAGTAATGGATTCATGTCTCATATTGATTTTTTTGTGAGACATAAGCCATATTCACCTATTGATTCATTTATGTGGTTCTTATACTACCCATGAATTAATTTTATTATTATTAAATTGAATATTTTTAGAATATAAATAAATATTAAAATATCTCTATTTCATTGGGTTTACAATTCCATTATTATTGAAGTGGTATTGGATGTTTTATTTCTATTTTTCTTATTTGGTCCATGAGTTGTCTTATTATCCTTATTTTTACCTTTAGGTGTATATATTTATTATTTTACAAGTTATGTAAAAAATATCATTTCTTCAAGGCATTAAATTTTAAATTTAATGTTTAAAAATAATGGGGATTAGTATTCAGAAGCTACCAATATGGAAAATGATTGATGATAAAATATGATTGTTTGTCGATATTACGTATAACTACACTTTAAATAATGTAATATTATGATATATATCAGAAGAAATTAATTTAATTTATTTTATTATTTTTATGTATTTATATTACATATTTTAACTTCATTTTCAACTATTTTTGTACTTAATTGTTCATATGATTTTATTAAGAATAATTGTCTTCATTTTGTTCTATGGTCGAAAACACATTTACATCAAATATCATGATCTCTATAGAATGCTTTCAAAAAAATTTACATTCATAAATTTATTTATTAAATATATTAGTAACATTTTTTTACTTTATAAAAACATTGAAATTATTCATTATGTCATTTTCAAAACAATTAATGTTTGATATTTACTAAAATATTAAAGGAATGCATTTTTAGGTGCACAACAAGAAAAAATATTTATAGAAATAATGAAAATTATTTTATATTATTTTTAAATTATAATTTTTCATGTATATTTTCTAGGATACTTATTTCCAAAATATTTTATCAATATTACTTTTAAATATTATATTTCTTAAGAAATCATATTATCTAAAACATGTTCCACGTGTTTTTCCATTAAAACATATTTTACATATATGATCAAATCCTTTTATATTATGTAAAGACCCGTAAAATTCAAGGAATTTTTTTTCTTAATTTTCTTTATAATTTTACAAGAGCGCGGTTTCAGACGGCACCTGATTCCGAGGCCCGGAGTGCCCGGAATCATTTTCCAAAGTTTGGCTCGGGTATGTTCAGTGAACGAACGAGCGGGAATTCCTAACTTTTGATCCGGTGCTCGGAATTGAAATCCGAGGGCACCGATGAACTCGCAGCGCCGAATTTCGCTAAAAGAGACCTTTTCGGAAGTTGCGTTTGTTGCGGGTTAAAAGTTAGTTTTGGGGATTAAAAGATAAGTAAAATAAAATTGTGTTTGAATTTTATTTTATTCGTGGTGGTTAGACTCTCTCATGGGAAGTTGTTGGTGGGGCCCACAACCACCCAACTTCCCATGTGTGGTTATGAGGGAGGTGGGGCCCACACGAGCCCCCACCTTTTCAAATTCCCTAACCCCTCTAAACCCCCTCTTAAATTTTGTGGCTCTCCCCTACATTAATTCTTTCCAACTTATCTCTTCATTTAAATTTTGACAACTCTAGATTTAATTAATGTAATGAATTCAACTTTTGAATTTTGAAAGGTTGGAAAAGTGAAAATAAAATAAGGTGTAGCTTATTTTATTTTGGGGAGTTGCTGTGTTGTGTGGAGATTAGAGAGAAGAAGAGTTCTACACTTTGAAGAACTTCATCTTCCTCCTTGAAGAACGCGAAGAACACCGACACGCCATTCTATCTTCTCTCCACATCAAAGAAAGGGAGACATCGCTTCCTCCTCGGTTTTCCTTCGTCGACTTGAGAAGTTTCGCCAACGACGAATCGCATCGGACGCATCCCTTCGTCAACGGTTTGACGAACGACGACCGCGACGCCCGACCTCCGCGACGTCGTCTTCCGCGGAACGTAGACAAATCTTCGAACCTTATACCAAGGTAGGGGTTGTTGATTTCTTTTTGGTTTAATTATTTTATTCTTGATCGTGATTTTAACAAGTCTAACGTATGGCTTGAATTATTTAAAGGTGCGTTATTATTTTAACGTGAGGGGGCCGGACCGCACGAACACGGCCGAACCCCCTCCATCGTTCTTGTTTATTCTTGCGGGTGGAAGCAAGTGGCGTGGTGCCGTCGCACCACGCGGATAATCGTACAAATATTTTTGCGCGGCGCCGTCGCGCCACGCCGAGGAAGAATCTTCAAGAACGCGACGCCGTCACGCCACGTTAAAAGGAAATCAAGGCACGGCGAAGGGGCGCGGTGCCGTCGCACCGCGCCGGACGACGAACACCGCGGCCGGTTCCGGGCCGCGGCGGGACGAGGAGACCGCGGCCGGTTCCGGGCCGCAGCGGGATGAGAAGACCGGCGGCCGGGCCGCCGGCGTCGGAAGCCGAAGAGGGGACCGGAATTTCCGGTCCCGTTGGAGAAAACCGGCCGGCCAGCTGGCCGACCAGATGACGTTAAACCGGGGGAATTAATCCCCCGGCCAGCGTATAAAACCCCCCTCTTTAAGAGGGGGGCGGTTCCATGAAGGGGGGGGGGGCAGCAGCCCCCCGGTTTGCTTCTCCAAAACCGGCCCCCACGTGGGGGCCGTTTTGTTGCAAAGGCGCGGCACAAAGGCCGCGCCGCCTCCAATTAGCGGGGGAATTAAATTCCCCCCGCGCAGCCTCCTCGCGGCGCCAAGCCGCCGCGGCTCCCCGCGCCGCCGCGCCGCCGGCCGCCGCGCCGCCCCAGGGGGGGGTTGGGCCGGGTCGGCCCGGACCCGGACCCCCCCGTTTCAAACCAGGTCCGGTCTTTTGGCCATATCTTGAACCTCGGACCTCCGAATGACGAACCGTCTGCGGAAACGTGATCCTTGGATCGAGACGGTCGTTTCGGTATATCGCACTCAAGGTTTCGGTTTACTTTGTGTTCGGCCGGGTTGGTTCGTTCACGAAACCAACCAGGCCTTCGGAGCGGAAACGCTCATATCTTGAGCTACGGACGTCCGATTGACGTGCCGTCAGCTGTGTCGTGTCCCTCTTAGTGAGACGAATCTTTTGGCATACTCCGCCCGAGGTTTGGATGTAGGTGGAGTACGGTCGGGTTGGTTTTGCCTTAAAAACCAACCGGGCCCCGGAGACGAAAATGCCAATAACTCTCAGACCGGGCGTCCGATCGACGCGCCGTCTGTTGCGTTGAGTTCATGTTGACGATACTGAACTTTTGGATACATCAACTCTGGTCTTCGTGACAGTTGATGTATCAGCCTCTCGGCTCGTGGAGCGGACCCTCCGAACGAGCTTGCTATGTGCGGAAACCCTAGTGCTGGCTGCGACTGTTCTACTGCTACGACTGCTACTGTGACTACGACGATGACAGTACAGAGATCCTGTGTGGATTCGACGACGACGACTTCAGCACTCAACGATCCTACGTGGATCAGTGCTACAGGTCCTGTGTGGGCCCGATCTTGTGTGGGTCCTTGCGCTCAGCAGTTCTGTGTGAGCCAGCGCCTACAGGTCCTGTGTGGGCCCGATCCTGTGTGGGTCATTGCGGGGGTTAGTTACCTATCGTTCCTTCGTGGGTCCGAGGACTTAGATGGATCAGTGATCATCTTTATCGTCCTCTGAAGAAGTATACCTGTGTGAGCTGAATCCTATTGCTTTTCTGTGTGGATTGTGTTGAGCAATCCTGTGTGGATTACGTTTTTCTTTCCTGTGTGGAATACGTTTACTATCCTGTGTGGACTGAGTTGTACTCGGGCTCGGAGGTTGGAGCGTATTTGAATTGATGACTTAGGTATATGTATGGGCATATACCTAAGCAGTGTCGGTTGTTACTTCGTGATTGTACTTTTCTTCGTGGTTTATCCTTTTTGGATTTGAGAGACCTTCAGGGGTCTCGGGGTCCCTACTGAGTACCTCATACTCACCCCTGCACAGGCTTTGCCCTCACTACGTTGTGTTGGTTGCAGACGACGGACAGCGTTGACCATAGCTGAGGCTTGCAGAGCGGGACGGTACCCAGAGGTGGACCACTGGGCGGGACGTGCACGGAGCGGACGACATGACCCGTGGAGCAGAGGAGCTATCTGTACCCACCCTTCAGGTGGGATTTCCAGTGGACATCTCGGTGTAGCGGCTTTTACTTTTCAGTTGCTGTTTTCCCTTTCAAGTTGTACTTTACTTTTAGTTTGGGTGTTTATTCTGGCCCATTTACTTTTCCGCACTTTCAGTTGTACTCTTCTTTGTTTAGTGTTTACTTTCCGCTTGCTTACTCTGTGGTGTTTGTTACTTTTCAAAGGCAATTCCTTCCCTTTTTACCGGGATTTACGCCTTGGTGCTAGTTGCCAACCCCTGGCTTATGGAAGGCGGGCTTGGGGTAGTCACGGCACGGACCCCGAGTGCGGGTCGTGACAAATTGGTATCAGAGGCAGTTCGGTTCTACCGCGAACTCTGATCTTTTCTATGTGAAGCAATAATGTTTAGCGTATTGAGTGTGGTTATCAGTCCAGGGAGTCCAGTGTTGGTGCGGCGGCCTACGTATCCGTACACCAGGACCCTGACTTCTGATTTCTGACTTAATGCACGAAAACATTGTTTGCGTGTGTGTTTCAAAGTTTTCTTTGTGATTACTTATATCAGCTCATCAGGTATACTGTTCTAACCGTGGCGCACCTGTTTCCTTTTCAGGATGGCCCCACGACGACAGCCTGCTGGGGTTCCGAGAGTCGAGCGAGACGACAGCCCACCGAGCGACGAGGCCTCGGTGCAGGGCCCTTTTCCAGTAGTGGCACCGGCGGTAGCTTTACCCCCCGATCCCCCGATGCTTCCAGCAGCAGCCGCTGACGATGCACGTCGCCTCAGCGCACTGCATGAGTTTCAGTGCCAGCGACCGCCCAGGTTTCGCGGGGAGACGGATCCTTAGGCAGCAGAGGACTGGCTGGAGGCAGTGGTTCGAGTGTTTAGGCTAGTGAGGACACCAGCAGACCGCATGGTGATCCTCGCTGCGAGCCTACAACACGCAGCAGCGGGATGATGGTGGAGCCTGATGCTCCAGGTGCACGATGAGGCATCTCTACTTTGGACGGACTTTGAGAGCCTCTTCCGCTCGGAGTTCGTCCCAGCCACCCTTCGTGCGGTGCGTATCCAGGAGCTTCTTCAGCTGCGGCAGGGCAGCATGACGGTCGCTCAGTACTCGGCGAGATTTACCGATCTCTCGCGCTACTCGACCGACATGGTACGGGACCCATTCTTCCGGGCCCGGACCTTCGAGCAGGGTTTGAGACACGAGATCAGGGAATCGCTGATCTCCCTCAGCATACCGACTCAGACAGGAGTACTGGAGCGGGCCCTTCTGATCGAGAGCTTCCTTGCTGAGTCTACACCAGCACAGAGACCTACCGCGGGGAGGCACGTGGCAGAGTCATCTGCAGCAGGCAGTCGACGGATGACTCAGGGGTCCAGACAGCCCATACCTTCAGGCAGACGATCTCAGGGCACTGGCTCAGCAGTGCGGGGCACACAGCGCGGATCCAGTCTTACGAGAGGCAGACAGTTCTACTCGTGCGGCGGGCAGGGCCACATGGCTCGCGACTGCCCGACCCGCCGTGCCGAGGAGCAGCAGTCAGTTGATGGACCACTGAGGCAGAGGCAGAGGGTCGACTGTGGCGGTCCGCAGGGAGGAGGCGGACGAGGCAGAGGAGCTGGACGAGCAGCCGGTGGTGGCCGACGCTTTGAGGCTCTACCACCACCACCACCAGGAGGTCCACCCTGACCACAGGGAGCTGGCGGGCAGCGACAGGCACAGCTCCAGGCAGCAGAGGCCTACGACCACAGCGCACCTGAGATGATTCAAGGTACTATCTGTGTCTATTCCACCCTTGCTGCAGTTCTTTTAGTCACAGGAGCGAGTCACTCTTTCATAGCCGCTGCCCTTGTTCGGAGCTCGGATATTCCGACAGAGCCGTTGGCTCGATCCTTACGGCTAGAGACTCCTACGGGAGCAGACTCGACGATTCCGCACTGGTGCCGGTAGTGTGAGCTTACTCTAGGAGGCTAGAGCTTCGGCTGGGATCTTCTTGTAGCAGCGTCGAGGCCTTACGACGTCATCTTGGGCATGGATTGGCTATCTACGATCCATGCACAGATTGACTGTTTTAGGCACAAGGTGCGATGTGTACGCACCGACGGGAGCAGGTTCACCTTCACCGGCGAGAAGGGAGCCTTAGCAGCACAGGATGGACATCCGCGGAGGAGAGGACAACCCATCACTCATCAGTTGGCTAGCCTTGTCCTTGGAGCAGTTGACGTGCGGAGTCCTGGTTTCCCTGCAGTGGTGGATCAGTTTGCGGACGTTTTTCCAGACGACGTTCCAGGGCTACCTCCTCGCAGAGAGGTAGACTTTTATATTGACTTGTACCCCGGGACAGCCCCGATATCCACTCCAGCATATCGGATGGCCCCCGCCGAGCTTCGGGAGCTACGGGTACAGTTGGAGGACTTGCAGGGCAAGGGGTTCATCCGACCCAGTGTTTCACCCTGGGCTTCCCCGATATTGTTCGCCAAGAAGGCGGATGGGAGCTTGCGACTTTGTGTTGACTATCGACGCCTGAACCAGGTGACAGTGAGGAACAAGTATCCACTACCGAGGATTGATGACCTCTTTGATCAGCTCAAGGGAGCACGGTGGTTCTCGAAGATAGACCTCAGGTCAGGCTATCATCAGCTCAGAGTCAGAGACAAGGATGTGCAGAAGACAGCCTTCAGATGTCGGTATGGCCACTATGAGTTCTTGGTTATGCCTTTCGGTGTAACCAATGCCCCAGCAGTGTTCATGGCTCTCATGAATAGGATCTTTCAGCCATACCTCGATCGGTTTGTCGTAGTCTTCATCGACGACATTCTGATTTACTCTATGACAGAGGAGGAGCACGCCTATCACTTGCGAGTTGTTCTTGACACACTCCGAGAGCACCAGCTTTATGGTAAGCTCTCGAAGTTCCAGTTCTGGATACGTGAGGTCCACTTTTTGGGACACGTTATCTCTGAGGCGGGAGTTGCAGTGGATCCCGCGAAGATTGAGGCTGTGTTAGCATGGGAGCCACCCAGGAGCGTGACTGAGGTTCGGAGTTTCTTGGGACTAGCTGGATACTATTGGAGATTCGTACCAGACTTCTCTAGAGTTGCAGCATCACTCACAGCTTTGACAAATAAGGGGAAACCCTTCGTGTGGTCAGACAGATGTCAGCAGAGCTTCCAGGAGCTGAGACAGAGATTGACTAGCGCACCTATCTTCAGGTTGCCTGAGGAGGGAGTAGGGTACGTAGTCTACTGCGATGCATCAGGGACCGGACTCGGATGCGTTCTGATGCAGGAGCGGGCAGTGATCGCCTATGGATCACGACAGTTGAGGCCGCATGAGCAGAACTACGCTACCCATGACCTGGAGTTAGCAGCAGTGGTCTTCTCTCTGAAGACATGGCGACATTATCTGATGGGCGAGCTCTTTACAGTCTTTTCCGATCATCAGAGTCTCAGGTATATCTTCTCGTAGAAGGACCTGAACCTGAGACAGCGGCGATGGCTCGAGTTCCTCTAGGACTATGACTTTGATATAGTCTATACTCCTGGGAAGGGGAACGTAGTAGCCGATGCCCTCAGCAGGAGGACGGGCATTCAGCTACTTGAGGAGGCGACGGAGCAGCTAACCTCTTTGCAGATATCCTTCGTGGATAGAGATGGATCAGCCTTCCTCCAGCCTCTCACAGTCACCCCTCCACTACTGCAGTGAGTCAGGGAGGCACAGCGTGAGGGCGCTGACTATGAGACACGGCGTGCACAGATATCCTCGGGACATGCACCTGATGGATTCTCCCTTGGAGGAGATCACGTCATCCTTTTCAGAGGACGTACCATGGTACCAGTCGCATTGCAAGAGGAAGTGCTGAGAGAGTTTCACACTTATCCTTTAGCGGTACATCCTGGAGTGGTGAAGATGTACCAGGACCTCAGACGACATCACTGGTGGCCGGGCTTGAAGAAGGCAATAGCAGAGTTCGTTTCTCGATGCCTTACCTGCCAGCAGGTGAAGGCAGAGCATCAGGTACCAGCAGGCTTGGTACAGCCCTTGGAGGTTCCGGAGTGGAAGTGGGACGGCATATCTATGGACATCGTGACTCGACTTCCACGCACTTCCAGAGGTCACGACTCCATCTGGGTGATTGTTGACCGACTCACCAAGTCGGCACACTTCTTACCCATCAAAGAGCAGGGATCAGTAGAGAGAATGGGACGTCTCTACGTTCATGAGATTGTGCGGCTCCACGTCGTACCATCATCTATCGTCTCCGATCGAGATGCCCGCTTTACTTCCCGACTTTGGAAGGGGTTACATGAAGCGTTCGGGACACAGCTACGTCTGAGCACAGCCTTTCACCCTCAGACGGATGGTCAGACGGAGAGGACCATTCAGACTCTCGAGGACATGCTCCGCGCATGTGTCCTCGACTTTGGTCGTAGCTGGGAGGACCACCTACCCTTGGTGGAGTTCGCGTACAACAACAGCTACCACTCCACCATCGGGATGGCACCGTACGAGGCGTTGTACGGCCGACCATGTAGATCTCATTTGTGCTGGACAGACCCTGGGGAGTCAGCACTGGTGGGACCAGAGATGGTCCAGGCCACGACAGAGAAGGTCCAGGTCATCCAGGAGCGGATGAGGACAGCTCAGAGCCGGCAGAAGTGATATGCTGACAGGAGGCGGAGGCCACTGGAGTTCGAGGATGGCGACCACGTCTTCTTGCAGGTCTCACCTCGACGTGGTATTCGGAGATTTGGCTGAGGCGGCAAGTTATCTCCGCGCTTCATCGGACCCTTCCAGATTCTCAGCAGGATTGGTGAGGTGGCTTATCGCCTGGCTCTACCACCTCAGTTGCACCGGGTGCACGACGTCTTCCACGTATCTCAGCTGAGGAGATACGTGCACGACCCGACGCACATCATTGATCATGCGGAGCTTGACGTTGACGATGGGGAGAATTTTACGGAGGTCTCGGTGGAGATAGTGGATCGAAAGGAATGGGTCCTGCGTGGGCGATCGATTCCTCTTGTGCGCATCAGATGGCAGCACGGGAATCTCCAGGAGAGCACATGGGAGCGGGAGGCTCAGATGCGTGCTCAGTACACTCATTTGTTTCCCTAGTTTTTGATGTATCTTTACAGGGACGTAAATCCCTGAGGTGGGAGTAATGTAAAGACCCGTAAAATTCAAGGAAATTTTTTTCTTAATTTTCTTTATAATTTTACAAAAGCGCGGTTTCAGACGGCACCTGATTCCGAGGCCCGGAGTGCCCGGAATCATTTTCCAAAGTTTGGCTCGGGTACGTTCAGTGAACGAACGAGCGGGAATTCCTAACATTTGATCAGGTGCTCGGAATTTAAATCCGAGGGCACCGATGAACTCGCAGCGCCGAAATTCGCTAAAAGAGACCTTTTCGGAAGTTGCGTTTGTTGCGGGTTAAAAGTTAGTTTTGGGGATTAAAAGATAAGTAAAATAAAATTGTGTGTGAATTTTATTTTATTCGTGGTGGTTAGACTCTCTCATGGGATGTTGTTGGTGGGGCCCACAACCACCCAACTTCCCATGTGTGGTTATGAGGGAGGTGGGGCCCACACGAGCCCCCACCTTTTCAAATTCTCTAACCCCTCTAAACCCCCTCTTAAATTTTGTGGCTCTCCCCTACATTAATTCTTTCCAACTTATCTCTTCATTTAAATTTTGACAACTGTAGATTTAATTAATGTAATGAATTCAACTTTTGAATTTTGAAAGGTTGGAAAAGTGAAAATAAAATAAGGTGTAGCTTATTTTATTTTGGGGAGTTGCTGTGTTGTATGGAGATTAGAGAGAAGAAGAGTTCTACACTTTGAATAACTTCATCTTCCTCCTTGAAGAACGCGAAGAACACTGACATGTCGTTCTATCTTCTCTCCACGTCAAAGAAAGGGAGACACCGCTTCCTCCTCGGTTTTCCTTCGTCGACTTGGGAAGTTTCACCAACGACGAATCGCATCGGACGCATCCCTTCGTCAACGGTCTGACGAACGACGACCGCGATGCCCGACCTCCGCGACGTCGTCTTCTGCGGAACGTAGACAAATCTTCGAACCTTATACCAAGGTAGGGGTTGTTGATTTCTTTTTGGTTTAATTATTTTATTCTTGATCGTGATTTTAACAAGTCTAACGTGTGGCTTGAATTATTTAAAGTTGCGTTATTATTTTAACGTGAGGGGGACGGACCGCACGAACACGGCCGAACCCCCTCCATCGTTCTTGTTTATTCATGCGGTTGTAAGCAAGTGGCGTGGTGCCGTCGCACCACGCGGATAATCGTACAAATATTTTTGCGTGGCGCCGTCGCGCCTCGCCGAGGAAGAATCTTCAAGAACGCGACGCCGTCGCGCCACGTTAAAAAGAAATCAAGGCACGGCGAAGGGGCACGGTGCCATCGCACCGCGCCGGACGACGAACACTGCGGCCGGTTCCGGGCCGCGGCGGGACGAGGAGACCGCGGCCGGTTCCGGGCCGCGGCGGGATGAGAAGACCGGCGGCCGGGCCGCCGGCGTCGGAAGCCGAAGAGGGGACCGGAATTTCCGGTCCCGTTGGAGAAAACCGGCCGGCCAGCTGGCCGACCGGATGACGTTAAACCGGGGGAATTAATCCCCCGGCCAGCGTATAAAACCCCCCTCTTTAAGAGGGGGGCGGTTCCATGAAGGGGGGGGGGGGGGGCAGCAGCCCCCCGGTTTGCTTCTCCAAAACCGGCCCCCACGTGGGGGCCGTTTTGTTGCAAAGGCGCGGAACAAAGGCCGCGCCGCCTCCAATTAGCGGGGGAATTAAATTCCCCCCGCGCAGCCTCCTCGCGGCGCCAAGCCTCCGCGGCTCCCCGCGCCGCCGCGCCACCGCCGCCCCGGGGGGGGGGGGGGGGTCGGGCCGGGTCGGCCCGGACCCGGACCCCCCCGTTTCGAACCAGTTCCGGTATTTTGGCCATATCTTGAGCCTCAGACCTCCGAATGACGAACCGTCTGCGGCAACGCGATCCTTGGATCGAGACGGTCGTTTCGGTATATCGCACTCATGGTTTCGGTTTACTTTGAGTTCGGCCGGGTTGGTTCGTTCACAAAACCAACCAGGCCTTCGGAGCGGAAACGCTCATATCTTGAGCTACGGACGTCCGATTGACGTGCCGTCAGCTGTGTTGTGTCCCTCTTAGTGAGACGAATCTTTTGGAATACTCCGCCCGAGGTTTGGACGTAGGTGGAGTACGGTCGGGTTGGTTTTGCCTTAAAAACCAACCGGGCCCCGGAGACGAAAATGCCAATAACTCTCAGACCGGGCGTCCGATCGACGCGCCGTCTGTTGCGTTGAGTTCCTGTTGACGATACAGAACTTTTGGATACATCAACTATGGTCTTCGTGACAGTTGATGTATCAGCCTCTCGGCTCGTGGAGCGGACTCTCCGAACGAGCTTGCTATGTGCGGAAACCCTAGTGCTGGCTGCGACTGTTCTACTGCTACGACTGCTACCGTGACTGCGACGACCACAGTACAGAGATCCTGTGTGGATTCGACGACGACGACTTCAGCACTCAGCGATCCTACGTGGATCAGTGCTACAGGTCCTGTGTGGGCCCGATCCTGTGTGGGTCCTTGCGCTCAGCGGTTCTGTGTGA